>CM062804.1:586923313-587662912 GCA_031772625.1 Pinus tabuliformis
TCACACTGCCATTAGTGATCAAAATCGTCTTTTGCATTCGTAGTAGGAGTCCCATACTGATGAGTTTTCCATTCCATTAGGTCATGGATTCACTAATGGTAGGGTTTACTTCAATTTTCCCTCATGATCTATACTTGCTAATCATCTTCCATATATTTCATCATGGCTCATGTTCCCTTTGCAATTCATTTCATTAGGTCTTAGGGTTTGGTCTCATTAGGTTTTAGGGTCCCACCATGGTCAAATCCAATAATTACATGCCAATAATGATCAACAAGGACATGAGGAGGCCAATAATGATTAGCAAAGCCATAATTTATCATTTTGAAAGCCTAATGTAGTTCTTTTTGAGGTGAAAACAGGGTATTTTGTTTTTATCTCCATTAATGATGTAATTTTATGTTTTCATATGTAATATTGGTTCCCATCTACTCCTAAACATCTTGTGATGTTGCCAAGCACTTGCCACTGCAAAAAATCAGTTATCATGAGCACAAATCCACCTACAAAAGCAAAAGAGAACAAGCACTAAACCCTAATTTCCTCTCCCACTGAGCTAGGGTTGGCTACGGGATTGGAGATATCTAAGCAAAGTAGGCATGAGGGATATCAGAAGGTATGAGGCCATTTCATATCATTAAACATCAGGTCTCCATCATTTTTCGAGAAGTCATTCCAAGGAACAAGCCATTCACCACACATAAGAGCCGATTTTTCTTCAAACTATGTTCTAGACCAAATAGTGCAGAATTTGGAAAAAGTGAGAGAGTTTTTAGATAAATGTCAAAAATACAGTCGCTACAAGAGAGTTGCTACACTTCTGGAGTGACCTTGGGAAAATCAATTTTTCTCCTAGATGGAATGACTAAATGACTTTCCTGATGAGTCAAATGATAACTAGACACAAAGATATTTCCAATGAGCTATCATGAGCACAATTTGGAGTTGAGGAAGACCTCCAAAAGTTGACTGAAATAGCACTTTGCATTTTGGCAGCCTCAATCTGCACATTTTGACCAGTCTTGGGAGATTGGACTTTTGACAGGGTAAATGAACTCCAAATTGAAAAATTCAAGATGTTCTAGAAGGTAGACTCGAAAATATTTCCAACGTGCTATCCCCCGCCCAACTTGGACATCGGGAAGGTAGTCAAAATTCATCCTGAAGTGACGCTGCGCTTAGGGAAGGAGGCGCTGCGCTTAGGGCAAGGCACTGCGCATAGGGAGTTTTTTGCCAGTGTATTTTTGAACAGGCGATGCGCTTAGGGCACGGTTTTGCGCGTCTGGGTAGGAGCGCTATGCTTAGAGCAGACAGCCATCCCATCACTCCAAACTTCAAATTTTCACCCCAATTGCCTCCAATCTCGTATTTGCAAGTAAGTACCTGCTCTTATACAGTGTTTAGATTGCAAACTTCATATTGTAGACCTCTCCTCCATTCTCATTATTAAACCATAATCCTCTTCCATTACACCCTAATCACTTGGTCCATTTCATTGTTTATCTTCATAACTAAACCCTTTCATTCATCATTCCCTCCATACTCATCTAATTTTCATCAGCTATCTTTCATTTCCGTAACCCTCCCTTCGCTCTCATAGCCTATGCTCTGTTTATAACTACATACATTCACTTGCAAACCCTAGAGCATACCCATCATCCCATTTACATTGTCCCATCTACATTGTCAACATTTGTGCAACTAAATAGCTAGTTCAATGGATAAGGAAGTGATTTTGATTATGATGTGAGACAACAAGTGATAGTTCAGTAGGGAGACATAGGCAGCAGATAAAGCCTCATAAGGGAGGCAAAATCATAAGAGAAGAGCCCAATAATTTAAGATAATTGCAAGGCTATCCACTAGCAGTTCATGTTTTAGCACCTTGGATGTTATGAATTTTGTGGACTAGTGGAGAGGGTCTAGTTTCATCATGAGCTTACTAGACTTTTTGTGGCTCACTTGCATAACTATGAAGTGACACTGGCTAGAGTAACTTTCACAATATCACCATCTATTATTTCAGAGGGCCAATAGAGATAACCAAATGATGAGGCACATGGCCTATCACTACAGGACACGAAACAAAATTTGCAACATGAGAATGAAGAGGATGAAAACTAGGTTGAGGAGAGCCTTAGAGGGCAAGAAAGAGAAAGATAGACTCAAAATGTTGGCTGAAGCCTCTTTGGCCAACCAAAGCACTTGATGGTGGTGCTCCATGCAAAATTTGGGCAAATTTTGAGAAGTTTTTGTATTTTTGAAATTTTGAAATTCACAACACAGAAAATTTGTTTAGAAGTGCAGCGCCACCGGCGTTGCGCTTTTTCCTAGGGCATCCATTGGAGAAAAAGTTGACATTTTTGGATTCAGAATGATGAGGAAATGCACCCTGGAAATTTTTCAGAAGTTTTGTAGCAGATCTGGTTCACCAAAAGCTCCAAAAACTACCAAAAAATGACCTTTCTGCCTCTTTGTGGACACACAGAAGCAGTCTTGGGAGATTCAAGTTTTGATGGGGCAAATGAGCTCCAAATTCAAAAATTCCAAGTGTTCCAAAAACTAGACTTGAAGGCCTTTCCAATGAGATATCATGGTCTCAATTTTGATAAGGGGAAGGCCTCAAAAATCAGGTGGAAAGTGGCACTACGCTTAGGACCAGTGGCACTACGCTTAGGGCCATTTTGCTCAGGAAGCCAAAATTCACCTGTTTTGACTATGAATTTGATTTCTCTCTCCTCATTGATGATTTCACTGATTTAATTGATGACATGGCATGTAAATGTAATGGTAAAACAGTGTTAGAGGGTAGATTCATTAGTTAGAGGTGGTTTTGAGGCAAATGAATCAGTTTCCCCTCTCTTAGAGGCAAGTTGTTTGACTGCCTATATTCCAGTTCTTTGTTGGGAAATGGTTGAAAAAGCCCCTCTACTCATGGATTCGACCCCTAAAGGTTAGGATGAGTAGTTTAGATGTCTATATTATGGGTTTTCTTAGTCATTTGGTGAGGTTGGACTCACCTGGATTCTCTGAGCTTGATTGTACACCATTGTAAGCAGTTTGGCAAGGAAATTAATAGGAATTGCAGCTATTTTATATGTATGGTGTTTTAGCATAGTTCTTCTTTTTTATCAGTTGTTTACATATTTTATGTATTCCATCATCTATTTCACTGCTTCTAATTGAATGATATCAAGATAGATAGGTAGAATCCATTGTTTGCAGTGCTCTACCTTGGGAAATCATTCAGTATTCTATGTTTTCTATTGTTTGAGAAGGATCCATGATTGCCACATGCCCTCCTCAGCTCCTCACTAGTCTTAGACACCTCACTTCACTTAATTTCAAGTGCTAAAGCCTATACCTACCTTGCCCCATAGAACACCCTGCATTCTGACCTAATTTCCCAGACCTAAACTGCCCAGCTCCATCTGATCCAGCAAACACCAACAAATTCAATCAAAACCTTTCGAGCTACTATACCTAGCCTAAAATCCCTATCTAATCCAGTCACCTTGACTGAGATCCTAAAGGAGAGAGCCCTCTCCCGACCTTGTAGGGCTAGCTACGAGGTTAAGTGGTTTGTGGTTACCTTGGAAGCTTGCCTTCTTCAGCCTGAGGCAAATCCAAGTGATAACAAAACATTCCGGAGGATGCTGCAACTATTATTAGAAAAAATAAGGAAATTAACTATTGTGGTTTGTGTGTCCAAGTATGAGATAGGTAAAGTCATGTTTTACTTTCAGATGAAGATCTCAGAGCTACAACTGAAATTACAGCCAACCACTCTGCCAGAGGTCCGGGAGCAACATAGAGCAGCTATCAAGGAAATCGTGAGCACTTTGGATACATCAGTGACAGACTGCACGATGATATTCGATCAAGCCATGGAGCTATGGAAAACTTTGTAGGAGGACCCAAACATGCAGAAAATTAACACAAATATTCAGAAGACAAAGAAAATGTTTGATGAAGTCAGTGCGACTGTGCACACTTTGGTGCCAGTCCAACACCTCACACGATTATAGGAAGGAAAACAACTACAATCGCAAATCGAAGAGCTATAGAGGAAAGAGGCCATTCTCAAAGGTAGAATACAACCATGGACAGAGGAATCTTGTCAACTTACTCTGTCAGTTCAAGAGAAGTTAAAGACACTTCAGCAAATGCAGAGAACGATATGCCTGGCAATAGAAGGCTCGATGACAAAAAAGGTAGTAGAGGAAGTGCAGCAGGTCATGGTACAGGGTTTTGCTAACGTAGCAGCATTATAGATCGAGTTCAGTAACCTCGCACCAAGATCGAGGCACCAATGGAGTGACTCAAGGGCGACTCATCATATTTGTGTTGTGGACATGTTGGGATAGGGTCCCCTAGGCCAATTTTGGGTAGTTTAAACAATTTTTGAGAAGAATTTTGTAAAGAATGTAAAGTCTCTGTGAAATGTGGAAGCAGAGCACGCAGTTAAGTAGGAGTCAAAGGGGCTTTAGCCCCTAGTTTGGGTAATTGATAGGTCAATTTTGAAACTCACCCATAGGTCAGGGACCATGGTATTAAAGCAAAAATGATACATATATATATGTATATATATATCTATATATATATATATATATATATATATATATGAGTCATAGCGAGTCTAGAAAAATAACTAAGATCGAATATTACTGTTTTGGGCAAGTGCTAAGGTAGGAAAGCTCTGTTTCTTGTACTTAGGCGAAAGGGAAAGGTCACTGCAACTGAGTGCGTAGAGACCTTAGCAAGTCTGCAGCTGTGTGTGCGGGCCCCTACAGCGAGGTGCGCAGGGTCGAAGAGTCTGTAAATTGAATGTTGAAATCTAATAAAGAATGATTTTGGAACGAATATCTTGCTTCCGTGTTTTATTCTTATTTTTGTTCAAGTTATGCATTATGTATTAATGATCTGTATTTTGTGGAATGAAGTATAATTGTTGTGTGAATCTATTGAATCTTTAATATATATGCATGAACTAAGTAATAATATTTTTTCGTGAAGGTAATGGTTAAATTTGTGATGACTTCTGTTGAATTGGGTAGATCTGCACGAAGGTAGATCTAGTGTTAATATTTACTATGCGAAAGGAGACAGACTACTTCTTGTAAGGCTGTAAATTCTAATTGAAGACCTTCGCGAAGGTCCAAGAGCCATTTTCTTAGAGTTGCAGTAGCATACCATAGAAAAACATAGATCTACGCGAAGGCATATCTGAGCGAAAAGGGCTTCAGATTACTTATCACACGGCCTCCGGATGCAGAAACCTGGTTCTAGCATCCCCCAATACTGCTTCGGGTGAGACTGTAGCCTGTGTTATGCAAGTTGTTACCGAAAGGGCAAGCAAATAGGATTTTGTTGGTTGGCATGAACAAATCTGAACCTGGGTCAAGCCCCCTTAAGCCAACACCCCTAGTGGGGGTTTGGAGGAAATGCCCACAAAGCTAAATTAGATGAAATTTTTCCTTCTAAAATATTGTAATCTGATAGTCAATATGGGTCGTTCATTAGGTGAATGATATGACGGTATAAGTTATGTTTAATTTAAGGTTTTTTAATTGAGAAGGAAACCCCTTTGTTTATATGAGGGAATTGTATTATGGATGTGTATTATTATTCTGAGTGAGACAGAGAGAGGAGATTGTGTGAGAGCGAAGAGAAAATTACAACGAATCTATTGTAGGTTGTATCTTTTCATTTTGCTAGATAATATAAAAGGAAGGATTGGTTGTTTCTCTATGGACATAGCCCAAATTGGATGAACCACGTATATATGTGTCTCTCTTATTTTATTCATTTTCGTATTTGTGTTTCTAAAATATTTTATGTATTTCATTTCTCTGTTAATTAGTTTCTAATAGCCAAAGTGAAAATTTTGTGTGCGCCCATATATATTCCCTAAAATTAGATACAAAGGGATTAGATAAATTGCACGAAGGGGTCAGGCCTAGTGTGACCCATGACCTAGGCTAAGGTGGAAAATGCCACATGAGCCAATAAGGCTACACAGATACGTGATGTGGATAGGATGTTGATGTGGTGCCTCTGTAGTAGTGACACATGGCAGTGGGAAATGAAACTTTTGGTTGTCGAGTCAACAAAATCCACATGACATATGTCAAGTGGTATGTGGTGCCATGTGAGCTGAAAGTGATATGTGGCACCATCTTTGACTCCACATGACTGGGGACACATAATCATCGACCTCGATTCCCTGACAATGTTTGCAATGCCTCTTTATAAAGGGGTGTGATATTGATAGGAAGCGTGGAGCAGATGGAAGGTGTGGGATGGAGACCATTCCCGTTACCTAGTGTGATAATTCATGTTGTGTTTCACTTCCCTTTCCAAGCATTACATGTCATACATTTGGATAAGGCCACTAACAATAGAGGCTGTGGAACAAAAATATATATGTCCTAGTTCCGAGGGGACAAAAAGGTGGAGTGTTGTATTACATGGAAGGTCACAATTCGACTAGAAATCCCTTATAAGTGGAAATCATTGTTTTGCACAAAGGACTGGGACTTGGTGGGACGCAAAAACCAGGATGAGGTGGTAGATGCCATGTGGGCCAAGTATGGCTACATGTATTCCACATGGTATTCCAAAGGGCATAGACTCATGGAATGGAAAAGCTACTAACATAACATGTTGACAATGTGACACATGGAAGGAAGGATAACTATTTTGGATGGACAAAGGGTAGGAACATGGATGACATGTGGCACCACAAGGGGATGCCATGTGCCAGTGTTACATCACCCCTAACATTAGTATGACATCAACAATATGTAGAGGAGACTGGTGACATGGAACTAGATGATGTGGATTCCAAGTAGTGCCACGGTCATGCCAAGTCGTCCTGGGACCACGACCATCAAAGGATCCTTGGGATATTTCTTCACACATGGCCACAAAATTGAAAAAAAATGTGACATAAAATTCGACAAGAAAAAGAAGTATATGTTGTGCCTTTTATTTATTATTGAGTTTTTTGTGGTGCTTCTAGGGAAATAACCGAGGTCACTAGGTAGGGAATTTCACTAGTGATTTAACGTAAAGTTTTTTGTCGCATTGTGGAGGTTTGGAATAGAGAACCTAAAGAGTTATGGTGCGATGATGTAAGGAGAGTCACGTGGGACCATAAGTGAGGTGGCAGTGTCACATATAAAACTCATTTTATGATGTGGCAGTACTTGCTAATGTGGTAAGGGTTAAGGAGCTAAATTTCAAATGGACATAACTTTCAATGCCAGATTTGGATTGAGACAAAAATTATATTTTCGAAAAGCACTTGATGAGTTGAATGTGATGGTGTTGTCCAAAGTGAATTTTGAAAACTTTGGGTGAGCTGAAATTTATAACCCCATCTTCATAATGAGACCATGGAGCTTGGGTTTTTTTAAAGTAACACCTCCCATAGCCCATCAGAGTACTATTGATATTTCAAGTGCAATAGATATAAGCACAAATTTTTGAAATGTTGATAATTACTTCAAATGATGTAGATTTTCTTTTAACAATTCCAGTTTATCATTAAGCAATTATACTTTATAAATTATACCATAAAATCATAAAGATAGTAGAGATCACAATGCATAAAGAGAACAAAAGATTTACCCAGGGAAAACCCACTTGGGGGGGAACCCAACAACCTTTTCCTTAGATAAATTCTTCAGTTCAACAAGAGATACATCTAATGTAGCTATCCAACTATGAGGTCAAACAGACCAAGGATGCTTATGGTCAAACTTGGTCAACTACCCTCAAGTCAAGCATCGAATTTTCTCAGAAACTTGGCCTAATCTAATATTCCCTAGTTCAAAATTTGACATCCTAGAAAGAGTCGAAAAATCCAGCCTCCTAGTCTGCCCAAAATTCATCCTACCCAGAATATGCTTCCCAAAAAGCTACCTAGAAACACACATGCAAGCTAGGAGAGAGAGATAGATGCTAAAGATGATTTTTTCCTTTTTCGTCCTTCCTCAACCTTTTTCTTCTTCAATTGGATGCCTAGAAATATTGTTTCTTGTGTGAGGTCGAATGATACCTTTATGGAGGAGGTTGAATGCCTTTATATAGTTTTTTTTCCTTCGTGAATAAGTGTGTCTCTTCACTAGGGCTGATGTGACTTGAGGGAGGGCCAACTTGACTAGTTTGGAGTAAAAAATTGAAATTTCAAATTTCAAAATTTTCTCTTTTAAATCTGACATGAAGAGCATGTCTTATATAAATTATTTCAGTGGATAAACAATTAAAAATACATGAATAACATGCCTTACATTTACATTATATGTTACAAGAGCTAAAATATAGATTATGAATACTTACCATAGCTACAAAATTCAACGCTCCCTCTTAGCTAGTGAGGTATCCATAATGACTACACAAATGTTCTTTTAGTTGAATAAATTTCTCTAAGAAAAGGTTATAACAAATCATCAACATAATTGATTCACAATTGTGACACATGGTAAGCCAATAGCTTCGAACAATTACCATTATTCGGGTTAGTACTTTAGACCTATGTATATCCTCACAACAATTCAAGTCAATACTTTCGACACATGCAAAATCAACTGCATAAACTAATCACCATAATTCAGGTCATTACTTCAAACCTATGGTATATCACTACCATAATTCGAGTCAGTACTTGAGACACATGGTGCATCATTTTGTATTCAACTAGTCACCATAATTTGAGTTAGCACCAGAAACACAGTATCCATACTAGTATTAGTCCACCATCATTCGAGTCAATGACACACAGTGAATGTGACATCCCCTGCAGCTTAATTCTCATTGTAAGCATTGTAAATAATTCCCTTCTAGTTATGTAATTATAAATTAAAATGGTTTAGAGAGGGACATTGCTTCCATTGCTTGAGGAGGGAGATTTCTTGGGGAGTTAGTTTCTTTAAATATCAATCATGAGTTGACTGAGTAGTTTTAATGGAGCTGACTGTGTTATTAAATTTAGTTGGAAAAATGAAGGACAAACCCATGTGTCTTTTAGGCATGACTGCAAGCAAGAAAGGGGGTAAATTTAATGAATAAGTATGGGTTTTATTGACCACGAGGAAGGCCTAAGAATATTGCTAAAAAGGAAAGGTTGGATTGGTCCATGTAGAGCATGCAAGAGAGAGACTCCTTCATTTAGTTACAAGGGGGGGGAGATTCTCCCATGCACTAGTGGGGAGAAAGAAGAAGAAGAGACCATAATGTCTGTGGGGAATAAAAAGGCACACAAATCATATGCACATGCAGAGAATGGAATGGGGAAAGAGAGAGGCTATGAGGCTCCTAGATGGTCAAGTTGAATCGTTGAGAGGGAATACAAGAATAATAGGAAAGAGAGTTCAAGGAGAGTATAAATCTGATGATAGCCAACTAAGAAATTCATGAGGCTTGATGATTAACAATCATATAGCATTGGATGTGCTTTACAGGGCTGATAAATCCACTGGAAACTTTCCTAGTTGATAACCTTTAAGAGGTGGAGACACACAGGGCTAGTCGAATGATAACACCTAATTGTAGTTCCATGGGATTTGGAGTGAGAACGCAGGTGTAAGATACCACTAAGTTGTTGTAATGTGCACTCTTATTCCTTCAAAGGTAACATAGTTGATAGACCCTCCATGTTATTAAATATATATCTCTCTCTCCATCTATGAATTGAGACTCTCTATGTCTAAATCCCTAGAGAAGTTGGGATGTTGATCTATAATTCTCTCTGCATAAATTAATGTGTTCCATGCCTTGCATTTAATTGTTAAGTAGATGGTGGGTGAAGGCAGTGTGGCCTTGAGACACCCTTTTTTAGCTGAGGGTATTGGTCTAATCCCCTAAGTGGATGATGGTTATATGCGAGTGAAGGGATTCATTATGGTTATTGATTGTTGAGAGTTGGTGGGTGGAGGTGATACAACCTTGAGACACCCTATCTCAGCTGATAGCATCGATTTAAACTTCTCCGAAAGAACTATACCTCAAGCTTTGGAATCTAGTGCAGGGGTGACAACTGCAAGAAAGACTTGGTTGCAACTTGTCTATGGTTGGGTGGAGAGTTGAAGTCCCACTCTCGGTTTCAAATTTATCTTGCTACATGAGATAAGTATTTACTTGAGATTCTTATGTTAAATGATATGTACATTTTTATGATTTTGGTTATATGATGTTGTTGATATAAAGGAATGTGAATTCTTATGTGTTAATGGTCACTAGATTTCTTGTACAAATGCATGAAGTAATGATTGAGTTCATATATGTGTTGTGTGGGCATGAATATCAGTCATTTTTAGCCCAGATGAATAAAAAATAGCAACAAGAAATTCCAATTTAATTTTTCATTGAATGAAATTGTGAATTAAATCGAAATTCTATTCTCATGGCAACTTGTAATATTTAATTAAGTTAAATTAACTTATTTTGACTTAGGAAATTTGAGTTGGAAGTATATCTAGTGTCATGTAGAGTGATCCCCTAAATTTTAGGGGCCCAGGTTGCTTTCTTTTGAGTTGTAATTAGATAACTTAGTCTAACTGAGTTATAGTCAGTTAAACTAGTTCTAACCATTGGAGGAACTAGTAGAGGTCTAGTAGTGGAGTAGTGCACCAGTGCATCACCAGTACCACACCTGTTAACTGGAGATTCACTCATAAATAATTCATGCATTTCAGTGCAGAGGAAGACCCAGTTGAGATTCGAGTTCAGGGACAATGTACTATTAGTTGTATAATTTTATGAGTTGTACAAATGGTGCATTCAATCAGTTGAGGACCTATGTTTGGATTGCGCAATTATGGAGAGTGGATTTCCCAATTAAATATGGTCTAATTCCCTTATGGATTGCGCAAGGAAGTAGGGGCTTGGTAGGTAGTAGAAGTCGATAAGTGTTGGCTTGAGCTAGTTTATGAAGCAGAGAGATAGATTGTACTAGTGCATGAATTGTTCAGGACGAACAAGCATTGTATTTCATTCTCAGATATTCTGGTTAATGCAATATAGATAGTTAGGGTTTTTGCAGTTGCTTTCCCAGAGAAATATTGTGTTATGTGCGATTGATTTTCTTCCTTTTCTTCTTATTGATTTCATCAATCAAATTTAGTTTCCACTAAAGAGTAGAGTAGGTTCTTGTCCTATGGTTTAGCAAGTCACATAAGCTATTGAATATACAGTTAAAAACTACATGAATAAATGAATCTTTGTGGGTATTCATGAGATTTGATGAAATTGGTGGTTGGCATTTATTGTGGATATCTTTGTATGTGTTGTGTGAGCATAACTTGTTGTGTTCCATTCATGAAAATGATGAGTCTGATCTACTAGTTCTTTCTTGCTTATTTCTCTATGAATGTGAGTTTAATGAGTCTAAGGTATTTGGTTTTA
The DNA here is from genome assembly GCA_031772625.1 of Pinus tabuliformis. Taxonomy (NCBI): domain Eukaryota; kingdom Viridiplantae; phylum Streptophyta; class Pinopsida; order Pinales; family Pinaceae; genus Pinus; species Pinus tabuliformis. The sequence goes on from CM062804.1 coordinate 586,934,723, forward strand.
TGTTGTGAGAGGGAGTTTATCAAGTTCCTTGAGATTCTTAAGAAAAAAACTTGAATCCATATTCTCAAAATGTATCCTCCTGTTTTTCCAAGTTTTATCATTACAACTCCCTTGCATCCTTCAATGGGTTAGATAAATGTCACAGTGCCTGTGTGAATTCAATAAGGAGATCAGAATATTCTAAGTGTAAAAGGCTTGTAAACATGCTTGAATTCACCTGTAAGATCTGCAAGGTCTAGAGGTTGGTTGAAAGTCTGAATTTGGATCGACTCTCTCCTGACCTAAGGTGGGTAGGCCGAGCAGTTGGGCTAGCCTGCTAGTTTGGATTTAGATAGTTGACCCCTGTGGAACAAGTCAAAGGTCGGGCTAACCACCAAGCTAGGGTCAGTCCCTTGAGTAAAGTAGAGGTCAGGCCCTTTTGATAAGTTTAAATGTGTGGGTTCATGGAATTAGGCTGACCTCCAATTTCTCAAAGGAGTGTGCTTGTCCACGAGGATTTTTCCAAGGTGGTGGAGCAAGCGCAACAGGCACCATGCAAGGCATTATATGATTTTCACATGGAAATCAGTGATTATGTGGCAAGGTTGTAATTGGCCTATATTTGAATGATCATATATTATGATCCGTAAGTCAAATCGAGGTAAAATTTATATCATTGGAAATATCTCGCTAAGAAAAATGTAGAGTTGTCATCTATTTAAGGTTTTGGCATTAGGGGAATTTTGAGATCTAAAATGGGCCTCCTAAGAAAAATGTACAATCAAAATAAACTTTATAACAACCAATAGGATTCAAGATGATTATTTCAACCATGGGGGATGATTCACCATTCTTGGAGTAAAAAAGTAAAAATAATAATAAAAGAATAAAACTACTTTTTCAACTCGTCGTATTTTCAACTTATCTCCCTAAGGTTTTACTCATATTTTGAGTGAGAGTACTCGTTGGATGCAAAATTCAATTCCTCATCCAAGGAGTACCCATGTTGCATACTTTTGATGGACCCTGCTACACAAAAAATGAGAAATACATGTAAAATGTGATTGCAATCACGTTTTTCATGTATTTCTCATTTTTTGTGTAGCAGGGTCCATCAAAAATATGTAACATTGGTACTCCTTGGATGAGGAATTAAATTCTACATTTAACAAGTGTTTCCACTTGAACTTTGAGTAAACCCATTGGGAGATAAGTTGAAAATACAAGTTGAAAAAATAGTTTTTTCTTTTTTCCCTCTAAAATTTGATGATGTAATCTAATGTTATTTTATTATTTACACTATTATTTTATAATTTCCTTAGGAGGCCCATTTTAGACCTCAAAACTCCCCTAATGAAAGTTGGGAAAGATCAAGAATTTTAGACCACATTTCCATAGTTGTACCATGGAGATTGTGTCAGCATAGCGGCCACCTCCTTCTAACCTTGTATGGGGCATGGGATTGGGAGGGGGGTGTGCTAGAGAGTGGTATCAGAGCTTCTAGGTTCAACACTTGGACTAGAAGGGCATCATCGCAAAACTAAAAATTGAGGGTTTGACATTAGACCTTAGGAGATCTAGTGAGGCCTTAAAGCCTTGTGTCAAGCATTAGAAATATCATTTTTTGTAGCATATTGATTATGTGTGTTGCTTGGTATATTTTATTGTGATATCTACATGTAGCATAATATTGGTGATTTATATGATTTTCTTGATACTCATGCACTAACAGAGGTGTAATGTTGCAACTAGCCTCATACTCACAGATTTCCAACAATAAGCCAAGGTGATATTTTCTATTATACATTTATATTTGATTCATCTAATAGTTATGTGTGTGCATTTCCAACACATAAGAAGACATTGAGGATCAAAGTAGATGAGGACAAGAATGGTGTAATATATGACGATCAATCACAACATGGATATGAAGAGGAAAGATCAGTTGAGCAATGAAGAGAGATAGTTTCTTCTGACTTAATGGACACATTGAGGAGTCTAAGGGGTGAAATAAGGAGTTGTAAGGCTAACAACGAGAGGCTTGTCAAGGACAATGAAAGACTTGTCAAAGCACAAGAGAGGCAAGAAAAAGTGAATGCAGTCCTATTACAGACTTTTTTAGACTTACAAAGTAAAAAACAGGAAGAGTCCATTAGAGTAAGAAGTAACAACAAAGGGAGCATATGGGAGCAGATCCAGAAAGAGACAAAGAATGCCAAGTGAAGATACAATGAAAGGAGGTAATTCACTAGACAGTCTAGAGAAGAGGACCAACACCCATGAGTAGCAGCTTGAAGGCACTCACAAAATGCATTATCATCATCATCATCATCATGATAGAAGGAGGGAAAAAGAATATGTACCATAGGAATTTAAGAAAGCTAAGCCTCCTACATTTGATGGTGAGGTAAAGGAAGCAAAGTACCATTTGTAATAAGTTCTCCTCATGTGTTTTAGTAAGATGTCAAATCATGGTTGTCAGGGATGAAAAAGTTTTTCAGAATTCATAACTACTTTAAGAATATGAAAGCAAGGGTGGAAATATTTAGCCTGAAAGGCAACGACGATATCTAGTGGGAGGATCTAAAGAATGTATAAGGCATAAGAGAATAAGAGATAACATGGAAGGAATTTAGGAATACTTCAAGAAAAAAATACATGTCTAAAAGATATTTTGATGGCAAGGAAAAGGAGTTCTATGAGCTCAAAATGGGGTAGATGTCTAATGACGAGTATGTTACTAAATTCTTGGAGTTTCTTCATCGTGTGCACTACCTTAAGGAGGAAAAGGTAAAATTCTAAATATTTCTCAGTCGGTTTCCATAGTCCTTCATAAATAGGATCAATTGTGATGAGACACACACCTTGTGGGACATAGTAAAAAAGCTAAAGCACTTCTATTAGTAGTGTAAGTGTAAGCCAAATCTTAATACCAACCTAGATGGAAAAGGAATTCTAGGAACTAGAGGAAAAAGGAAAGGAAATTTGGGACATCATCCTAGGAAGAAAGTAAGAAGCTTCACCACTAATTAAAGTAAAACCCGATAGAAGTTCAACACAACTTATGAAGGTTTCTTTGCTTATGTTAATGAAGGGGATGGGTCCCCAAGAAGGAAATAATATGTATGAAATGAGGGAGAACCATTTACATATAGGCTTCCCACAGATACAGAAAAAGCAACTAGGATTGCATATTGTGCAAGAAGCATAGACAGTGGAGGACGTAGCTTGAAATATGCCTAGAACCTACACAGCCATGGAGAAAAGGCACGTTGGCCACCTGGAATCAAGGGTCAATATGGATGATTAGATATGGATTATATATCCATTTTGCTAATGTTGAAGCAATATAATTAATTTTACATAAATTGTGAAGTGGTTGAGTTTAATTATTGTGGTTGGTTGTAATAGAAGAGACTAAATGAAATCATGGAAAGGGCTTGGGTTGAGCCTTACTCATGGAGTACTTAGGAACACTAGAACTCATGGGAATTGAGTCATTATGTTGTTAAATATTTTATGTTTTTTGTCCTCGATTGATTTATGTTTGAATTTCCATTTTTATTGTTGGATTTTGCATGGCCATGCTATTTTTGTTCCCTGATTTTATGATTGTTGTCATGAGTTCCTTTATTTTTACGGTGGTCCTCTTTTCCTTTGGATTTTTCATTGCATTCTTCATGCTTTGGGGGCTTTGGGAATATTGGTTGGGAATGGTAGAAAGGCCACGGGGCTCTGGGAGAGATTTGAGCAAGACCAACAAAAACATGACCTAAAAGAGGCACCGTGAATAATTAAAGAGCATGAACAAGAAAAAATGAGAAAGGTGAGGCTTGGGTGATGAGGGGGTAGGGAAAGACCATTGATGGTGTATGTTAGGCATCACTTCTAAATATGAAGGCAAGAAGAAAATAAATTATGTGTAGGCTAAAATTTTTTGCGTGAATAACAACAACAATATAGGGAGTTCTCTAAGACTCTCATTTTATATGACGTGTTAGTGTATGATATGTCCATGACTAAGTGAACAGTAGTATGAAAACAAAGTGGGCTAGTTTGCTCCATGAGATAATGGCCAAGGCTGAGGCGGTTATGAAAATGATACAATGGAAGTTCTTGTTCCCTTAACCTTACTTGTGTATGTGATATGTTTCTAATCATGACAATGCTTATATATATATATATATATATATATATATATATGAATGCCATTGTGACTGACAGGTTTTGTCAGGTGTCATTATTGGGAAGAATGATAGCTTATATTTATTTTATGCAAATATAGATGGCATGAAAATATTATCAGTTGTGTGAGGAATCAATTAGACAAAATTAGCTATGACTGATTGTTAATGATTTTAATGTCATAGGAAGAAGACTTTATATGCTCATGTTGTGTCACGTAGATTAAAAGGAAATGTTGATGTTTATGGAAACATATATATTAACTAATTATCAAAATCCTTGATTGCATGATGGGGCATGTAATACACTAATTGTTGTGTTGATGCTAGAAGAGAGTTCATTGGGTTAAAGAAGCTCTAATGATAGAATAACTGATAAACCCATGGGGTTTTTGGTTGGTAGTCACAGAACATAGATCTTTTAATAGCAAAAATGAGAAACCCATGAGGCTTGTTGGTTGATAATCACATAGAAAACTGAGATGATAACTCAACTGAGAAACCCAACAGGCTTGTTGGTTGATAATCACTAAGTAGTGGTTGTGCCTTACAGGATGAAAAATCCATTAGAGACTATGTTGGTTGACAACTTTTAGGAGATTGAGGAATCTAATACTAGTGCAATGATAACACATGATGATAGCTACATGGGGTTGGACGTAGAACATAGGTGGAAGTTTCATTGAGAATTTGCGGCAGAATGCACTCATGTTCCTTCAAGAGTAATGAAGCTGATAAAACTTCCTCACTATTAACTATATCTCTCTCTCCAAGGCTAAAATCGAACTCATTTTGCTCTACATGAACCTTTGCGCTAATTTGTAACCGTTGTGGTGTAATAGAGAGAAGTTGTTGAGAGAACCTAATAAATGGGATTTGTTAAAGACATGTGTGAATGGTTGAGAAACCATTAAAGGGACAAGGGAAGAGGTATAATTTAAACTTTTGCAAACTCTTATGATGAATCTCATGAGAGATTGTATTTTGTGTTACAGGAAGGCATTGGAATTTCCCGGTCGGGGTGAATGAAGCTAACTGAAAATAGGATTGTAGTAGCTTGAATATATCAGAGTGCATAGCAAAGGCACCGAGAAAACTTCAAAAAGCCATTCAAGGATGACCAAGTTAAAGGGTATATATATATTGTGTCTTTGAATGAGTGATTGTGTATGTGAGTTGTGATTGTAATCAAGCTGTAAATATAAAGCTCCAAATCATTTATGCTTGGGTTAAGCATGTTTTCTTTGTGTTTGGGAATGAGAACACCAAGGATGGTGTTCCTCTAAGGGGTTGGGGATTGTGACATCCCTTGCGGGTTAATTCCCCTTGTAAGCATTGTAAATAATTCCCTTGTAATTATGTAATTATAAATTAAAATGGTTGAGAGAGGGACACAAATTCCATTACTTGAGGAGGGAGATTGCTTGAGGAGTTGGTTTCTTTAAATATCATTCATGGGTTGACTGAGTGGTTTTAATGGACTTGAATATGTTATTATATTTAGTTTGAAAAATGAAGGACATGCCCATATGTCTTTTGGGCATGAATACAAGAAAGAAAGAGGGAAAAATTAATGAAGAAGTATGGGCTGCACTGGCCACGAGGAAGGCCTATACAAACCCACAAAAAGACAAGGTCAAATTTGTTCATATAGACCATACAAGGGTACTCCTTCATTCAGTTACAATGGGAGGGACATTCTCTCATGATTTGGGGGGAGAAAGAAGAAGAAGAGACTGAAATTTCTATGGGTAAAAAAAAAATACCATGACTCATACACACATATAGAGAAGGGAAAAATAAACAAGGGAGGTCGTGAGTCTCCTAGATGGTTAAGCTGAATCACTGAGAGGGAAGATAAGAATAGAGAGACTAAGAGAATTCAAGGAGTGTATAACTCTAATGATAACAAACTTAGGAACCCATGAGGCTTTTCGACTGGCAATAACAGAGCATTGGATGTGATTTATAGGGTTGATAAATCCACTGGAGACTTTGTTGGTTGATAACCTTTAAGAGGTGGAGACACACAGGGCTAGTGGAATGATAACACCTAATGGTAGTTCCATGGAATTTGGGCTGAGAACATAGGTGGAAGATACCACTAAGTTGTTGGAATGTGCACTCTTATTCCTTCAAAGGTAACATAGCTGATAAACCCTCCATGTTATTAACTACATATCTCTCTCTCCATATTTGAATTGAGATTCTTTTTGTCTAAATCCCTAGAGAAGTTGGGATGTGATCTACAGTCCCTTTGCATAAAATAATGTGTTCCCTTCCTTGCGTGTAATTGTTAAGTAGATGGTGGTGAAGGCAGCGTGGTCTTGAGACACCCTGTTTCAACTGAGGGTATTGGTGTAATCCCATAAGTGGATGATGGTTGTATGCGAGTGAAGTAGTTCACTATGGTTATTGATTCTTGATATCTGGTGGGTGGAGGTGAGGCAACCTAGAGAAACCATATCTCAGCTGACAACATCGGTTTAAACTCCTTTGAAAGCACTCTACCTCAAGATTTGGAATCTAGCTTGGGGATGACAACTGTAAGAAAGAATTGGTTGCATCTTGTCTATGATTGGGTAGAGATTTGAAGTCGTGCTCTTGATTTCCAATTTATCTTTCTACATAATATAAGTATATACTTGATATTCTTATGTTAAATGATATGCACATGTTTATGATGTTGGTTATTATATGGTTCTACATATATAAAGGAATGTGAATTCTTGTGTGTTAATGGTCACTAGATTTCTTGTATGCGTGCTTGAAGTAATGGTTGAATTCATGTATGTGCTATGTGGGCATGCATATTCATGATTTTCAGCCTAGATGAATAAATGAATCTTTGTGCTTATTTGTGATATGAGATGAAATTGGTGGTTGGCATGTATTGTGGATTTCTCTCTATAAGTGTTGTGTAAGCATTACTTGTTGTGTTCCATTCATGAAAATGACAAGCCTAACTTGCTTGTTGTTTGTGTTTATTGCTATGTGAATGTGAGCTAATTGAGTATAAGATATGTGTTTTTATGTCGTGTGAGGGAGCTGCTCAAGTTCCTTGAGATTCCGAATAAAAGCACTTGAATGCATATTCTCAAAATGTATTGATTTGGATTCTTTGTGTTACCAAAATTAACCAAGATCCTTTCTAGGCTATGATGTATTCAGAATTGCATGGAAAAGAGTATGAAAAACCACATGTTAAAAACACTTAAAGGAGAGGAAACATAAAGAATATCATAAGACAATGTACACAACATAATTCAATAATGGAGTTCATCTAGTGTGGATTACATCTATGGGCCTGGGGTCAAGAGTGGGAAAGCCACTTCATTAGTATCTGCAAATGAATGATGAGTACATGACAAAAATCTATGTGTGACACAAAGGATGAAACTCTCATCTCACTCCTACAAAGAGATGTTCTCCTACAAACAATTATCACTCACAAGAAGTCCTCCTTCAACATGAAAAAGTAATAATCTCTCACAAAAGTGGCATAACATGGATTCTCACATAAGTGGCATAACATGGATATCTTGAATTCGCTAGTCAGGTTCAAGGCATACTCAATATTATCACATTCATCTTGAAATTTTGAGACTAAAGGTTGTAAGAACGACTACTTTCTAGAAAAAATAAGAAAAGTATCCAAATGAATCAATATACCTCCAGTTCTGATAATGGCCTGAAAATTTGATGCTCAGATGAAGAAACGGGTTGTGCCATTGTGTTCATAGCAAAAAATCATGAAATTTGAGTATAAAGTTGACCTTGTTCTGAAACTGTCAAATATGGTCCCTCAGGGAATCTAAAATATTCCTTATAGATTCTTGCGTCAAGGTTCCACCTTCATGGTTCCATGACTCAATGTTTTGCCTCTAGAAAATTGTTTTCTTATATCAGAAATTTATCCGCACCATCATAATCCTGTTGAAATTCTAAGAAATTTAGGCATAAAGTTGGCATATTTCTGACACCATCAAAATTCAGCTCATAGGCAATTTAAAGATTCCTCAAAGAATATACATAGGGAATATTTTGTATAATAATCTAGGGAATATTACCTTAGAACATACTATCCTCTTTTTGTGTGCCCACCTCTCCCTAGCCTAGTTTCATTGTGTGGTTCTTCTAGGCTCGACTCATGTTGTCAAATGAAAATGACTGGCCTTTAAATATTGGTGAGGTTGGCAGACTTACCAACATGGGTCGTTGTCCCAATAATTAATATGTGGTAATAAGTTGTTTTGGGATCAATTGGGAACGGGTTCAAACCCTACTCCTGACAAGTTCGGCACTCATTTCTTTTTAATTTGGTGTTGGGTTTAAAATGGGTTGTCGATTGGTGGTCCAACCCCGCCCAGCGTGGGTTCAAGTCCCATCAACCCAATTAATTATATGGTCATTGGCCTATATATAATATTTAACATGAACAGTTATATATATATATATATATATATATATATATATATATATATATATATATATATATATATATATATATATATATATATATATATATATATATATCTATATATATATATATATATATATATATATATATTATATATATATATATATAAATATATATATATATATATCTATATATATATATATATATATATATATATATATATATATATATATATATATATATATATATATATATATTCATTTTTTAACCTAAGTTGGAAGTCATCTGCTGGATTTTTGGGGTTACTGGAAAATTAAACATTTGACAAATTGACTAGTTCTGGCTACCAATAAGTGCCAAAGTGTCACTCAGTTACCTACCATGAATTTTAGCAGATTTTGTGAGATTTAGCCATACCTCCAGATTTAGTTGTGCTCCAAATTTAGTCGGTGATAAAAGTATTGTTCCTTTTGACTTGAACTTTGATTGCTAATAACTTGCACATACAAAGCCAAATTTTAGTTTCATTTGTGTCATTGGAATCAGGATGATGCGCTCTTCAATTTGGTCTTAGTTTTGATGAAATCCATTGTTGGGTTTAAAATGGGTTATCGATTGGTGGTCCAACCCCGCCCAACGTGGGTTCAAGTCCCATCAGCCCAATTAATTATATGGTCATTGGCCTATATATAATATTTAATATGAACAGTTTGGATGGGTCAACGGATTTGTCGGTCAAGAAGCCCGCCACCCTAAAAAAAAAGGTTATATTTTTTTTATTCATTTGGAACCTAAGTTGGAAGTCATCTGCTGGATTTTTGGGGGTTACTGGAAAATTAAACATTTGACAAATTGACTAGTTCTGGCTACCAATAAGTGCCAAAGTGTCACTCAGTTACCTACCATGAATTTTAGCAAATTTTGTGAGATTTAGCCATACCTCCAGATTTAGTTGTGTTCCAAATTTAGTCGGTGATAAAAGTATTGTTCCTTTTGACTTGAACTTTGATTGCTAATAACTTGCACATAAAAAGCAAAATTTTAGTTTCATTTGTGCCATTGGAATTACGATGATGCGCTCTTCGATCTGGTCCTAGTTTCGATGAAATCCATAAAATTTGATTTTTTAGCCTCTCCAGAGCCACTTGGATCATTCATCCCCACTAAGGAGCTTTTGGTCCTCCAAAAGCATAAACATGACTATAATCTCGATCTGCATAATAGTTTCCTTTGACATACCACCTTCCCTTTCCTTCACCCTTGTACTTTGGAACTTGGAATGATGAAGCCAACACCTATACCTTACGCAAACCCATAACTACTAATACATGTTCAATTACAAGACCAAACATGACCCAAGCAAACCCCATACTTTCCAAGAGTTTATAACACACTAATGGCCAGCTTTATATCAAAATAAATATGCATGCCATCCATCATAATGGCCAAAATATGACTATATTTCCAACACAAGTGATGTTATACATTCATCACATTTACAAAGAACCGCAACACGTGATTAACAAAATGTGGCCATGCTCAACTACTTATAAATTCCCATTTCTTACCCAACTAGGTTAATGGCTCTTCTTCTAGTAGCTACTACTTCTCTTGTTAAACAACTTCATTGACTAGTTCCTTTACAGGTTCTTTTTGGTCCTCCTTTGGTCATTGCTCTAGATGGAGATCCCAACATGTGGCTCTCTTATTTCCACCCTTGTTGCAATGGCTACAAAAAATGTTCTTCCTCTAGAATTTCTTAACCTTCTTCCTACCCTGATGTGGAGAACGGTTTATATTTCTTGTCCTCTTCCTCACTGCCATTCTTTTCGAACACTCGGCAACAACATGGTTATAATACTGAGACTTTTTATACCTTTCTTGAATGTCCCTAGTGCAAGTTGGTTGAGAAGAACTTGCCTTAGCTCTTCCTCTACAATGCACACTGTCACGGGAAGATTGTGATGTGCTCTCGGCATCCTTTTTCCTCAATGGTTTCGACAATGGCTTGGATTCTTTATTTGAATAATCCCTAACTTATGTTACCTTTGAACATTCTCCTTCAATATACCCCAATCCTACAAATCGTGGTAATTCCACCACTTGGATGGGATTCACAATGCCTTGGCCATTAGCTCCTAGGCCCTTGCCTTCATATCTCATCTTCTTCATTAATCTCAAACCAATGCATGTAGTGCATTTTTCAAAATCGCCCAAATCATCATCATCATGTGAAAATGAGACTAAATAATTACCAACATTGTTTACCTCAGTTTTTTATTTTGAAGCTTGTGATGATGGCTTCGTTAAGACTTTGTTGGACTTAAACTTTTCCAAGGTCTCTTTTGTGGCTCATAGTTGAAGCTACAATCTCTGCTTCTCCTCTTCTACTTCTTGTAGAAGTCTCCTCAATACAACATTCTTCGCTTGAAGGATTTGGTTGATCTCTTCATTTGAATGATGAGAAGAAGAATATTCACCCGAAGATGGAGATGGAGCATCTTCCTCTACTCTCTCTTTCTCCTGTTCCTCTTTTATCACTTTCTCCTCATAATCTGCAAACAATATATCTACCATGTTTTCCATCTTGTATAAGTCCTCGTATAGATATTTTTTATTCTCCATTTTTCTTCTTTTTTCATGTTCAATCTTTGGTTATCATTCACACTCTCAATTCACATCAGCAAGAAGACCACTCTAATACCAAACTTGATTTGGATTCTTTGCATTACCGGAATTAACCAACATATTTTCTTCTATGATGTATTCATAATTGCATGGAAACGAGTATGAAAAACCACATGTGAAAAATACTTAAAGGAGAGGAAACATAAAGGAGATCATAAGACAATGCACACAACATAATTCATTAACGGGTTCGTCCAGTGTGGATTACATCTATGGGCTTGGTGTCAAGAGTGGGGAGGCCGCTTCATTAGTCTTTGTAAATGAATGATGAGTACATAGCAAAAATATATGTATGACACAAGGATGAAACTCTCATCTCAAGTGGCATGTCTCTCCTACAAAGGGATTTTCTCCTACAAAGAACTCTCACTCATAAGAAGTTCTCCTTTAGCATGAACAAGGAATAATCTCTCACAAAAGTGGCATAACATGGATTATCACATAACTGGAATAACATGGATCTATTGAATCTACTGATTAGATTCAAGGCATACTCAACATCATCGCATTCATCTCGAAATTGTTATACTAAAGGTTCTAAACATAACTACTTTCTTCTCGAAAAATAAACAAAGTATCAAAATGCATCAATATACCTCCCATTCTGACGATGGCCTAAAAAATGACTGCTCAAATGAATAAATGGTTTGCACCATCGCGTTCCTAGTGGAAAATTGTGAAATTTCAGTAAAAAGTTCACCTTGTTCTGAAACCCTCAAATCTAGGCCTCTATGGAATCTAAAAGATTCCTTGTAGATTCTTGCGTCAAGGTTCCACAACTCAATGTTCCACTTCTAGAAAATATGTTTCTTAGATCAGAAATATTTTTGCACCATCATAATCCTAGAGAAATTATGAGCAATCTGAGTATAAAGTTGGCATATTTCTCACACTGTCAAAATTCAACCCCTAGGGAATCTAAAGATTCCTTAAAGATTTTGCATAGCGAATATTCCAAGGAATATTCCCATAGAATATACCCTCCTTACTATATTTTCCTACCTCTTCCTAGCCTGGTTCTTCCATGAGGTTCCTCTCGGCTCTACTCATGTCGTCGAATGAAAATGATTAGCCTTTGAATATCAGTGAGGTTGGCGAACTTACCAACACAGGTCCTGGCCCAATAGTTAATATGTGGTAATAATTTATTTTTGGATCTATTGAGCATGGGTTAAAACCTTTCCCCTAACAATATTGGCGCCCATTTTTTATTTTAATTTGGCATTTGGTTTAAAATGGGTCATTGGTTGGTTGGCCAGCCTCAGCTGGCGCGTGTTCAAGTCCCGTCGACTCAATTACTATATATGGTTGTTGGAATATATATATATATATATATATATATATATATATATATATGTAACATGAACAGTTGGGAGGGGTCAGAGGGTCTGCTGGGCTGGTGGCCCACCTTCCCAAAAAAATTATATTTTTATTATTACTTTTGGAACCCAACTTGGAAAGTTGTCTACCATATTTTTAGGGGTTACTGGAAAAATAAACATTCAACAAATTGACTAGTTCTAGCAACCGATAATTTCCAAAGTGTCACTCAGTTAGCTGCCACCAATTTTAGTGGATTCTGCCAAATTTATCAAGGCCTCTAGATTTATTTGTGCTCTAAATTTAGTTGGCAATAATAGTCCTGCTCCTTTTGACTTAAAATTTGACTACTAATAACTTGCACATATGAAGTCAGATTTGAGTGTCGTCTGCATCGTTGGAATTAGGATGATGAGCTCTTCGATCTGGACCTTATTTCGATGAAATCCACAAACTTCAATTTTTTAGTCTATCTAGAGCCCCCATGATAATGTATCCTCCTGTATATGTGGTCTTTCCAAGTTCCATCATTAGAAATCTTGCGCATCCTTCAAAAAGTTAGTTCAATTTCATGGCATCTGTTGAATTTAGTAAGGAGATCGGAAAATTCTAAGTGTAAAAGGCTTGTAAATAGGCTTGAATTCACTTGTAATATCCATTGGGTTAGCAGGTCAGTTGAAAGGCCAAACTCAGATGGACTCATTCCCAACCTAAGGTAGGTAGGTTGAATAGTTGGGCAGTCCCACTAGTTAGGATTTGGATAGTTAGGCCTAATGGCATAATTCGGAGGTTGGGATCGGGCCCATGAGAAAGAAGAAGGTCGAGTCGACCACTAGGTCAGGGGTTAGGTCCTTTTGATAATCTTAAATTTGCAGATTTGTGGAATTATGCTAGCCTGTGATTTCTCGAAAGAATGTGCTTGTCCACATGGATTTTTCCATGGTGGTAGAGTAGGCGCCACACAGGGCATTATATGATTTCCATGTGGAAATCAATGATTATGTGGCAAGGTTGTAACTAGCCTATATTTGAATGGTCATATCTTATGATCCGTAATTAGGGTCAAGGAAATATTTATATTATTGGAAATATATAACTGATTAAAATGCAATAATGTCATCCATTTTAGGCTTTGAGAAAGTTGGTAAAGATCAGAAAATTGTAGACCCCATTTCATAGTTGTACCATGGAGATTCAGTTAGCATAGTGGCCACCTCTTTCTAACCTTATTTTTGGTAGGGGATTAGGAGGGGGTTGTGCTAGAGAGTGGTACTAGAGCTTCCAGGTTCAATACTTGGATTGAAAGGGCATCAATGCAGAATTAATAATCTAGGGTTTGACATTAGACCTTAGGAGATCCAGTGAGGCCTTAAAGTCTTGTGTCGAGCATTAGAAATATGGTTGTTTTCATATTGATTATTTGTTTTTCTTTGTACATTTTATTGTTGATATATGCATCTAACATAGTATTGGTGATTTATATGATTTTATTGATACTCATGCACTAACAAAGGTGTAATGTCATAGCTAGCCTCACACTCACATATTTCCCACAACAATCCAAGGTGACGTTTTTAATTATACATTTCTATTTGATTCATCTGATAGTTATGTGTGCATTTTCAGAACATAACAAGACATTGAGGATCAAAGTAGATGAGGACAAGAATGGTGCAGTACAAATCCAATTAGTCGCAACATGGATATGAAGAGGAAAGAACATTTGAGCAACAAAGAGAGATAGGTTCTCCTAACTTAATGTACACATTGAGGAGTATAAGGGTTGAAATAAGGAGTTTTGGTTAGCAACGAGAGGCTTGTCAAGGAAAATCAAATACTTGTCAAAGAACAAGAGAGGCAAGAAAAAGTGAATGCAGTCTTATTACAGTCTTTCATAATTGCAATGGAAAAGACAACATGAGTTGGGAGCTAGTCAAAGGGACGAGAAGAGTACCTTAGAGGAAGAATAAAGAACAAAGGGATAAAATGGGAGCAGATCTAAAAATAGAAAGAGAATGCCAAGTGAATATATGGTGAAAGGAGGTACTTCAGTAGACACTTCAGAGAAGGGACCAATACCCATGAGCAGCGGCTTGAAGGCACTCACAAAAGGGATTATGATCATCATCATCATTATAGAAGGAGAGAAAAATGATATGTACCAGAGGAATTTAAGAAAGTTAAGCCTCCTACATTTGATGGTGAGATAAAGGACTAAAATATGTTGAATCATGGCTGCTAGGGATAAAAAAAATTATTCATAATTCATAACTACTCTAATAATATGAAATCAACGGTGGCGACCTTTAGCCTGCAAGGCAAGGCTGATATCTGGTGGGAGGATCTAAAGAATGTAAAAGGTATAAGGGAAGAGGAGCTAACATGGAAGGAATTTAAGGAATACTTCAGGGACAAATAATTGTCTGAAAGATATTTTAAGAGCAAGGAAAAGGAGTTCTATGAGCCCAAATTGGGGAAAATGTATGATGATGAGTATGCTACTAAAATTCCTACAGTTTCTTCAGTATGTGCCCTACCTCAATGAGGAAAAGGTAAAAGTACAAAGACTTATCAGTGGGTTGTCAGTGTCCTTCATTTTCAGGATCAAATTTTATGAGCCACGCACCTTGGGGGACACAGTGAAAAAGCTAAAGCACTGCTACAAACAGTATAACTATAAGACAAAACTTAAGACCGACCTGGATGCAAAAGGTAGTTCAGGAACTAGAGGAAAAAGTCAAGGAAATATGGGACGTCATTCTGGGAAGAAAGTAAGAAGCTTCACCACTAATGAAGGTAAAACTTAGAAAAAGTTAAACACAACTTATGAAGCGCACTTTTCTTAGGTTAATGAAGGGGATGGGTCCCAGAAAAAGCCCATAGTATGATGGAAATGCGGGGAGCTCCATTTGCATAGAGACTGCCCCTAAATAAAGAGAAATCAACCAGGATTACATATTGTGCAAGAAGCACAAACAATGGAGGACGTAGCTCGAAACGTGCCTAGGACCTACGCAACTATGGAAAACAAGTGCACTAGACACTTGGCATCAAGGGTTGATATAGCTGATTGGATATGGATTATATATCCATTTTCCTTCTTTTGAAGCAATATAAAAATTAATTGTAAATAAATTTTGGAAAGGGAACGAGTTGAGACTTACTCCTTAAGCATTGAGGAACACCAAAACTCATGGGAATTGAGTTGGTATGTTGTTAAATATTTTATTTTTTTGTCTTTGATTGATTTATGTTTGAATTTCCCTTTTTACTATGAGATTGCACATGGCCATGCTATTTTCGTTGTGTGATTTTATGATTGTTGTCATGAGTTCCTTTCTTTGTACGGTTTTCCTCTTTTCATTTGGATTTTTCCTTTCATTCTTCACACTTTGGGGGACTTGGGAACATTGTTTGGGTGTGGCATGAAGGCCACGAAGCTCTGGTAAGATAGTTGAGTAGGACCAACAGAAACATGACCTGAAGAGGCCCGCAAATAATTAAATGAACAAAAAAAATTAGAAAGGTGGGGCTTGGGTGATGGGGGCAGGGAGAAGACATCGTTGGTGTATGTTGGGGCATCACTCCTAAATATGACAACGAGCAGAAAATAAATTATGTGCAGGTTTAAAATTGTTGTGCGAATAACAACAATACATGGAGTTTTGTAAAACTATGGTTTTATCTAACATGTGTTAATGTATGATATGTCCATGACTAAGTGGATAGTAGTATGATAGCCAAGTGGGTTGGTTTGGTCCATGAGATAATGGACAGGGCTAAGGCAGTCATGAAAATGATACAAAGGAAGTTCTCGTGCCCTTGACCTTATTTGTGTATGTGATATGTTTCTAATCATGCCAATGTTTGTATACATATATATATATATATATATATGAATTCCATTGTGGCTAACGAGCTTTTTCAGGTGTCATTCTTGGGGAAGAATGATAGTTTATATTTATTTAATGCAAATATAGATGGCATGAAAATATTCTTGGTTGTGTGAGGAATCAATTGGGAAAAAGTAGCCCTGACTGATTGATGATTTTAATGTCATAGGAATAAGACTTTTATATGCTCATGTTGTGTCATGCAGATGACAAGGAAATGATGATGGTTATGGAAGCATGTATATTAACTAATAATCAAAATCCTTGATTGTAGGATGGGGCATGTACTCCATTAAGCATTGTGTTGATGATAGAAGAGAGTTTGGTGGAGTAGAGAAGTTTTGATGATAGCAAAGATGGTAAACCCATGAGTCTTGTTGGTTGATAATCATGGAACTTAACTCTGATGATAGTAGAACTGAGAAACCCATGAGGATTGTTGGTTGATAATCATTGAGAAATCTCAGATGAGAGGTTACCTAAGAAACCTAAGAGGCTTATTGGTTGATAATCATTGAGCAGTGGTTGTGCCTTATGGGTTGATAAATCCACTGGATACTATGCTAGTTAACAACTTTCGAGAGGTTGAGGAATTTAGGACTAGTGGGATGATAACACTTGATAAAATTTCCATGGGGTTGGGCTGAGAACACAGGTGGAAGTTTCACTGAGAATTTGTTGTAGAATGCACTCTTATTCCTTCAAGAGTAATGCAACTAATAAAATCTCCTCACTATTAACTATATCTCTCTCTCTAAGGTTGAACCCAGACTTTTTTTGCTCTGCATGAACCTTTGCACTAATTTGTAGCCATTATGGTGTAACAGTGAGGAGTTGTTGAGAACACCTGATAAATGGGCTTGTTAATAATCGATTTGTATCCATTGTGGTGTAACAACGAAACATTGTTGAGAACATCTGATAATTGGGCTTTGTTAAAGGCATGTGTGTGAATGGATGAACAACCATTCAAGGGGCAAGGAAAGAGGTATAATTTATTTTTTTGCAAATTCTTATGATGAATCTCATGAGAGATTATATGCCATGTTATAAGAAGGCATGGGAATTTCCTAGTAGGGTTGAATGAAGCTAACTGAAAAGAGGATTCTAGCACAACAAAGATACCATAGTGCACAGCAAAGGCACTGAGAAAAATGAGAAGAGCCATTAAAGGACGACCGAGTTAATGGGTATATATCCATTGATTTGTTGGTCAAGTGACTGTGTATGTGATTTTTATTGTAATCGAGTTGTAAATATAAAGCTCCAAATCATTTATGCTTGGGTTATGCATGTTTTATTTGTGTTTGGGAATTAGAACACTGAGGATGGTGTTCCTTTAATGGGGTGGGGACTATGACATCCCGTGTGGGTTAGTTCCCCTTATAAGCATTGTATTCAATTACCTTGTAATTATGTAATTATAAATTAAAATGGATGAGAGAGGGACACATATTCCACTTCTTGAGGAGGGAGATTTCTTAAGGAGTTGGTTGCTTTAAATATTGGTCATGGGTTGACTGAGTGGTTTTAATCGAGCTGATTGTGTTATTAAATTTAGTTAGAAAAATGAAGGGCAAATGTACAATTCCTGTTCATCCTTGAAATCATACAGAAGCCCAAACTAAAACAACCTTCGGATGTACTATTTCTGTCTTCAACATTCCCTGCCCAATATGCATTTATATAACCCTGCAATTGTATATCACCATTTGAGGTATATCTCAAACCATAATCAACAGTTCTATGCAAATATCTCAATACGTGCTTTTTTGCAATCCAATGATCATGTCTTGGTTCCACCTGGAACTGGCTTAAAGTATTCACAGCGAAGAAAACATATGGCCTGGTATTAACCAAATACATCAATGAGCCAATCAACTTCTTATTCATAGATGGATCTACCAAATTTGGCTCAGAGTCTCTCATCTTCCTCAGATTAGTCACCATGGGAGTTTCCATGGATTTACAATCCATCATTCCAAGATTCTACAAGATATTGATAATATATTTTGTTTAACCAAGGAAGATTTAATAGGCTTTTTCCATACTTCTAAACCCAAATAGTAGTGCATTAAACCAAGATCCTTCATATCAAATTTAGAGGCTAACTCTCTCTTACTTAGAATAATGAGATGCTCCACCCCTGTAAAAAATAACTCACCACCATACCATATAATAGAATCACGGGTTCATTCTTCTCGACCTTCAAATATAGGTTTCGATCAACATCACTTTAGGAGAAACCAAGTCTTGTCAGATAATTGTCAATACGTGAGTACCAAGCTCTTGCTGCCTGCTTAAGCCCATATAATGCTTTCTTCAATCTATAGAAGTGAGATTATTTTCCATGAACCTAAAAACCTTGAGTTTTTTTATGTGCACTTCTTCCTCAATTACACCATTAATAAAATCAATCTTTACATCCATCTAATGTAAATTCCAACCCATAAAAGAAGCAATAGAAATAATGGATCTCATGGTAGTGTACCTAGAAACGGGAGCAAAAGTCTCATCAATTCCTCTCCGTCTTTCTTGGAGAACCCTCTAGCCACAAGACATGCCTTGTACTTGTCAGTACTACCATCCACTACATCCTTGTTCTTGTATATACCCATTTGGAGGTGACCACAAATTTCCCTTTAGGTCTTGGCACAATCTTCCATACATCATTCTTCATGAATGACTGGTATTCTTTTAGCATCACATCCTTCCAATCTTGTTGGATAGCAACCTCTTCATAGGTGGAAGGTTCATAATCAGTAAGTTTAATCATTAATGTTGCATAACTAGAATATATATTTACTCTATTACTTTCTTTGAAGGTGCCATGTGGTGCTTTATGTCCATCTACTTCATACAAAGTAGATCTAAGCCAAGTTGGTCTCTTCTTGATTTCAGGAACAACAATCGGATTTGTTGGTTCGCTAGGCCCTTCTGGCTCTTCTTTATGATATGCGAGATGCTTTGAAGGATTGGATGGACCATAACCTTCTTCCTTGGGAGCTTCATGTTCTTCATCCTCATCAGAATCCATTAGAACTTCTTTAGACTTCCAATGCGCAACATTCTCACTAAACACCGCATCCCTACTTCAACTTGTCTTTGTCATGGAAAATAGATTCTATAAGCCTTTGATGACTCATTATATCCAATGAATATTCATTTCTTTCGTGAAGGATCTAGCTTCTTTCTATTATCTTTATGTACATCGATATAGACGAGACAACCAAATACTCTCAAGTGACTTGCTTGTGATTTCTATCTGGTGAATGCTTCTTCAGGAGTATTGTCTTCCAAAATTCGATGAGGACTTTATTTTGGATATAAACAATTGTCATTGATGCTTCACTCCATAGAAACATAGGCAATTCTTGATGATGCATCATTGCCTTGAAAAATTATTCAATGGTTCTGTTCTTTCTTTTAGCAACTCCATTTTGTTATGGATTTTAAAGGACTATCAACTTCCTTTTAATCCCATATTATTTACAAAAGGAAACAAGCTCCTTGGAAGTGTATTCTCCTCCATTATTAGATCTAAGGATCTTGATTTTATTTCCCTTCAAGTTTTGCACTTCGACCTTAAATTCCTAAAAAATTTCAAAGACTTCGTCCTTTGTCTCCATGAAGTAGATCCATGTCTTGCAAGAGAAGTCATTAATAAAGGTTACATAGTACAAGGAGCCTCCAAGAGACTCTATTGGCATTCGATCACATACATCGGAATGTACTAGATCCAAAATTTCTTTGGACCTACTTTCACTGCTTGGAAAGGGCTTCTTGACATTTTTCTCAAGTGTACATCCTTTACAAACTTCTTCATGTTCTACGTGCAAATCTAGAGCACTATCTTGAAGGTGTGAACATATTCCATACCAAAGCTCACATGAATTAATGTCATTATGTACTAATGCTTGAGCAGATTGTTTCAAGAGTCTATACAACCTTCCTTCACGAACTTCAATTACTCTAGCAACATCTATAGTAGAACCCTTAGGCCATACAAGAACTTTTCCATCAACAAATGCTACTCTATTTCCCTTACCTTGCAAGCATGAAATGGAAACCAAATTATATTTCAAACTTGGTACATATAGTATGTTGCTAAGATGATGTTTTCACTTGATTCCAGTAGACTAGTGAGGTTGTCATGATCTCCCATCATGTTCCTTGAGGCACCACTATCTACTAGCCACAAATCATTGCTATCTGTAATAGAACCTGTAAGAGTAGAAAAATAAAAGAAGTATTTGGTACCTGAATCTTCATTCTTGGGTCTTTTTGGAAGTTCTTAAAAGTCTACTACGATGGCATGTTGCTTTCCTTTTCTCTTCCTATCGTTCGATCTTTCAGGACAATCATGTCTATAGAGACCAAATTTGTGACAATGATAACATTGAATCTTAGACATATCTCTCTTTCCTTGAGGAGCAGATATTGTTTCTTTAGGTATTCTTCCTTCATTTTTTCTTTGGAAACCAGACTTCTTTCTTCCTCCACCCGTCTTGAAATGTGTTGCATATGCTTGAGAGTCACCTTCTTTAGATCTTTGAATCTTTCCTCTTGACATAAGCCTTCATTCTTCTTGGGTACATGCAATCCATAGTTCAACAAACATTGGAGCTCCTTTTCTGGCACATATCCTTGATGCAAATGAGTCCCATGACTTAGGTAAACCATTAAGTGTTGTATTCACTAGTTCCTTTTCAGAAATGATTTCATCAAATTGCTTGAAGTTGATTTCTCAATTGAGAAATCCCCATAAAGTATGAGGCTATAGTGTCATTTCTTGTCATTCTAACATCACGAATTTCATTCTTCATGCTCATTGCTTGACCAATTTTGTTGATAGTGTATAATCCAACTAGGGCATCATACAATTTCTTTGAAGATTCAAGATTTGTGACATAAGGAATCAAGTGATCTCTAATACAGTCCATAATGATGCTTCTAGGAGTGATATCATCCTTCTCATATATTTTTTTCCCTTCATCATCTGAATCATCATTGTTAGGATATTCCGACACTTAGGAAATAGTTAAGTACAACTTGGTCTAGTATAGAGTTAGGTATAGAGTTAGGTAAAGTGTGTTTCTTTACTATGTACATTTTGTAACTTACAATCCGTCGGTCACGATATGTAGTGATCCGATAGTTCATTCTCTCCTCGGTATTACCGACACTTGATCCATGGCTTAACACCCGATTGGTCCATGATCTCTATTTAAAGAGCATGGAGGGTCATTTGTAGGGTAATCTGTCTATGAGAGAAGCATATGTAAATTTTCATTCTTTTATTAATAAATTGCCTGAAGTGGCCGTGTTGGCTCAGGCCGTGGACTGTTTCCCTCTTTGAGGGTTTTAACCACGTCAAAATACTGGTGTATTGATCTGTGATCTGTTTGTGAGCGGTGTCCTTTGGTGTTTTTTCTGGGGAACTTACCCTGTAAATTCCTACATGGTATCAGAGCTATTTGAGGGCCGCGTCCATTGGTGATCCAAATCTGAAGCCGGTAGAACTGCATCCGACTACTGTTTCCTAGATCTACTGTTTCTGACTGCTTTCGGGCTGAGACGACTGCTCTGTTGTGTTGGGAGCATCTATTCCAGTGAGGAACCCCCTTTTTTTCACGCGAAAAGGTTTCCGGTAGCCCTAGCTGCGTCATTTTAAGATCTGGAGGTATACAGTGTTTATTTACAATTTATAGTTATTTTCTCTCTGTTTATTTCGGTTTTCGGTTTATTTAGCTTTTTTTAATTACCGGATCTATACCTTTCATTTCTGCGTATGCTCTTTGCCCTGCGACTCTGTGCGATCTGGGAAAATCAGAAACAGAAAGGAAGGATTTTTCTCATGCATATGCTCTTTTCCGCTGCACCTTAATGTGATCTCGGAAAATCAGAAACATTGAGGAAAATATTTAGTTTCCAGCTAAAGCTAACTTCGAGCCGCAAGGTTCGTTTTTGAAAATATTTAGCTTTCGGCTAAAGCTAACTTTGAGCCGCAAGGTTCCTTTTTTTTGTATGTCCGTGCTGGGTTTTGTGTTTTTTGTTTTGTGGGGAAAAAGAGCTTTCTCAAAGCAAGCATGCAACCCAAAGCATCAACCCCCCCCCCCCCCTCTCTCTCTCTCAAACTTTTTGTATAGCTCACTTGGTGCAAAGCTAATTTATGAGAGTAGAGGTCTTGGGTTCAAGCCTCTATTTTGTGGGGGCGGATTTTTCATTTCCGCACATTCCCGCACTTCATCGGCGACTTCATCAAATTTTCTTTAAAAAGCCATAACTTCTTCATCCGGAAGTCGTTTTCAGAACCGTTTTTTTTTAAACGGCCTAATTTTTCGAGATCTTTCCATTGGTACACTTAGTTTCAGCATCTACAGCTTCAGTTTCTGTTAAAAATGGAAAGTCCATGCCAATTCATTCTTGATAGCACTAACTACTTCCAATGGTGGTCCTACATTGTGGATTTACTTAGAAGTAAAGGTCTTTACGGAATAGCCACAGGCCAAGAGACCAAACCGAAAGATGAAGATAAGGCAGCTAAATGGGAAAATACGCAAGACCAAGCACGTGGGTTGATAGGGATGTCTATTTCTCCATATCTTAGATTCCATATTGCAGAACTTGATACTCCTGATGAAGCACTGCAACAAATTACTAAAGTCTTTGGAATTAAAAATGAACTTAAAGCCCATCAACTTGAAAATGAATTGCTTACATTGGACCCCAATAATTTTTCTTCCATTGAAGATTTTTTGTCCAAGTTCAAGACCCTTAGACTTCTCTTGGAAGGTGTTAAGGTTAAGAAAGAAGATAGTAGCCTTATCTACTCCATTCTTACTAAGTTGGGACCAGCCTATTCTATGTTTGTTTCCACCTTCCATTCTACAAGAGAAGCCTTCATTTCTCAAGGACAAACCTACAAGTCCCCTTCCTTTGATTCCTTTTGTGATTCTTTAATAAGAGAACAAGAAAAACTCTTACACCTTGGTCTTCTTCATCTTGGAAACTCTTCTAAGAAAGCGTCAGCCGCCCAGCAGCAATCAAATCCAAAGAATCCTAAGAAGTTGTATCCTAAAAAGAATGGTCCTAAACCAAACAAGGGTCTTAAGCAATTTCAGTCTCAAAATGAAAAATCATTTCAACAAAATGATAAGACAAATAAAAACAAAGGGAAGAAGACTGATAGACATTGCAACTTTTGTAATCGAGATGGCCACTTAGAATCCAAATGCTTTAAGAAGATGGAAGCCTTGGAAGCAGCAATGAAGAAGCATAACATCCATTTGGAGCACTCTTCAACTTCAACTTCATCTTCAGGAATGGCACTTTCTGCATGTGGTTGTCAAGAATCTCAGTCCGGCTATGCACTAAATGTATCTTCTTCTTCTCATTCTCATGAGTGGCTCATTGATTCTGGAGCTTCTTATCACATGGCCAAAACCAAAGCCATGTTTTCTTCTTTAAATGATTGTAACACCAAAAATATATATGTTGGTGATGATAGATCTCTTAGTGTTGTAGGGACTAGAACTGTTCATCTAGACAATGGTCAGTTTAATGATGTATTATGTGTTCCAACCTTATCCTGCAACTTTCTATCTGTATATCAGATAACCCATTCAGGTGAGGGTAAAATCGTTGAATTTTCACCTCACGATGTTGTAATTAAGGACCTAAGAGATCCTAGACAGATTTTAGCTACTGGCATTGCTGATGATTCTACAAGGTTGTATAAGTTTCACAACTTTGGGTCATCAAATCTTCCCTCAGTATTTGTTGCTCATAATGATGAAGTCAGCAAACTTTGGCATGAGCGATTTGGTCACTTAAACTATCGCTCTCTTCAGAATCTATGTAAAGAAAATATGGTGACAGGTCTTCCAATGGTATCTTGCAGAGATGGTGTTTGTTCTGGATGTGTACTCGCAAAAACATCATCGAGATAGTTTTGAAAAACGTGCCTCTTGGCACGTATCAGCCCCTTTACAGCTTGTGCATAGTGATTTATGTGGTCCACTTCCAGTTGCTTCATTCTCTGGCTACAAGTATTTCTTAACTTTCATTGATGATTTCTCCAGACGCACTTGGGTATACTTCTTAAAACTCAAGAGTGAAGTATTTAACATGTTCTTGGCCTTTAAGGCCTTTGTTGAAAAACAATCTAGACATCAAATTCTTATGCTAAGATCTGATAATGGCGGAGAATATGTTAAAAACACATTCATCAACTTTTGCACTGAGAATGGAATTCAAATGCAACATACTGTTCCATATACTCCACAACAAAATGGTGTAGCTGAAAGGAAGAATCGCACCTTAAAGGAAATGGCTAATTGTATGCTTCAATCTAAAGGACTTAGTCTTAATTATTGGGAAGAAGTAATTAACTGTGCAAATTACATAATAAATCGCACTCCTACTAAGGTCTTAAAGAATATCACTCCAGAAGAAGCATGGAGCTCAATCAAACCAGATGTAAGTCACTTTCGTGTTTTGGAAGTGAAGCATGGGCCCATATTCCAGATGAGAAACATAAAGCTTTAGAACCTAAGAGTGAAAAATGTATTTTTGTTGGATATTCTGAAGATGTCAAAGGATATAGACTTATTCCACTTAAGTCCAAAAATGTTATCATTAGAAGAGATGTAAAGTTTGCTGAAAATATATCGGCCTGCGAGCCTAGTTCGGCGGATGTGCCACCTCTCCCTATCTCTTCTACATTTGAAAATATTTCTTCTTCAGATGATGAAAGCGAGGATGAAAATCCTCCCCCACCTTCTCAGGATCCTCCTTCAGCTCCTCAGCTACCAAAATGGGTCCGTGCTACTTGGGATGCAACAGGTGATCTTGTCGGTGATCCTACAGATCAGCGACGTACACGTTCTCAGTTCGATAGAGCCTCTTCTTTACTGGCTCAAGCTTCAGTGAATTATGATCCTGACACCTTTGCAAAAACTTCAGGCCATCCAGATTGGGAAGCAGCTATGAATGAAGAATATCATTCATTATTGGCAAATGATACATGGGATCTTGTTCCTCTACCAAAGGGACGAAAACTTGTTAGATGCAAATGGGTTTACAGAACCAAATATGGACCAGATGGGAAAGTTGATAAACATAAAGCTCGTCTTGTTTCTAAGGGTTTTTCACAAGTTGAAGGCATTGACTACACTGAAACCTTCTCCCCTGTTGCCAAAATGAACTCTATCCGCCTTGTTCTTTCCCTTGCTGCTTCTTTCAAATGGGAAGTCCAGCAGATGGATGTTAAATCCGCCTTCTTGCATGGGGACTTGCATGAAGAAATCTATATGGAACAACCTATTGGCTTTATACAAACAGACTCCAGCCTTGTATGTCGGCTTAAGAAATCCCTTTATGGTCTCAAGCAAGCTCCTCGAGCTTGGTATGCCAAAATAAATAACTTTCTTTTAGAATTTGGCTTCTCTAGGTGTCATTCTGACAATACTGTCTACACCAAGAAAGTGGTCAAGTCTCTTATCATTCTTGTTCTTTATGTTGAATTATCCTGACTGGTAGTGATCCCAACCTTATAAACCATGTGAAGTCTAGCCTTAAAAGGAAGTTTGAAATGACAGACTTAGGACACTTACATTATTTTCTCGGTCTTCAAGTCTTGCAATCCAAGGAAGGTATTTCCCTTTCTCAGTCCAAGCATGCCTGTGATATTCTACGCCATTTTCACATGGAAGACTATAAGCCAGCCACTTCTCCCTTTCAGTCTGGAGTCAAACTTTCAGTCACTTGTACTTCTCCTGAAGTTGATGCTACCTTATACCGTCAACTTGTAGGAAAACTTTTGTATCTAACCCATACTCTTCCTGACCTTTCCTTTGCCATTGGCCTTGTTGCTCGGTTTATGCAAAACCCACATGCAAGTCATTGGAAAGCAGCTAAAAGAATACTTCATTATGTTCGAGGTACAGTTCAGTTTGGGATTCATTACAGTGCCGAAGCAGCTCCTTTATTGGTTGGTTTCACTGATTCCGATTGGGCTGGTGACCCTGATGATCGGAAGTCTACTGCAAGTTATGTGTTCACTCTTGGTTCAGGACCTATTACATGGGCTTGCAAGAAACAAGGTGCCATTTCTCTTTCTTCAGCAGAAGCAGAGTATCGTGGTGCCGTAGAAGCTAGTAAGGAAGCCTTGTGGCTTCGTCAGATCCTGTCAGAGTTTGGCTTTCAGCAACAGCATCCGACTACACTTTGGTGTGATAATCAAAGTGCCATTCAACTATGCAAAGATCCAATCCAACATTAGCACAACAAACACATTGAACTGCACATGCACTTCATCAGAAAGCTCATTCATGACCATGTTCTTGAAGTGCAATATTGTTCAACAGATGATCAAGTTGCAGACATCTTTACAAAGGCTCTCACAGAGGCGAAGTTCACTAAACTTCGATTTATGGTTGGAGTTCAGGAAGTTGTCACTAAGGGGGGATAGGCTCTAGTGCCTCCTTCCTTCTCCTATTGTGTCATATTTGTAAATCCTTCAATCCTATCCCAAGTTGTTCTTAAGGGGGATGTTAGGATATTCTGACACATAGGAAATAGTTAAGTACAACTTGGTCTAGTATAGAGTTAGGTATAGAGTTAGGTAAAGTGTGTTTCTTTACTATGTACTTTTTGTAACTTACAATCCGACGGTCACGATATGTAGTGATCCGACGGTCCATTCTCTCCTCGGTATTACTGACACTTGATCCGTGGCTTAACACCCGATTGGTCCATGATCTCTATTTAAAGAGCATGGAGGGTCATTTGTAGGGTAATCCGTCTATGAGAGAAGCATATGTAAATTTTCATTCTTTTATTAATAAATTGCCTGAAGTGGCCGCGTTGGCTCAGGCCGTGGACTGTTTCCCTCTTTGAGGGTTTTAACCACGTCAAAATACTAGTGTATTGATCTGTGATCTGTTTGTGAGCGGTGTCCTTTGGTGTTCTATCTGAGGAACTTACCCTGTAAATTCCTACAATCATCTGTCGGTTTAGTAACTTTGCCTTTCAAAATATCTAAAAGATCATTCTTAACAAGGAGAAGATCAATCCTTATTTTCCAAGCCCTAAAGTTTGTAGCTCCTTCTAATTTGTTTTCTGGGTTCATTCTTCAAGAGTGATTTCAATGTCCTTTCTGTCACCAAAGCTCTAATACAATGTTGAGTTTTCAAGTGTGATAGACACGAGCACAAATTCCTGAAATACTGATAATTACTTCAAATGATGTAGATCTTCTTTTAACAGTTATTGTTTATCATTAAACAATTATACTTCGGAAATTCAAACATAAAACCATAAAGACAGTAGAGATCACAATGTGAAAAGAGAACACGAGATTTACCCTTGGAAAACCCACTCGGGGGAAAAACCCAACAACCTTAGAGAAATTCTTCAGTTCAACAAGAGATACATATAATGCAACTAATCAACTATGAGGTCAAACAAGCCAAAAATACTTATGGTCAAACATGGTCAACTGCCCTCAATTCAAGCCTTCAATCTTCCCAACAACTCGGCTTGATCTGATCTACCCTAGATCCAAATTGGACCTCCCAAAAACCGTCCAAAATCCCAGAAATTCGGCTTCCTAGTCTGCCCATAAATTTGGCCGACCCATAATATAATGCCCATTAAACTTCCCAGAAATGCACGTGCAAGCTAAAAGAGAGAGAGAGAGAGAGCGAGAGAGAGAGAGATGCTAAAGATGAATTCGTCCTTCTTGTCCTTCTTCATCCTTCTTCTCCTTCGCTTAGATGCCCATAAATTGTCTTTCTTGTGTGATGTCGAATGGCGCCTTTGTGGAGGAGGTTAAAAGCCTTTATATAGCGTTTTGCCTTTGCAAATTTGTGTCTCTTCACTCGGGCCGACTTGACTTGAGGGAGGGTCGACTTGATTAGTTTGTAGGCAAAAATTCAAATTTCAAAATTCTCTTTTAAATCTTACATGAAGCACATGTATTATATACATTCTTTAAGGGGCTAAACAATAAAAGTGGCATGAAGAACATTTCTTACATTTACATTTTTATTTTATTTTTTAAAATAACTTCGATATTCCATATTTATTTATGTTAATTTTCACTTTTTCTTAAATTTTAACATGTCTATTTTTTTAATATTAATTTAGCCCACTAAATATAATAATTGTATTCATAATCATATCTATCTAATATAATCTCACCGATGGGGGTGAAAATCCTAGGAGCACATGGCAAACTGAGTCCCATGACTGCAAATAACTGGCGTGCAGGTGGAGGACTGGCCTCCCTATCCTCTCGTTTGAACCGGTATACTGGGAGGTGTAAAGGCGCTTGTGTGAAACATCTTAATGTCTCGGTGAGTGTGGATGGCAAAGATCTAAGGAGCGGGATGGCTCATTGCTATGGCTTTTGTGTTGGCGTTTCAGTTCAGTGTTGTGCTCCTAGTTGGTATTCTGCGAGCAAACGGAAGCAACAACGGTGGATTTTCAGAGCAGGGTGGCAGTTGTCAAGCTTCCCCTCCGACTCTTGGTAGTGTAAATTTATCATTGTTCTTCTCCAAAGGTGACACCCTGTGCTTTTCTACGCATGCACAGTGCGGCCTAAGGTGGTTTAGGTAAGTTGGTATTTCTGGTTACGTTGGAATTTAGAAGGTGCGAGTTGTTGGTCCGTTGGAGGCTGCTGGAGGTGGTATAGTTGGTGGTGTTGTTGGGGGTGGCAGTGGTTGTGCATGGGATACTCTGTCTCAAGCGTTTGGATCGAGAATTGGCGTGCCTTATGTCTCAGTGGGTGTTTTCTTGTGTGTTGTGGGGATAGCGGAATTGCCTCCTTGAAGGTTACTATGGAGGTATGCTGGTGTGGTCTGCGAGAGGCCCCTTGGGGAGCTTCGGCCAAGGGTGAGATTAACCTGTCCATTCTATCTCTATTTGCTCAAGCTCTCGACGCTTTGAAGGGTTGGAAACTTGGAGTGCACAATTGGTGGAGTGGCAGTAGCCAGGTTGCTGTGTGTGGTTGTCTGTGGAGTAGTTTGGGTGACAGGAGGTCTGGGCTTTGGGTGAGGCATTCTTGGCAATTTACAGTGGGTCGGGCCCTGAAGGTTGTCGATGGTTCTGGCACTCTTGAGCTGGGTATAGGTACTGTTGTTGTTGGTCTGTTCAATATGCATCCTTCCCCTCGGCGTGGGTGTTCCTCCCTCCTTGCCAAGCCAAGCTCAAGAGGGCATGGGGACCAGGACGGGCCAATTCAATCTATGGAGTTGGGAATGGTGGTAGCTGGGAAGCGCCAGGGTGGAAAGATTGTCGGTCACTCTTGGTAGATGGGAGTTGGAGCGTGTGGTGGCCTCGGCAGTAGCCAGCAGGTGACCCATCATGGAGGGCGGTCTCAGCAACCTCAACGACGTGGTGGTGTGCAACATGGTGGTAAGGTCAGTCGGGGGTCTGGCAGACGTTCAACTCCCAGCCTGCGGGTAATTCAACACTGTTGTCTAGAGAATTGTCACGAGCTAATTCAAACTTTGTTGGATCAAGTGGAGTCAGATGAAAGGATCTGAAGGGAGGAGCATGTTGAGCTAGTGGCCACCCTGGATAGGATGCACTACTTTTAGTCCCAGGTTAGAGAGCACGTGGTGGTGGTCTAGTGCGACCAAAACCATCTTTAAGAAAAAGTGGAAAAATTGAAGATATGGATGGCACACTTTGAAGAGCATGTCCAATGCAACTTTCGCCCTCCGCCTCCTCCAGGAACAACCCTAGATAACCCAACGTCCATCACGTCAGATGACTAGCATGCCCTCAGGTGTTTTCTATGTGTTGTTTGTCTTTTGGTGTCTGTGACCTTCCCGTTTATGGACGATGTCTTTAGTCTTTTCTTTTGTCACATGCTTCAAACAATCGTCAACAACCCTGATTGGAGTGAGACCACCTATTTTTTGTTACTCAAAATATATATCTCTTTTACCAAATAAATAGAATTTCGACTTAAAAAATATATATCTAATATAATCATATATATATATATTCATTTTATTACTTTTAAATGGCATGGCACATAGAAAATATGTTTCATAATTCCATTTTTAAAGCGCTTTCATATATATCATGCACCAACCATTTAAATTAATTTTGCCAAATGTATTGTAGATTTTGACGGTGTTACATACATTTAAGGATCATACTCAAAGTTAGCTTCTTGGAGAATTTTAAGTATTTTTTATTCTGTTTACATTCCTCTATAGGTTGCTCATAATGTCTTGAGATGCTTTTAACCTAACATAAAAAAAAATGTACCAGCTCTTGAACATGTGATCTTCTCACTTGAAAATTTTACAAAAGAATGGAACTCGTTTTACATTAATAAGTGATGTTTTCACTTGAAAATTTCACTCAACTTTCCTTCATCATTGTGATGCTCAATAGGACATTATAATTTGTCATTCGCCTGATTTTAAGATCTAAAAATTAAGGTCCTTGAAAATTTTCCTGACTTGCTCCAGAGTAACGAAAAGAACGACAGTAAAGGGACCTTGTCTCGTCACAGTGGGAATAAACCCCTTGTAAAGAGCCATAGGACCTTCCGCCTTTATGGTCTTCATAGCACAGTCAAGGGCTCCAGAATAAGGTGCCGGCTGTCCTGGTTTTGCGTTCATATTCATGATCCGGGTCTTGATGATGTCCACGGGATTCGAAGCCACGGCAGCTACAAACCCTGCACTGAAGCTGGCTGTGACATGTGTGCCCAGGCCGTCTTTCATAATGTCATGGGAGATGATGGTCTCCTTGATCTGA
Organism: Pinus tabuliformis; assembly: GCA_031772625.1. Taxonomy (NCBI): domain Eukaryota; kingdom Viridiplantae; phylum Streptophyta; class Pinopsida; order Pinales; family Pinaceae; genus Pinus; species Pinus tabuliformis. The sequence continues at coordinate 586,965,994 of CM062804.1, forward strand.
TCGTAGGAGGCCAGCTGCGAGGCCGTCACGATCATGGCCCTCTGGACGGTCAACGATGACCCTGTCCACAGCGAAGTGATACCCTCCTGTCGAACCATGCGACCGATGGCGTCGGCAACGCTCGTGTAGTTGCGCCTCTGGGCAACCGGGAGGCGCCCATCGGCTTGCATTCTCACCATCGCCACATCAGCGGGGTTACCCACGGTGGCGCCGATGCCTCCAGCTATTAAACCAGCGGCGATCTTCTTGACAAGTGGTAAGTTTCCCGATTTCGAACCCGGCTCCCGCCACTTCTCCTTCAGAATCTCGTATAAGCCCATGCTAGTGGTCGAGTACAGGACCTGCCGGAGCATGGTTGCAGAGACACCGGAAAAGAGCGCAGACACCCCCTCCGTCTGAACCACTCGGATTCCCACAGAGATCGGCCCCGCCCTATTCTGGTGGCCTAATTCCACAGCTGGGCAACCAGCGCCCACATTAACCAAGGCGAATGCGGGGCGAACGTTTTGCTCGCCTTGTAGCTGCATACGCACCTTTATAAGATCCAGAGGGTGCGTGCTACATCCTGCGACAACCGAGGCAATCCCTCCTTCCAGAAACCCCTTTACGCCCATTTTTCTGGAACAAGAACCACTTCAGCACCAAGAAAAGGATCGGATCCTTGATTCCTTCTGGGCATCCGATCCTTCCTCTCAGTGTAAGAAGCGAAATGTCGAGGATGTTGTTGATGCGCCCTGCAAATTGGAAAAGCGAAACCCTATACCTCTTCAACTGCCCAACCCAAGAACAAACCCCCAACCCACGGTAAAGGTATAGGTTGGATCCGATGCATATTGTCATTGTTTTATTATTTCTCGTTGCATTTTCCTACCATCGATCAAATTTGAAGGGTTGGTTAAATTTGAAGTTTGAAGGGTGGGTTTTAATTTGATTTGGAAAAACATATATTCATTTAAACTTTTAAGCGAAAAGTTATTAAAAAAATCGCACTTAGTGTATATTAAATAAATTTTTCATAATTTCATAAAAAAATGTTAAAATAGTGTTATATTAAATTTTTAAACTCGAGTATTTATATTAAAATATTATAAAATTTAATAAATAAATAAACATTTTTCTCAAATTCTATTAAGAAAAGTAAACATATATTTTTTTTATTCATTCGATGATCTTTAAAAGTATTTGGACTTACGTCATTGCAAATATGAATCTATTTGTTCAATAGAAAAGGCTTTCTAGTTTTTATTTGTTTCAATACCTCATAAATAGCATTCTAATCTACCTCATTTAGAGCATGAGGTGCACTAAGAGACAGAAACATTAACATATCTAGTGTCTCCAATAAAGTCTTGATCTATCATTTTTTTTTATCTTGTTTAATTTTGAGAAGCCTCTTTCGCACATTGTTGTGTTTGCTGGGATAATGAGAATGGCTTGCCATAATTGCATCAAATATGGAAAGCCTTCAAACCATTCAGGTTCATCTCCATGGAGATTCCATACTCCATACATATTCTTTTGGGGTATGATTTACAAATAGTACAAATAAATTTTTGAGAATGGTCCATACGTCATGAACATCTTTGGGCTTTTCCTGTGTTACTGAGAAGAGTGTTACAACCCGAAAAAAGAAGAATTTTAGGCAGCCCTGGTTTGGGTTTGGTTGTTTTCACTCCCAAAAGATTTTTGAGAACCTGATATCATGGAAGGGATTAGGAATGCAATTGGGCAATTTGTGAAAATCTCGGAGATCACCAAACAAAGATGACACGCCTCATATGCCCGCATATTTGTCCACATGAATATCTCTCAACCCCTTCCAGAATCAATAGATCTGGTTTATCACAATTCCATATGGACCCAACCATTGGATTATGAGCATGTACCCTTCAAATGTCATCGTTTCCATGAACATGGTCACCCGTTTCGTGACTTCCCTCTCAATGTTGCAGAGGAAGCTCGACAAGCAGCCCACCAGAGAGATGATGAAGGATTCCAGCAAGTAAGGGGTAGGAGAAATCATCAGCCCCAAACTCAACCTCCACCCCCTAACGCTCGTCAAAATCCACCGCCTCTGAGATCTGGATAAATCCCCCAATCACAAGAGAAACCCCCTCCTAGAGGGGACAAAAATACCTTTTCTATTCTTGCGACATTGGAGCCCATGACAGTCGAGACGGTAATATCCCCTCAACCGCCTTTACAAGCCATGGAAATGGACAAGCAACTAGTCCCTTAGATGGATAAAGCCACACCCAAGAGGAAATCGTCAAAATCAATGGAAGAAGATCAAAAACTTAAGGATATCATTAGCCAGAAAAGCAAAGTATTAGAAGTGGAGGAAAAGAACAACAAGCTTGGGGCAGAGTAATGAAAAATGCTGTAAATTTTTCGGGTATGGCTCAAAGCACATGTCAAGGATATCCCTAAAAATCATCTTAAACATTTTTGCAATATCTTCAGCCAGTGGAGCATGCGCTTGGGGAAACAGGAGGGCGATTCTGCACCTTCAAGCTCAAGCAAAGAGGGAGGCTTTTTGGCCCTCACACTTCCTTATCGACCTGTAGATGACAAGGGGAAAAAAGGTAGTAAATCGACGAAGGAAGTCATCAAGGAAGCGGGTGAACTTCTACTCAACTCTGGTCAAATGAGACAACTGACAGACTATTTCCCCCACTCCACCCCCTCCCCCCTTCCCTCCTAATGAAAATCGTCTCATGGAATGTACGAGGCTTAAACAACAAAGGTAAGCTCCACTCTTTGAAAGAAAAAAATTATCAAAGTTAACTTGGATATTTTGTTATTACAAGAGACTAAAATGACAGTAGATAAAATCATAGAGGCAAGTAAGTCTTGTTGGCATAGCAACGAAGTAATGATGATTGACGCAATGGGGATGACAGGCGGCATAGTGGTGCTCTGGGATCCCAATAAGGTAATCTTTAAAGATTGGATAGGCATGCATTCTACCCTCTCAGGAAGCTTCTGGCTTATTGGATCTGGTTTGTGGATGGACTTGACGGTAGTATATGGACCATCTACCCCTCAAGCCAAAGACCTCTTTCTCAAATAAATTGCTTGGATACAAACCAACTTTGTCATTTCAGCTTGACTCATTAGGGGAGACTTCAATATGATTTGAAAATATATTTTTGCATAAATAAAGGAAATTTTAATATGAAAAACTTAGCTCTCTCTGTGTAGATCATGCTTATATATATATATATATATATATATATATATATATATATTAAACTAAGTTATGCTACGTGAACACACTAAGATGTGTGAAAATTTGCAAGGAAAAACATTTCATTTAATGGAAAATTAACATATTATATGACACTAAATGTTTTTGCAAAAAATATCATTAAGACAACAACATAATTCTCCACAATTTGTCTTTGTACTCCGAATCAAAATTCACAGTGCTTATATGAATTTTGAGGGCGTCAATTCGATAAAACAGGAACACTTGAAATTTCATTGCCATATTTGGCCCAAAAGTGTAACCCATCTTCATACTTTCACCCCCATCCATTATTTTTACATTGCATTGAATCTATAAATACATTGTACAAGTTGCAACCGAAAACATGGGTTTTGTATGATGATCAATTTCAATTGGGTTTCTACTAATTTAAATATTGTATTTTCAACAACAAAATTATAATAAGTAAAGCCTCTATGTTAATAAAACAAGAAATGAAACAATTCAAATGGCTAATCCTTGTGGTTATTGCTCTTGATTTTTCTCATTTTTCAAGTCATCTCAACGTTTAGATATTGTACATGGTTTGCAGGATTCATTCAAGTCGTATGCTTCCACTATCCCAACCTCAACCATTGTGAAAAACAATCAAATAGTAGTGACTTGGATTGGGTACTAAATGTTTGAATAAATTCATATTCAATCACCTTCTTAATGAAATATGAATCTAATCACTTTACAAGATCAAAGTATTTCATAGTGGTTTTCAATACAACTGTAAAAGTTTGCAAAAGATCTTGAGAAGGGAATTCCTTTTACATTTAGCATAATCATCATTAACATGAAATATGAAGAAAAGTTGCTAAAGAAATAGTCCTCTATCTTATAGACCATTCGCTGACTTTACTGTAAATTGAAAATAGTCACACTTAAGTTTCTTAAAGCTAAACTACATTTTACTTGGGTCTATATATTACCACACTTAGAATCGACAATAAATTGGCAGGGCAAAAGAGCGAAGAGTTTTAATCAGATCAAGAAAAAATCAATGAATACAATATATGAAGATATACATATATATATTGAATTAAATGGGACATGGATATAGATGGGACAACCAAATATTCTCGAGTGATCGACCTATCGTTTATGTCCAGTGAATGCTTCTTCAGAAGTCTTGTCTTCCAGAATTTGATGAGGACATCTATTTCGGATATAAACAACTATCATTGATTCTTCACTCCTGTTGACAAGCCAAAATGTACTGCCAACGTCTAAGGGGTCTCCCTGGTGTAAAGTCCCAATTAGACTTCACACCGTTTGGAATAGGAGCCCCATCCGGTATGTGGGTCTGACTGCCACCATGAATGTTTTCTACTCTTGGTTATCAAATGAGAAGGTGCCAGAGTGGGGCGAGAATGAAGTGTTCGGACAACAAAACAAAATCAGACCAAGATTGACAAATTGCAGAAAGAGGTTTAAACAAGTCACAACAATGATAAGAAGAGATAAATGATGAGGGCAATTAGTGAGCTAAAACCCCATCGGACATAATAAACAGGAACATGCCAGAGGTCAATTGCGAAGTAGTTCACAATAGGTCACCGACATGGCAAGGAACAAGTAAACATAGATTCTAAAGCGAAACATACATGCAACCACTATGTATCAGCACATAAAATCTCGTGTATATGAAAGAACTCATATAGATATGGTGAGGTACCAGACAACTAATACAATCACCATGAGTTAGCATGGGAATCAGTGCAAAAGGAAAAATAAAACATCTTATTAATATTGCTGCAACTTCAAATACATATCATGCAACTAGTCAATACCCAGTAGTGGAACATGGATTATTCATACCATCACCCAGTGTCAAAACCCTTGCCCTACTGCAAACCCACTCTCCTAGCTACCAAGAGTTGAGTGACCCTAGCTCTCAAAAATCAATCAACTATCTACCTTGGCCTCCACTCGAGTGCTAAAAGTCCTTGTGAATGAGGCCTATGGGAACATTTATAGAGGTGAGGTGACTGCTCACCTACCGTGACCCTTGGCCTCCCTTATGACCTTTCGACTACCTTCATGACTCTTGAGATTACCCACTTCTTACTTAGACCACAATGATTATTACATGCCCAAGTTAGACCTAACATAGTGGCTGACATAATAGTGGGTGATATTTACATCATGATGAAAGAGATAGAGAGAAAGATGCTGAGGGTTATTGGAAACCCTAGAATGTTGGGTGCCCAAATCTTGCCACGTTGCAGATGCTTGGTCTTGAGATCGATTCATTTTCTTGCCACTATGCCGCACTTGCCTTCATCTATCTTCTGGTGATGTGCCTTTGAGTTTATTGAAAATTTACTAGAACTTGGAAGGGACCATCTGGCTTACTGAAGGAAAACCTAGTTGTGCAAGCTCCATGAGAAACCCTAATCCTTTTGTGTAGACCAATATTTGTTATGTTCCTTCTACCTGCACGCAAATAACATTACTCAGACATAATTTCGGACAAATAATGATAATGGAATTACAACCAGCTAATTTGAAAGAATGACATTAATAAATAATTAATCTAGACCCCTGTGTGGTCAATTGTTGTGCCACAGTATTATCAATGCTGTGGCCTTGGGGGATCCTCTTGGGCTTCCTCAGTCGTATTCTCATTTACTCTCATTATCGCTTCACTGCACATACTGTCCTGGTATCACTGTCTAATCGAGGTCACTAGTGTTCACCAAGGTTAGACATTGTCATGTTGGCCAGTTATGCAAGAGCAAACTCTGTCTGTGCCCTTAACTCACAATGTTGTTCCTTTTGAATCGGTATTGGTTCTTGGCCTAGTATATTCCAATCTTTGCCTGATGCTATTGCAAACTCTTCAATTGAAACAAATATGATCCATTCTTTGAATCTGTTCCTCCAATACTGCAAATTGTGTCATGGTAGAGTCTGAGGAAGTTCCAAGAGTTTGCTACTGACAACAGGCCACTATCTATCGGACACATCTTCCTCCTCTTCGTAGTAGTCCTTATCTTTGTTTTGGTTCTGAACCTGATCAGTGCTCTTGTATCCCAACACTTTTTTAATTATGAACCAGAACTCCAATGCATCGAGCCTTGCTTCTGTTGCTTCACAACTTGTTTTAACAATGTCTTAAGGGAGGTATTAGTAACGTTTCGACATAAATTGATACAGTTCCCCACTTTCGTGAACCTTGACACAAATGTGCTCAAATCTATCTCACATCATTAAGCTCAGCAACAGTCCAAAATTTGTCATAAGAAAACCCCAATCTCCTTCAAATTATAGAGATTTGAAGCATGAATATAAGCCAACAAACTTGGGTTGAGGGATCTGGAACAAGTTGAAAGCCAAAATAAGGCCTCAGAACTCGTGAGCTTAGGTAAAGGACCTTATGTAACATGTTTGCATGATCTTCAAGAGTTTCCTCAAACTAGCCCTGGCAAATACGAATTGGAATGGGGTATTAGAACCCATCTCATTTGGAAGTGGGACTTAAATAAAGTGGGTGGAATCGCTAAGTCGCATAGTCACGTTTTGCTGGAAGTCGCACTTGGATGGTTGGGCACTCTTGCGACCTCACGACTTGCTGGAAGGGATTCTTGAAAATCAGCTGAATAGTCGCAAAAGTCGCAGGATATGGGAGTTCATACCTATCTCTTCTTGTTTTGGGGTGATTTTGTGACTTGGTGACTTGGGAGAGGTCGCAGAGTTGCATTCGAAGGGGAGCGCAATTTATGGAGATGATTTGGTTACGGCTATGCGACTTAGCAATCTGGGAAAGGGTCGCATGATCACAACATTGGACAAGTCACATTGATCCTTGTGTTTTGCAACGGTGATCTGCGACTGGGCAACCTCCAAAGAAAATCGCACAACAATACGGCAAGACTGGTTGCATAGTCACATACCCTCTCCGATTGTGATATTGCGACTTCCAGGTAACTGGTGGAATGTGTAATCCTTATGAAACCATGAGTGGTATGGGTGGGCGCCCCTGCGTTTCTTCTTATTTGTTGCACAACATCATGTTTGCAAGTTTGCAGTTTTTTGTCAAATTCTGTTATACTCCTCTAACTCATGTCGATGTGTGGCACAACCTGTGTGAGGTGTATGCACTCTGTCCAACACTACTCCCATGGGCCATTAATGCTCAGCACCCACCATAGTTTTTAATCCATTCAATATGTCATTACCATGTTTTTTCATGGGTGTAAGATATCGCCTTAGTGCCAAGGCCTCCCATTCTACTACACGAGTATGGAGATTACCGCAAACCCCAGGGCAACTCTTTCGATGAAAATATGACCATAAGCTTATCCTAGCGTGATGCAATCCCTGCCCAAAATCGCTGAGCGTGTCTTCAAGGTTGCTTATCGATGTGTCCGCAACCATGCATGTTCTTTTAGGAGTGCCACTTTAATGCAGTGAAAATGTATGCGAGGTCCTAAATGTGGGTTTACTCATGCTATCCTCTGTCATTTCTCATTTTCGTCAGGAGAACACTGATAAATTAATCAAGAATGGGAATAACTCTGCTGATACTTTTCTTCAGGCATCTATTTCTGATTTAAGTGATTCTATCAAACCATCAAAGGGGCATTGTGTCAAAACATGTAATATTTCAATTTGTAACGAGAAGAACCTAAATTTGTGCTCAGATGAGGCTTTGTCCTATTCAAGCCCAGTGGAAATGGAGATGGCACGAAAAGAAGAAATTGAAAATGTTATATGCATTAAGGAAGCCGGCTCAAAACTGACAAAGTGTGCTAAGTTGTTAGCTAGCAGTGATAAAAATGAGATGAAAGAAGACAATAAAAGTGCTTTGAATTTTGTAGGACATTCCTTATGTAGTGCACAACTTCCAGAATCGGCAGATGCAATCAAATATGGGGCAGGGGATGTGTCAGATTCTACACATATTGCATCAGAGATGCTTCTGAGAATTTTTCCAGAGAAAACTCAAACATTTGGATGTAGATACTTGCCATCAAAAGAATTCTTTAGGTCCAAAAACAAAATTATAATGGTTTGTAGGTATGATTCCAGGTGATACAAACCACTTGGAGTTCACATCTGTGAGGTTTAATGAAGAAATTGGTGATCCATTCTTATCCCAGGACACTATTTCCAACAAGAATGAAAAAGGTCTTTGTGAATGTTCAAAACCAGAAAAAAATGTCAAGTCATTTTGGTGCTCTATGTTTCATTAGGTATGCCCGCATAGCGAGCATCCATTCTAAAATGGCATCGATTGGTGCCTCCCCATGCACTTTGGGACGAGCCAAGATGCATGGATTTGATGCGTATCCATGCTTACTTCATTTATTGCCCCTGTTTAATTCCCTTCATCATGATACAAGCCACCAGCTTATGTTAAGGGATTATTCAATGCTCTTGTTTGAAAAATATATGGCATCTTCAACCACTTTCTTGAAAAGGAGGTGGAATGAAAACAAGTTAGTTCATAACATCAATATTTTTCATGTGAGATCATAAAATCCAACTAGTTTCAAGAGAAATCAAACAAATAATGAAAGCCAACTTGAAGACATATATGCCCATGTGCAGGGCCTTCACCAATCTATGTTGTCAACTATAGAAAGATGAGTTTTGAGGTTGTAGGGGAACTTTCAATGCATATTTGAAGCATCAAACCTCAAAACCCTAAAGTCATCATGAGGTTAGTATCTGAGACAACACATGATGCAGGGATTCAATGTGTGAGGCATGAATGGACGCACCAAAGGGGGTGGATAGGCAAGGTCACGCAGAGAGCGACTAGTTGGGGGGTCCTATCAAAACCCTATAATCTTGGAGCGAGTGGTGAGGTACCCAAATTTTTGAATATGCCCAAAAATTTGGGTGGTGTTGTAGTGGCTACAAGAATTGGCGAACCATTGGTAGAATCCAGTATCTCTGTCAACATCCCTGTAGTAGTCCGAGTGCAAATAATGATGCAAGGGAATATTGAACATATGCTATTGGCATCTCTTGCATTGTCACAACCTTTGCAGATATGCCTTCCCTCGTGCCTCAGCTAGGTCTTGCCAGTCAGTAAACACCCAATTGACAGTTCACACATGTCAGTAGTTGATGATGATACAAAGAACAGGGTAGGGGGCTTATTGTATTCAGAATTTTAAAAATAAGTTTCTGGTGTTGCTCCACTTCTAGCGGGCCTAGACAGTACCCCGGTGGAGTCACTTCAAGAAATCACAAACGTTGCTCTGCTGCTAGCGAGCCTCATCAGTACCCTGGTGGAGTCACTTCAAGAAATCACAAACGTTGCTTCGCTGCCAGCGAGCCTCATCAGTACCCCGACGGAGTCGTTGCATTACCTCTCTGCGCAGGAAGCCTTTCTTGATCCATTACCCTTCATTTGGTTTCATTTTATTTTACATGTGCATTTTCACTTATTTCTGGGCGTTCATTGTGCCAGGGCGGATGAGGGATCCTGACTTATTTTACGAGAAAGAGAGGTTGTTTCTTGTTTGAAAGAAACTAAGAGATATCCTGATTTAGGTTTGCCCTTATGCCAAACTTCCACGTCTCATTTCCTATTAGCAAGTGAACAAAACACAAGTCATCGACATAATAAAGACCACACTGAGCACGAGCTTTAGGTAGGTCATTTAAACTGATAGGGTTCTGCATGAGCAATTTGTTCTTATTCTCCCTATAAATAAATTAGACTCATAGGAGAGATATCTAGGATGCAAATTTGATTACTGGCTCTAAGAGAAGCTACCCATTAGTGTAACCATCACAACTTCACACAATCATAGGGCTAGGGTTTTAGTTCTAGGACTAGGGTTTTAGTTCTAGGGCTAGGTGACCAAGAAACTCTCCTAGGGTTTACAAACTGGTGTGAAGAGGTTGAAGAAATGTACTTGGAGTAAGAGAAAAAGGTGTGAGAAAGCTATTCATGGCACCATAGGTTTGGAATCTTCAGGTTCATGAAGGCTCATGTAGCGACATGCAACATAGGTGAAAATTCCAGGTTAGGTCAAAGGTGAGTGTGTGCCAAGCGAGAAGGCAAGTGTATGATGCAATGCAGTAGCCACGATTAATGACCCAATGTAATGCTATGTGCAGAAGAGATCAACTAATTGCCATTAAAGGACCAGTGCAATGCGTATGCAGAGATTTCATGAATGCAATTCAACAACAAACAAATGCAAGGACATGAGTGCAAAAGAAACAAACAGGGAACTAACTACCGCAGTAAATAAAATGAAGCATGAAAAATTTAAATCATAAAGCAAATTTTAATCATCCAACTAATAAGTAAAACTAAAACCTAACTAGTCTAAACCCTAAATTCTAATTTAACCAAAGCATAGGTCGGATTATGTGAAATAAAACTTCCAATGCAGCCACCGTGGCAGTTCCAAACCTACAAAAACAAAGATGATGACAATTAGAATTTGTTAAAAGAGTTGTGAAAAAAATAACATGCTTACTTGTAAAGCATGCACAACAGCAAGAATATCTCATCCACCTACAGGGAAACATGTCAAAGAAGACCTTTCAAGGCAAACTGCAACCCAATCCTGGCAAATCAAACCACAAATGTGAAATTAATAATCATCTATCCATAACATACATCCGTTTATGCTCAACCCTAAATCGAATGCAAGTAAGGCAAGACATTGACGGCTAGTAAAGGAATCTTCCAAATTAATCCAATCTGTGACCCTATCATGATGTAGAGGATGATCAAGTTGATAACCCTGAAAGAGGGGCCTCTGTCAAGTGTAACTAACATCCCTGAGCATTCAAACATAGAAACCCTAATTTCAGAAACCCTAGTTTGAAATTGTTCATGGACTTTGTCAAGGACATGAAGACCTGACATAACCATCAGCACAAGCTAAAGTGCCTCATCGTCCTGGCTAGCATTTGAACCTTCAAACAACATGCCATCCCATATTGGTAGCTTCGCAAGATTTGTAGATGGGTGTATATGATTATTGTTGGTTGTGACTAGACAACTATTAGTGAAGATATTGTGGATTGGATCCATTGGCTGAATGTTGACAAATTGGCAGCATGGCAAATGAGATTCTTTAGATTCCATAGAATGAACTGAATCAACCGCAAGAGTGTCATGCAAAGGGGAGATCAGGCAATCGGCACCCTCCCATCTAGGAGATTGCAAGGTATCATTTGATTGTGTATGTTGACAGTGAGTATTGGTTGGGAGGCAATCAAAAAGATTCAAGACGATGGCCAGAGCAATCCCTTCAGCAAACAAATTAGGATATAGAGGTTGATGCGCATCAGTTGAAAGGTGATGGGAATATTTTCTCACAGAAACATTTCTCAAATCAGGGGGTTTCCAAGATGAGTTCACATCCGACGAGAAAATGCTGTGAGGAACGTTATGTACAAAAACGCTAATTTCAGAAACCTTAATTCGACTTGTTTCAGGGTTCTCATCAGGAACATGAGAACCTGACATAACCATCAGTAGAAGCTAAAGTGCCTGAACTTCCTGATGAGTCCCTAAACGTTTGAAAGGTGGGTCAACAAATTCTGGTGGCTTCGTAGGATAAACAAATGGATACGTAGGATAATCACCAGAGGCATGAGTGAAGATATTTCTGGTAAAATGAGAATCGATGAAACCACTGGTTTTATCAAGTTGGGTATCTGATACATAAGGCTCCTCTTGGATTGGGGGTGAAGATGGATTAATGAGGGAACCAACTTGAGCTGGATGAGATGCAGGGCCCTCTTCTTCACCCACTAAATGCTGCAAGTGGCAAAGATCAGGCATAAGGGATTTAGAATCTGCATCCCTTGACTATGAAACCTCGCCCTCATGCACATGATTTCAATCAATGCAAGCAAGATAAAGATATGAATGATCTAAAGGGACCGCAGGTGTAGGAGACCCATGGACTATATCAGGGTAGAATGGATGCACAAGGTCAGATGAAGGAGCATTGATTGGATCCGAACTCACATCCTGCCCATTTATGTTTGCCAAAGCGAAAGACAGATTTGCAGGCCTGATGTGGTCTATGGATTTGATAGGATGATCAACTTTACCTGAGACAAGACCAAAGCCATCATGCACAGGTGAATGAGATCCCTAGATATAGTGAGACATATGTTGAAAGGACTCGATCGATGTTCCACCAAGAGGAAGAGATGTTATGTAATTTTCATATTCAAGACCAAAAGGATGCATGGGAGATTTAAAGGCGAGACCATCAGATTTGTTTCCTAGAAAAATCACTGTCCATCGTTTGAACCACTTACAACCACAATCTTATTATGTAATAAGTCAAGAGGAGGATGAGAAATCCCACAAACATTAATCTCTTCCCCTAGGGTTGAGGTTGTTTCGAATTCAGAGAGATAGGCAAAACAAAATTATGAGTGGATTCTGGACATTTTGTAATTTGAAAATTATGATGATACTCATGCGAAACAGGACTTGTTTCTAATTGAAAATGTTGTAAAGAAACAAGAACCAATCGTTGAAAATTTATATTCAAATACATTCAGTCGACATCACTTTCAGGAAATTCAAAACAAAGATGCAAATATCTGAAAGAAAATTCCTTTAAAGATTCTTCAGGTTTCATCCTAAGCTCATGTATCCTCTTTAACACATCTTGAAAATCGTACTTGTCAAACGCTTGTTGGAGCTTACCGATGAGTTGCTCGAACAAATTAATGGACATAGCTGGCAACATGTGGCACCACTGCTTGGCGCGACCTTCAAGGGTGAGGGAGAAAAACGCATAGGAAAACTTTTCATCATCGATCTCAAAAGATTCACAGAACTCTAGGAAGTTAGAAACATGCTCAATTAAAGGTGTTCCACCCTCACCATCAAAATTTAACTGAGACAAGTGATGGAGCTGCTCCTGGGGGATGGAAAATCGGAAAATAGACAAACAAGAAAATCACCCTGAGAGCAAGATTTTGGTTGGAGCCATTAACAAATATGAGACTAAACGACAAGCTCCAAGGTCTCAGCTTGTCATCGGCCCTCCTTCTAGCACCAATTTATTGATGGGAAAAATTGTACCACCAACGTCTAAGGGGGTATCCCCGGTGTAAAGTCCCAATTAGACTTCACACCGTTTGGAATAGGAGCCTCATCCGGTATGTGGGACCAAATTACCACCATGAATGTTTTCTGCTCTTGGTTATCAAATGAAAAGGTGCCAGAGTGGGGCGAGAATGAAGTGTTCGGACAGCGAAACAAAAGCAGACCAAGATTTCAGACATATTGCAGAAAGAGGTTTAAATAAGTCACAACAATGATAAGAAGAGTTAAACGATGAGGGCGATTAGTGAGCTAAAACCCCATCAGACATAATAAACAGGAACATGTTGGAGGTCAATTGCGAAGTAGTTCAAAATATGTCACCGACATGGCAAGGAACAAGAAAACATAGATTATAAAGCGAAACATACATGCAACTACTATGTATCAATACATAGCATCTTGTGTATATGAAAGAACTCATATAGATATGGTGAGGTACCAGATAGCTAATTCAATCACCATGAGTCATCATGGGAATCAGTGCAAAAGGAAGAAGAAAACATCTTATTAATATTGCTGCAACTTCAAATACATATCATGCAACTAGTCAATACCCAATAGTGGAACATGGACTGTTCATACCATCACCTGGCGTCAAAACCCTAGCCCTACTGCAAACCCACTCTCCTAGCTACCAAAAGCTAAGTGACCCTAGCTCTCAAGCATCAATCAACTATCTACCTTAGCCTCAACTCGAGTGCTAAAAGTCCTTGTGAATGAGGCATAAGGGAACATTTATAGAGGTGAGGTGACTGCTCACCTACTATGACCCTTGGCCTCCCTTATGAACTTTAGGCTACCTTCATGATTGTTTAGATTACCGACTTCTTCCTCAGGCCACAATGATTATTACATGCCCAAATCAAACCAAACATAGTGGCTGACATAATAGTGGGTGATATTTACATCATGATGAAAGAGATAGAGAGAAAGATGCTCAGGGTTATTGGAAACCCTAGAATGTTATGTGCCCAAATCTTGCCACACTGCAGATGCTTGGTCTTGAGATTGATTCACTTTCTTATCACTATGCCTCACTTGCCTTCATCTATATTCTAATGATGTGACTTTGAGTTTATTGAAAAGTTTCTAGAACTTGGAAGGGACCATCTGGCTTACTGAAGGAAAACCTAGTTGTGCAAGCTCCATGAGAAACCCTAGTCTGTTTGCGTAGACCAATATCTGTTCTCTTCCTTCTACCTGCATGTAACTAACATTACTCAGACATAATTTCGGACAAAGAATGATAATGGAATTACAACTAGCTAATATGAAAGAATGACATTAATAAATAATTAATCTAGACCCTTGTCTGGTCAATTGTTGTGCCACAGTATTATCAATGTTGTGGCCTTGGGGGGTCCTTGTGGGATTCCTCATCCGTATTCTCATTTACTCTCATTATTGTTTCACTACACATACTGTCTTGGTATCACTGTCTAATCGAGATCACTAGTGTTCACATTTTCATGTTGGCGAGTTATGCAAGAGCAAACTCTATCCGTGCCCTTAACTCACAATGTTATTCCTTTTGAATCGGTATTGCTTCTCGACCTAGTATGTTCCAATCTTTTCCTAATGCTATTTCAAACTCTTCAATTGAAACAAAGATGAGCCATTATTTGAATCTGTTCCTCCAATACTGCAAATTGTGTCATGGTAGATTCTGAGGAAGTTAGAGTTTGCTACTGACAACATACCACTATCTGTTGGACACATCTTCCTCCTCTACGTTGCATTCCTTATCTTTGATTTGTTTCTGAACCTGATCAGTGCTCTTGTAGCCCAACACTTTTTTAATTATGAACCAGAGCTCCAATGCATCGAGGCTTGGTTTTGCTACTTCACAACTTGTTTTAACAATGTCTTAAGGGAGGTATAGTAACGTTTCAACATAAATTAATACAGTACCCCACTTTCAGAAACCGTGACACAAATGTGCTCAAATCTGTCTCACACCATTAAGCTTAGCAACATTCCAAAATCTGTCATGAGAAAACCCTAAACTCCTTCAAAATATAAAGAGCTGAAGCATGAATATAAGCCAACAAACTTGGGTTGAGGGATCTGAAACAAGTTGAAAGCCAAAATAAGGCCTCAGAACCTGTGAAATTAGGCAAAGGACCTTATGCAACGTGTTTGCATGATCTTTAAGAGTTTCCTCGTAGATATCTCCAAGATTTTTTTTGGTCTTTGGCTCAAACTAGCCTTGGCAAATACGAATTGGAATGGGGTATTCAAACCCATCTCATCTGGAAGTGGGACTTAAATAAAGTGGGTGGAATCGCTAAGTCGCATAGTCACGTTTTGCTAGAAGTCACACTTGGATGGCTAGGCACGCCTGTGACCTCACCACTTGCTAGAAGGAATTCTTGAAAATCGGTTCCATAGTCACAGAAGTCGCAGGACAGGGGAGGTCGCACCTATCTCTGGTTGTTTTGGGGTGATTTTACAACTTGACGACTTGGGAGAAGTCGCAAAGTCGCATTCGAAGGGGGGCACACTTTTTGGAGATGATTTAGTTGTGTCTATGTGACTTAGCAATCTTGGCAAGGGTCGCACGATCGCAACATCGGACAAGTCGCATTGATCATTGTGTTTTGCAATAGTGATCTGTGACTGGGTGACCTCCAAAGAAAATCGCACAACAATACGACAAGACTGGTCACATAGTCATCGATCCTCTCCGAGTGTGATATTGCGACTTTCAGGTGACCGGTCGAATGTGTAATCCTTCTGAAACCATGGATGGCATGGGTGGGCGACCCTGCGTTTCTTCCTATTTGTTGCACAACATCACGTTTGCAGGTTTGTGGTTTGCAGTTTTCTGTCGAAACCCCTGCGCTGCTGTCCTCATCTAACTCATGCCGATGTGTGGCACAACCTATGTGAGGTGTATGTACTCTATCCGATGCTACTCCCGTGGGCGATTAATGCTTAGCACCCACCATAGTTTTTAAGCCATTCAATATGTCATTACCATGTTTTGTCGTGGGTGTAAGATATCACCTTAGTGCCAAGGCCTCCCATTCAGCTGCACAAGTATGGAGATTACCGCAAACCCTAGGGCGACTCTTTTGATGAAAATATGACCATAAGCTCATCCTTGGGTAACGCAATCCATGCCTAGAATCGTCAAGGGTGTCTTTGAGGTTGCTTATCGATGTGTACGCAACCATGCATGGTATTTTAGGAGTGCCACTTTAATGTGGTGAAAATGTACGCGAGGTCCTAAATGCGGGTTTCCTCACGCTATCCTCTGTCATTTCTCATTTTCATCAGGAGAACACTGATAAATTAATCAGGAATGGGAATAGCTCTGCTGATACTTTTCCGCGGGTTTCTATTTCTAATATAAATGATTTTGTCAAACCATCAAAAGGGCATTGTGTCAAAACATGTAATCTTTCAATTTGTAATGAGAAGAACCTAAAGTTGTTCTCAGATGAGGCTTTGTCCTATTCAAGCCCAGTGGAAATGGAGATGGCACGAAAAGAAGAAATTGAAAATGTTATATGCATTGAGGAAGCCGACTCAAAACTGACAAATTGTGCTAAGTTGTTAGCTAATAGTGATAAAAACGAGATGAAAGAAGACAATAAAAGTGCTTTGAATTTTAGAGGACATTCCTTGTGTAGCACACAACTTCCAGAATTGGTAGATGCAGTCAAATATGGGGCAGGGGATGTGTCAGATTCTACACATATTGCAGCAGAGATGCTTCTGAGAATTTTGTCAGAGAAAAACTCAAAACATTTGGATGTAGATACTTGCCATCAAAAGAATTCTTCAGGTCCAAAAACAACATTAGAATGGTTTGAAGGGATGATTCCAGGTGATACAAACCACTTGGAGTTCACATCTGTGAGGTTTAGTGAAGAAATTGGTGATCCATTCTTATCCCAGGATATTGTTTCCAATAAGAATGAAACAGGTCTTTGTGAATGTTCAATACCAGAAAAAATGTCAAGTCATTCTAGTGCTCTAGATTTCATTGGATATGCCCACATAACGAGCATCCATTCTAAAATGGCGTCAATGGGTGCCTCCCCATGTGCTTTGGGATAAACCTGGATGCATGGATTCGATGTGTATCCATGCTTACTTCATTTATTGCCCCCTATTTAATTCCCTTCATCATGATACAAGCCACCAACTTATGTTAAGGGATTATTAAATGCTCTTCATTTGCAAAATATATGGCATCTTCAACCACTTTCCTGAAAAGAAGGTGGAATGAAAACAAGTTAGTTCATAACATTAATGTTTTTCATGTGAGAGCGTAAAATCCAACTAGTTTCATGAGAAATCAAACAAATAATGAAAGCCAACTTGAAGACATATATGCCCACGCGCAGGGCCTTCACCAATCTGTGTTGTAAACTATAGAAAGATGAGTTTTGAGGTCGTAGGGGAACTTTCAATGCATCTTTGAAGCATCAAACCTCGAAACCCTAAAGTCATCATGAGGTTAGTATGTAAGACAACACCTGATGTGGGGATTCAATGTGTGATGCATGAATGGATGCACCAAAGGGGGTGGATAGGCAAGTTCGCGTGGAGAGCGACCAGTTGGGGGTCCTATCAAAACCCTCTAAGCTTGGAGCGAGTGTCAGGGTACCCATAGTTTTGAATATGCCCAAAAATTTGGGTGGTGTTGTAGTGGCTACAAAAATTAGCGAACCACTAATAGAATCTAGTATCTCTGTCAACATCCCTGTAGTAGTCCGAGTGCGAATAATGATGCAAGGGAATATTGAACAGATGCTATGGGCACCTCATGTGTTGTCACGACCTTTGCAGATATGCCTTCCCTCGTGCCTCAACTAGGTATTTCCAATCAATAAACACCCAATTGACAGTTCACACATGCCGGTAGTTGATGATGATGCAAAGAATAGGGCAGAGGGATTATTGTATTCAGAATTTTAAAAATAAGTTTATGGTGTTGCTCCACTGCTAGCGGGCCTGGACAGTACCCCGATGGAGTCACTTCAAGAAATCACAAACGTTGCTCCGCTGCCAGCGAGCCTGGTCAGTACCCCGGCAGAGTCGTTACATTACCTCTCTGCACAAGAAGCCTTTCTCGATCCTTTACCCTTTATTTGGTTTCATTTTATTTTACGTGTGAATTTGCACTTATTTCTGGGCGTTCATTGCGTCAGGGAGGATGAGGGATCCTAACTTATTTTACAAGAAAGAGAGGTTGTTTCTTGTTTGACAGAAACTAAGAGATATCTCGATTTAGGTTTTCCCTTATGCCAAGCTTCCACATCTCATTTCTCGTCAGCAAGTGAAAAAAACACAAGTCATCGACATAATAAAGACCACGCTGAGCACGAGCTTCAGGTTATGGGTATAGATCATTTAAACTTATTAGGCTTCCCCATGAGCAATCTATTCTTGTTCTACCTATTAATAAATTAGACTTGTAGGAGAGATATCTAGGATGCAAAGTTGATGACTGGCTCTAAGAGAGGCTACCCATTGGTGTAACCATCACAACTTCACACAATCATAGGGCTAGGGTTTTTGTTCTAGGACTATGGTTTTAGTTCTAGGGCTAGGTGACCAAGAAACTCTTCCAGGGTTTACAAACCGGTGTGAAGAGGTCGAAGCAATGTACTTGGAGTAAGAGCAAAAGGTGTGAGAAATCTATTCACGACACCACAAGTGTTGGTTTATTGGGGCCTAACCCAGGTTCAGAGTTTAGTTAGCCAAACAAATCCCGGTACTACTAGCCCTTTTGGCAACAGTCCGTGGAGTGCGGACTGAGATCTCACCCGAAGTAGTATGGGAGGGTGCTAGAACCAAGTTTCCACACCCTGGAGATGTATGATGAGTTCAAGTGGTCCGGTGTTCAACCCTGCGTGTAAGTCACTTCGTGCACTTTCTCATACCTAACAGCATGAGATACTGCCTTTGCGTAGCCCTACTCAAGGGTTGAACGTTGCACTTCTTCTTTGTTACCTAAGACTTTACTGATATTCCAATTTTAGTTGATTATCTTAGCCTACTTGCATGCTTTAAGTTATACTTAACAATATAAACCATTCATACAGATGCACGTAGTAAATAAACAATATATTTGTAAATTATCTCAAACATGCATTAACCCAAGAACAGACACATAGAATTATGATAAAACTTCTCTTTATTAATCCCTTCCTTGGTTACAGACTTTACTTTGCCCTGCACACTCAGTTGCAGCGGTACGCGCACTCAGCTGCAGACTACTATGCCTCTACGCACTCAGTTGCAGAGCCTTCTCCTACCTTACGACCCAAAGACACACTTCACTTAGTCACTTAGACTCTTTCTTCTCTCCACTACTTCGCTATCTTTTACACTTAGAGCCTCGCTCTATTTATACAATCCCATGGTCCGTGGACCATGGGTAGGTTGACATTACATTACAAAACTAGGGCGGATAACCCTGTGACTCTAATATATTTCCACACCCCACGCCTGCAATTCACAGAGCTTTACAACAAGGTTCGGTCAAACTTGGGCTTTGAACCCAAAAATAGGCCTTAGGGAGATTCCATGCCCAACAGGCCCCCAATGCAAACATCGTGACTCGTCGTCGAGTCACTCTGTCAGTGCGGCGATCTTTGCGCGAAGTCCCTCCAACTGTTCTCAAACTGCGCAGAGGTCAGCAATGCACTGAGCTGCTGCTTGCTAGATCTGCTGCATGCGCTGCCCCGAGACATCTGTGTCTGAACTGCTTCCATACATCTGTACAAGTATCTGCTGCACATGTTTATAGTCCCATGCCTTTGTCCGGATCCTTGGAGCGCGAAGACTGTGCTCCTACCGGCTAGTCAGATAGCCCGCCCACCCGTGTAGGGCTTCAAGCGGCTGCCATTCACTTTACCTGGGAAGGGTTCTCCATTTAGTTTGACTAGCTGGACCGCGCCTCTGTATGTAATGTCCTTAACCACGTATGGTCCTAGCCAATGCATTCTGAACTTTCCTGGAAATTTTTCAAACTTACTATCATATAGCAACACTAAGTCATTTACCTTGAAGGTGCGAAACTTGATATGGCGATCGTGCCAGGCCTGTTCACGATGCTTTTGTACTTGCTGATGAAAACCAGCCAACAACCATTCCTCCTCAAGTTCTTCCAATTACGCGAGCCTTTCTTCCAGAGCTTCACGGTCCGTCATACCTGTGAGTGCTGCTATACGCAGACTAGGTACAATATATTCCATCAGCATGACAACTTCCACGCCATAAACTAACCGGAAAGGTGTTTGTATCGTCAGTTTCCCAATCGCTTCGTTGTGCGTTGAACACTTTGGTTAGTGCAGTGTCCAGTGTTTTGTTGAATGATTCTACTGTCCCATTGGCTTGTGGGTGATACGGTGTGCTTTTCTGATGATACACCTAGAACTCTTCTGTGAGCACGCTGATGGTTTTGTTTAGGAAATGTGTACCGCGATCATTCATTAAGATTTTCGGATAGTCAAATAGGGTCAACACGTTTTCAAACAAAAACTTCGTAGCCGTAGCAACCATGCAGTCTTCGACCTACTGCACTTCCACCCAGCATGTCAAGTACTTTGTCGCGGTGATGATGTAGCACATGCCCATTTTTCCCTCAGCTTTGATAGGTCCCACAAAGTCGATTGCCCATTTCTCGAACAGTTACAGCGTCATTTGTGGATTCAACGACATTTCGTCCCACTGTGATGGTTTTCCGGTCCTTTGACATATATCGCAGGCCTTACAGTGTGCTTTTGAATCCTGGTGAAGGGTTGGCCACCACAACCATGCACGAAGAATATTTTGTGCGGTTGCTCATCCTTCATAGTGTCCTCTTGCAGCGCCCCCATGTGCTTCCGCAAGGATCTGACTTCATTCAAATTCAGGTATGTACCTTCGCAATATCTCATCATTTCCCATTTTGTATAGGTGCCCCACGATGACAAAAAAAATCTGTCGCATGCACCACCAATTCCTTCTTCTATTGGACGGAGTATTCCTTCGACGCGGTCCCTATTGTCAAAAAGTGGATTATATCTTCGAAGTGTCTATCCGCGACGCCCACATCAAAGAGTTGTGCGTAAGTTAATTCTTCCTCCAAACTAGTAGGTTCATCACTTGTCTCAATACGCAATAAGTGATTTGGTCCCGCATTCAAGCGTCTAGGTTTTACCATGACCCCAAAATCATATTCTTGGAACAATAATAGCCACCTACATATGCACCCCCCCAACACAGGCCTATTGACCAAGTAATTTAGCATGGAGTGGTCTGCATACATCTTGAAATGTCCTCCTAGCAAATAGTGCCGGTATTTTTGGAGCGTGTACACCATAGCCAATCCCTTGAGCTCGGTTGTGGAATAGTTCTTTTCGGTTTTGGACAATCTACGAATTGCAAAAGCGATAGGGTGATCCAAGCCCTCTCCACCCTCCTGTGTTAGTACCAATCCCCACGCTATACATGACGTGTCAACATGGACATGAAACTCCACATCCCATTTTGGGAAGACCAGGATTGGCGTGGAGTCCAATTTCTCTTTTAGTACATCCAGGCTCTTCATGCAATCATCATTCCAGCAGAATGTGGGATCCTTTTTCAACAGTTTCCCATTAGCGCGGTGATCTGGCCATAGCTTTTGATAAACTTCCTGTAGTACCCTGTGTGTCCCAAGGTAGCGCGCAATTGTTTCACACTTCGCAGTGCTTCCAAATTCAAAATTACTGCAATCTTCACGGGGTCTACCATTAGTCCCTGTTTGCAGACCACATGTCCCAGTAGGTTCCCAAAGGGAACGAGGAATGTGCACTTCTTAAGGTTCAACACAATCTGGTGTCATCAACAAGTATCCAACATTAAACCTAAGCTTGGTACGTGGTGCTTAACCAATCCAAAGATAATCCAATCATCCAGATAGACCTCCAAGAATTTGTGGATATATTCTTTGAAGGCGACAACAACTATGCGCGAAAAGATGGCTGACGCGTTCTTTAACCCAATCAACATGACGGTGTATTAAAAACAACCCCATTCAATGGAAAAGGTGGTCTTGCTCCTGTCTTTCGGCGCGATTTTGATCTGGTGGTACCCTGAGAACCCATCAGTGAAGGAATATGCTTCTTGCCTGCCAACATCTTCTAATACTTCATCTGTGAACGCGGTTGGGAATGGGTCATGTACACAGCTGTCATTCAACTTCCTGAGGTCCACGCATATCCTTAACTCATCCTTCTACTTTTTCTCCTGCACTACCATAGGGCTCACCCAATCGAATTCTTCCACCAGCTCAATAAATCCGGCTACGAGCATTTTGTCTAGTTCTACGTGGACCTTTTCATTGTACTTCGGATTCAAGCGGTAAGGCCTCTATTTAATCATCTTCGCATCGGGTTTTAGGGTGATTTTCATCATCCCTAAATCGCCAATGATCCCCTTGTCTGTCCACCCTGGCATCATCCCAATAGTCACCGAGCATTGCATACTTTGGTTCAGCCTTCGTCCCAATGTTTATCTACTTCATTTTTAGCGGCGCAGTGATGCCAGGATCTTCAATTAATGGTCCCTGAACCTCACGACAACCTTCAGTTTTTGGAATGTTAATTTTTTGTGGATCCTCATCATCCTCCTCAATATTTACATTGTAACACTCCAACGTGCAGCTCATCTGGGTCGCCCATTCCGGCTGCAGCACTTCCATTGGCTCCTAGGGTATTTTGAAGATAGCTACTTTTACTGCTTGTAGCGCATCATCAATAGTATCCCAACAACGATCCTCAAACATGAAGGTTAACAGGAATCCTTCACGCAAGATATTCCATTCGCTCGTGCCATGGCGAAGCTCCATCTCATTATACCAATTCATGGGTATGATATCCAGGGTGTGACAGAACAGATGCACCCACTCAGGTTGTGTCTCTTCCTCGTAGACCTTGGTCCATTTTGCGAGGTGTGCACGTGGATCATCTCATCTGTCATATTTGTTTGTTAGCTGCATCTGAGGTTTCCCAAATCGTAGGTGCATCATCCTTCTGCAGTCACGCTAGTCCTCAAAATTCTACTGATGTGTACCCCACCACCTTGCGGGCGTAGCGCACAGTACCCATTTCAGAGCATCAAACCGTTGTTATTCTGACACTTCTCTTTCAAATTTTCTCAAGAAATCATCCACCTCTGTCAACCCATCATACATAGGAAGATCTCTTGTTTCCGTTGCTACACAGCGCAGTGACTTTATCATCATGTTGTAGTTGAGTGTGGTTACCTCGTGTAACCAGTTCTGCCATCGTTCTATCTCTTTGTTTGAATCTGAGGTGCAGGAGCTTTCACACTCCCACGAAATCCTGCCATCCGCTGTTGGATTCACCCAATCCTGCTCTTGCGCGGTTATCTTGTAGATACAGTCTAGATCGTTGTCGTTGTCGCTATCCCACACCAGCTTTGTGTAGCGCGATCCTTCCGCAGGGTCTAAAGGTACCACTACGCGTAGTGACTTTTTCTCAAAAATCATCTTGCGCTTATTTGGATTTATTAGTCCATTCATGTCAATGGCCCAATCTAGTCCCAGTAGCACGGGATAGGGATTGTTGTTATCAAATCTCTATCACTTCGAAATCTTCAAGCGCGCTTTCACCTTCGATATTTACTGTTATTCCTTACCATCTTCCCGTCAGTAGGATCTTTTTTTGGTTCGCCATTTGCAATTGAATAGGAGACCATCACAACATAGGCCTACCCATGCGCTCCCATGTCTACTTTGGCAGGACGTTTGCATCCGATCCTTGATCCAAAATCACTTGATCCATCTCATATTCTCTGATTTGTGCAGTCGATCTCATCTCCCTTCTTGTTTGCATTGTGTGCTTTCCAAGATTCTGGACTACACACGGTTCTCCTAGTCCAATGCATCTAGTGATGAGCTCTTGCAACCCCTTCACCGCTTTGCTATCACGCAGCAGCTTCATGCATGTCTTTAGAAAGGTAGTGAGCATTGATGGGTCCAACTCCGTTTCTAGTTTGTCTTTACTACCTGAAGTGGAGGCCTCCATGAAACTCTTCTTAGCTTCCATGAATGTCTCAGCGTGCTCCAAATCAAATTCTGGTTCCTTCATTGGAGCCTTGCGAACCTAGGCACTCTCTTCGGGCTACTTGCCTTTGTCATCTCCTGTCGTGATACCACTTTGGAGCACGATATTTACATTCGGGTCTTCCGCATGTAGCTCAGACCTCATCATTTGCAGGTTTTGAGTCAGAAGAGGTTGGAGTGTTCCTTTATCGCGCAACCTCGTAATCATTGTGGGGCAGTCCTCCATCTCATGATCAAACTGGGTACAATATAAACATGATGCTCTCGTCAGATTTGTACAATCACAGGAATAATGCCCTGGCCCTCCACAATTGTAACAGATCAGTTGTCCACGACCCCTTCCTGGCCCCATTCCACCTTGACCTCATCCGTGCACCTGAGATCTAGTGCAAGCCATCCCTGAATTCTGATCGAGGGCTCGCGTTTTGGTCTGAACTCTATAGGTAGGAGTCTGATCCATCATCAGTTCATAACTTCTACAGGTATGCTCATCATGGCCTACTGACCTGCAAAAATTACAAAACAACTACTGGGACTTATGTGTATACTTTTGTAATAGATGGCAGTTATCTGTAGCATGCTTCCCTCCTATCTGACAAATCACGCACCATAATGCAGGCGTCGTGCTCAGTCCTGCTTGTGCCTTTGGTCTCAATGGCATTAGCCCTCCTCCCGCCAGGTAGTTCACAAAGACTGGACAATGGTCCTTGTCATGTCCCTGGCCTTTTCAATTTATGCACCATACCTCCTCGCGCACTTCGGGCGAGTTGTCCTATCTTGTTTCAAGCTCTGCATCTCAAGACACAAGTTTTTCAACTACGCGTGGATCTGTTAGACTCCCAAGTTAGGATCTTGTATCGAGGTCTCGTGCAATATCATTGCAATCTCCAAGGCCTCGGCCTGGTGGATAGCTTCTACTGTGACAGTGCAGTCCTTAGATGCAGCGTTAGCGACACTACAAACCATGCGTGGTGTTGCCCATGTGTCAAGGTCATGTTAGCTTCACAAATCATACACTTCAATCTCTAATCTAGCTCCTAGGGGTTCTCGCCTGGAAGCATCACGATTTCCTTAAATCCAATAATCGATTGTGTCTCTGATTTTGGCTTGCTAAATTCCCTATTTAGCATAGCTTGGATATTTGCGATCCCTACGTTTGGATTGTCATTGGAATGCTTAATGTACCACATCAGTGCGCAATCCTGCAAGGCACTGACCAATGTTGCTTTCTTTATGTTGTCATCTGTGACTCTCTGCGCTTCCCATACAGCCTTTACCATGAACCAAAATATGTTCGGACCTTTGTTCCCTACTCCTTTGAACACCGAAAACTTTATCGCGCTCGCCATATTGAACTGTGGTGGTGGCGGAGGTGGTGTGGGTGAAGATGGGGGTGAAGATGGTGAAACTGGTGGTGGTGTAGGTGGGGGTGGTATGCGTGGAATTCGTTGCCTTATCACACTAATTGCACTACTTGGTGAAAATTTCACGAGATCTTCCTCACTTTCTCGCGAAGGTGAAATCAAGGGGCTAGTTTCTATCTCTGCACTACCTTCATCTCTGTAGATCCTCCCACTTCGCATAGCCCTAAACATCAATTTATTCGCATAACCCGCTTTTCACACAGTAGCATCTTAATCCAAGTCTTCAAAGATTTAACGTACTTACCTCGCAGTCCTTTGAGGAAGCGTCGTTCCGCCTCGCTATAGCTGACTAAGGTATATACCCTGAACTCGATGATAAACCCTCCTATAATTCGATTGAGCCAATGGTCCACAACGTGTGCGATCTTATCTTCCTATGCTTCTAGTCTGCAGAGCAACTTTGGAGTCCACACAATAGGTTTGTCGAGCCTACACCTTCCTTGACTGTCTTCTAGCCTCGCGATCCACTCGTACAACTCAAAGGGGAAGGATGCAAAGAAAATTTCGTGGGTTTCCATATATAAGTAGCACTCTAACCACTCTTCCTTCGATACTTGCGGATTCCTCTTTTTCCTGCGCTGCGAACTCGTGAATCATCCTGTCCAACCACTCTTCAATTTCTTTCTTTGTCGGATTCCAGTGACATGACATCATACATCTCTCATGCAGATCCTGGTCCCAACAATGGAACCAATTGTTGGCTTATTTGAGCTTGACCCAGGTTCAGAGTTTAGTTAGCCAAACAAATCTCGCTACTACTGGCCCTTTCGGCAACAGTCGGCAGAGAGCAGACTGAGGTCTCACCCGAAGTAGTATGGGAGGTTTTTAGAACTAGGTTTCTACACCCTGGAGATGTCTGATGAGTTCAAGTGGTTCGCGGTTCGACCCTGCCCGCAAGTCGCTTCGCGCATTTTCTTGTACCTCGCAGCCTGAGATACTGCCTTCACGTGGCCCTACTCAAACGGTTGAACGCTGCACTTTTGCGTTATTACCCAAGACTCTACTGATATTCCAATGTTAGTTGATTATCTTAGCTTACTTGCATGCTTTAAGTTATACTTAACAATATAAACCATTCATACACTTGCGCACAATAAATAAATAGTATATTTGCAAATTATATCAAACATGCATTAACCCAAGAACAAATACACAAAATTATGATAAAACTTCTCTTTATTAATCCATTCCTCGGTTACATACTCAACTCTGCCCTGCGCACTCAGTTGTAGGGGGCCGCGCACTCAGCTGTAGACTACTAGGCCTTTGCGAACTCAACTGCAGAGCCTTCTCCTACCCTACGACCCAAAGACACACTTCACTTAGTCACTTAGACTTTTTCTTCTCTCTACTACTTCACTATCTTTTACACTTAGATCCTCGCTCTATTTATACAATCCCATGGTCCACGAACCATGGGTAGGTTGACATTACATTACAAAACTAGGGCTTTGAACCCCAAAACAGGCCTTAGGGGGATTCCATGCCCAACAATAGGTTTGGAATCTTCAGGTTCATGAAGGCTCATGCAACAACATCTAACATAGGTGAAAATTCCAGGTTAGGTCAAAGGTGAGTGTGTGCCAAGCGAGAAGGAAAGTGTATGATGCAATGTAGCAGCCACAATTAATGACCTAATGTAATGCTATGTGCAGAAGAGACCAACTAATTTCCATTAAAGTACCAATGCAATGCGTATGCAGAGATTTCATGAATGCAATTCAACAACAACCAAATGTAAGGACATGAGTGCAAAAGAAACAAAAAGGGAACTAACTTGATCTAGGTTTACACAGGAATGCAACAAATTATAGATATAACCATACATATAGAGATGCATCAGAAATAATACTTCATTTCATTACTGTAAAATACTGAAATATGCTTACAAACAGAAATGGAAATAAACTAGCTTGGGCGATGATAACTTATCTCTGAGAAGAGATGTGGCGGCTACATGCCTCTGAATTGTATTACACTGAGGCTCGAAGGCCTATTTATTGTTTAGAAACAATGGAAAACCCTAAACATCGAAAAACCTAACCCTAGAAGATGAAAAGCCAAATTGTGGGCCCCGTTTGGGTAAATTGGTACATCAACTTCCTAGGGTCGTAACTTTGGCATACGATCTCCGTTTGACGTCCACAATATCTCGTTAGAAAGATCTATCCGAGAACTACAATTTTAGGAAGAGAAACATTTGTCCAAAAACCCATGTTGCTCCTAGTTTTCCCAAAAAACATCATTTAGGGTCTCAAAACGGCTCCGGAAGTTCAGGACCCGAAAAACTGCTAAAAATAGTAAACTGTGCTACAATTAAGGAAACTAAAAAGCTAAAAGAAACAATGTTGGGGGTCCAAGTGGACTTGGTGGGTGGCCACCAAAATCCACCTGGATCATTCCTCCCCCCTTAGGAAGAAATGGTCCCCATTGCGTTGAGTTCCTCCATGAGATGAGGAAACTTCTGTTGAACTTGGTCCCTGGTGAGCCACTTGCCCTGGTGAAGGAGTTAGCCTACTTTGACAACTTGATACAGTTGGATATTATGCGGGTGAGTGTGCTTGATCTGTGTGTCCATGATTCGATCAGTTATAGCTTGTTCCATGCAATCTGGATTTAACTCTATGGGTGTGAGTTGTTCTGTAATGTCGGATGTGTCTGGTAATGGTGGAAAGTATGGCTGAAGGCGGTCCACATTGAACACTAGGTGCAGGCCAAGGAATGGGGAGTGCTAAGCTCAAATTCGTTGTCTCCCACGGCCTTGGTAATGGTGTAAGGACCATATCAAAGTGTTGTGAGTTTCCGATAGGCTTCGATAAGGCATTTCTTTTGCAAATGCAACTAGACTTTGTCGCCCACCTGAAACTTGTGTAGCACCCGATGTTGATCATGTCGCTGTGTGTACTTGGCATTTGATTTCTCCAGAGTGTTGTGGACTTGCTGGAAAATATGTTGGATGTGCTCAATGAAGTTGTTTGCCTTATCTGTTTCGGACTGGACATGAGCCGAATCTGCGTGAGTAGCTGCAAATGGCATGGCCACATCAATGGGAAATAGTGGCTGGAATCCCAAGCCCACCTGAAAAGGGATGTGGCCAGTCGAGCTGTGGAGAGACCGATTGTAGCTGTGTTGAACATAGGGAAGGCTCTCATCCCATGTGCATGGATGCTTTGAGTTGTACATGCGCAGAATGTGTACGATCATACTGTTGACAACCTCTGTCTGGCCATCAGTTTGAGGATGGAAGGCTGTGGACTTAGTGAGTTTGGTGTCCAACATCGACCAGAGATTGGACCAAAATGTACTGAGGAACCTGTTGTCCCGATCTGAGATGATATACTGTGGGATCCCAAATTGTACCCACACTCGTTCAAAGAAGAGTTTAGCAGTGGCTTCTGCTATGATATTCTTCTTGCAAGCCACCATAATGGCCATCTTCGAGAACCTATCGATGACCACAAAAACACAGTCATTTCCATGCTTAGTAGAAGGAAGGCCCGATATGTAATCCATGGAGATAGATTCCCAAGGTTGGCTAGGGGTAGGCAGCGAGGTATAGAGGCCTTGCTTCTTGATGGTCGGTTTGGAAATGGTGCAGGCATTGCATGATCTGATGTAATTCCCGACATCATGTCAAAGATTCAGCCAATA
This sequence comes from Pinus tabuliformis, assembly GCA_031772625.1. Lineage (NCBI taxonomy): Eukaryota > Viridiplantae > Streptophyta > Pinopsida > Pinales > Pinaceae > Pinus > Pinus tabuliformis. Next base: position 586,995,462 of record CM062804.1, read on the forward strand.
GAAATACTTTTGCACTACTTCCACTATTTTCTCGACCCTGAAATGCCCAGCAGCCCGACTGTAGTGTGCTTCCGAAATCATCTTGGCACGCTCGCTTGAAGGAACACAAAGGTGGCCCAGGTGGAATAAAAAGGCATCCTGGAGGTGAAAATCTGGAACATGTTGACCCTCCAAGAGTGTCTAGTATGTGTGGCCGAATTCTGGGTTGTTTTTATAGAGAATTGGCCAATCAAAAATCTCATGCCCACAAGAGTTGAGCACGGTGGTTAACACCATGATCGATGGTCAATTGAGGCAATTTGCAACATTATTGGTGCTGCCCTTCTTATACTTGATATTCAAATGGAACTGTTGTAGGTATGTGGACCACTTGTGATGGCGATCATTCTGCAATTTCCCTTCGGCCTATATGAACTGTAGGGGTCGGTGGTCTATGTGGATGACCGTTTCCTTCCCCAAAATGTAATGCTTCCATTGTCGACAAGCCTGCACAATGGAATACATCTCTTTGTCATAAGTGGGATACTTTTGGACTGTGTCTGAAAGTGTCTCACTGTGATATGCCACTGGATGCCCATGTTGAGTAAGGACTGCCCCAATAGCATAGTCAGAGGCATCTATCTCGACCTCAAATGGTTGTTGCAAGTCTGGTAATGCGAGCACTGGTGCTGAGCAGAGACGATCTTTCAACTCTGTGAATGCCTTCTGTTGAGATTTAGACCAAAAGAATTTTTCTTTCACTCCTCCCTTGGTGACTTGACTCAAGGGCCAAGTGATATGAGAAAATCCAAACATGAACCTGCGATAGAAGTTGGCAAGACCTAGAAAGCTGCAGAGCTCTGTCAGAGTGGTTGGAGATGGCCAATCCCGAATGACTTGGATCTTGGCTGGATCCACATGCACCCCCCATTCATTAATAATGTATCCCAGATAATGAACCTGGGTCATGCCAAAAGTGCATTTCTCCAAATTGGCACATAACTTGTGTTGCCGCAATGTTTGGAGAACCTGTCGGATGTGGTGGAGGTGCTCTTCCCAACTCTGGCTGAAGATCAGGATGTCATCCAAGTATACCACTACAAATGAGTTGGTGAATGGCCGCAAGATGTCATCCATAAGCCCCATGAAGGTTGCAAGAGCATTCGTCAATCTGAAAGGCATAACCAACCATTCGAAAAGGCCCTCCTTGGCTTTGAAGGTAGTCTTCCACACATCGGAGGGTTCGATTAGTACCTGGTGATATCCTGACTTCAAATCGATCTTGCTGAAATATTTTTCCCCCTTCAGTTGGTCTAGGAGGTCATCAATCCGTGGGATCAGGTACCTATTATGGACAGTGATCTTGTTCAGTGCCCAATAGTCAATACAGAGCCTCCAAGTCCCATCCTTCTTCTGTACCAAAACAATTTGGCTCCCACAGGACGATGAACTTGGACAGCTTTGACCTTTCTATAACAGCTCCTGAATCTACCTCTTGATTTCATCGTTCTCAGAATAGAGTGCCGAGAGATTGGTCCATTGGGCAACAACGCACCTGGGTTCAGATCGATGGAGTGCTTGACTTGGCAGTGCAGAGGAACCCCTGTGGAGGAGGTGAAGATGTACTCATACTCCTCCACGACCTTGTCCATCTATAGTTGTCGTGTGGAGGGTCCCTGTCTGCAGCTCGTGGCCACCGTCTTTTTCTTTCCTTGAGGGCGTATCATCATGGAAACAAATTTCCCAGTTTTGGAAATGAGCTTACTGCATTGTTCTGCAGTAACCAAAGAGATGGCAGTAGGTGGTGCTACCTCCGGTATCCTATACAACTTATTTCCCAAAGTAACAATAACAGCACGAGGCCTTCATTCATACAAAACATGTCGCTTCCACAAGTATGTTTGTCCTAATAATACATCAAAAACATCAAGGGGAGCAAAGTCAGACAATACCTCATCCGCGAAGAGCTTGATGTTGTATGGAAGGCGACACTGCTGGCTCATGCGAAGATCTCGTCCTTGGTGAAGCCACCCGATGGTGTACGATTGTGGATGTGTTGTGGTCGGTAAGCCCAACCGCTTCACAACCTCTACCGAAATGAGGTTCTTTTGGCTCCCGCTGTCGAAAATGAACTGTAGCGGGGAGCCCTTTACCCACATCTGGGAGTGGAAGAGTCACTCCTCCTCCTCTGGGTCTTCGGGTTCCTCCTTCTGGATCTTTGTGGTGGCAACGGTGGCATTGGGCTCCACATCAATAATCCGCTTCCCTTTGTCATTCCCCTTGTTGAGTTCTGACTCAGAGTCGGAACTGTTGGGTTGTGTTATATACTTTCCACAACTAGCCCACGTAGTTAACAGGGGGGTTAGAGGGGGGCAGAGCCCCCCTTCGTTGCGCCGATTGTGTAGCGGGGGGGTCATAGGGGGTTTGAGGGGTGTAAGGAACCTATGTTAGGTTGGGCAGACCCACCTATGGTTTTGTGCATGATTTTTGCACATGTTTTTGGACGCGATGCTTTTCGGTCCATGGTATTGGATGCTTCAACATGTATAAATATGTATTATAACATTGAAAGGAGCATAATGAAAAATCAAGTTGGTAGTCCCAGTTTTGTGATTCAGGGGAAAATCTCTGTGTATATGTGTTTTATGTGTTATGCTCTCGCATTGTTTATTTTCTGTGTTTTAGAATTCATATGCAGGTAATTTATGTACGGGGTTAAAACCTACATTTGGTATCAGAGCTGTTTTGGCTTCAAGGGGACGCCTTTGTTGCTGAGGGGTTTCACTCGAGCCTGTGGTAGACTCCGTTCAGTGGGAGATCTGCAGGATTGATTCTAGTGGTGGAAGAAGCTAGCGAGCAATGGAAAGATAGAGATCGAGAAATTTAATGGTCAGAGTTCTGAGTTGTGGAAACTCAAGATGGAGGATCTGTTGGTGGATAAAGATCAGTGGATCGCAGTAGATCCAGGTACTAAACCAATGGGAGTGTCCAATGAAGAATGGAAGAAGATGGATCGGAAGGCAAAGAGAACAATACGATTGTGTGTCTCAGATTCAGTATTGTTGAATGTATCAGGGGAAGCTACGACAAAGGCTTTGTGGGACAAGTTAGGGACTTTGTACCAATCTAAGTCTTTGGTGAATAAAATGTTCCTGCAAAAAAGTCTGTATAACCTGAGGATGAAATATGGAGACTCAATGACAGAGCATCTGAACACATTTAATACTGTGGTAAGTCAGTTAGCATCTGTTGATATTAAAATTTCAGATGAAGATAAGTGCATTAGTTTGTTGTGTTCTCTACCAGATTCGTGGGATAGTCTGGTTACTGCAATAGGTAGCAATGCAACTGCCTTGCAATTTGATGAAATAGTCTCATCCTTGCTGATGGAGGAGATGAGATGGAAAAATATGGAGAGCCAGAATGGTGATGTTTTTTCTGTACGAGGACGGTCCCATAACAGAAACAAAAATAAGTCATTGAGTGGGAGATCTAAATATCCAAGAAAACCTGTAAATGTGGTGTGCTGGAAATGTGGAAAGGAAGGGCACTACAAAAGGGACTGTAAATCTAAAGCTCCTGATAAAGGAAAGGGATCTGATGATGCTCCTTCTGCAGAGGCGAAAACCACCTCAGATGAAGGTGGGGATGTGTACTTGGCTTCTTCAAGTACACATGTAGATCATGAGGCATGGCTGATTGACTCAGGTGCATCCTTTCACTTCACTCCCCATAGAGAGTGGCTCTGCGAGTATGAGAAATATGATGGCGGTGATGTCTTATTAGGGGATGATAGGAAGGCTAGAATCGTTGCTCGCGGAAAAGTAAAGTGGAAGTTGCAAGGTGGAAGGGTTATAAAACTTCTGGGTGTTCTGCATATTCCTGCATTGGCCAGAAATTTGATTTCTGTAAGCAGGTTGGATGATGCACGTGTAAAAACAGTGTTCGAGAAGGATACCTGCAAGATGGTTCGGGGAGCACTGGTATTGATGTGGGGAGTTCATATTGGAACTCTGTAAAAGCTGCAAGGTAGCACGGTTGTCGATGGGTGCAACAGTTCTGTGGTTCCTGAAAGTGGAGTAGAAAAACTAGTGGTATCTAGAGAGAAAACCATGCTGTGGCATCAAAGGCTTGGAAATATTGGAGAGAAGGGCCTTCGAATACTTCATGGTAAAGGTATGGTAGAAGGTATGAGTAATAGCTCTCTGGATTTTTATTTTTGTGAAAATTGTGTATATGGGAAGCAGAATTGGGTGAGTTTCCCCTCTGGTGGTAAGAGGGCAAAACACATATTAGAGCTTGTGCATAGTGATGTGCTTGTACCTGTGAAGGTTCCATCACTAGGTAAGTATGTGCACTGTGTATCATTTATAGGTGACTTCTCAAGGAATACATGGATATATTTCCTTAAGAAGAAATCTGAAGTCTTTGACAGGTTTAAAGAATTCAAGGCTCTAGTGGAAAACCATACAAAGAAGAAGATAAAGGTGCTGAGGACAGATAATGGTGGAGATTTTTGCAATAATGAATTTGAATAATTCTGTAAGAAGTGTGGTATAGCATGGCAGAATACTACTCCATATACACCTCATAAAATGGAGTTGCAGAAAAAATGAACAAGACGTTCATGGAAAGGGCAAGAAGCATGCTCAGTGGTGCTGGGTTAGGATAGGAATTTTGGGCAGAGGCAGTGGAGACAACATGTTACCAAGTCAACAGATCACCTTCATCAGCGTTGGAGGATAAAACTCCACAAGAGGTATGGAATGGTAAGAAACCCTTTCTTTCACATCTAAGGGTATTTGGATGTGATGCATATGTACATGTTCCAAAGGAGAAACGAACCAAGCTGGATAGTAAATCTGAAAAGTGCATATTTATTGGGTATAAGGATGGTTTAAAGCGTTATAAGCTTTGGAACCCAGTAACAAGGAAGGTTGTGTACAACTGAGATGTGGTGTTCAAAGAGGTGAAATATGTTATTAAACATGAAGTCCAACCAAAGGAAACTGACAAGATAGAATTTGAGCCAAAGGAGGAAGAATCAAACTCTACAACAGAGGAGGAATCAGAAGATGAAGAGCCACAAACTGCGGGTGTGAAAAGATCAGTTCGAGAAAGAAGGCAACCAGGAAGGTATAGTCCATCTACTTTCTGTTCAAATTTTGCTTTATCTATTACTGATGATGATCCCAGAACTGTGAAGGAAGAAGTAGATTCAGATGATGGAAAACTCTGGAAAGAGGCCATGGTTGATGAAATGGCATCTTTGCACAAAAATGATGCTTGGGATCTAGTGGAGTTTTCGGCTGGAAGGAAACCCATTGGCAACAAATGGGTGTTCAAGAAGAAGACAAGTGTAGAAGGAAAGGTGGAGAAATACAAAGCTTGGTTGGTAGCAAAAGGTTATTCCCAGGTGTCGGGAATTGATTTTGGTGGTATTTTTTCTCTTGTTGCCAAGGTAACTTCTATTAGATTACTTTTATCTGTTGCTACTACTTTTGATTTTGAGGTAGAACAAATGGATGTGAAGACAACATTTATTCATGGGGATCTAGAAGAAGAAATCTATATGAAGAAACCTGAAGGCTTTGCGGTGAAGGGTAAGAAAGAACTAGTATGCAAATTAAAGAAGTCTCTGTATGGGTTAAAACAGTCACCAAGGATGTGGTATCAGAAATTTGATACATTTATACGGGGACTTGGCTTCACCATAAGCAAAGCAGATCACTATGTGTATTTTAAATTAATTGGTGACCGTGTTATTTATCTGGTCTTGTATGTGGATGATATGTTGCTAATTGGAAATGACAAAGAAATTATCCAGGATTTGAAGACCCAATTGTCCTCCAAATTCAACATGAAAGATCTTGGTGCTGCAAACTATATTTTGGGCATGGAAATAAAAAGAGATCGGGCAAAGATGAAACTCTGGTTAAACCAGAGGAAGTATGTCGAGACAATATTGTAGAGGTTTAATATGCAGGATAGTAAACTGGTGAAGGTTCCTATTCTTGTAGGTGTAAAGTTATCTGTTGAACAGTGTCCCAAGGCACAAGAAGAGCAAGAGGATATGTCTCGTGTTCCATATGCAAGTGCATTCGGTAGCTTGATGTATGCGATGGTATGTACTAGACCAGACATTGCACATGCAGTGGGAGTATTGAGCAGGTTTATGTCAAAACCGGGAAAGGAGCATTGGACAACAGTGAAGCAGGTTTTCAAGTATTTGCATGGCACTAGTGATTATGGTTTGTGCTACCAAGGAAGACCAAGATTGGACAGAGTGTTGGATATTCGTGGCTTTTTTGATGCAGACTGGGCTGGAGATCTGGATTAGAGAAGATCTACAAGTGGGTATCTATTTAACCTATTTGGAGGTGCAGTCAATTGGATGAGTAAGAAACAATCTGTAATGGCACTATCAACTACAAAGGTAGAATACATGGCAACCACTCATGCAAGCAAGGAAGCAATTTGGTTGCAGAGATTGTGTTCAAGTATGGGGTTAGTACAGGGAGCTATAAGGATAGACTGTGACAGCCAAAGTGCAATTTTCTTGGCAAAGAACCCTACATATCATTCAAAGACAAAGCACATTGATGTTCAATATCACTTTGTGAGGGATATGATAGAAGACAAAAAGGTGTAGCTGGTAAAGGTGGACACTTTGAAGAATACTGCAGATGCATTGACAAAATCTGTGAGCTCTAAGAAGTTCTTTTGGTGTAGAGAAACAATGGGTGTTGCAGGGCTGCATAAATGACTAAGCTCTCTTGTGGCCCCCTATGGAAATAAAACAACAAGTGGGAGAATGTTGGGTTGTGTTATATTCTTTCCATGACTAGCCCACGTAGTTAATCGGGGGGTTAGAGGGGGGGCGGAGACCCCCCTTTGTTGCATCGATTGCATAGAGGGGGGGCCATAAGGGGTTTGAGGGGTGCAGGTAACCCCACTCTATGGGGTTCGGGGTAGCGCCCCGGAAAATTTTGGATTTGGAACCTATGTTAGGTTGGGCGGACCCACCTATGGTTTTGTACATGATTTTCACATATGTTTTTGGACGCAATGGTTTTCGGTCCATGGTTTTGGACGCGATGATTTTCCATGGTATTCGATGCTTCGGCATGTATAAATATGTATTATAACATTGAAAGGAACATAATGAAAAATCAAGCTGGTAGTCACAATTTTGGGATCCAGGGGAAAATCTATGTTTATATGTGTTTTATGTGTTATGCTCTCGCATTGTTTATTTTCTATGTTTTAGAATTCGTATGCAGGTAATTTCTGTACGGGGTTAAAACCTATAGGAACATGCATCTGATTCAGAAATCTTTAGCTCGGCCACCAGTGACTGCCTGGCCCGACACTCACTTTTGTTGTGAGTGGAGCTCTTATGGAACTCACGCCACTTTCCCGTGTCCTTTTTCTGCTTCGTGACATTGTTCTTTGCTTACAGTTTGACGGGTTGTCTTGGGCCGCCCCACCTTGGCTTTGTCTTTTGTTCTACGGTTTGGGGGCACCTTTCCCTTGCTTCAAATTCATATATCCAAAGTCTCGCTTCTTCTGTTTAAACTTTTTCTTGATCTTGACAGCATATTGGTATGTCGTGCTGAGCGAGGAGATGTTCAGGAATTATATTTCTTCCTGGATGTACTTGTGCAAGCAGTCACGATGTTTGAGTACCAAATGCTACTCAGAATCCTTGATACCCAACGTCGTGCGAAGGGTATGGAAAATATTGGTAAAAACTGGCACGTCTTGGTCCCTTCCCTGCCACAGCGTGGTTCACTTTATGTATTGATCCTCATAGATTTCGACAGGGTAGTACTGCTCCTTGATGACAGTTCGGAATGAATCCCAAGTGGGTGCAGCTGAAAATAGTGAGGCCATACTTTCATCCTTCTGCTCGTAGTAGGTTTCCCACCAGTCCTTGACGACGGGGGGGCAGCTTTGAGAAGAGTGAAAGTAACCTTTTCCCGACCAGAAAAATCATGAACAGAAAAATACCCTTCTAGCAGATTTAACCATTTATCTACGACGTCTGCATGTATCTGAACCTCAAATATGGGAATGTCAAAATTAACTTGTACCTTAAAGGGTGTGGCGGTTCCAAAGTAGTTGCTGGAAGTAGATGTGTCGCCCCTGGGTAGCTGCTGAAGGATCTGGGAAAAGTTGTCCATCATCGCGTTCCTTTGTCACTCAAGGGCCTCTTCGAGCAAGATTTTGATAGGATCTCCTGCCCCCTCGTCTTTATTTTCATCCTCCATGGGAGCTCATCGTGATTTGCAAGGCTTGTCTTGCAAAGGTTCGACTAGTTCAAGCCTTAACTCCTTATATCCCGACATCGTTGGGGACATGCAAAGAAAGACAGAGAAAGAGAAAACCGCTTTGATACCACTGATCCAGATTTAAACAAGAACACAACAAATTACAGATATAACCATACATATAGGGATGCAACAAAAATAATACTTCATTTCATTACTGTAAAATACTGAAATATGCCTACAAACAGAAATGGAAATAAACTAGCTAGGGTGATGGTAGCTTATCTCTAAGAAGAGATGTGGCGGCTACATGCCTCTAAGTTGTGTTACAATGAGGCTCTAAGGCCTAAATATTGTTGAGAAACAATGGAAAACCCTAAACATCCAAAAACCTAACCCTAGAAGATGAAACGCAAAACAGTGGGCCCCATTTGGGTAAATTGGTACATCAACTTCCCGGGGTCGTAACTTTGGCATACGATCTCCGTTTGACATGCACAATATCTTGTTAGAAAGATCTATCTAAGAACTACAACTTTGGGGAGAGGAATGGCGGTCCCAGTTTTCCCAAAAAACGTCGTTTAGGGCCTCAAAACGACTCCGAAAGTTTAGGAACCGAAAAACTGCTAAAAATAGTAAACTGTTCTACAATTAAGGAAACTGAAAAGCTGAAAGAAACAATGGTGGGGGTCCAAGTTGACTTGGTGGGTGGCCACCAAAATCTGCCTAGATCATAACTACCTGTAGTAAATAAAATGAAGCATGACGAATTTAAATCATAAAGCAAATTCTAATCATCCAACTAATAAGTAAAACTAAAACCTAACTAGTCTAAACCCTAAATTCTAATTTAACCAAAGCATAGGTCCGATTATGTGAAATCAAACTTCCAATGCGGCCACCGCAGCAATTCCGAACTTGCAAAAACAAAGATGACACCAATTAGAATTTGTTGAAAGAGTTGTGCAAAAACTAACATGCTTACCTGTAAAGCATGCACAACATCAAGAATATCTCATCCACCTAGAGGGAAACATGTCAAAGAATACCTTTCAAGGAAAACTGCAACCCAATACTGGTAAATCGAACCACAAATGTGAAACTTATAGTCATCTAGCCATAACATACATCCGTTTATGCTTAACCCTAAATTGAATGCAAGTAAGGCAAGATGTTGCCGGATAATAAAGGAATCTTCCAAATTAATCCAATCTGCGACCCTATCATGATGTAGAGGATGATCAAGTTGATAACCCTGAAAATAGGGGCCTCTATCGGGTGTAATTGAGATCCCTAAGGATTCAAACATAGAAACCCTAGTTTGAAATTGTTCATGGACTTTGTCAAGGACGTGAGGACCTGACATAACCACTAGCACAAGTTAAAGTGCTTCATTATCTTGGCCAACCTCTGAATCTTCAAACAAAACACCATTCCATATTGGTAGCTTCACAAGATTTGTAGATGGGTGTATATGATTATTGTTGGTTGTGACTGGACAACTATCAGCGAAAATATTGTGGATTGGATCCATTGTTTGAATGTTGACAGATTGGCAGCCTAAGAAATGAGATTCTTTAGATTCCAGAGAATGAACTGAATCAACTGCAAGAGTGTCAAGAAAAGGGGAGATCAGGTGATTGGCACCCTCCCATCTAGGAGTTTGGAAGGTATCATTTGATTGTGTATGTTGACATACTGTATTGGATGGGAGACAATAAAAAAGATTTGAGACAATGGCCAGAGCACTCCCTTCAGCAAACAAATTAGGATATAGAGGTTGATGTGCATCAGTTGAAAGGTGATGGGAATATTTTCTCAGAGAGACATTTCTCAAATTAGGGGCTTTCCAAGATGAGCTCGCATCTGACGAGAAAATGTTGTGAGGAGCGTGATGTACAGAAACCATAATTTCAGAAACCTTAATTCGACTTGTTTCAGGAGTCTCATCAGGAATGTGAGAACCTGACATAACCATCAGTTGAAGCTGAAGTGCCTCAACTTCCTGATGAGTCCCTAAACATTTGAAAGGTGGGTCAACAAATTTTTGTGACTTCGTAGGATCAACAGACGGATACGTAGGATAATTAGCAGAGGCATGAGCGAAGATATTTCCGGTAAAATGAGAACCGATGAAACAACTAGTTTATCTGATACAAAAGGCTCCTCTTGGCTTGGGGGTGAAGAGGGATTAATGAGGGAACCAACTTGAGCTAGACGAGATGCAGGGCCCTCTTCTTCACCCACTAAATGCTGCAAGTGGCAAAGATCAAGCATAAGGGATGCAGACTCTGCATCTCTTGACTGTGAAACCTCGCCCTCATGCACATGATTGCAATCAATGCGAGCAAGATAAAGATATGAATGATCTCAAGGGACCGTCGGTGTAGTAGACCCATGGACTAAATCAGGGTAGAATGGAGGCATAGGGTCAGATGAAGGAGCACTAATCGAACCCAGACTCACATCTTTCCCATTTATGTTCGCCAAAGCGAAAGATGGATTTGTAGGCTTGATGTGGTCTGTGGATTTGATAGGACAGTCAACTTTACTTGAGATAAGACCAAATCCATCATGCACGGGTGAATGAGATCCCGAGATATAGTGAGACGTACGTTGAAAGGACTCGATCAGGGTTCCACCAGGAGGAAGAGATGTTATGTAATTTTCATATTCAAGACCAAAAGGATGCATGGGGAATTTAGAGGCGAGACCATCAGATCTGTTTTCCAAAAATCATTGTTCATCATTTGAACCACTTACAGCCACAATCTTATTATGTAACAAGTCAAGAGGAGGATGAGAAATCCCACAAACAATAATCTCTTCCCCGAGGGGTTGAGGTTGTTCTATATTCAGAGAGATAGGAAAAGAAAAATTACGGGTAGATTCGGGACATTTTGTAATCTGCAAATTATGATGATACTCATGCGAAACAAGACTTGTTTCTAATTGAAAATGTTGTAAAGAAACGAGAACCAATCGTTGAAAATCTATATTCAAATACACCCAGTCGATATCACATTCAGGCAATTCAAAGCAAAGATGCACATATTTGAAAGAAAAGTCCTCTAAAGATTCTTCAGGTTTCATCTTATGCTCATTTATCCTCTTTAACACATCTTGAAAATCGTACCTGTCAAATGCTTGTTGGAGCTTACCGACGAGTTGCTCGAATGAATGAATGGATGTCGTTGGCAACGTGTGGCACCATTGCTTGGCGCGACCTTCAAGGGTGAGGGAGAAAAACACACAACCAAACTTTTCATCATCGATCTCAAAAGTTTCACAGAACTCTAGGAAGTAAAAAATGTGCTCGATTAAAGGTGTTCCATCCTCACCATCAAACTTTAACTGAGACAAGTGATGGAGCTGCTCCTAGGGAATGGAAAACTGGAAAATAGACAAACCAGTTAAACACCCTAGGAGAAAGATTTTGGTTGGAGCCATTAACAGATCTGAGACTAAACTGCAGGCTCCAAGGGTTTAGCTTATCATTGACCCTCCTTCTAGCGTGAATTTTTTGATGGGAAAAAATGTACCACCAACGTCTAAGGGGGTCTCCCTGGTGTAAAGTCCCAATTAGACTTCACACCGTTTGGAATAGGAGCCCCATCCAGTATGTGGGCCCAAATGCCACCATGAATGTTTTCTGCTCTTGGTTATCAAATGAGAAGGTGCCAGAGTGGGGTGAAAATGAAGTGTTCGGATAGCGAAACAAAATCAGACCAAGATTGAAAAATTGCAGAAAGAGGTTTAAACAAGCCACAACAATGATAAGAAGAGATAAACGATGAGGGCGATTAGTGATCTAAAAACCCATTAGACATAATAAAAAGGAACATGCCGAAGGTCAATTGAGAAGTAGTTCAAAATAGGTCACTGACATGGCATGGAACAACACAGATTCTAAAGAAAAACATACATGCAACCACTATGTATCAGTACATAACATCTTGCGTATATGAAAGCACTCATATAGATATGGTGAGGTACCAGACAGCTAATACAATCACCATGAGTCAGCATGGGAATCAGTGCAAAAGGAAAAAAAAAACATCTTATTAATATTGTTGCAACTTCAAATACATATCATGCAACTGGTCAATACCCAGTAGTGGAACATGGACTGTTCATACCATCGCCCAGTGTCAAAACCCTAGCCCTACTGCAAACCCACTCTCCTAGCTACCAAGAGCTGAGTGACCCTAGCTCTCAAGCATCAATCAACTATCTATCTTGGCCTCAACTCGAGTGCTAAAAGTCCTTATGAATGAGGCCTAAGGGAAAATTTATAGAGGTGAGGTGACTGCTCACCTATCGTGACCCTTGGCCTCCCTTATGACCTTTCGGCTACCTTCATGACTCTTGAGATTACACAATTCTTCCTCAGGCCACAATGATTATTACATGCCCAAATTAGACCTAACATAGTGGCTAACATAATAGTGGGTGATATTTACATCATGATGAAAGATATAGAGAGAAAGATGATGAGGGTTATTGGAAACCCTAGAATGTTGGGTACCCAAATCTTGCCATGCTGTAGATGCTTGGTCTGAGATCGATTCATTTTCTTGCCACTATGCCTCACTTGCCTTCATCGGTCTTCTGGTGGTGTGTCTGTGAGTTTATTGAAAAGTTACTAGAACTTGGAAGGGACCATCTGGCTTATTGAAGGAAAACCTAGTTGTGCAATCTCCATGAGAAACCCTTATCAATTTGCGTAGACCAATATATGTTTTGTTCCTTCTACCTGCACGAAAATAACATTACTGAGACATAATTTCAAACAAACAATGATAATGGAATTACAACTAGCTAATATGAAAGAATGACCTTAATAAATAATTAATCTAGACCCTTGTGTGGTCAATTAGTGTGCCACAGTATTATCAATGTTATGGCCTTGGGGGGTCCTTGTGGGCTTCATCAGCCATATACTCATTTACTCTCATTATCACTTCACTGCACATAATGTCCTGGTATCACTGTCTAATCGAGGTCACTAGTGTTTTCCAAGGTTAGACATTGTCATGTTGGCCAGTTATGCAAGAGCAAACTCTGTCCGCGCACTTAACTCACAATGTTGTTCCTTTTGAATTAGTATGGTAGAGTCTGAGGAAGTTCCAAGAGTTTGCTATTGACAATAGGCTGTTATCTGTCAGACACGTCTTCCTCCTCTACGTCACAGTCCTTATCTTTGATTTGGTTCTGAACCTGATCAATGCTCTTGTAGCCCAACACTTTTTTAATTATGAACCATAATTCCAATGCATCGAGCCTTGCTTCTGCTGCTTCACAAATTGTTTTAACAATGTCTTAAGGGAGGTATAGTAACGTCTCAACATAAATTAATATAGTACCCCACTTTTGGAAACCTTGACACAAATGTGCTCAAATCTGTCTCACATCATTAAGCTCAGCAACAGTCCAAAATATGTCATAAGAAAACCCTAATCTCCTTCAAAGTATAGAGAGTTGAAGCATGAATATAAGCCAACAAACTTGGGTTGAGGGATCTGGAACAAGTTGAAAGCCAAAATAAGGCCTCAGAACCCGTGAGCTTAGGCAAAGGACCTTATGCAACGTGTTTGCATGATCTTCTAGAGTTTCCTTGTAGATAGCTCCAAGATTTGTTTTGGTCTTTGGCTCAAACTAGCCCTGGCAAATACGAATTCAAATGGGGTATTCGAACCCATCTCATCTGGAAGTGGGACTTAAATAAATTGGGTGGAACGCTAAGTCGCATAGTCGCATTTTGCTAGAAGTAGCACTTGGATGGCTAGGCACGCCTGCGACCTCGCAACTTGCTGGAAGGGATTCTTGAAAATCGGCTACATAGTCGCAGAAGTCACAGGACAGGGAAGGTTACACCTATCTCTGCTTGTTTTGGGGTGATTTTGTGACCTGACGACCTGGGAGAGGTCGCAGAGTCGCATTCGAAGGGGGGTGCACTTTCTGGAGATGATTTGGCTATGGCTATGCGACTTAGCAATCTGGGCAAGGGTCACACAATCACAACATCGGAGAAGTCACATTGATCATTGTGTTTTGCAATGGTGATCTGTGACTGGGCGACCTCCAAAGAAAATTGCACAACAATACAGCAAGACTGGTCGCATAGTCATCGACCCTCTCTGAGTGTGATATTGCAACTTCCAGGTGACTAGTGGAATGTGTAATCCTTCTGAAACCATGCGTGGTATGGGTGGGCACCCCTGCATTTCTTCTTATTTGTTGCACAACATCACGTTTGCAGGTTTGCGGTTTGTAGTTTTTGTCGAAACCCCTGCACTGCTGTCCTTGTATAACTCATGCCGATGTGTGGCACAACCTGTGTGAGGTGTATGCACTCTGTCCAATGCTACTCTCGTGGGCGATTAATGCTCAGCACCCACCATAGTTTTTAAGCCATTCAATACGTCATTACCATGTTTTGTCGTGGGTGTAAGATATTGCCTTAGTGCCAAGGCCTCCCATTCTGTTGCACGAGTATGGCGATTACCGCAAACCCCAGGGTGACTCTTTCGATGAAAATATGACCATAAGCTCGTCCTTGGGTAATGCAATCCCTGCCCAAAATTGTCAAGGGTGTCGATGAGGTTGCTTATCGATGTGTCCGCAACCATGCATGTTCTTTTAGGAGTGCCACTTTAATGCGATGCAAATGTATGCGAGGTCCTAAATGCGGGTTTCCTCATTCTATCCTCTGTCATTTCGAATTTTCATCGGGAGAACATTGATAAATTAATCAGGAATGGGAATAGCTCTGCTGATACGTTTCTTCAGGCTTCTATTTCTGATATAAGTGATTTTGTCAAATCATCAAAGGGGCATTGTGTCAAAACATGTAGTATTTCAATTTGTAATGAGAAGAACCTAAAGTTGTGCTAATATGAGGCTTTTTCCTATTCAAGCCCAGTGGAAATGGAGATGGCACGAAAAGAAGAAATTGAAAATGTTATATGCATTGAGGAAGCTGACTCAAAACTGACAAAGTGTGTTAAGCTGTTAGCTAACAGTGATAAAAACGAGATGAAAGAAGACAATAAAAGTTCTTTTAATTTCGGAGGACATTCCTTGTGTAGCACACAACTTCCAGAATTGGCAAATGCAGTCAAATATGGGGCAGGGGATGTGTCAAATTCTACACATATTGTAGCAAAGATGCTTCTAAGAATTTTGTCAGAGAAAACTCAGAACATTTGGATGTAGATACTTGTTATCAAAAGAATTATTTAGGTCCAAAAACAACATTAGAATGGTTTGCAGGTATGATTCCAGGTGATACAAAACACTTGGAGTTCACAGTTGTGAGGTTTAATGAATAAATTGGTGATCCATTCTTATCCCAGGATACTATTTCCAATAAGAATGAAACATGTCTTTGTGAATGTTCAATACCAGAAAAAATGTCAAGTCATTCTAGTGCTCTAGATTTCATTGAATATGCCCGCATAACGAGCATCCATTCTAAAATGGCATCGATGGATGCATCCCCATGCGCTTTGGGACGAGCCGGGATGCATGGATTCGATGCGTATCCATGCTTACTTCATTTATTTCCCCCGTTTAATTCCCTTCATTGTGATACAAGCCACCGGCTTATGTTAAGGTATTATTCAATTCTCTTGTTTGCAAAATATATGGCATCTTCAACCACTTTCAAGAAAATGAGGTGGAATGAAAACAAGTTAGTTCATAACATCGGTATTTTTCATGTGAGAGCATAAAATACAACTAGTTTCATGAGAAATCAAACAAATAATGAAATCCAACTTGAAGACATATATGCCCACGCATAGGGCCTTCACCAATATGTGTTGTCAACTATAGAAAGATGAGTTTTGAGGTTGTAGGGGAAATTTCAATGCATCTTTGAAGCATCAAACCTCGAAACCCTAAAGTCATCATGAGGTTAGTATCTAAGACAACACGTGATGTGGGGATTCAATGTGTGACGCATGAATGGGTGCACCAAAGGGGGTGGATAGGCAAGGTCGCACGGAGAGCGACCAGTTGGGGGGTCCTATCAAAACCCTATAAGCTTGGAGCGAGTGGCGGGGTACCCAGAGTTTTGAATATGCCCAAAAATTTGGGTGGTGTTATAGCGGCTACAACAACTCCATAGAAACATAAGCAAGTCTTGATCATGCAACATTTCCTTGATAGATTCTTTGATGGTTTTGTTCTTTCTTTTAGAAACTCCATTTTGTTGTGGATTGTAAGGGACTATCAACTCCCTCTTAATCCCAACTTCTTTATGAAAGGAAACGAGCTCCTTGTAAGTCTATTCTCCTCCATTATCATATCTAGGATCTTGATTTCCTTCCTCGTCAAGTTTTACACTTTAACTTTAAATTCCTTAAACTTGTTAAAGACTTTGTCCTTTGTCTTCATGAACTAGATCCATGTCTTATGAGAGAAGTCATTGATAAAGGTTACATAGTACAAGGAGCCTCCGAAAGACTTTACTGGCATTAGACCAAAAACATCAGAATGGACTAGATCCAACATTTCTTTGGATCTACTTTCACTACTGGGAAAGGGCTTCTTGACATTTTTCCTAAGCGCACATCCTTAACAGACTTCTTCATGTTCTAACAACAAATCTAGAGCACTTGAACCATATGTTTTAAGGCAAGAAAATATCTATCGTGAAGGTGTGAATGTCTTCTATGCCAAAGCTCACATGGATTAATGTCATTATATACTAATGCTTGAGCAGGTTGTTTCAAGAGTCTATATAACCCTCCTTCACGAAGTACAATTACTTCAACAACATTTATACTAGAACGCTTAGGCCATACAAGAACTTTTCCATCAACAAATTCTACTCTAGTCCCCTTATCTTCCAAGGATGAAATGGAAACCAAATTCTTTTTAAAACTTGGTACATATAGTATGTTACTAAGATTAATTTTTTCACATGACTCTAGCTCAATGGAAGTCTTTCCAATGCCTTTTACTACATAACAGTTGTTGTCTCCAAGTTCATCCTTTTGAGATAGTCTCCTTTCCATTAAACTAGAGAGGTTGTCACGATCTCCCATCATGTTCCTTGAGGAAACACTATCTACTAGCCACAAATCATTGCTATCTACAACAGAACCTGTAAGAGTGGAAAAATAAAAGAAATCTTTGGTACCTGAATCTTCATTCTTGGGTCTTTTTGGAAGTTCTTCAAAGTCTGTTACGGTGGCATGTTGGTTTCCTTTTCTCTTTTTGTCATTCGATCTTTTAGGACAACCATGTCTATAGTGACAAAATTTGTGACAATGATAACATTGAACCTTAGACATATCTCTTTTTCCTTGAGGAGTAGATATACTTTCTTCAGGTCCTCTTCCTCCATTGCTTCTTTGGAAATCAGACTTCTTGCTTCCTCCACCATTCTTGAAATGCTTGAGAGTCACCTTCTTTGGATCTCTGAATCTTTCCTCTTGACATAAGTCTTGATTTTTCTTGAGTACATGCAGTCCATAGTTCAACAAACTTTGGAGCTCATTTTCTATCACATATCCCTGATGCAAATGATTCCCATGATTCAGGTAAGCCATTAAGTGTTGTAGTCACTAATTCCTTTTCAAAAATGATTTCATCAGTTGCTTGGAGTTGATTTCTCAATTGAGAAATCCTCATAAAGTATGAGGCTATAGTATCATTTGTTGTCATTCTAACATCACGAAGCTCATTCTTCATGCTAATTATTTGACCAATGTTGTTGATATTTATAATCCAACTAGGGCATCATACACCTGCTTTGAAGATTCATGATTTGCAACATAAGGAATCAAGTGATCTCAAATAGAGTCCAAAATTATGCTTCTAGTAGTGATATCATCCATCTCATATTTCGTTTTCCCTTCATCATATGAATCATCATCTATAGGCTTAGTAACCTCACCTTTCACAATATTTAAAAGATCATGCTTAACAAGGAGAAGATCAATCGTTGTTTTTCAAGAACTAAATTTTGTAGCTCCTTCCAATTTGTTTTCTTCCTTCATACAATTTTTAGAAAGGAGAATGATTCCAATTTGTTTTCTACCTTCTTCTTTCAAGAGTGATTTCATTGTCCTTCTACCGCCAAAGCTATGATACAATGTCAAATTTTCAAGTGCAACAAATACAAGCACAATTTCTTGAAATACTAATAATTACATCAAATTATGTAGATCTTCTTTTAACAATTCTTGTTTATCATTAAGAAATTATATTTCAGAAATTCAAGCATAAAACCATAAAGATAGTAGAGATCACAATGCACAAAGAGAACACAAGATTTACCTTTGGAAAGCCCACTTGGGGGGAAATGTTACAACCTTTTCCTTAGATAAAGTCTTCAGTTCAAGAAGAGATACATCTAATGTAGCTAATCAACTATGAGGTCAAATAGACCAATAATGCTTATGGTCAAACCTATTCAACTTTCCTCAATTAAAGCCTCCATTATTCCTTGCAATTTGGTCTAATTTGATCTGCCTTAGGTTGAAATTCGGCCTCCCAATTGTTGTCTAGAAACTTAAAAATTTGGCTTCTCACCCTGGCCAGACATTCGATCGACCCATCATAAGTTGACCCAAAACCCACGTGTGAGCTAGGAGAGAGATATATATGCTAAAGATGAATCTATCCTTCTTATCCTTCTTTGTCCTTTTTCTCCTTCATTTGGATGCCCAAAAACTATCTTTCTTGTGTGAGGTTAAATGGTGCCTTTGTGGAGGAGGTCGAATGCCTTTATATAGTGTTTTTCCTTCGTGAATGGGTGTGTCTCTTCACTAGGGCCGACTTGACTTGAGGGAGTGATGGCTTGATTAGTTTGGAGCCAAAAATTTAAATTTTAAATTTCGAAATTTTATCTTTTAAATCCGACATGAAGAACATGTATTATATAAATTATTTCAAGGGCTAAACAATAAAAATGACATGAAGAACATGTCTTACATTTACATTATATACTGATTTTATCAACACGTCCTCCAACTCAACAAATCTTGTGATTTTGTATACAGGTGTCAGGAAGGCATCTTCTTTGGAACTGGGATTGTCATTGGGCCCCCAAGGCTACATTCTCCCACAAATTTCCTTGACCGATTGGCATTTGAATGGTCTTCCCTAGTCATTAGTTACTTGTAGGAGGGGTTTGCAACCCTCCCCACGTGGGTGTTCATGAAAAAACAGTAGCAACATAAAAATGTTACCAAATATGAAACATACTTGAGCTAAATACAAAATACAACTGCAAAATCAAGGTTTGTAGAAAATCTATACAATTCGAACCCTAACCCTAGAAAAACACTATTCGTTGTTGTCTGTCATTGACAGACCAATTTTGTGATGGGGATCAAGTAGCATCCATCATAGAGAATTTTAAGCATGGAAATTTATGTTAAAGTTTAGAAACTTTGACGAATCTTACTAGTCTCTAATATGCAAACTGTAAAATGCTTAGAAATATTTTTGTAAAAAATCAAATTTCTAATGATATAAGTATCTATAAAATTTGGAAATTTTTAAGGTAAAATAGCTTTATACTATAAAGCTTGGGTGAGTCATTTTTATAAAAAGTAGAAATTAGTGTGTTTTTTTGGAAAAAACATGGAAAATTAGCCCACATGAGAATAGCAATCCCTAAAATTTTCTCTCATACCCATTCATTATACAAAAAATATTGCGAAAAAAACTTAATATATAGAACTTGCTACATATCTTGAATAAATTTGAATTTATCATTTTCTTAAATATTTATGTCTCAATTGTGTATTCATTGTTAAATGTAGATTTTTTAATTTATTTTTAAAAATAATTTCAATATTCCATATATATTTATATTAATTTTTTTTTATAATTTTTAATGTTAATTTATATAATAACCTTATTCATAATCATATCTATTCAATATAAATATTTTATTGAAATTTATATTAATTACGCCATAAGGCGTTCCCTCTGAGAAAGACATCCCTAAAATGTGACGTGTGCGATTCTGAGCCATTGATTCTGTGTGTTAAACGATTGGGACTCTTCGCAGTGACTGAACCGAAACGTGTCTTTGTAGTGATGAAACGTGTCTTTCTTCTTGGTTTCGTGTCTTTCTTCCTGCCCAAGGGCCGCGTAGCCAGCGCAGCCTTGTGCTGTTATATCACTATTTCTACTCTCTGCTTCACACATGGGATTTCTGCTCTTCTGGTTGCAAAATTCTTAGCGGTCAGTGTTTCTTTGGGATAGAAGCATTGTATCTTGCTTCATTTTCTATGCTGTGTGACTTCTGCGACATTTCTCCTGGCTTTATTTTTGTTCGTGCAAGCAAACTGACTCACTGGGTTGCCGGAGAATTCAAGGTTTGTGAAGTAACTGTATCCATTTCCAATTTTGGTGTGATCAAGATCAATTTTAGCAATATGCACAGTGGCGCTGCCCCTGCATAGTTTGTTCATGCAAGGAGATTGTCCCAAAATAGGAGAACATTGCAATCATTGCCTCCTATCGTCCCCTTAATGGAGAAGCCAGACGAATTGACGCAGTTTTCATCGGCAACCAATGCAGGTTTCGACTCAGGCTTAGCCATGACCCTAGCGGCCTTGCTCTTCTCCATCCTATGCACGTTGGGGGTAGCCGCCGTTCTACGCCGTAGTAGACTTTGGCAAGTGGTGTCCGAGCCATCCCTTGAAGCCAGTGTCGAAAGAGGTGAAGCTGGTATCAAAAAAATGCATCTAAAAGCACTTCCAGCATCGGTTTACAGTACAAGCTCCCCACTGGGAACCCTGGATTGCCCTATTTGCTTGGCAGAATTCATGGAAGGAGAAAGTGTGCGAGTATTACCAGAATGCCGCCACACTTTCCACGCGGATTGTATAGGCGCATGGCTCATTTCCAAACCCTCGTGTCCTTCACGCAGACAATCTCTGCTTTATGTGGGGCTGAAGAAACCAGCAGAGGTGGCTTCGCCTGCTGCTGAGGCGGGCGAAAGCGCCGGAATGGATTGTAGAGAAAGAAACGAGTTCGTTACAATAAATGTTGTTCTTGAGACGTTCCACAGCTCTGCCAACTGCACGACAATGACAGTTTCTTCATCTTAGCAATTCGTTGACCTGGAAACAGATGATGACCTGGAAATTTGGGTCAAGTTAGAACGCAACATCACGAAGCCATCCCTTGGAATGGGTAGTGTGCAAAGTTGGAAGGGCAGGTAGCACTGTTTAAGATCAAGGGATGCAAGAATGGTACAAATTGAACGCAATGAATGATTTCCTATATTACCATGTAACAATTTTAGAAAGTTCCGCCTGATAGGTTTAGAATACGTCAAATTTTTATTGAAGGGTTCCATTATCTTTCTATTGGATCAACGACTTCCGCCTTATCGGTTCACAACATGTCAAAATTCTCACTGAACGGTTCTTTTTTTTCGCAAACCAGCACTGCTCATTTATATTGTAAAAAGACAACTTCCTCATTTTTTTCATCAAACGTGCTAAAATATTTAAATCTCATAAAACAAGTGAAAACAATAAAACATCTCCCCTGTCCATATCTCTATCAATTTCACTAGCCAAATATCATAGATATCATATAATATTTCACGTCTCAAAATAACAGAAATCATGTCGTATATAATGATAAAAATAATTTTTCGTGCGGAATATGAAACAAAGTTGTTTTGTTAACTTGAATCATAAATCATAAATGGTATAGCATTTGGTTTTACCCAGAGATATACGATTAAAATGTGGTAAACAATTGTATAATTTCATTTAAAATATTATAATTTTTTAAAATTGTTTTATGATTTTGAATTAAAATTTAAAAATGTTTTAAATATCATTCTTTTTCTGTTAAGAAATAAGTTAATTATTAAATATTAAATGTATTTAGAAAGATTTATCAAATATTAAATGTATTTAGCAAAAATTAAACTTTTTCCAATTATAAATCTTATAAACTAATAATAAATCATTTAAGTGTTGTGATTCTCTTTTAATTCTTATGATGAATTAGCATTAGCTAATAATATTGACATCCTTACAAAGGGAAAATATGTTTTTATGTAACCTCCCTAAAAATTTATCCATAGACACACCATAATGTTAAAAAAAAAAAAAAACATGTGCTTAAACAATACGGCTCACATATGACCAATATTATTATAAAATCTTAAAATATGTATTTTTACGCGGTAAGGCGTTCCCTCTGAGAAAGACATCCCTAAAATGTGATGTGTGCGATTCTGAGCCATTGATTCTGTGTGTTAGACGATTGGGGTGTTTTCTGCCGTCGATTTAATCTGTTTTTTTTCATAGAATGATTTAATCTGTTTTTTTCCACCAGCTGGAAGACAGAGAGGGAGGATCTGGCAATGGGCCATGAAACGCAGGCCTCCTAGCGATGAGACTCTTCGCAGTGACTAAACCGAAACTCTTCGCAGTCACTGAACTGAAAAGTGTCTTCGCAGTGATGAAACGTGTCTTTCTTCTTGGTTTCGTGTCTTTCTTCCTGCCTGAGGGCCGCGTAGCCAGCGCAGCCTTGTGCTGTTATATCACTATTTCTACTGTCTGCTTCACACATGGGATTTCTGCTCTTCTGGTTGCAAAATTATTAGCGGTCAGTGTTTCTTGCCCTTCTTTCTTTATGCTTTCTGATTTATGTAAGCCATTCTTCCTCTTATGGTTTCTGATTTATTCTTTTAAAGATGTTATGGTTTGATTTGTTCTTTGCTCTGCTTTCAGTAAGCCCTGTACTATGTTTTCTATATGTGCAAATAGCTTGAATCATGAAGACAATATGTACGTTTAACTAGTGGTGTCAGCCTCGCTGCAACCATTTTTTGTAATAGAATTTTAGCAGTTTCTGCTAGAAAAAACAGTGCTTTAAATCTCAATCATGCAATCGGTGCATTGAATATAGGTCTGAGCACAGATCCATCTGCTGAGGTTATTGAGCACCCTGTGCTCTACAATCCGGATGCACGTGGAGGATAAATCAACAATTCCTTTGGATACAGTGCATTGGAATTAAATGATGAATTGGGTGGACGGAATAAAGACCTCAGCGCAGTCCCATCTAAACCCTGATTTGATATGAGATTATTGGGTGCACTGATTATGGACCTTAACGCAAACCCATCTAAACCCCGCTTGGATATAAGTTACTAGATAAATTTAATATAGACGTTGGCATCTAAACACTGATCTGATCAGAGGTTGCGAAACTAAATGATGCATACCTCAATTTCACATAAATGGCCGATGCAACTGTAGATGGGTCATTGCTTTAGTCTAGAGATTATTGCTGCTACAATCACTCCTTTTACAAATGTAACACAACAAATATCTTCACCATTCCTCTACAGCTCTGCTTTCAGTAAGCCCTGTACTATGTTTTCTATATGTGCAAATAGCTTGAATCATGAAGACAATATGTATGTTTAACCAGTGGTGTCAGCCTCGCTGCAACCATTTTTTGTATAGAATTTTACCAGTTTCTGCTAGAAAAAACAGTGCTGTAAATCTCAATCATGCAATCGGTGCATTAAATATAGGTCTCAGCACAAATCCATCTGCTGAGGTTGTTGAGCACCCTGTGCTCTACAATCCGGATGCACGTGGAGGATCAATCAACAATTCCTTTGGATATCAGTGCATTGGAATTAAATGATGAATTGGGGGGACAGTTTGTTCCTTTATACAAAAGATTGATATTACAAAGCGTTGAGAGCTGCATAAGAGCATTAGCCATAGGCCCCAAACCATTTTCATCAGCTGCAGATATATTGTCAGATTGTAGATTTTCCAATTCTTCATCTGCCTCTGCTGTGATGCATTGGAAGATTGCAAGCAACCTCTCCAGAGGGAAACTCCTTGGACCTTTAAGGAACTTTTCTTGCTCCTCATGTTCCTATCTCTCTGTGGATTTTACACTCCTATTCACAAACCAACAAACAAGAGTATACAATAATTACTCCCAAAGTGATGGTTGGGATTGCATAATTATATCGAGGAAATGTTAACTTCTTGCTGCCATGAAATGGGAAAGAGGGCATAGTATTTAGATGAGCTGGAACTTCTAGATAAAAGAAATCAGATCCTTCCTTCTCTTGATATCGTTTTGCACACCTTTAGATTAGTCATCCATTGGTGATTCACCAACATTCATTTTAACTAATTCCAGGAGCTTACTTCTCATTGAATAAAAAAAGTACAGTTTGGGCATAGTCTTGTACTATAAGCCTTGATCATTGTAAAAGTGGCATCTTTGTTTAGCTGGGATTTTTTTTTGTTTATTTAGTTGTCTAATACCAATGATTCTATTTGCAATTCTAAGACAATAGAGGAGAGTTATGTTCGCCTTCCCATTCCAACCCCCTCAAAGTGCTTACTATCACTAAGTTAATTGTGTGCACACATCAAATACCAATGACTTATAATTCTTGCCATGACTGCAATTAATAGACTATTGTTCTTCAACATCACAAGCTGGTTGGAATTCACATCAAGTACAGGCTTTGAATTGCACATTTCAACAATCAATAAATTGTCTTTCTCCCACAAATTGAACTGATTTACTTCCTCTCTAGCAGGTGATTGAACAACACGTCTAGAAATGGTCCTTGTCAAGGTCATTATCACCGATAGAGATATTTTGACAAAGGAAATTTGACACTGCAGAATTCATCACAAATTGGCAAACATTTCGTCCATTCTACAGTCCTTGGCATCAACACCGCACACTATCTGATATTGAATCTGCCACAAATGATACCTCAACTATACATGAAACCAATCCAACAGAAACCATGGAAATAAATGAATGGGAATTACTTTCCCAATTATACCCTACAAATGAGCTTCTCATAAATGACCTTGACATACTTGGTCTTCGTGGCTTTGACGACACCCATAACTGGAATCATATCACTATCCCATTCGATCTACAAAATAGTGCAATACAATTCATTGAGAATAGCCGCTCCATCCACCGCATTCTTCAAACAAATCAACATATCCTGCCGACCCTTACTACATTGTCTCCAATGCAAAGAAAAGCTCTAAATATTATTTCTAATAATTTTGCTAGGAAGGATTATTTACCTGCTCTCAGAATGATAATACAAGGCACTGTTGGTATGGGAAAATCCCTCCTTATTAATTGCATCAAAGATATGCTCATACGCCTTGCAAGCCTGGAACCTTCGCCGATCATGCTCCTCGCCCCTACAGGGGTTGCTGCCTTCAACATACAAGCATCGACAATCCATTCTTCTTTGCACCTTCCTATAAAGGATCTTATGCCCTTAGAAGGTAATGCTCTTGCAAAATTCCAGGAAGAACTCAGGCATATAAGATACATATTAATCGATGAAATGAGCTTCATTGGGCCAAAGCTTCTCCGCCATATTGATGAACGTCTTCGCGAGGCATTTCCCCACCAAAGAAACACTCCTTTCGGTGGTTGTTCCATAATATTGGTTGGTTATCTCGGTCAGCTACCACCCATCAAAGACATACCTCTATATGCAGGGACAAGCCACGGAAGCGCACTGTGGAACACCTTCAACACAGTCATCACATTAGACACAATATTTCGTCAATAAGGCGACGACATCGCATAGGTTACTTTCAGGAACATTCTCTAGAACATTAGAGATGCACATCCAACAATCGACGACTACAACATACTCATGTCGCGCACAGATTCCTTTTTATCAGAAGAAGAAATATGTTCATTCCATGATTCCATGCATCTATTTCCAACAAATGCTCAAACAATGGTCCATAATAAGCAAATGAAGAAATCTCTAAACACTCCTATCGCACGGTCCATTGCTAAAGATGACAACACATATTCCAATATTTCCTCTGAAGACGAGCAACTTGAGCAAATTGTATTACTATGCAATGGCGAAAAAGTTATGTTGACTTCCAACCTTTGGGTTTCAACCCGACTTGTTAATGGTTCCCTCGGAAAAATTGTAACCATCTTTTATAAAGATTCAACTGCACCACCCCAAATTCCAACATTTGTTGTCGTAGATTTCCCCAAATACATTGGGCCTCCTTGGGATGAAAGAAACCCCACTCACTTGCCTATTCCAGCAGTAAAAAGAAATGGTCGTACACAAATTCCACTGAAGATGGCTTGGGATTTAACCATACATAAATCTCAAGGTATGACACTTCCAAAAGCAACAATTGACATTGGAAAAACAGAACGTCAAGGTCTCACATTCACAACTATTTCAAGAGTGCCTTCTCTACAATATCTTCGGATTAACCCCGCATTCAGTTTCGATCATTACAGTAAAACGAAGGACAACAAAAACATTGCTTGCAGAAAACACGTCGAAGAAATTCTCCATTCAATGCCGCCCCCAGATAATCTGCTCCAACCCATACTTTGACTTCACCAAAAGGTTTCCTCCATTTATTTACCTCATTTTATTTCATAACATACTTTTCATATCTTTCAACAACAACCAACTTTAATCAATATTAGTAAATAAGCAAATATTTGAATGTCTTTATATTATCTGTACATCTCATTCTAACCTTTTCTTTCTTTTGCAATAGGCCACATGGACTCAGTCAGTAAGGCGTTCCCTCTGAGAAAGACATCCCTAAAATGTGACGTGTGCGATTCTAAGCCATTGATTCTGTGTGTTAGACGATTGGGATGTTTTCTGCCGTCGATTTAATCTGTTTTTTTTCATAGAATGATTTAATCTGTTTTTTTTCCACCAGCTGGAAGACAGAGAGGGAGGATCTGGCAATGGGCCATGAAACTCAGGCCTCCTGGCGATGAGACTCTTCGCAGTGACTGAACCGAAACTCTTCGCAGTCACTGAACCGAAACGTGTCTTCGCAGTGATGAAACATGTCTTTCTTCTTGGTTTCATGTCTTTCTTCCTGCCTGAGGGCCGCGTAGCTAGCGCAGCCTTGTGCTGTTATATCACTATTTCTACTGTCTGCTTCACACATGGGATTTCTGCTCTTCTGGTTGCAAAATTCTTAGCGGTCAGTGTTTCTTTGGGATAGAAGCATTGTATCTTGCTTCATTTTCTATGCTGTGTGACTTCTGCGACATTTCTCCTGGCTTTATTTTTGTTCGTGCAAGCAAACTGACTCACTGGGTTACCAGAGAATTCAAGGTTTGTGAAGTAACTGTATCCATTTCCAATTTTGGTGTGATCAAGCTCAATTTTAGCAATATGCACAGTGGCGCTGCCCCTGCATAGTTTGTTCATGCAAGGAGATTGTCCCAAAATCGGAGAACATTGCAATCATTGCCTCCTATCGTCCCCTTAATGGAGAAGCCAGACGAATTGACGCAGTTTTCATCGGCAACCAATGCAGGTTTCAACTCAGGCTTAGCCATGACCCTAGTGGCCTTGCTCTTCTCCATCCTATGCACGTTGGGGGTAGCCTCCATTCTACGCCGTAGTAGACTTTGGCAAGTGGTGTCCGAGCCATCCCTTGAAGCCAGTGTCGAAAGAGATGAAGCTGGTATCAAAAAAATGAATCTAAAAGCACTTCTAGCATCGGTTTACAGTACAAGCTCCCCACTGGGAACCCTGGATTGCCCTATTTGCTTGGCAGAATTCATGGAAGGAGAAAGTGTGTGAGTATTACCAGAATACCGCCACACTTTCCACGCGGATTGTATAGGCGCATGGCTCATTTCCAAACCCTCGTGTCCTTCACGCAGACAATCTCTGCTTTATGTGGGGCTAAAGAAACCAGCAGAGGTGGCTTCGCCTGTTGCTGAGGCGGGCGAAAGCGCCGGAATGGATTGTAGAGAAAGAAACGAGTTCGTTACAATAAATGTTGTTCTTGAGACGTTCCACAGCTCTGCCAACTGCACGACAATGACAGTTTCTTCATCTTAGGAATTCATTGACCTGGAAGCAGATGATGACCTGGAAATTTGGGTCAAGTTAGAGCGCAACATCACGAAGCCATCCCTTGGAATGGGCAGTGTGCAAAGTTGGAAGGGCAGGTAGCACTGTTTAAGATCAAGGGATGCGAGAATGGTACAAATTGAACGCAATGAATGATTTCCTATATTACCATGTAACAATTTTAGAAAGTTCCGCCTGATAGGTTTAGAATACGTCAAATTTTCATTGAAGGGTTCCATTATCTTTCTATTGGATCAACGACTTCCGCCTTATCGGTTCACAACATGTCAAAATTCTCACTGAACGGTTCTTTTTTTTCGCAATCCAGCACTGCTCATTTATATTGTAAAAAGACAACTTCCTCATTTTTTTCATCAAACGTGCTAAAATATTTAAATCTCATAAAGCAAGTGAAAACAATAAAACATCTCCCCTGTCCATATCTCTATCAATTTCACTAGCCAAATATCATAGATATCATATAATATTTCACGTCTCAAAATAACAGAAATCATGTCGTATATAATGATAAAAATAATTTTTTGTGCGGAATATGAAACAAAGTTGTTTTGTTAACTTGAATCATAAATCATAAATGGTATAGCATTTGGTTTTACCCAGAGATATACGATTAAGGTTAAATGTGGTAAACAATTGTATAATTTCATTTAAAATATTATAATTTTTTAAAATTGTTTTATGATTTTGAATTAAAATTTAAAAATGTTTTAAATATCATTCTTTTTCTGTTAAGAAATAAGTTAATTATTAAATATTAAATGTATTTAGAAAGATTTATCAAATATTAAATGTATTTAGCAGAAATTAAACTTTTTCCAATTATAAATCTTATAAACTAATAATAAATCATTTAAGTGTTGTGATTCTCTTTTAATTCTTATGATGAATTAGCATTAGCTAATAATATTGACATCCTTACAAAGGGAAAATATGTTTTTATGTAAACTCCCTAAAAATTTATCCATAGACACACCATAATGTTAAAAAAAAAAAAAAAAAAAAAACATGTGCTTAAACAATACCGCTCACATATGACCAATATTATTATAAAATCTTAAAATATGTATTTTTACGCGGTAAGGCGTTCCCTCTGAGAAAGACATCCCTAAAATGTGATGTGTGCGATTCTGAGCCATTGATTCTGTGTGTTAGACGATTGGGGTGTTTTCTGCCGTCGATTTAATCTGTTTTTTTTCATAGAATGATTTAATCTGTTTTTTTCCACCAGCTGGAAGACAGAGAGGGAGGATCTAGCAATGGGCCATGAAACACAGGCCTCCTGGCGATGAGACTCTTCGCAGTCACTAAACCGAAACTCTTCGCAGTCACTAAACTGAAACGTGTCTTCGCAGTGATGAAACGTGTCTTTCTTCTTGGTTTCGTGTCTTTCTTCCTGCCTGAGGGCCGCGTAGCCAGCGCAACCTTGTGCTGTTATATCACTATTTCTACTGTCTGCTTCATACATGGGATTTCTGCTCTTCTGGTTGCAAAATTCTTAGCGGTAAGTGTTTCTTGCCCTTCTTTCTTTATGCTTTCTGATTTATGTAAGCCATTCTTCCTCTTATGGTTTCTGATTTATTCTTTTAAAGCTGTTATGGTTTGATTTGTTCTTTGCTCTGCTTTCAGTAAGCCCTGTACTATGTTTTCTATATGTGCAAATAGCTTGAATCATGAAGACAATATGTACGTTTAACCAGTGGTGTCAGCCTCGCTGCAACCATTTTTTGTAATAGAATTTTACCAGTTTCTGCTAGAAAAAACAGTGCTTTAAATCTCAATCATGCAATCGGTGCATTGAATATAGGTCTGAGCACAGATCCATCTGCTGAGGTTATTGAGCACCCTGTGCTCTACAATCCGGATGCACGTGGAGGATCAATCAACAATTCCTTTGGATACAGTGCATTGGAATTAAATGACGAATTGGGTGGACGGAATAAAGACCTCAGCGCAGTCCCATCTAAACCCTGATTTGATATGAGATTATTGGGTGCACTGATTATGGACCTTAACGCAAACCCATCTAAACCCCGCTTGGATATAAGTTACTGGATAAATTTAATATAGACGTTGGCATCTAAACACTGATCTGATCAGAGGTTGCGAAACTAAATGATGCATACCTCAATTTCACATAAATGGCCGATGCAACTGTAGATGGGTCATTGCTTTAGTCTAGAGATTATTGCTGCTACAATCACTCTTTTTACAAATGTAACACAACAAATATCTTCACCATTCCTCTACAGCTCTGCTTTCAGTAAGCCCTGTACTATGTTTTCTATATGTGCAAATAGCTTGAATCATGAAGACAATATGTATGTTTAACCAGTGGTGTCAGCCTCGCTGCAACCATTTTTTGTATAGAATTTTACCAGTTTCTGCTAGAAAAAACAGTGTTGTAAATCTCAATCATGCAATCGGTGCATTGAATATAGGTCTCAGCACAAATCCATCTGCTGAGGTTGTTGAGCACCCTGTGCTCTACAATCCGGATGCACGTGGACGATCAATCAACAATTCCTTTGGATATCAGTGCATTGGAATTAAATGATGAATTGGGGGGACAGTTTGTTCCTTTATAAAAAAGATTGATATTACAAAGAGTTGAGAGCTGCATAAGAGCATCAGCCATAGGCCCCAAACCATTTTCATCAGCTGCAGATATATTGTCAGATTGTAGATTTTCCAATTCTTCATCTGCCTCTGCTGTGATGCATTGGAAGATTGCAAGCAACCTCTCCAGAGGGAAACTCCTTGGACCTTTAAGGAACTTTTCTTGCTCCTCATGTTCCTATCTCTCTGTGGATTTTACACTCCTATTCACAAACCAACAAAGGAGAGTATACAATAATTACTCCCAAAGTGATGGTTGGGATTGCATAATTATATGGAGGAAATGTTAACTTCTTGCTGCCATGAAATGGGAAAGAGGGCATAGTATTTAGATGAGCTGGAACTTCTAGATAAAAGAAATCAGATCCTTCCTTCTCTTGATATCGTTTTGCACACCTTTAGATTAGTCATCCATTGGTGATTCACCAACATTCATTTTAACTAATTCCAGGAGCTTACTTCTCATTGAATCAAAAAAGTACAGTTTGGGCATAGTCTTGTACTATAAGCCTTGATCATTGTAAAAGTGGCATCTCTGTTTAGCTGGGAATTTTTTTTGTTTATTTAGTTGTCTAATACCAATGATTCTATTTGCAATTCTAAGACAATAGAGGAGAGTTATGTTCGCCTTCCCATTCCAACCCCCTCAAAGTGCTTACTATCACTAAGTTAATTGTGTGCACACATCAAATACCAATGACTTATAATTCTTGCCACGACTGCAATTAATAGACTATTGTTCTTCAACATCACAAGCTGGTTGGAATTCACATCAAGTACAGGCTTTGAATTGCACATTTCAACAATCAATAAATTGTCTTTCTCCCACAAATTGAACTGATTTACTTCCTCTCTAGCAGGTGATTGAACAACACGTCTAGAAATGGTCCTTGTCAAGGTCATTATCACCGATAGAGATATTTTGACAAAGGAAATTTGACACTGCAGAATTCATCGCAAATTGGCAAACATTTCGTGCATTCTACAATCCTTGGCATCAACACCGCACACTATCTGATATTGAATCTGTCACAAATGATACCTCAACTATACATGAAACCAATCCAACAGAAACCATGGAAATAAATGAATGGGAATTACTTTCCCAATTATACCCTACAAATGAGCTTCTCATAAATGACCTTGACATGCTTGGTCTTCGTGGCTTTGATGACACCCATAACTAGAATCATACCACTATCCCATTCGATCTACAAAATAGTGCAATACAATTCATTGAGAATAGCCGCTCCATCCACCGCATTCTTCAAACAAATCAACATATCCTGCCGACCCTTACTACATTGTCTCCAATGCAAAGAAAAGCTCTAAATATTATTTCTAATAATTTTGCTAGGAAGGATTATTTACCCGCTCTCAGAATGATAATACAAGGCACTGTTGGTACGGGAAAATCCCTCCTTATTAATTGCATCAAAGATATGCTCATACGCCTTGCAAGCCTGGAACCTTCGCCGATCATGCTCCTCGCCCCTACAGGGGTTGCTGCCTTCAACATACAAGCATCGACAATCCATTCTGCTTTGCACCTTCCTATAAAGGATCTTATGCCCTTAGAAGGTAATGCTCTTGCAAAATTCTAGGAAGAACTCAGGCATATAAGATACATATTAATCGATGAAATGAGCTTCATTGGGCCAAAGCTTCTCCACCATATTGATGAACGTCTTCGCGAGGCATTTCCCCACCAAAGAAACACTCCTTTCGGTGGCTGTTTCATAATATTGGTTGGTGATCTCGGTCAGCTACCACCCGTCAAAGACATACCTCTATATGCATGGACGAGCCACGGAAGCGCACTGTGGAACACCTTCAACACAGTCATCACATTAGACACAATATTTCGTCAACAAGGCGACAACATCGCACAGGTTACTTTCAGGAACATTCTCCAGAACATTAGAGATGCACATCCAACAATCAACGACTACAACATACTCATGTCGCGCACAGATTCCTTTTTATCAGAAGAAGAAATATGTTCATTCCATGATTCCATGCATCTATTTCCAACAAATGCTCAAACAATGGTCCATAATAAGCAAATGAAGAAATCTCTAAACACTCCTATCGCACGGTCCATTGCTGAAGATGACAACACATATTCCAATATTTCCTCTGAAGACGAGCAACTTGAGCGAATTGTATTACTATGCAATGGCAAAAAAGTTATGTTGACTTCCAACCTTTGGGTTTCAGCCCGACTTGTTAATGGTTCCCTCGGAAAAATTGTAACCATCTTTTATAAAGATTCAACTGCACCACCCCAAATTCCAACATTTGTTGTTGTAGATTTCCCCAAATACATTGGGCCTCCTTGGGATGAAAGAAACCCCACTCACTTGCCTATTCCAGCAGTAAAAAGAAATGGTCGTACACAAATTCCACTGAAGATGGCTTGGGCTTTAACCATACATAAATCTCAAGGTATGACACTTCCAAAAGCAACAATTGACATTGGAAAAATAGAACGTCAAGGTCTCACATTGACAACTATTTCAAGAGTGCCTTCTCTACAATATCTTCGGATTAACCCCACATTCAGTTTCGATCATTACAGTAAAATGAAGGACAACAAAAACATTGCTCGCAGAAAACACTTCGAAGAAATTCTTCGTGCAATGCTGCCCCCAGATAATCTGCTCCAACCCATACTTTGACTTCACCAAAAGGTTTCCTCCATTTATTTACCTCATTTTATTTCATAACATACTTTTCATATCTTTCAACAACAACCAACTTTAATCAATATTAGTAAATAAGCAAATATTTGAATGTCTTTATATTATTTGTACATCTCATTCTAACCTTTTCTTTCTTTTGCAATAGGCCACATGGACTCAGGAATAACACACCTGCACAACTACAAGTCGCCTGGCAAGCAAAAAAACTGCATCTCCAGCTACGCATTAACCTCCAATTGTGTTCAATATGTCGTTATTCACCATGCATCTTCCACTAACAATATATAAATCCCCATAGCAAAGGTAACTTCATTTCCATTCATTCCAGATTCATTTTAACACAGCTCACCTGCAAAGTATTACTAGTAAATTTCCGCAACTGATTTACATATTGCTAATTCTAACTAAATAACATTTTGCAGGTCCATTACTGCTTCTTCAGGTCTTCGCTACCTCCACCATTTTTTCATACAACTTCAAATATGGAATGACAAGCACAGTGTTCTTTAGACTATTATATTCCTTCTCGAACCTCTTTTGTTACAATTCACTATTTGTATTTTCCATTTCAAACTTGAAAAAGGATGTTTCGAACCTATTTTGTTACAATTCACTGTTTGTATTTTCCATTTCAAACTTGAAAAAGGATGTTTCAAGATCAAATACCGTTTTCATGGTTTGTTTCCTCACAACTATTTGTGTTTTCCATTTCAAACTTTAAAAAGGATGTTACAATACACTATTGTTATTTTCCATTTCAAGCTTTAAAAAGGATGTTACAATACACTATTTGTATTTTCCATTTCACACTTAAAAAATGATGTTTCAACATCAAATACCATTTTCATAGTTTATGTCTTCACAACTATTTCTGTTTTCCATTTCAAACTTAAGAAGGGATGTTTCAAGATCAATACCATTTTGATAGTTTATGTCCTCACAACCAATTCATTGTCAGTGGGTTTTAACATATTTTGTTGACAAAGTCAATTGATTTTAACGAATATAATACATGTTTTCAATATATCTTCATATTAATTTAATTTCCCATTTGAATAATGATTTCTTAACTAGCCCTTTCCAAATCAATATGGCTTCCCGGTTGTTGTTTGCATATTAATTTAATTTCCCATTTGAATATTGATTTCTTAAATAGCCCTTTCCAAATCAATATGGTTGCCCGGTTGTTGTTTGCATGGATTCATTCATTTATCTTCACCTTTAACTCCACAATTTTTACCAACTACAAACAAAGGTCTCTAAACAAGTTCAATGCATATTTATGGCTACTTGCATTCCATTTCAATGGTTTTTGGCATGGCTTCCTCAAATTAAAACTCGAAATCATCGACCCTTTCTTTCAAAAAAGCCCGCAAAAGCCTATTCACATTTCAATATTCTTCCACACGCTATGCCTTACAGCGTCTTCTTTGCAACATTGGGTGCAAATGCTAGTTATATATATTTTTTCCATGGGAGAATATGTTTATAACGCCATTTGTGAAGCCCCTTCCATTTTGACAATGGATCATTCATAATATTTGCCCAAATTTATTTAACCAACCATTTAAGTTAATTTTGTCAATGTGCTATAGATTTTGATGGTGTTATATACATTTGAGTGTAATGCTCAAAATTAGATTGAGGAATTTTAAATGTTTTTTATTTTTTTACATTCATCTATATTAATAGGTTGTTAATAATGTCTTCATATACTTTTTACATAATATAAACAAATTCGATTGCTTATTCAAGCTATAGAATATGTTTTACTTTCTTACTTGAAAATTCATTTATATTAATAGGTTGTTAATATTGTTTTCATATACTTTTTACATAATATAAACAAATTTGATTGCTTATTCAAGCTATGGAACATGTTCTACTTTAGGAAGCGATGTTCTTACTTGAAAATGTTAAAAAAAAAATAGAACTTGTTTTATTTTAAAAAGTGATGTTTTCACTTGAAAATTAAAAAAAAGAAACGGAACTTATTTTATTTTAAATTTCACTCAACTTTCATTCTTCACTGTAATGGATCAATTGCACTCGAGTATGCTTTTAATATCACAATAAAACTTAGTTATTGTGATATGTTATCAAAATAAACTATTTTATCATTTTGCGAAGATTTTTTTATAATTTGCATTAAAGTTGAGTTTACTCCATAAAAATTATAAATGTGTAATATGAATTATTCTATTATTTTTTAGAGATTAATTTTTTTTAACTTGTACTAATTTTTTTTTTTTTTTTTAACGTTGAATGTTGTGTGGGAATAGACCTATATCATCGAATATTACGAAACTTTTATAATCTATTTTCGTGCATCATTGAATACTACTTAACCTTTCATAATCTATCTTCGTGCATCATTCAACAAGGTGGATATTAATCATCATGGTTTAATTTGAAATTCATCTAATTTTGCATAGGAAAGTATAATTTGCCATTAATTAGGTAGAAAAAGTATAATTTGTCATTTGCATATCCAAAAAGTATTGTTAATACAGAGGTAAATAGATGGTCACAATGGAGGCATAGAATTATATAATAAATAAATAAATAAATGGGAGATGATAACATCTAAAAATTGAGATTGTGAAAATCTTCCTGGCTTGCTCCAGAGTAACGAAAAGAATGACAGTAAAGGGACCTTGTCTTGTCACAGTAGGAATAAACCCCTTGTAAAGAGCCATAGGACCTTCTGCCTTTATGGTCTTCATAGCACAGTTAAGCGCTCCAGAATAAGGTGCTGGCTATCCTGGTTTAGGGTTCATATTCATGATCCGGGTCTTGATGAATTCCACGGGATTTAAAGCCACAGCAGCGACCAACCCCGCACTGAAGCTGGATGTCACATGCATGCCCACGTCGTCTTCCATAATGTCATGGGAAATAAGGGTCTCCTTGGTCTGATCGTAGGAGGCTAGCTGTGAGGCCGTCATGATCATGGCCCTCTACAGTGAAGTCACCTCTCCTGTGGAACCATGCGACCGATGGTTACGTGTTCGCCATTAATGTAGTAAGGGTTTTTCATGGTGCTCAATCCATATAAATATCCTCAAAAAACTAGTTTAAATAATACAAATCAAGATTTCACATTAAAAATTTCACCAAATTTCGCACCAAAAACTCCAAAAAATCACACTATAAACAACTCCATTTATGCAACATACCACAACCATATCCATAGAAGTGAAATAACAAAATCGAAATGAAGTGTTGACTAGAAACACAAATATTGTTCTAAACAATTCCTCATATTATTTTTTCAACAATTCCTCCACAACAAGTCAATATTATTTTTTTACCCTGCATTGAAAATGATCAACGAATGCATCATTAAAATAATCCTCAATGTTTTTATTATATATTTTTGAGTATTTTAATTAAATTCATTAGTTAAGAAAAACATGATAGGAGTTATGATTTTTTTTTATTATATTATATTTATGAACCAAAAACTAAAAATGTTTATTTTGGAATAAAAAATTTACTATAGTGAAAAAAAAACAAAAAAATATTAATTAACAAAAATATCATACCATCACAATTGTAGAATAAATTATAATTTTTTGAACATAAGTCAAAAACTTATTTACAAATTAAAAAAACTTACTTACAAATTAAAAATGACTTTTCCATAATTAAAAATTTTATTATATATTTTTAAAAATATCTATATATAAATTATTTTTACTATTAATAATTATTATTATTATTATTTTAAATAAAATTATAATTTCTTTAATTTTAATAAATTGAAATATATAATAAATTAAATGTTTAAATATTAATTATAAATTGATGTTTACCATTTAATGGATATAACTGAGTTAATGTTATTTTATACTGAAATCCATTAAAAAGGATCACAACTAAATAACATAGTGATTCATCTATGGAGTTGCTCCAAATCTTTAATAGTCCAATAATTTGGAAAACGTGGCCACATTTACGGGAGCCAAAGAAATGGTGTTCAGTTTGCCACATTTACTGGAGACAAAGAATGAGTTCCAACTTCCCAATAGGCCACACATGTGACACAACCTACATAATTGCAAAACAGGTAACCCTGGATACGTACTGCTCACCGCACCCAGGGCTGGAATTTCAAATTCTCTTTGCTCATCAAATGAAAATTTCATGATGTTTTTACATTTTACATGCCCTTCACTTTACGTTTTACGCCAATAAACCACCTTTCATACTAATAAACTAAACTAGTAGCATTGGATCTCCCCGCGTTGAACTTTTATATGTAATAATCAAGAAATAATTCTATGTTTGTTCATAAAGCTTCAAAGTAGAATCATATAGTTTTCACATAGATGCTAGTGAGCAGTGTACAACATCCGTAGTGTGAGAATGATCATCCAAGCCTCCAATGTGAGTATAATATTAATCATCTTAAACTGTATGATGTTGAAAATATAGTGAAATTATGGTAATTTACTAAAAGTAACAACTACTAGCATTTATTCATGCTTAACACAACATTCTTTAAACCAAATTACCAAAGTTGTGCTCATAATTGCAAACTTTCAGACTTCACATAGATATATCCATCTTTAACAAAAACAAATGGCTGAAATATCAACAGGTGATCCCCAATCTGGACAATTATATCAATAGGTGATCCCAAATCTGGACAATCTTCAAGCAGCAGAAAACTTGAAAGCAAATATAGACAGTGTGGACTTTTAGTTAACCATTCAACTATAAATTTTCACCATTAAAGAAAGAGCAGTGAACAATTACAAATAGTTCTCATAAATTTATCTTTGGGTTGACAATTGGATTATCCCAAATGATGCTAGAACATTAATTTAGGATTTTTTTACACCGATCAAGACTGGAGTTCAATTCATAAACGGTTCAATTCATAAATTCTTCTCATGCATGTACAAACCAAACCATATTGAAGCGATTTTCCTCATAAACTCTAAAACAAGGAAGGGAAAATTATAATCACTAACCTTTTTCATTTTTCTAAAAAGGCTCAGAAAATTCTAATTACAGACCTTTTCCATTCTTCTAAAAAGGCCCAGAAAATTTCATTCTTCTGTAATATTTTATGTAATCACACACATTTTTCATTCTTCTGTAACATTTTATGTAGTTTTACCATTAACAACACATCTGCAACAATGTACAGCGGACAAAATGTTCAAACATTTGTCAACCTGGAAACATTATTTTCAACATATTCTGGTCTATAAGTATATACATTTGTCAACCCGGAAACATTATTTTTAACATATTCTAGTCTATACGTATATTATATATGAAAATTTTCAATCCCCCCTCACTAACCGACTCAGATTCTAGTTTTATTACAATTTCCAGATCAAAAAAATAGGATCAGTTTGACTAAAATTAAAAAGAAATATTTGTTTTGTATTTTTTTCTGCGTGCAGCTCTGCGGGCTTGCCCTAGTCGGCTCGCCCTCCCTTCCTGAGCTGCCTCCTACGGCCTCTCCACCTGGCAGCCTCCTGCTACTAGGCTCGCTCGATCTCGCTCCATCTGACCTGGGCCACCATCCCCCGCATCAGCCTGATCGAAGCTGCTCCCTGCTGCGCGATTGCCTGACTTGATCAGCTGCGCCCAGCCATGGCGCCCCCAGGGGGCCCGGACCCATTGGACCCTCCCCTGCCCCCACCCCCGGAGGTGACCGCATTCAAAGCAATGATCGCATCAAGCTGCAAGCGACCGCCCTCTGTCAATCAGCAGAAGTTCGTCAAGAAGATGGATTCCATCCCCACGGTAGCCCTTCCTGAAGAAGAAACCTGCAAAGCAGCTTTGAACCTCGCTGAGAGAGGCCTCATAGGCCAGTTCACGGGCCTCTGGCCCTCGCCCAAGTCGGTAGAGGACTGGACACAAAGGAACTGGAAGCCGTTAATCAAAGAAGGTATAAAAAGCTACTTCGTAGGCAAAGGTTTTTTCATCTTCGTATTTGAAAGTGCAGAGGATAGAAGCTTAATCTTCAGAAACAGACCTTATTTTATGGGCCCCCAAGGTCTATACCTAAACAAATGGTCGCCAGATTTCGACCCAACCCAGGATGTCCCATCAGCTGTACCGGTGTGGGTGCGGCTCCCCCATCTCCCCTACACTGCTGGAACCAAAAGTCTCTCCAGATCATCGATAATGGTTTAGGAAAATATATAGATTAGGTGGCAAGAAAAGATAAATATTCATGTGCACGCATTTGTGTCGAAGTTGACCTGGAAGAGGGTTTGTCGGAAGCCATAAAACTTACAGTCGCAGGCTGGACGCATGTCCAAGAGTTGGACTATGAACAACTGCCATTTAAATGCAGACACTGCCATGGCTACGGGCACTTCGCCAAACATTGCAAGAAGAAGGCGGAAGAACAGCCAGACAAACAGAACGGCGAGCAATGGACTCAAGTACAAAAAACCACCAATCAGAAGAAAGGCAACGGGAAAGGTACTCCGAAAGAGACTCCAAGCAGCTCCAATCCCACCCAAGAAAAGATCTCAAATGGTAAAGAAAACAGCCAGAGCAAGTCAGCCACAGTAGCCCCAGAAAATGTGGACCAGATCGATCCTCCCATCACCAACATAGAAGATGTAGAAATGGCTCATCTCAAAGCCTCCCAAGGAAGCCCCTCCAACCCTTCATACGCAGAAGTAGCAAGGAAAAAACCAGCTGAAAACTTTGACTCCTCAGAGGAGGAAACCCTCGAGCAACCCACAAGAAAAGTTGGAAGGAAATCTCATAGAGAAGCAAGGGAAGAGGAGGCGGAAAGGCTCAAAACTCAAGGGAGTCAGCCTACAATAGAGATGTCAATCGAGAGAAATTCCAGGAACAGGCCCCCCAAGGGAGGCTCCCATCCTATCCTTGGTAAATAATGCGCCTCATCTCTTGGAACTGTAGAGGTCTGGGAAACCCCTCGAAAGTAGAAGCGGTTAAGGATCTCCTCAAAATAGAACCCTCAGACATTCTAATGCTCCAAGAGACTAAGATAGAGGGGAAAGCCCTGCTAGACATCAACAAGAAGAAATGGAAGAAAAGCACAGGAAGAGCAGTCAGCGCAAGAGGCTCATCTGGAGGGCTGGCAACTCTTTGGACAGAAGATCTCTTCCAGCTGAACAAATACCATGAGACCCAGCACTGGATCTACACGGAACTAACGCATTGCACAAGTAAGTTAACCATCTCCCTTTTCAATCTTTATGTACCTGTCCTGTATTCTGAAAAGAGGGACTATTGGAAATCTCTCACTGAATTTCTTGAGCAGCACTCCCCTAGTAACATCATTCTTGCCGGGGATTTAAATATAGTCTTAAAAGCCAAAGAAAAAAGGGGAGGAACTAATAACAGAGACCCCATGCTCCCCATGGTGGAAGACCTCATCCAACAGTGGGATCTTCTCGATTTCACACCGGTCAAAGGGCTCTACACATGGTCCAACAACCGAGTGGGTGAGGACCATATCTCTGCTCGACTGGACCGTTTTTTAGTGCAAGGTACTCTGATGATGAATAAGAAGATAATCATCACCAAAATTTTGCCCAAATTGACCTCAGATCATAAGCCGATCCAGCTCATACTGGAAGATGAAGAAGATCTCGGCCCAATCCCCTTTCGATTCAACTCTCTTTGGATAGAAAGGGAAGGCTTCATAGATACAGTGAAAACCGCATGGGCAAAACCAGTCACTGGGTCCTCCAGTTACGTATGGGAACAAAAGCTCAAAGCCACAAAGCAAGCCCTGAAGGATTGGATAAAGAAATCGGCTCCAAATCCAACCAGCCTAAGAAAAGAAACTGTACAGTCCCTTGAGGCTCTGCAAGTAGAAATGGAAAGAAGAGATATTACTCCAACGCTCCTAGACAAAGAAGTTAAAACTCAATGCTCAACATATCGATCTCTCCGGATGGAGGAAGAGTACTGGCGAACTAAATCTCGAAGCCTGTGGCTGAAGGCTGGTGATCGGAACACCACTTTCTTCCATCACCAATATCGAGCAAGACTCTCCAGAAACCATATTTCTGAAATAACAACCACAGAGGGGTAGATCTGCAAAGGGTTCAGCCAGATAAAAGAAGCAGCCGTTGGACATTTCAGACAGCTCTACACCGTAGGTAACCATGTCAATGAGGAGGAAACTGCTGACCTCCTCTCCAACATCCCTCT
This sequence comes from Pinus tabuliformis, assembly GCA_031772625.1. Taxonomy (NCBI): domain Eukaryota; kingdom Viridiplantae; phylum Streptophyta; class Pinopsida; order Pinales; family Pinaceae; genus Pinus; species Pinus tabuliformis. The sequence continues at coordinate 587,037,125 of CM062804.1, forward strand.
TCTGGTCAGCCCTGAAGACAATTCCGTTCTCATCAACCCCATTACTAAAGATGAAGTCAGCAAAGTCATTTGGTCTATGGATCCGGACAAGGCCCCCGGGCCTGACGGATTCACCATTCACTTTTACAAGACCTGCTGGGACATTATCAAAACTGATCTCTTAAAGATGGTAAAAGGTTTCATGGGAAAAGCCAAGGTAGGGGGAGGAACCAACTCCACTTATCTCGCCCTCATCCCAAAAGAAACCAATCCAGAAACATTCGCCAGATTCAGGCCAATATCGCTCTGTAATGCCTCATACAAAATTCTGGCAAAGCTTCTAGCCAACAGGATCAAGCCACTGCTCAACAGGCTGATCTCTAGCAATCAAGGTGGCTTTGTAGAAGGCAGGCACATCTTGGATAATGTCATCCAGGTGCAGGAGATAATCCATTCAAGCAATCAGCGTAAAGAAAAAGGTATGCTGATAAAACTTGATATGGCCAATGCCTTTGACCGTGTCAATCGCTCCTTCCTTTACAAAGTCCTCCTCTCCTTTGGCTTCTCTCCTCATTTTGTCAATCTCATCACTGCCTGCACCCACAACCCCTGGATTGCCCCTCTTGTAAACGGTCGACCCACCTCCTTTTTCCAAGCTCAGAGAGGTCTCAGGCAAGGATGCCCGCTCTCTCCTTTCCTATACATCTTGATGGCAGACTCTCTCAGTAGAAAGCTATCAACCGAAAAAGCCTCAGGCTCCCTCCCTGGCCTCAAACCCTCCTCTTCTTCCCCAGCTCAGAACCACGCTCTCTTCGCGGATGACTCCCTCCTCCTGGGAGGTGCCTCAGTCAGAATAGCCAAAGCCTTTATCTCTGTTCTCAATTGCTATTGCAGGGTCTTGGGAGCCTCTATCAATGAAAAAAAAGTGAAGTCTATGGTTGGAACATTGGGTAGCAAGAGCTCACAAGTATCCCCGATCTGTTTGGTTTTAAAGGACATGCTAAATGGGAAAAGATTAAATACCTTGGTCTCCCCATCACAAACGACTTCAACAAGAGGTCGTTGTGGTCTGAAATCATCAGCAAAATTAAAACAAAAATTATAGGTTAGGGAGGATATTGGCTCACAAAAGCAGGCAAAGTCATCTTGATCAAGACTGTCTTATCGGCGCTCCCTATCTACCAAGCAACCTTCCTTCTCGCCCCTAAAAGCGTAACAGATCAAATCTCTAAAATTCTCTGGGACTTCCTCTGGAAGGGGGGGAAAGGAAATCAAAACAAGTTTCATTTAGTGAAATGGGACGTGGTCAAGCACCCAATCTCTGAAGGAGGCCTCCAAATTCGTGATCCAGCATTAGCCAATCTGGCGTTGGGAGGCAAGATCATTTGGAAACTCTTCAAAGAGCCCAAACACCCTGTCTGTGACATGCTGAAAACAAAATATGCTCAAAACGTGCCGCTCAGGAATATCCAGACAACTCATTCAAATCACAGCTCCCAGGTATGGAAATTATGTAGTAAAACATTGAGTTTCTACATGCGCAGCGCGTACAGGATCCCAGGGAGTGGCAAACACATAAACCTGTGGCACGACAGAATTATGAATCGTGACCCCCTCGCGGAAATAGATGAAATAGCAGAGTTAAAATGCTGGCTTGAACGCGCAGGTATAAAAAGTCTCTATGATCTGTCAAACTGGGATTGCCACGATGACTGGCAAGGCTGGGATTTTTTTGGAATTCCAGAGCGACTAAATCAGCAGAAGAGCGTCCTTGAAGAACTGTTAGAGGAAGCGACCCCAGTGAACAGAAAGATGAAGGATAGCTGGGGATGGGGGCGATCTGGAATTTACACAACAGCTGCAGCTTATAATGCCCTTCAACCAAACAGGAACAGTAGTAAACCGCCGGAATTCTGGAAGAAAGTTTGGGAACCGCTAGCTCTACCTAAAGTAAACTTCTTCTTTTGGACGCTGGTCCACAACAAGTTGCTAACTAGAGACAATTTGATGAAAAAAAGCATAGCTGGGCCGTATAGATGCGAGCTGTGTAGAAGTAGCTCAGAAACAGCCAGGCATCTCTTTATGGAATGCAAGTTTGCCAAAGAAGTATGGGGTCTCATTCTACAAGAGTTACAAATCCCAACCCTCTCTTATAACTCTGTTGCTGACCTGTTCGACTCATGGAATCAAAGCTACCCAACAAAATTCCCAGCAAGTCCATTTGGAGAAAAGTCTGGAACGCTATCCCCAAGTTTGTTTGCTGGCAGATTTGGTTGACCCGGAATGACTTGATATTCAATGATAAGCTGCAAACTCCTTTCGTGGCAGCGGTAAAGGCCAAATCCCTTCTCCTTGAAGCAGTCCAACAACAACATTTTCCAGAAGACTCTTTGCTCCTTCCCGAAGAAGAGAGGTGGTTGGGCCCCCTCTCCCCTCATTCTCAGAAGCAGTTAACAGCCCCTCATTCAGTGAATCCGGAATGGCGCAAAAGAGACTCTGAAGCCAACTTCCAAGAATGGTGGCGAAAACAAAAAATAACCACGATTTTCTTTGACGGAGCCTCCAAAGGCAACCCCGGGACAACAGGAGCCGGAGGGGTCATCTATGCCCCGGATGGCACAAGAAGGGACAGTTTTTGCTGGGGCATCGGGCAGAAAACCAACAACCAGGCAGAGCTTCAAGGTCTCCTTATAGCTTGTCAAATAGCTAGAGATAGAGGTGACAAAGAGTTCCAAGCCTTTGGAGACTCAGAGATCTTAATAAAAAATTTAAACATGGGCAAACTGTTTAACAATGCAAGTCTCAACAAATCTCTAAACAGATTAAAGAGTGTCCTGCTTGACTTTGACTCCTACAAATTCCTCCATATTCTCAGAAGCCTGAACAGTGAAGCAAATTTGATGGCAAACAAAGGTTGCACGCTTGGGAAAGGACAACTTCTCATAAATGGCGAAAGCTCTTATCACCCATGTAATCCATGAGAATCTTGAATATTGTATCAGCATAAGAAACATAAACAGAAGTAATGTAATTATGGCTGCCATGGCATGAGTCCAATCTATTCCTCAAATTAATAAAACATACCTGTTTCAGTGAAAAAAAAAAAAAATTGTTTTTCATTTTTTTATCTTAAGTAAATAAAAATAAAAATAAAACTGACACTAGTTAGTTTTCAAACTAGTTTTATTATAATTTCCAGATCCAAAAAAATAAGATGTCTCACTAAAAATAAAAAACAAATATTTGGTTTTCATTTTTTTAACTTAATTAAATAAAAATAAAAATACAACACAACAGTTAGTTTTCAATCAATCATGCAGATTTTAGCAAAAGTCATTTATTGTTGTGCACCTCACTAACATACTCAAACAAATCTAGCATTATAGAAGTCAACAAACAAAATAAAGAAATTTAACGACACCATGCATCATTGTACGTGGGTAAAAATAGTGGAATTGTAGTCTATCATATTTATAGTCCAAATTTATAGTGAGACTATTTAAACAATGAAAACCATGCAAATGTAGTATAAATAAAACATTTACTAGAATTTTTGCAAACTATAGTGTATTTCATTGAAATTCAAACTTGTTAGAGAAAATACAAAAAAGTTTTTAATAATAGATCGTAATTATACTTCATTTAAAGTCAATGTTTCTAGAGAAACTACAAAAAACTTTTCAATAGGGATATCTTAACATAACCTAGAAGAAATTTCAAAGCTCAAGAATCCTTATTGACTTTGTATCAGTCCATACCTCATATACTGCATACCAATCAACATTAGATGATTCAGGTCCATTCAAAGATATTCTCATTAAAGCATCTAGTGTATCCAACCCTAGCCTTGATTTTATGATGTCCTTGATGATGTTTTACTTAGAAAATCCCCTTTCACAATCTACTGTACTTGTAGGGATAGTGAGCATGGCTTGCCATAATTTCATCATATTAGGATAAGTTTTGTGCCATTGTTTTGTGTTACAAAAGACTTTCCATGCTTCTTTCATAGAAAAACCCTCACAAGCTAGATTTAATGAATCAACAAAAGGGTGCAACTCTCTTTTACAAGCTTTAGCATCAAATAAGGCTACAAATCCAACATCACTTGATATGGTATGTTGCAAATGTTGAAAAAGCTTTAAAAGCCAACATTATGAATTTTTCTCACGATTACGACGCTCTTCTAGATAATAGCAAGGGCTAAACAATTTTGCTGCATTAAAAAGATGAAGGTCTGGAGATATTTCATTTAAAGAGTCTCTATATAACCTTTTGTGAGTTGCTGACAACTCTTTTGTGTACCTTCAATACAAGGTTTCATAGATTGTTTCCTTGCTTCACTGCATTCAATATCCATGGCTGAGATAGAGATGTATCGTAATTCATGTCTATCTACCAATGTTCCTTCATCTTTAATATCAATATATCCATTTTGAGAATCACTTAAAAATTTTGAAAGAGAAATTGTGTCTTCTGCAAATGTCTCTTTTCTCAAAAACCATCTAGATAATGTGCTTATAATTACTTTAAGAGCCAACCCAATAGTTGTAATGTCTACATTTTCTTCTTGAAAAGTCATATTCAACTTGTTCAATTCCCCTAGAACATCAACAAGCATATGTAAACAATATTGGATAGAATATATCCGACATGGAAAATTTTAGGGGCTAATGTTCGCCCAGTGGGCTAATTTTCCTTGATTTTTCCAAAAAAAGATTCGCCAATTACCAATTTTTATAAAAGACGATTCGCCCAAATTTTAGAATATAAAATTATTTTACCTCAAAAATCGCCAACATTATATAGAGACTATATATAAAATCATTATAGATTTGAATAATTCTACAAATATATCAATACACATTTTATAGTTTGCATATTAGGGATTAGTGAGATTCGCCAATGTTTCTAAACTTCAAAAAAAATTTCCATCCTTAAAATTTTCCTTTATTATCCGTGCCTTATCATACCATGATGAAGTTTTTTTTTCATTTTTCCACAAAGTTAAAATTGCTAGCATAAGCTTCACAAGCATTATAATAACTTCCCCTCTCGGTAACCATCTCACTGAATGTATTTGTAGAACATCAAGAACATCAATTTGCATGACTCTAAGCAAATCATTAAGTTCATTATTTCTTTTCGAGGAGTTTTGAACCCATGAATACACTTTGTTTGCAATTTTTTCAACATATAAAAACTCAGGTATTTTCTTAGAAGCATTTGCTTCTGCTAAAGACTCATGATGAGCCACACAATGAGCTGTAATAAGGTTTGGATTGTTCTTTTTCAAGAATGAAACAAGACCATTTTCATGTCCAATCATTGCTGAAGCTCCATCTGTAGAAACAACTATCAAATCTTTATATTGAAGGCCTCTAACATTTATTAATTGATTGACACTATCATATATTGTTTTCCCTTTTCCATCCACTACATCATTGAGCTTCATAAACTGTGAGATAGGTGGCCCAAGACCCTTTGATCTAAATATGTTGCATAAACAACAAGGTGTTGCTCTAAGGTCCGATCAGTGCTTTCATCAACCATTAATGAGAAGAAAGGGCTTTCCATCATATTTTTTATCTAAATCTGTTCAAGATGTTTTGATATGCAATATATAAAATCATTTGCAGACTTACGATTTGTGTATGAAGAATACTCTTGAGACTTTGGCATATATGGAGTTTTTGCATCCATTAGAAATTTGCAAAGTTTCTCATACTTTGAAAGAGATAAATCTTCTTGACAGATGAAATATGCTACTTTCATTGTAGAAATCACTCTTTCCTTATTGACATCTTCAAGCTATCTAATATGACCTGGAATTGGTTTCATCTTTCCCTTTAGAGAATTTATCCATCTTACCTTCGCATCTTTATGCACCAATGATTTTTCATGAGTGACAAGAGCATCATGTTATAATGTTGTGCAACCGTTACCTAAACTCCATGGTCCATTCATCTTATACTTCTCACAATAACTACACTTCATAGCTATTTTATCATCAAACCTCACATAATTCAACCAAAGAAACTTATCTAACCATTCCATACGAAAGTGTATTTTTGTTTGCACTTTCATTTTTGAATTATTAGCAACTTCTTCTTCAACTTCATTTGTTTCTTCATCTAAATCATGATCAAAAGAACTTCCAAAAATTTCATGTAATTGTTGTTCCACATCAGCGTTATGGGTTTCTTCACGTGTTTCTAAATTGTTTTGAGTCTTGGAAGTTTTCCCTTTTGTCCATACATACATTTCTCCAATTGTAGCTTGTAGTTTTCTCTTTTGATACATTTGTAGATTTGTAATCACCTATATAAAAAATACATATGAAAATTAAAGTTCATAAAATCATACAAATTGGCCGAGTTAATACTTTCTAATAATGGATATTTATTTATTACGTAAAAAAGCATAAACATTGTTAAACCCATTACCCAAAAAAATATTTGTTAAAAAAATATTAAATGTTAAAAAACAAGGTATTAACAATTGTATTTAAAACAAAAGAAATTGTTAAATAGAATTTAACTATTATATATAACTCAATTCAACAACCTCAATGGCCTTCACATGCAAATCCATAATCACTTAAAGTTATACCATCACATCTAATTATAAAATAAATTTATATTCATTTCAAACTATTTAAAACCGGACATGAAAATTTGAAATGATAAGCTTTAGGATAGAAATTTTTCAGCTCCCTTATAAGATCACGGTTCTAAATTTTACTAATATAATTTTATGAGTTAATAAATAAATTAATATTCTTGCAGAATGTTTTCAGAATCTTAAAATCACAAAAATGATAAGCTTTCGGATAGGAATTTTAGATTACGTTATAAGATGATGAATGATAATGAATGGTTTCAATTTTGAAGTCACGTCCCTGTAAATATAAAAATGAAATTTCAGATCACATTATAAGATGATGAATGATAATGAATGGTTTCAAATTTCAATTTTGGAGTCACACCCCTGTAAATTTCAGCCCCTGTAAATTCAAAATCTTCAACTTCCCATTCCAGAAAACTACCAAATAACATTAAACCTCTTATCCACTGCAATTTTGAAAATTCAAAATATCAAATAACATAAAACCATAAAACACATAATAGATTAGAATACAAAAATAAAATACACACTTTTTTGTTGAATTTAAGGGTTTATCGCACTACCAACCTAAGTTTGAGCTGCTCCCCAAGCTGGTTGGAAGAAATCACGCCTTAATTTACTTCAAAATTTCTTTAGGGGCTCCCTAAGCTGGTTGGAAGAAGTCATGCTTTAATTTACTTCAAAATTTCGCGACTTAATTTATTTCAAAATTTCCTCAAGGACTGTATACCATATCAAATTTGACATAACGTGTAAGTATTTTTCAGGTTTTCCAATAAATAAAGAGTACATACCTCATAGGCACCACCAGTCTAGCAGTTTTGAACGAGAAAGCATGCCATATTCAGAGGCTAACAAATTCAACACTGCAGTAGAGTAAAAACAAATTCAAAAGCAACCACCCCTTAATTTAATTCTCGTAAAAACGAATTCAAAAGCAACCATGCCTTAATTTACTTCAAAATTTCATGAGGGGTTGTATACCATATCAAATTTTACATAACTTGTAAGTATTTTTCAGGTTTTACAATAAACTAATGACATAAGTAAATAAAGAGTACATACCTCATAGGCTGATACCACCAGTCTAGCAGTTTTGAACCAGAAAGCATGCCATATTCAGAGACTAACAAATTCAACATTGCAGTAAGATAAAAACAAAATCAAAAGCAACCACGCCTTAATTTACTTCAAAATTTCCCTAGGGTTGTATACCATACCAATTTTATATAACTTGTAAGTATTTTTCAAGTTTTACAATAAACTAATGGTATAAGTAAATAAAAAGTACATACCTCATAGGCTGATACCACCAGTCTAGCAATTTTTAAGCATGTCATATTCACAAGCTAACAAATTCAACACTCAACACTGCAATAGGGTAAAAACAAATTCAACAGTGAAGTAGGGTAAATCAAAAGATTGCAGGGATGTTAATGCTTTTCCCAATTAGAAAGAAAGAGCAATCACAGAGGAAAATGTAAGACCATAAAACACATAATTCATCAAACCACATATGGTTAAATGCCAAAGGCGAAAGTGGTAACTGGACCATGGTAAATTCTAAAGGCGAAAGTGGTAACTGGACCCTGGTAAATTCTAAAGGCAAAAGTGGTAACTGGACCCTGGTAAATTCTAAAGGCTAAAGTGGTATTTGGACCTTGGTAAATTCTAAAGTTGTTTCGCAAGAGAGTGAAATCCAATGCTAGTAAATAGGTCATCAAATTATGTCATCAACAACCAGATCTTGAAAGAATATAGCACGCTAGCCAGCTGTGCCACTTGGCATAGCCCTGTAGTGCCATTGACCAATGCCCATAACTAAAGTGGTATTTGGACCCTAGTAAATTCGAAAGTTGTTTTGCAAGAGAGTGAAATCCAATGCTAGTAAATAAGTCATCAAATTATGTCATCAACAACCAGATCTTGAAAGCAAGAGAGTGAAATCCAATGCTAGTAAATAAGTCATCAAATTATGTCATCAACAACCAGATCTTGAAAGAATATAGCACGCTAGCCAGCTGTGCCGCGTGGCATAGCCCTGTAGTCCCCATTGCCCAATGCCCATAATGTTCCATTAATTCTCAACAACCAGATCTTGAAAGAATATAGCACGTTAGCCATAGCCCTGTCATAGTCTTGTAGTAAACTCAACCTTAGTTATAATAAATAATTTTGGGGATTAGTAAATTCCGGTATAATAGATTTTTACGGTTTGGATTTTTAATTAAACGTCAGAATGACGGGACCCCAATATATTTTAGACATCAGATTTGACGTGCAAAAAATTTCACCAACCGTAAAATGCATGCTGAAACTTAAAATAAGTCTTGTAAGATGTCAATTTCCAAGCCTGACCACACCGCATATTTGTAACGCCATTTCCATGTACATACCTTACATTGTGTGATGGCAGTTAGATGCGTCCCAACTGTCAGCACTGTTGTATCTGGAATTTGGAAATTGGGTATGACATAAGTCTAAAGCAGGAATCAAATTTCACATCCCATCTGCTTGTTGAAGGTGGAGGGGAGTCATTTGTTTTTCCTGACTTTTATTTTATATTTATTATATTTTATTTCATGTAAATTTATAAAATTCATTTGGTGAGAAGAATGGAAGATGTTGCAGAGGTATCAAATGAAATTAGACTCACTGTGATTATGGTAAGGAATTAAAAGTCAAAACGTTCGCAGAAAAAATTCCATGGACAGAGTCATTGAGCTGAGCATGTAACATTTATGCCACTTCCTTGACCACCCTTATTATTCAATCACCATGTTACATGTATCAAAGTAGGAGGAATTACTTGTGCTAGTTTCTATGCTTATAAAAATTTATTATGGGTTGCTAAAATGTTGAATGTTAAAGTTTTATGATGGGTTGCTATAAAGTTGATTATTTTTATTTTGATGCCTTACATTTATAATTAAGAAAAAATATTTTACAAAATATCAAAATTTTAGGTATGATTTGTTTCTTCTAAAAAACTGTATACAGTGTTTTTTCATGTTCTAAGGATTGGTGGATATTTAGGAAATATTTTGAAATTGTTGGGATCTCATTGGGGACTAGAGGACTCTTTTTCCATCCCAAAGACATTCCAAGCAAATTTCAAGTACGTTTCAGACAACTTTCAGGGACGTACTAGAAAGAATTCAGGGATTTTGCAGGCAGATTTCAAGGATAATATGGGCATATATCCTTAAATTTGACAATCATGGACATTGATGATTAGACAATGTGATCACTTTTCCCATCCATTATTGTTATATTGCATTGAATCTATAAAACTATCGTACAAGTTGAAAAGGAAAACATGGGTTTTGTATGATAATGGATTTCAATTGGGTTTCTAGTAATTTAAATATTGTAGTAATTACAATAAGAAAAGTCTTTATGTCAAGAAAACAAGAAATAAAATAGTTAAGAAGGCTAATCCTTGTGGTTATTGCTTTTGTTTTTCCTCATTTTTCAAGTCATCTTAGCGTTTACATATCGTACATGGTTTATAGGAGTCATTCAAGTCCTATGCTTCCACCATCAAAACCTCAATTATTGTTAAAAACAATCAGATAGTAATGACTTGGATTGGGTACTAAATGTTTGAATAAATTCATATTCAATCACCCTTTAGAAAATCAAATTATTTCATAGTGGCCTTCAATACAACTGTAAAAGTTTGCAAAAGCTCTTGAGAAGGGAATTCCTTTTACATTTAGCATAATCATCATTAACAAGAAATATGAAGAAAAGTTGCTATAGAGACAATTCTCTATCTCATAGACCATTCATGGACTTTATTGCAAATTGAAAATAGTTACACTTAAGTTTCCTAAAGCTAAACTGCATTTTACTCATGTCTAGCAACCAATAATGGAAAGTCACTCAACCCTTTTTAAGTTACTCAAGATTTTTTAGAATTGGAAAGTGTAAGGGTTGTGCATAATACCATATAATATAGCTTGTTATGCTTATAAGCTTGAAGAACATACAAATGATATATATATATATATATATATATATATATATATATATATATATATATATATTATGAGACTCATAATCAACAATAAATTGGTGAGGCAAAAGAGCAAAGAGTTTTAATCAGATCACAAAAAAATTGTTGAATATAATAAATAAAGATATACACATATATTCAATTAAACGAGACATGGATATAGACAACACCACCAAATATTCTCAAGTGACTGACCTATGGTTTATGTCTGGTGAACGCTTCTTCATAAGTCTTGTCTTCCAAAATTCGATGAGGACTTCTATTTTGGATATGAACAACTGCCATTGATTCTTCACTCCATATAAACATAGGCAAGTCTTGATCACATTATTTCCTTGATAGATTCTTCGATGATTCCATTCTTTCTTTCAGCGACTCCATTTTGTTGTGAATTGTAAGGCACTATCAACTCCCTCTTAATCCCAACTTCTTTACAAAAGGCAACGAACTCTTTGGAAGTGTATTATCCTCCATTATCAGATCTAAGGATCTTGATTTTCTTTCCCTTCAAGTTTTACAATTTAGCCTTAAACTCTTGAAACTTGTTAAAGACTTCATCCTTTGTCTTCGCGAAGAAGATCGATGTCTTGTGAGAGAAGTCATTAATAAAGGTTACATAGTACAAGGAGTCTCCAAGAGACTTTACTAGAATTGGACCACATACATCAAAATGGACTATCCAAAATTTATTTGGAACTACTTTCACTGCTTGGAAATGGCTTCTTGACATTTTTCCCAAGTGCACATATTTTACAAACTTCTTCATGTTCTACCTGCAAATCTAGAGCACCTGAAACCATATGTTTTAAGGCAAGAAAAGCTCTATCGTGAAGGTGTGAATGTCTTATATGCCAAAGCTCACATGGATTAATTTCATTATGTACTATTGTTTGAGTAAGTTGTTTCAAGATTCTGTACAACCTTCCTTCACGAACTTCAATTACTCTAGCAACATTTATACTAGAAGCCTTAGGCCATACAAGAACTTTGCCATCAACAAGTGCTACTCTATCTCCCTTATCTTCCAAGCATGAAATCAAAACCAAATTCTTTTTCAAACTTGGTACATATAGTATGTTGCTAAGATGAATGTTTTCACCTGGTTCCAGTTCAATGGAAGTCTTCCCAATGCCATCTACTACATAACGATTGTTCTCCATGTTCTGCCTTTTGAGATAGTCTCATTTCCATTAGACTAGTGAGGTTGTCATGAACTCTCATCATGTTCCTTGAGGAACCACTATCGACTAGACACAAATCATCACTATCTGTGATAGAACCTGTAAGAGTGGAAAAATAAAAGAAATATTTGGTACCTAAATCTTCGTTCTTCGGTCTTTTGGAAGTTTTTCAAAGTTTGATATAGTGGCATGTTTCTTTCCTTTTCTATTTCTATCATTCAATTTTTCAGGACAATCGTGTCTATATTGACCAAATTTGTGACAATGATAGCATTAAACCTTAGACATATCTCTCTTTCCTTGAGGAGCATACATTATTTCTTTAGGTCTTCTTCATTCATTTCTTCTCCCTCCATTTCTTCTTTGGAAGAAAAACTTATTTCTTCCTCTGCCATTCTTGAAACATGATGCATATTCTTGAGAGTCACCTTCTTTAGATTTCTGAATCTTTCCTCTTTACATAAGTCTTGATTCCTCTTAAGTACATGCAGTCCATAGTTCAAAAAACTTTGGAGCTTGTTTTCTAGCACATATCCCTGATGCAAATGAGTCCCATGATTCAGGTAAGCCATTAAGTGTTGTAGTCACTAGTTCCTTTTCAAAAATGATTTCATCAATTGCTTGAAGTTGGTTTCTCAATTGAGAAATCCTCATAAAGTGTGAGGCTGCAGTATCATTTCTTCTCATTCTAACATCATGAAGCTCATTCTTCATTCTCATTGCTTGACCAATGTTGTTGATATTGTATAATCCAACTAGGGCATCATACATCTGCTTTGAAGATTCAAGATTTACAACATAAGGAATCAAGTGATCTCTAATAGAGTCCACAATGATGCTTCTAATAATGATATCAACATTCTCATATTTGGTTTTCCCTTCATCATCTGAATCATCATTTGTAGGCTTAGTAACATTACCTTTCACAATATCTAAAAGATAATTCTTAACAAGGAGAAGATCAATTCTTTTTTTCCAAGACCTAAAGTTTGTAGCTCCTTCCAATTTGTTTTCTTCCTTCATACGATTTTTAGGAAGGAGAATGATTCCAATTTGTTTTTTGCCTTCATTCTTCAAGAAAGATGTCAATGTCCTTTCCATCACCAAAGCTTCGATACAATGTTGATTTTTCAAGTGCAATAGGTACAAGCACAAATTCCTGAAACATGGATAATTACTTCAAATGGTGTAGATCTTCTTTTAACAATTCTTGTTTATCATTAAGAAATTATACTTCATAACTTCAACCATAAAACCATAAAGACAGTAGAGATCACAATGCACAAAGAGAACACAAGATTTATGTTTGGAAAACCCACTTGGGGGAAATACGCGACAACTTTTTCCTTAGAGAAATTCTTCATTACAACAAGAGATATATCTAATCTAGTTAATCAATTATGAGGTCAAATGGACCAACAATGCTTATGGTCAAACCTGGTCAATTTCCCTAAATTCAAGCCTCTGATCTTCCCAAAAACTTGATCTGGTCTAATATGCCCTAGGTCAAAATTCAGCCTCCCAAAAATTATCCAGAAACTCATAAATTCGCCTTCTGAGTATGCCCAAAAATTTGCCCGACCCATAATATGTTACCCAAAAAATTACCTAGAAATTCGCCCCACCCATAATATGTTGCCCAAAAAATTACACAAAGACATACGTGCGAGCTAGAAGAGAGAGAGAGATAGAGAGAGATGTTAAAGATGAATTCATCCTTCTTGTCTGTCTTCGTCCTTCTTCTCCTTCACTTGGATGCCCAGAAACTGTGTTTCTTGTGTGAGGTCCAACGATGCCTTCATGGAGGAGGTTGAATGCATTTATATATTTTTTTTCGTTCACGAATGGGTGTGTCTCTTCACTGGGGATGACTTGACTTGAGGGAGGGCCGACTTGATTAGTTTGGAGCCAAAAATTCAAATTTCAAATTTCAAAAATTTATCTTTTAAATCCGACATGAAGAACATGTATTATATAAAAAAATCCAAGGGTTAAACAATAAAAATGACATGAAGAACATTATTATATAAAAAAATCCAAGGGCTAAACAATAAAAATGACATGAAGAACATGTCTTACATTTACATTATATTTCTTTTATCAATGCATCCTCCACCTCAACAAATCTTGTGATTCTGCATACGAGTGTCAGGAAGGCTTCTTCTTTCGAACTAGGATTGTCATTGGCCCCCCACGACTACATTCTCCCACAAATTTCCTTCAGTATTGTTTGCTCTTTACTTATTGGCATTTGAATGGTTTTCCCTAGAAATTGCTTATTTGTAGGAGGGGTTTGCACCCCTCCCCATGTGGGTGTTCATGAAAAAGTCAGTAGCAACATAAAAAGGTTATCAAAGCTGATACAAAATTGAGTTAAATACAAAATACAACTGCAAAATAAGGGTTTACAAAAAATCTATACAATTCAAACCCTAACCCTAGAAAAACATTATTTCTTGTTGTATGTCATAGACAGACCAATTTTGTGATGGGGACCAAGTAGTATCAATCACAAAAAAATTAAGGACGGAAATTTGTGTTAAAGTTTAGAAACCTTGACCAATCTTACTAGTCTATAATATGCAAATTGTAAAATGCTTAGAATTTTTTTTGTAAAAAGTTATAAGTTCCAACGATATAAGTATCTACAAAATTTGGAAATTTTTAAGGTTAAATATTTTTATATTTAAATTTTTGCAATTTTTAAGGTAAAATAGTTTTATACTATAAAATTTGGGTGATCATTTTTATAAAAAGTGGAAATTAGTATATTTTTTTTTGGAAAAAATGGGAAATTAGCCCACCTCCTAATATTAGCCCCTAATACCCATTCATTATACAAAAAAATCTTACCAAAAAAGCTTAATATATAGAACTTGTTGTATATCTTAAATAAAATAGAATTTGTCATTTTCATTAAATATTTATGTCTCAATTGTATATTCATTATTAAACAATTGAACTTTATAAATATTGTAGATTTTTATTTTGTTCTTAAAATAACTTCAATATTCCATATATATTTATGTTACATTTATTTTTCATAAATTTTAACATGTTTATGTTTTAATATTAATTTATCTCAGTAAATATAATAATCTTACTCATAATCATATCTATCTAATATAATAATTTTATTGAAATTTATATTAATAATATATATTATTTCCATTATGGACATCCTTGAAATTTATATTAATAATATATATTATTTCCATTATGGACATGGGATATGGAAAATATGTTTCATAAGGCCATTTTTAAAGCCCCTTTTATGTAGACAATGCATCATTTATAATCTTTGCCATAATTTATAATAATCTTTTTTTTTCTAAGTAAAACTATTCTATTAATATGAGACAAAATATAATTACAATGAGGCTTGGGCCTCAGTAGTGCTGAGCATCGTTCATAAAAAATATGACTGTCTAACCTTGACTGCCCCAATAATGGGGAAACCAGTCCATGAAAGCAAAAAAACCCACACAGGGGTTATCAGTTTTGACCAAAAGCATATCAGACATTGCATAAACATAACCAGAAAACACAAACATAACCGAAATTGCCCAGTCATCAGAAAAGCATCCACCTGGCAGAAGGGCGACACCTGGCTGCCAAGTGTCGAAACTAGAGATTGTCTGGGGCTGGTTCTTCCTCGATCAGACACGCGTATTGATACCAATCATCCTCTTCTGCTGACGTGCCGCTGCCTCGAGCTGGATGGGCACCCGCGGTGCTGCCCGCACCTGCATGCGGTCCGGACGTGTCTCTTGGTTTGCTTCCTGAAGCTTGCGTGTCGCCAATTCTGCCTTCAGCAGCCTGCTGATTGCCAACCAACTCTTTGCCATGCAGGGTGGCAACATCTTCGTCAAGTTGTTGTTTGCCTGGGTTGCAATTGCATCTGTTTCTTTGTGTTGCTCTTTGCTGCTTAGCATTGTGCTAAGGCAGATTAATGCCATTTTAAAGCCCTTTTATGTATTCATAATCTTTGCCATAATTTATAATAATCTTACTCATAATCATATCTATCTAATATAATAATTTTATTGAAATTTATATTACGGACTTGGGATATGGAAAATAGGTTTCATAATGCCACTTTTAAAGCCCCTTTTATGTAGAAATTGCACCATTCATAATCTTTGTCATAATTTATTTAACTAACCATTTAAGTTAATTGTGTCAATGTGTTATAGATTTTGATAGTGTTATATACATGTTCAAAGCCTTACCCTATCAAAGGTTTCCTCCAAAGGTTTCCTCCACCACACGTCAATCTTATCTTTTGAAAACGCAAGTGGGAATGATCAACGAATGCATTATTGCTTAGAATTACTTGGTGGGTTGTGGAATATAATAGCGACAGACAATCTAATACTTTAACTCCATGTTATAATGCTTTGCATCTGATTCTTATGAGGAAACATTTATCCAACCCTTATAAATATGGAATATTATATAAAATTGAATGCTAGAGGAGATAGGCTCTTTAAGCAAACAAACAACGTAGTCTAACGAGTCCATGATTTTTACCACCACTTTATCGCCGTCTCATAGTCTAATTCTGATCTGGCCTCTTCTCTTTTTGCTAGGCTTCGGTGGATCCCCTATGTAATTTTTTTCTTTTCTTAAAAAAAAATAAAAAAATCTAATACTTTTATTTAAAAAAGCAATTATATTTACACGGCTCTCTCATCCCCTTAGTATGGTTGACAATTATCCCTCTTGATCCATCGATCATGTTCTTTTTTTCACTTGCTTCAGGTAGCAATTACATTAATGGCTTCTTCTAATGTTCTTATTCGTTTTTGGTTTTTATAAAGGTTTATGTAATTTAAAATTATATGACTACAGGAAAAAAGCATATCTATAAAACTTATTCAAAATGACAAAAGATTAAAATGTCAATTATAAGGTTCATAATTTAATGACTCCTGAATGTTGAAAGGTAGTGTTCCACGGGACAAGTCCCCCACTTAGGAATCGTGATTCCTCGCTACCTTGTGGTCTCTGGACGTGGGGTCATTTCATGATTCTCCTAGTTAAAGGAAACACAAGGAAACTCAAAGGGGTCGTTTCCTTCCCAGGAAATGTGTTTTTTTTTTCATCTGTGAAAAAATCAAGATCAAATAGTTAAAAAAAAAAAAAAAAAGTCAAATTCCATTTTTTATTATTATAAAATATTATAATTTATAAATATATTATGAAGGGGCAGAAGGGTTGTTTTTGTTGTTTCATATTTGCGACTCCTCACAGCCGACATTGCCGCTGCACTCGACTTGAAACATTTGGTGTTTGCCACACTCCTGTTGTTGCTCACATCTCGATTCTCTAGCAGCAACGCATAGCCACAACACATTCTTCACTCCAACAACAGTCACATACTCTACGCTCCAATGCATTCTTTACTTCAACAACGCATACTCCAATGCATACTCTAGCGCGGTCAGCTTTCAGCGATTCAGGCACCCTGCAAGGAATTGTCCCAACAACGAAAGAGGGTAAGTTTGGAACTTTGGATTCTAGAATTTATGAAAATTTTGCATAAATTAAATTTAAAAAAATGAAATTAAATGATTCATATTCATCAATAAATTTTTTTAAAAATGAACATGGTTTTTTTTTTACAAATTTATTGTTTTAATTTTTAAATCAATTCAAAAACCTTGTTGCAGCTTACAAGTTACAACTATGAGTTATTCCGGGAATAGTGATAGCAACTACAATGGTGGTGAGTCAAATGATGCACAAAAAGAAATTAAAAACAATCATAGGAGGGCAGGAAATCAAAATAGACCTTCACCTAACATAGATTTGGAAGGCCCACCAAAAGATCTAGAAAAAATTGCAAAGGGGACATTTAATCCTCTAAAACCGCTTCTAATATATGTAGCCAAACAACCAAAGAAAAATCCAAAAGCTTGTGGTGGCTCACATGATCGGGTCTGCAATATTTGTGGGCATCACTCTGTTGGTAGTTATACTAAGGTGAAACAATATATTTTGGCTATTGCAGGTCAAGGAGTCAATATATGTCCCTCAGTGAACCTAAACCTAACTCAAACAGAGCAACTTTGGAGGCTAGAAAGGGTAGCCAATGGAAAATGATTGTTTCCTAGCAAAAATGTTGATTCATGCACAAATATGCCTCCATCCAGTGTTTCATCAAACATGGTTGAGGCTTGGTTGCTTTATTGTTATGGATGGATGGATTGAAATCTGAAAATACCCACTAATCAACATCATAGTGACATCTGCAGAAGGTCCATTTTTTTAAAGTCATTGACTGTTTTGGAAAGTGCAAGGATGCATATTTCCAATTTCAGCTTCTTCGAGAAGCTATAGAGGATGTCAGGGTTGATACTGTGGTGCAGGTTGTGGCAAATGTAGCAGCAGTTTGTAGATCAATCGGGTTATTGATCCAAAGCGGGTATCAACATATTTTTTGGACTCCTTGTTGTGTGCATGCACTCAATAATGCAATAAAGGACATTGGCAAAATTCAGTGGATATTAGACTTCGTGACAACTATTAGAGATGTGTAGATGTTTACATTAGGGGAATTTTAAGGCCTAAACTGGTCCTCCTAAGAAAAATGTACAACCAAAATAAACTTTATAAGAACCAATAGGGTTCAAGTAGATGATGTCAATCATGGGGAATGATTCACCATTTTTGGAGTAAAAAAGTAAACATATTAAAAATAATAAAATAAAAAACCTACTTTTTCGACTTGTATTTTTAACTTATCTCCCTAAGATTTTACTCAAATTTCGAGTGGGAGTACTCGTTGGATGGAAAATTTAATTCATCATCCAAGGAGTACCCATGTTGCATACTTTAGATAGACCCTACTACACAAAAAATGAAAATTACATGAAAAACATGATTGCAATCATGTTTTCATGTATTTCTCATTTTTCATGTAGTAGAGTGCATCAAAAGTATGCAACATAGGTACTCCTTGGATGAGAAATCAAATTTTGCATCCAACGAGTGTTTCTGCTCGAAATTTGAGTAAACCCATAGGAGATAAGTTGAAAATACGAGTTGAAAAAATATTTTTTTGTTTTTTCCCTCTAAAATTTGATGATGTAATCTAATTTTATTTTGCTATTTCCACTATTATTTTATAATTTCCTTAGGAGGCCTATTTTAGACCTCAAAATTCCCCTAATCTCTGCAACCGACACACCTCCTTGGCTATGTACAGGGCTCACACGAGGAAGGAATTCCTCATGAGGCCCACCTATACTAGATATCCTAGCTATTTTATCTTATTGGAGAGGATGTTAGAGGCAGAAACACCACTACAATCCTTGGTTTTGAGTCCAGAGTGGGGAAGGTGGTTAGAATCAAAGACAAACTTGCGGAAGAAGGTCAGGCTTCAGGTGTTGGACAATCATTGGTGGGAAAATTGTTCTTATTTGGTGTCATTCCTAGTCCCTATTGTGGAGGTTATTCGTTACAATGATTCAAATGCTCCTATTATTGGAGAAATCTATGAGACATTTGATAGCATGTTGGGTTATTTGAAGGAAGCCATTCAACATAGGGAGCACTCATTAGAGTTTTATACATCCCAGATTCGACCCATCATTCAACGTAGGTGGGATCACGTGAACACACCTTTGCACATGGCAACATATGCATTAAACCCAAAATGGTATGTTGAAACGCTTGAGAGAATTCTTCCTATTGATGATCCTGAGGTAAACAATGGATTCCTAGATGCAATTGCAAAGATGATCAATGAAGAGGAGGGAGGGAATTTTCAAGACAATTTGTTGAGTTTGCATCTCTTAGTGGCCCCTTAAACACACATGGTGCTCGGGTAGATCGCATAGATCTAGCCCAAGATGACCCAATTGGTTGGTGGAGGATGAATGGGATGGTGCTCCAAAACTTAAACATCTAGCTATGTGTTTGTTGTCTCATATTTCTGGTTCCTTTTGCAGCAGAGAGTAATTGGTCCACATATAGCTTCATCCACTCTATCAAGAGGAACAAGCTTACCTCTAAAAGAGCGAAGAAGTTAGTTGTTGTGCAAAGTGCCATACGTCTTGACCATATGAAGACACTTGAGTATTTAAAGGGCCCTGTAATAGCCCTAGTTAAAAATCATGTAAAAATATATAAGACCACAGATGATGGGACACATATTCTAAGTTGAATGGTGGGGGACACATCCTAATGGGTGTCGATTTTGTTTATTATGGCTAAGGAAATTGGCAAAGGCAATGGCTAATACTTTGGAAAGGAAAAGAGACATTTTGGCACATTTATTTATGAAAATAATGGAAATTAGGAGAAAAGGAAGGTGAAAGTTCATAGGTTGCATGTGAGGAGGAAAATGAAGGAAAATAATGATAAAATGAAGAAAATAGAGGCCTAATTAATAAAAAGGCTTCTGAGGATCAGTTGGAAAGCTCTTAGTCAGTATAAGCTCTTGGCTCAAGCTTCGTTAGTTTAGTTTTGGAGCTCTCTCTTTATTCTCTCTCTCTCTCTCTCATACTCTTGGAGACTTAAAGTTTTCTTGGAGCACTCTTGATGGGTGTGGCATACTTGGATTCTTAGAGCAAGAAGGAAAAGGAACAACAAAAAAGTGCAAGAGGGCATCGGGATAAACAACTGCATCAAATTTGCTTGCAGGTACCGAGTTGCATGTATTATTTCTTCACTAGTTTTGGCATGCATGACATATGCATGTGGATTCTTGGCCATGAAATGTCATTGGCATAGAGGATTTCCTAGATTGACAGTGGATTTCCTAGCCTTTCCATTTCCTGGATAACCATGGTTATTGTGGGTTTACTTTCATTGTTTGTTTTTTGTTGGTTCTCATGTTTCCTTAGCTTGGGTTGAGTTATTAGTTCCTGGAAGCACTGGTTGGGCAAATGCTCTGGAAGCCTTGTAACAAGTTGGATTGAGTTACTAGTCCTGGAAGCCTTGGTTGGAAAAATGCTTTGGATTCCCTTGGTGGGTTGAGTTACTAATCCTAGAAGCCATGGTTGGAAAAACACTCTGGAAGCCCAACGACAGCTGTGGGTTGAGTTACTAGTCCTGGAAGCCTTGGTTGGAACAAATGCTATGGAAGCCTTGGAAGGCTTGGATGGAAACTAATCTGATGATGGTTTTGTGATGTCCGACCATGAGGTGGAATCACTATTTGATGGGTTGAGTTGGATGGCCTCTGGAAGCCATGGATGTGTTTTGATTGATGTGTTCTATGAGATCCCACATTCATGCTTGGAATATGGCATGAGGGTGAATGGATGAAGAGAGATTTGGGTCAACTATTCTACGGTTGGGTGGAACGTGGAAGTCCCATCCAAGGTTGGATTTTGCATCATCAATAAGAGGTTATTTCTCCTTGTATCTCTATGTGCATTATATTTTATTATATTAGGTTTATATGGCGGTGATTTCATTGGTATTTATGTCCCTATTATGATGGTTATGTATATGTTTTATGACAACAACTATGTATGGATCTCATCATGTTTTAATTGTTAATGAATGAACAATGTATCTATGGACTAATGGATGGAATGGCAATTAATGTGTTGAGGCATCAATGCTTCATGGCAAATACTAGATAAGTATGAGACCCTTATGCTCAGGTCTGTTCTTACACTTGTAGATTACATATTCGTGATATGTTTGACAAAATACCTATCATGGCTAGTAGGGGTCCAGTCAAGATCTTAAACAAGTATTTTCTTTAGTACTTTCATTTCCATGTTATTTTACTGTTCTAAAGACATGGTTTAATTCTAGACAGTGACCTAGGTTCTAGGCCCGAAAAAGTGGCTCAAATCCTAGGACGATGGCATAGCACTGACTAAATGAGTCTTTAGACACTAGCAAGCAAACCTGTGAAAGCGACTCTAGGTTTCTAGACACTGTCATGCTTATAGCATGAGAGTGAATGAGGCTTAAGTTATCCAAAAGCTTAGTGGGACCCAAGGGCAACCTGTCTTAAGTGTTGGATTAATTCCTGAGGGTCCTGAAGCTAATGTTGAATGTCTATATGGTGTGTTTCCATTGGTTCCACTTCCTTAATGTGACTTAGGAGGTCGAATCATATCATAGTGGCCTCTCAATGCATGTTTAGCCTGGTTGGTTGGGTAGATGTGCGAGGAGGGTGTTACAGGATCAATAACATGATGGTATGTTGATCTAAAGGATGATGCATAGGTATATATGGAGGAGAGACTTGATGAGACATAGATGGGGTTGGTTGGTGCACCACTTAGAATGTTTGATAATGCAAGTGACTCTGATTTAGATGGTGACATGGTTGATCCTAATTTATTCATGCAACAGTTTGATGCAGAGACTAGAGAGGCATTACCTTGAGCAATTATGCTCAATTATCACTTGATATGTTCTTATGTTATCTACTTTTCTATTTCATAATTTAGTTGTAGACTTCAATTTGTTTTGAACATGGATATATGATATATTAGACTTGACTTTATAAAAAACTGAATCTTGATGTATCAGACTTGACTTTTATTTCAATATTTAGTATTCACAGTTGGAACTTCAATATAGTTTAAAATTTTATTTTCATTGTACATTGTTATAATTACATGTATGATTGTATCATGCTTTTCATTTTAAATTTGTTTCAATTATAGGATTCATCGATTTATCCTCCATGATGTAAGTGTTATATAATGATAAAGATAGTTAAATTATAAAATTTCAATGATATATATTTTTATTTTACTATTTTTCTCAAGTCCCTTGTGTTAAAGGCCCCGATTTCCCCCCACGTTTCCTAAAAATTGGTGGGGATATTTTGCATAGGTTGCTCCTCCATTTTCCTGCTCCCCACATCCCAGAAACTTGGTGGAACATTGCTAAAAGGAGCCCTCTACAAAGGTTGTGTATTTTATCTTGCCTGTTTCACAGCTTCAACCATCCTTACACAACCCATCTACAACATGATTTTGTTCTCTAAAAATATGTGAAAAAGAGATCCTCCTGAAAGTCTTGATCAACTGTCTGATACGATGCATCCAATTTGCGAGTGAAGATGACTCGAAGATTGATCTCCTTTATGCCCATTCAATGATCACTTTAGAATCCTATTGATGGTGATGGACATGCCAACATTCAGGGGATCTCCCTGATATGAAGTTCCAATTATACCTTACACCGTTTTATATAGGAGTCCTATCCGAAATATGGCCCGGTTGCCAATACAGTAGGTGATATTTATATTCCTTGGTTGCAAATACACACAGAGTGATGTATAGTGACTTTGGTGAGAACAAGTGTGTGACCCTGCAGAGAGTCAAGTACAATGCACCAAGGTTCTTCCGCACGAAATGGAAAATAAGCGAGCCACTTAAAATTTTGTAATAGTACACAACTTGAAAGGAACACACGAGCATAATGACATCACAAGATAATATGCGAAATAGTTCACAAGTTAACATTGATGAATTAATACAACAACATGCATTCAACAAGATTCATACCAATGCAAACGAAATAGTTCATAAGCATAAGCATAAGTTAAATAACATAAATTGAAAACATAACAAGAATATTCCTACTACATTTGCAACATATGCATGAAAACGTGTCTAATTTGAGTTGTTATTAAGTGACATTTCCAATCATACATACAAAGTTTGATGAACCACTAGCCCCAATAGTGGAACATGAAGTCAACATCACCTACTCCTCCAAAGAAACATACTTCCTCTATGATCTAGGTGGATATTGGTGGCCACCTGCCAATTCCACTTGGACTCCCACCATTGTTTCTTTCAGTTTTTCAGTTTCGTTAGTTGTAGCATAGTTTACTATTTTTAGCAGTTTTTCGGGTCCTAATCTTCTAGATCCGTTTTGAGGCCCTAAACGACATTTTGTTGGCAATCTACCGCGAATGAAGTTTAGATATAATCATTTTTTTGTCGTAGTCCTCGGAGAGATCTTTCCAATGGGGTATCATGCATGTCAAACAGAGATAATATGACCAAGTCACGACCCCAGGAAGATGGTTGTCCAACTAACCCCAATGGGGCCCATAAACTCTTGGTGTTACATCTCCTCGGGTTAGGATTTTGGTTGTTTAGGGTTTTCTCTTATTGTTCAAAAATAAAAAAATCCCTTGAGCCTCATTGTAACGCAGTTCAGAGGCATGTAGCCACCACATCCTTCTCAGAGATAAGCTACCATCTCCCGAGATAGTTTATTTCCATTTCTGTTTGTAAGCATATTTCAGTATTTCACATTAATGAAATGAAGTATTATTTCTGTTGCATCTTTTTATTTATGGTTATATCTGTAATTTATTGCGTTCATGTTTAAATCTGGATCAATGGTATCAGAGCGATCTGCTCTTTTTTCGTTTTTCTTTGCATGTCCCCAACGAGGTTGGGATATAAGGAGTTAGGGCTTGAACTGGTCGAACCTTTGCAAGACCGGCCTCGCAAATCCCGATAGCCTCCCATGGTGGATGAAAAGAAAGATGAGGGCACATGAGGTCCTATCAAAATCTTGCTCGAAGAGGCCCTCGAGCGACAAAGGAACGCGATGATGGACAACTTTGCCCATATCCTTCAATGGCTACCCAGGGGTGACACATCTACTTCCAGCATCTACTCCGGATGTGCCACACCCTTTAAGGTACAAGTTAACTTTTACATTCCGATATTTGAGGTTCATATAGATGCAGACATTGTAGATAAATGGTTATGTCTACTAGAAGGGTATTCTTTTGTTCATGATTTTTCTGACCAGGAAAAGATTACTTTCGCTCTTCTCAAAGCCACCCCCCACATCAAGGATTGGTGGGAAACCTACTGCGAGTAGAAGGATGAAAGTACAACCTCACTGTTTTCATCCGCACCCACTTGGAATTCATTCTGAGATGCCATCAAGGAGTAGTACTATCCTATCGGAATCTATGAGGATAAATACATAAAGTGGACCACACTGCGGAAGGAAGGGACCAAGACGTGTCAAAGTTTACCAATATTTTTCATACCCTTCGCACAAAGTTGGGTATCAAGGATGCTGAGCGGAATTTGGTACTCAAGTACCGTGGCTGCCTACGCAGGTACATCCAAGATGAGATGGAGTTCCTAGACATCTCCTCGCTCGGCACGGTGTATCGCTACGCTGTCAAGATCAAGCAGAAGTTTAAATAGAAGAAGCGATACTTTGGATCTGTGAACCCAAAGCAAGGGAAAGGTGACCCAAAACCACAGAACAAAGGACAAAGCCAAGGCGGGGCAGCCTAGGACAACTTGCCAAAACCTCAAGCAAAGAACAACATCACGAAGCTGAAGAAGGACACGGGAAAGTGGTGTGAGTTCCATAAGAGATCCACTCACAACACAAGTGAGTGTCGGGCTAAGCAATCACTGGTGGCCAAGCTAAAGGCTTCGGAATCAGACACGTGTTCTGACTCTGAGTCAAAACCCGATAAGGGGGATGACAAAGGGAAGAAGATTATCAATGTGGAGCCCAGTGCCACCGTTTCCACTACGAAGACCCATAAGGAGGAACCTGAAGATCCGAAGGAGGAGGAGCACTTCTTCCACTCCCAAATGTGGGTAAAGGGTTCCCTAGTACAGTTCATTGTCGATAGCGAGAGCCAAAATAACCTCATTTCGGCAAAGGTCATGAAGCGGCTAGGCTTACCGGCCACAACACATCCCCAACCGTACACCATCGAGTGGCTTCACCAAGGACGGGATCTTCGCGTGAGCCAGCTGTGTCGTCTTCCATACAACATCAAGCCCTTCACGGATGATGTATTATGTGATGTTGCTCCCCTTTATGTTTGTGATGTATCATTAGGCCAACCATACTTGTGGAAGCGACATGCTGTGTATGAGTCAAGGCCTTGTGCTGTTATTGTTACTTTGGGAAATAAGTTGTACATGATACCGGAGGTAGCATCGCCTACTATCATCTCTTTGGTTACTGCAAAACAATGTAGTAAGCTCATTTCCAAAACCGGGAAATTTTTGTTCTTGATGATATTCCCTCACTGAAAGAAGAAGATGGTGACCATGACCTCCAGACGATGAAGCAATTTTTCGGGTCCTAAATTTCCAGAGTCATTTTGAGGCCCTAAACAACGTTTTTTTGGCAATCTACTGCCAACTGTTTTTTGATAAATTTGTCTTTTTTGTCGTAGTCCTCAGAGAGATCTTTCCAATGGGGTATCATGCGCGTCAAACGGAGATAATATGACCAAGTCACGACCCCAGGAAGTTGGTTGTCCAACTAACCCCAACGGGTTCCATAAACTCTTGGTGTTACATCTCCTTGGGTTAGGGTTTTGGTTGTTTAGGGTTTGCTCTTATTGTTCAATAAAAAGGCCCTTAAGCCTCATTGTAACATAGTTCAAAGGCATGTAGCCGCCACATCTCTTGTCAGAGATAAGCTATCATCGCCCGAGCTAGTTTATTTCCATTTCTGTTTGTAGGCATATTTCAGTATTTCACATTAATGAAATGAAGTATTATTTCTACTACATCTCTGTATTTATGGTTATGTCTATAATTTGTTGTGTTCCTATTTAAATCCGGATCACTCTATGCTACAGAGAATCCAAGGCTCTCACCAAAATTCTTGAGCTCCCAACTCTAAGCCTAAGCCTAGCCAAATGCATAGCTCCCCAAAATCCCTTTATATGAGTTATGAGACTCCATTTATAATAAGAGGGGGTGACTCTTCAACTCCCCTTTGTGACTTTTGGATTACCTTCATGATTCTTCAACTTATTTACAAAATAACTCATTACATTACATCATGAATCTTCACATTCCAATATTGACACTTGGAATTCCACTTACAAATTAATTACAAATAATATTACAATTTACAGTCGTACCCATATAAGACAAAATAGGGTAGAGCCAACTAGACAACCTAATAAGATAAAACACTATCATGCTTGAGTTTGGGAGAACTCAAGCTCAACAACTTCCAATTGATGTTTGTTGATCATGTAGCGATACCAAGCTTTGTATTGTACGATGACATCCTCAAACCGTGTGATGGTGTCTGGCTGGAAGCTGAATCTAACCTCCATGGCATCTAGGTACAATGATTTGGAACCATTTTCTACTTCTGAAGAATGATCAACATTGTCTGCGCCTGGACAGGGCCACCAATGTAGTTGGGCATGTTCTGTGTACTCATCTCAAAGTCCTCCTCGGTGGAAATTTGTTCGAGATGCTCTAAGTATTCCTCTATCTCATTTCTGACCTGGTTCCTAGGTTTGGCTTCAGTGAGTGAGCACCTTGATGGGATCCTATGGGTCTTCACCAAGAAATCCAAACAGTTGTAAATCTGTGTATACGAGGCCTAATGTTACCAATGAATGAGGCAAGTTGTTTGATGTTATGGATCAACATCTGCACTCTTTCTTTCTCTAGCTTTTCCTATGGCTTCATTTCTTACCCAAGTCAAGTGATTCCCCTTTGTATCACATTTTCCATTCATGCACAGTGGTGATTGCAGCTTGCTAATTTTTTAGAGTGTTATGTAACCAGATCAAAAAAGAGATAGATAGAGAGAGGAAGAGTTTGGTCATTTCTTTCTCTTCCTGTTGTTGAAGGCTACTCAGATTCACCTCCTTTTGCACTGATGTGTAAACGATCTTCTCATCCACGTCCAAGCTACTTTCAACTTGGTTGCTCAAATCTGTGGCCATGAGATTCTTATTCTTTGTTATATTTCTTCTTGTTCTTTAGGTTTAGCTTTGGATGCAACTTCCAACATTTTTCCTCTATATGACCATTGATGTTGCAGTGGTTGCTAGGATCTTTACACTGGTGTGTTGCGGCTGTCGTCTTTTTATTTTTCCCCCTTTTTTCTTCTTCTTCCCCTCTTTAGAAGCATATTGTTACTCCTTTTGCTTCGATCCACTAGATTGTGCTCTCTTCAAGCTTATGTTATGCAGGTATTGTTCCTGTACACAAGCCTTGTCCACCATTTTGGGATTGAATAACATAACCTGCTCACGCAGATGGAGGTGCTGACGCCAACATTATAACCGTATTTCTGAATTCCATGGTGTACTCCTACAAGCTTTGGCCCGATGTTTTCCTGAAGTAATTCATCAGATTCACTGATCCTCTATGTACCCAATGGGATAAAACTATGAATTAATGAAGGTTTTGAAATCCTCCCACTTATCACTAGAGGTTCTCCCTCCAACCTCAGGGTTTTCATGTGGCTCTCCCACCAAGTTAGGCATGGTCCTCTAATTTTAGCTATGCGAATGAGATCTTTTGTCCTTCCTCAATCTGCTAGATATTGAAATAAACTTCCAGTTGCTGCAACCAGTGATTTAGCTTCAGAGCATCGATCTCATCGTGGTACGAATTGATATCAACTTTTGCTTCCATTTTAAACAGGGATTGGTTCACAACACTTGAAGTGGGTTGATCTTTTTCAAGTTCTTTCTTTGATTGGTTCTCCGTTTCTCCCTTATCTTCTGATCCCCATTTTGATTTTCCTCTGCATTCGAACCCCCATCTTCTCCAAATATCCCCAACTTGTTATTCAGGGCTGCCATAAGGAGGGTTACATTGCGATTGACATCTGCAACTTGCTGTTCCAACCGCGTAAACCTCGTATCTGCAAGATCACGAGGTTCGTTTATAGATTCGTCGGCCATGATTAAGGTTTTACGATTTTCAGCCCCGTCGATCTAAATCCATGCAATATCCACAAAATACCCAAAGAAACTCGCTCTGATACCAAATGATTCGTAAGATGTCATAGATATTCCACTGGATAGTTTGTCACAACAAATATGATAGTATTGTATTATAAATATGAGATTCTACACTATTATAGTTTTATTAAACTTCCAGATATGTAAATTTAACTGTAATTAGTGCATGCATGTGAATGGGAATTATGCAGAAAAGTAAAGAACAACAAGATAATCTCTCACACACACACATAAGACACACGATATGCTCTAGGAAACCCTTTTGGGAGAAAAGCCAGCTGGATGGTGAGGTCACTTCGCTCTCTTTCTCTGTCTAGAAAATAAGGCTGCAGGTACAAAGAAGCAATGCATGTGGACCGTGGGTTGCAACAATGCAAAAATCCTCTCTGGGTGCTCTACCTCCTATCTCTCTTGGCTATCTTTACTCAACTATGGAATAAAATGTTCTCGAAATAATAGAATGTCTCTTCCTCCTAGTGGCCCGGTTATAACACAACCCACTAACCTACCAGTGGTTAAGCTTGACTACATCAACTCTTAACTAGAGTTACAATATAGACTCTTCTAAAGTATTTTATATCACAAACACGTGGCTAGCCCCTTTTTCATGAATAATGGGGGCTGACACGACATCCTCCCAAAGCATAGGTGTGAAAACATGGAGGTCAACTTCTGAGTGACACACCTTTTGCATACATACTCTAATTGGCGCGCTTCTTATGCCATTGGAAAGATCTCTGTGTGTAGAATAGTGTGGAAAGGTGTGACACTATAAACCAAATTTTTACCCTCAAAAAACATCATTTGATGCCTCAAAATGCTCTCGGAAAGTTTCAGACCCCGTTTCGCCAAACTAGGTCCCATCGGTAAAAATAGTCCCATGAGCCGATTCCTCCACTTTTTCCACTCTGAATGCATGGACATGAATAAAAAACAATATATATATATATATATATATATATATATATATATATATATATATATATATATATATATATATATATATATATATGATGTTATAACTAAGTTATAATTTAATTAAATATATATAATTCTATAGTAATTATGTTATGAAATATATATATATATATATATATATATATATGTGTGTGTGTGTGTGTTATTTTAAATAGTTATAAAACTATGTTATGTTATATAGTTTATATATAAAACTATAATATATAGCTATATGCTATTATAGTAAAATATAGTTACATGTTATGTTATATAGTTTTTAGTTAGTTATATATGTATATGTATATATATATATATATATATATATATATATATATACAAAACAAAATTCACTCTTTTATATTTTTAACTTTAAAGATTACAATCTTATTTTTAAAATTGGAATTGCACTATATTTATTATTAAAAAGATATTTTAAAAATATCAATTAATTTAAATTTAAAATAATAAAATAATTTATTTTATAAATAGAGGTTCACTATGTGCAACCATATTCATCATGTCAATATCAATCTTCTAATTTACTTATTTATTGGTTATGGTTTCGTTGTTTTCGAGTTTTTGGGGTATATTTTGAGTTAAATTTACTAAAAAATTAAAATGCATTTTAAATGGCAAAAAAAAAAAATGCTTTCACAAAATTCCTAAAGAAAAACTTTAAAACCTAAAATAATTAGAAAAAAAATGCTTTTACCATTCAAAACTAGAAAATATGCATTTAATAGACAAAACATTGCAAGTAAGAAACAAATTTAAAACCTAAATTATAGTTTTTTTGGTGGTTTCAAAGTGTTTTTTAGGTTGTTTTGAAGGGTTTTTTTTATGGTTTTCTAGGTTGGTTTACTCAAAATTAGGAAGACAAATCAATTGAATGTGACTTCGCATGCCTCGAGTGAGGATCCCTTGAGGCTGCCACAATGTTGTCTCACATTAATGATAAAAAACAAACAATACAAATTTATAGGAGTAGATTTAGTTAGGGAGATCAAACAAAATCTCGAATAATAAGAACTAAATCCTAAATAAAAATGTAATCGAAACAATACAATAAATTTCTTCATTATTTCTAAGTCCCCCTCTAAATGGAGAAAGGATTAATCTCCACTCCTAA
Organism: Pinus tabuliformis; assembly: GCA_031772625.1. Classification (NCBI taxonomy): domain Eukaryota; kingdom Viridiplantae; phylum Streptophyta; class Pinopsida; order Pinales; family Pinaceae; genus Pinus; species Pinus tabuliformis. The sequence continues at coordinate 587,067,745 of CM062804.1, forward strand.
TATCTCCCTAAACAATTCAAATTCCATCTTCCCAAGGGGATTTTTTAAAATATTAGCAACGTTTGCACAAGTATTACAATATTCAAGAAAACATTTCTTAGACTGCATCTTCTCTCTAACAAAATGAAACTGGGCATCAACATGCTTTGTTCTTGCATGACACATTGGATTATTTTCCAACTTGAATGAGCTCTATTTGTCACATTTGATAACAGTGGCCTTCTATTGTTCTTCTCTAACGTCTTGGAGAAATGTCCTCAACCAAAAAGCTTCACAAGTTGTTGCACACAAATATTTATACTCTGCCTCAGTAGATGACAAAGATACAATATGTTGCTTCTTGTTGTTCCATGAAACAATCCCAGATCCAATGCTAAAAGCATAACCTGTAGTAGATCTTCTATCGTCCGGATTACCAGCCCAATCTGAATCTGAGTAACATGTCAGCTCAACATCAAATGAGCAGTATACTTAAGGCCAAAATCAATTATTCCTTTAAGATACCAGAGTACCAATTTAACTCCTCTCCAATGACTTTCTGGAGGTCTAGCCAAAATTTGACTTAACACACTAACAAAGTATGTTTTGTCAGGTCTGGTTGTGATAAGATAATTCAAGCTTCCAACTAGCCGCCTATACAATGTATCGTCAACCTCCTTTGAACCATCATCAAAATGAAGTTTTACATTATTTTTCATTGGAACAAAAGTTGCTCTACACATATCCATCTTAAAATTTTTAAGCAATTCTTTGACATACTTACCCTTAGAGACAAAAGTATGACCACCATCTCTCCACACTTCAAGACCTAAACAATAATGTAACTTACCAAGATCTTTCATCTCAAATACTTGTGACATTTTCTCTTTAATTCCATCAATTAGTTTGACTGAATTTCCTGTAATAATTAGATCATCAACATACAAAGAAATCAATACTACATGCCCCTTTGTATCAAATTTGGTATACATATTCAAATCACTTTGACTTCTCATAAAACCCCATTGAAGAAAGAAGAAATCTATTTTCTCATACCACGACCTGGGTGCCTACTTCAGCCCATACAAAGATTTCTTTAATCTGCAAACTAAATGTTCCTGCCCCTTTTTCACAAACCCTTCAGGTTGTGTCAAATACACCTCCTCCTTTAAATCACCATTCAAAAAAGCATATTTTACATGTAATTGATGCAAATTCTAATGATACTTTGTAGCTAATGTAATTAACAATCTAATAGTATTTAATTTATCTACATGTACAAATCTTTCTTCATAATGAATACCCTCTTTTTGTGAGTACCATTTTGCTACCAATCTAGCTTTATATTTATCTATACTCACATTTGCTTTAAACTTGGTTTTGTATAACCATTTGCATCCTATGGGTTCTTTTTCATTAGGAAATTTAATCAATTCCCATTTTTGTTTTAATTATAGATTCATATTCTTATTCCTTTGCTTTTCTCCACTCTTCATGTTCATTAGCTTCATTGAAACTCATTAGTTCTATGACATTCAAAACACTATTCATCAGGGCATAGTCCTTATACCTTTCAGGTAGGCGAATCTGTCGAGTGGATATCCTTATCCCTTGACTATCTTCACCCCTATTCTTTGAAGGTACTTATCCACCTCTGGGTGGGATCTGACCATTAGTGATGTCCATATCACTAGATTATTCCTCAAGCTTTTGTTTCTCACTATTTTCTACTTCTACTTTATTGTCTTCAAATTCAGGAAGTATGTGCCACCTTTCATAGTTGTTGTCCTTGTTGCCTTCATTTGCCTGCTCATGGAAAATTACATCTCTACTCGCAAATACTTTGTGAGTAGATGGATCAAACATTTTATATGCTTTAAATTGTGAACAATATCCTACAAAAATACATTTGATATCTTTATCATCTAGTTTCTTTCTGTTCTCCTTTGGAATATGTGCAAAGTCCTTACACCCAATACCCTCAAATGATGAACCATTGGTTTAAAACCATACAAGGTTTCGAATGAGGTCTTAAGATCAAGATACATTGTTGGACTTCTATTCTTTAAATAAACAACAATATTAATGGCATTTGCCCCACAATCATTTGAGAGGTTCTTACCTTTGATCATACTCTGTGCACACTCCACCAATGTCTTATTTTTCCTTTTTGCAAGATCTTTCTATTGTGGAGTGTCGGGTACTGTAAATTGTTGCACTATTCCATGATCCTTGCAATACTTGACACATTTCCCCAACTTGTATATTCTCTCTTGATTTGAATGAAGGATATTTATGAACTTCCATGTTTGCTTCTTTGTCGTGCTTTTGAATTATTTGAAATACTCAAAGACATCACTCTTTTTCCTAAGGAAGTACACCCAAGTGTACCTTGTGCAATCATCAATAAACAACAAAAAATAATAAGCACCTCCTAGGGATCTGATCTGCATAGGTACACAAATATCGGAATGCACAACTTCTAATATATCTCTTCTTTTCCTATCTGAATTAGAGAGGAATTCATCTCTGTGAATTTTTTCTAATGCACAACCTTCACAAGAAGCATACTCATTCTTTAACATAGGTAGTCCTTAAACTATACTTTATTTCTACAACAACAAAAAATCATGATAATTGATATGACCATACCTCTAGTGCCAAAGACTTTTGTAGACATTACTGTAAAATTCAGTGCTAGATGAATTTTTCTAGTGACATCAAGCTTGTACAAGCCTCCAACCCTGAATCTTGAATCAACTGGTTTGCAGTAATCCAACAAGTCCTTTACTATTAAATGTGTTTGGAAGATATCAACCTTCATATTTTGATCTGTGATTGTGGACACAAATATCATATTTTTCTTGATTCCAGGCACATACATAACATTATGAATATGCTTGACACTACCATTTGGTAACGTCACCAGAATATTTCCATATCCCATGATCTAATGCGCATGATCATCTCCAAGGTAGATGTTTTCATCGTTGCTTATTTCCTTGAAGCTTTCATACCAGTCCTTATTGCATGTCGAGTGAATTGAAGCTCCAAAGTCCATAAACCAAGCATTAACATCATCCGTTTCAGAAAACAACACAATGTTAGACATAAACAACTTAAGATTTTTAAGATCAGAGTTCAAGCCTTTTCCTTCAAAATGTCCTGAATGTGTTTTGTACTTGTTGTGCCTAGCTTCATCACTTTTCATCTTAGAGAAATCTCTAGCAAGACGCCCACTTCTACCACAATAGAAACATTTTATTTCATAATAATTTCTAACAGATGACATACCTTGACTTGGTTTTGGAAGTACCCTTTTCTGGGATAGACTTTCTCCTTCACTTCCTCCTCCTTGTTTCCCTTTGAAAAACTTCTTTTTTGCCAACAATGCTAAATCTAGATTCAGAGGCTTTATATTCTTGCACCTCTCTTCTTCCTACATTATATACATGTCAATTCCTCAAAATTAGGAGCTTCTTCCCCTACTACAAGACTTGTAATAAACATTTGATAGTCCTCTAACATTCCATTTAAAGTGATTGTCACAAGATCAATATTAGGTACTGATTCTCCTATGTCTCCCAACTTATCTTTCAAATCTTTGATTCTTGAAACAAAAGCACTAACAAATTCATTTTCTTCCATTTTAATATACAAGAGCTTACTTTTCATGAAGAGAACACGATTTGTATTTTTGGTCTCATACAAATCCTTAAGTGTAGTCTAAGATTCACTGGAAGTTTTACACTCATGAACGTGAGGGATTATATTATCTTTAACAAACATCCTTAATAACACCTTTGCTTTGTTCTAGCACTTCTCCTAGTCTTGAATTTATGTAGTTGTCGTGCATGCAGTAGGTTTTACTTCTTCTCCCTTTGTGATCATCCAAATGCCATAGACTTCCAGTAGTGTTTGCAACCTGAATTTCTAGTTAACGTAGTTGGTGCCATCTAAAATTATTGGCCTCATTCAGGTATGTCTCGGCAAGTGGACTACTCATTTTCCCAAAAAATCCCAATCTCAACAGAACACAACTCCTTGCTCCACACTTCCCGAGCACCTCTAGTAGCTCCATAAATCCTTGATCGACAGATCGACGACTCCAACGATGACCAGGCTAGGATTCCACGCTCCGCTCAAATTAAATCTAGAGAAAGGCTTAGCAGCTTCAAACAAAAAGACAAATGAAGCTTAACCAATTTATAAATTCCACAAAAAATGGATTTGCGCACTAATATCACAAACATAGTGCACAGAAGCAAAATTTTTAAGTTTGTTAGGATCTACGCACTTTTCCTTAATAAAAGCTTCATAAATCTGCTCACGTTCTCTTCATAAAAGTTGCACAATTTAGGCACTTTTCCTTAATAGAACCTACATAAATCTTCTCACTTTTTCTTAATAGAAGATGCGCAATCTGCAAAATTTGTGCACTGTACAATTGGCTGATGGTGCGTAGGTCAAATTTGACCTTTCTTTGCCTAACAAATCCCAACTCAACTTGCCTCTACTGGTGCACACCAAGATCCACTGCGCTCCACTCTGTGCAGGACAATGACTCGATCCTCAAATAAAAAATGCAACCTTCTAATGTGGTCACGTTGCTCCACGTTAAATATGGCATATCTTAACTCTGCCAACAGATCTTCACACTTGCACTCACTAACAGAGGAGGCTCCATGCTCACTAGTCTCTTCCAACCAAGACTCACTGCGTCAGTCTCATCCACAAGGGTTCACCCCACCAGTATCACCCACAAGGGGTCAACTCAACCCTAACGCTATGATAAAAACTCAAAATTAAGAATACAAAACCACTTGAATGTAACTTCATATACCTCAGTTGAGGAGCCCCTGAGACTACCACAACAATGTCTCACATTAATGATAAAAAACAAACAATACAAATTTATAGGAGTACATTTAGTTAGGGAGATCAAACAGATTCCTGAATGATAGGAGCTAAACCTTAAATAAAAAGGTAATCGAATACAACAACATTCTCCGCTATTTCTAAGTGGTTTTGTGATTTTCTAAGTTGTTTTGAGGTTTTTTTTTTTTTTTTTTAATGGTTTTCTTGGTTGGTTTTGTGATTTTCTAAGTTTTTTTAAAGTGTTTTTTTTGTGGTTTTTGTATGATTGTTTTTTTTAATTAATTGTTTTTATGGTTTTTGTATATGGTTTTGTTTTTTAATTAATTTGTTACATTTTGCGAAAAAAATAAAAAAATAAGAAAGACAAAGTATAGAATACCTACCTTTGTTTGAGCCTCTGGGACTTTGGCAGCGTGGTTGGTGAGATTGATTTGAACGTCCCATTTCTCGTTCGAGCTCTAATACTCTCGGTCGAGCTCCTGCGATCTATGCAAATGGCGCACACAGACTGCGGAAGAAGTATATATAAAAAAGTGGGCTTGATCGAGCATTATAGCTTGAACCAGGGTTAGTTTTTAACTGTCAATTGAGCTACATTTTTAGTGCCCAAGAAGCTCGATCAAGCGCTTAAAAAAGGCTCGATCGAACCATTGTTTTTTCCACCCAAACACACCCTCTTTCGCCAAAAAGTGTAACCCATATCCATGCTTTCACCCAATGGAAAAGTGATCATATTGTCGAATCATCAATGTCCATGATTGTTAAAATTGAAGATATCTTCCTATATTATTCTTGAAATATGTCCCAAAAATTTCCAAATTCTTTCCAATATGTCCTTGAAATATGTCAGGAATGTACTTGAAATTTTCTTAGAACATCTTGGGAATGGCAAGGAAGTCCTCTAGTCCCCAATAAAGTCCTCAACAATTTAGGGATGTTTCCTAAATGTCTACAAGTCCTCGAAACACAAAGATGCAGTCTATATAAATTTTATTGGAGAAATGAATCCCTATGCAACATAAATTTAAACTATAACTAAAATTTTGAAATTTTGTAATATATATATATATATATATTTTATGTTTTTTTTTTTTTTAATTATAAATATAATACATCAACATTTTAACAACCCATTATAAATTTTTATAAGCATAGCAACTAGTACAAGTAATTCCTCCTACTTTGATACATGTATTTTTATAAGCATAACAACTAGTACCAGTAATTCCTCCTTTTATACATGTAACATGGTGATTGAATCATAAGGGTGGTCTAGGCAGTGGCAAAAATGTTACATGCTCAACTCAATGACTATGAGCATGGAAATTTTTTTCGTAAAACAAGGAACGTTTTGACTTTTAATTCCTTACCATAATCACAGTTAGTCTAATTTCATTTGAAACCTCTGCTGCATCTTTCATTCTTCTCACCAAATGACATTTATAAATTTACATGAAATAAAATATAATAAATATAAAATAAAAGTAAGAAATAACACATCACTGTCCTGCACCTTTAACAAGAAGATGGGACGTGAAATTTGATTCATGCTCTAGACTTATGTCATACCCAATTTCCAAATTCCAGATACAACAGTGCTGACAGTTAGGACACATCTAACTACCATCATGCAATGTAATGTATGGACATGGAAACGATGTTACAAATATGCGGTGCGGTGAGCAGTGCGTATCCAGGGTTATCTGTTTTGCAATTATGTAGGTTGTGTCACACGTGTGGCCTATTGGGAAGTTGGAATTCGTTCTTTGTATCTAGCAGGGCTGGAATTTCAATTTCTCTTTGCCCGTCAAATGAAATTTTCATGATGTTTTTACATTTTACATGCTCTTCACTTTATGTTTTACGCCAATAAATCACCTTTCATACTAATAAACTAAATTAGTAACATTGGATCTCCCGGCATTGAACTCTTATATGTAATAATCAAGAAATAATTTTATGTTTGTTCATAAAGCTTCAAAGTAGAATCATATAGTTTTCACATAGATGCTAGTGAGCAGTGTACAACATTCGTAGTGTGAGCATGGTCATCCAAGCCTCCAATGTGAGTATAATACTAATCATCTTACACTGTATGATGTTGAAAATATAGTGAAATTATGGTAATTTACTAAAATTAACAACTATTAGCATTTATTCATGCTTAACACAACATTCTTTAAACCAAATTACCAAAGTTGTGCTTATAATTGCAAACTTTCAGACTTCACATAGATATATCCATCTCTAACAAAAACAAATGGTTGAAATATCAACAGGTGATCCCCAATCTGGACAATCTTCAAGCAGCAGAAAACTTGAAAGCAAATATGGACAGTGTGGACTTTTAGTTAACCATTCAACTATAAATTTTCACCATTAAAGCAAGAGCATTGAACAATTACAAATAGTACTAATAAATTTATCTTTGGGTTGACAATTGGATTATCCCAAATGATGCTAGAACATTAATTTAGGATTTTTTTTACACCGATCAAGACTAGAGTTCAATTCATAAATGCTTCAATTCATAAATTCTTCTCATGCCTGTACAAACCAAACCAGATTGAAGAAATTTTCCTCATAAACGCCGAAACAAGGAAGGGAAAATTATAATCACTAACCTTTTTCATTTTTTTAAAAAGACTCAGAAAATTTCAGTCTTCTGTAATATTTTATGTAATCACGCACATTTTTCATTTTTCTGTAATATTTTATGTAGTTTTACCATTACCAACACATCTGCAACAATGTATAGAGGACAAAATGTTCAAACATTTGTCAACCCAGAAACATTATTTTTAACATATTCTGGTCTATAAGTATATACATTTGTCAACCCGGAAACATTATTTTTAACATATTCTGGTCTATACGTATATTATATATGAAAATTTTCAATCTCCCCTCACTAACAGACTCAAATTCTAGTTTTATTACAATTTCTAGATCCAAAAAAATAGGATCAGTTTGACTAAAATTAAAAAGAAATATTTGTTTTTCATTTTTTTAACTTAAGTAAATAAAAATAAAAATACAACTGACACTAGTTAGTTTTCAAACTAGTTTTATTATAATTTCCAGATCCAAAAAAATAAGATGTCTCACTAAAAATAAAAAAACAAATATTTGGTTTTCATTTTTTAAACTTAATTAAATAAAAATAAAGAAACAACACAACAGTTAGTTTTCAATCAATCACGTTGATTTTAGTATAATTCATTTATTGTTGTGCACCTCACTCACGCACTCAAACAAATCTAGCATTATAGAAGTCAACAAACAAAATAAAGAAATTTAACGACACCATGCATCATGGTACGTGGGTAAAAATAGTGGAATTGTAGTCTATCATATTTATAGTCCAAATTTATAGTGAGACTATTTAAACAATGAAAACCATGCAAATGTAGTACAAATAAAACATTTACTGGAATTTTTCCAAACTATAGTGTATTTCATTGAAATTCAAACTTGTTAGAGAAAATACAAAAAAGTTTTTAATAATATATAGTAATTATACTTAATTTAAAGTCAATTTTTCTAGAGAAACTACAAAAAACTTTTCAATAGGATATCTTAACATAACCTAGAAGAAATTTCAAAGCTCAAGAATCCTTCTTGACTTTGTATCAGTCCACACCTCATATACTGCATGCCAATCAACATTAGATGATTTAGGTCCATTCAAAGATATTCTCATTAAAGCATCTAGTGTATCCAACCCTAGCCTTGATTTTCTGATGTCCTTGATGATGTTTTGCTTAGAAAATCCCCTTTCACAATCTACAGTACTTGCAGGGATAGTGAGCACGACTTGCCATAATTTCATCATATTAGGATAAGTTTTGTGCCATTGTTTTGTGTTACGAAAGACTTTCCATGCTTCTTTCATAGAAAAACCCTCACAAGCTAGATTTAATGAATCAACAAAAGGGTGCAACTCTCTTTTACAAGATTTAACATCAAATAAAGCTACAAATCCAACATCACTTGATATGGTATGTTTCAAATGTTGAAAAAGCTTTAAAAGCCAATGTTCTGAATTTTTCTCATGATTACGACGCTCTTCTGGATAATAGCAAGGGCTGAACAATTTTGCTGCATTAAAAAGATGAAGGTCTGGAAATATTTCATTTAAAGAGTCTATGAGAGTCTCTATATAACCTTTTGTGAGTCGCTGACAACTCTCTTGTGTACCTTCAATACAAGGTTTCATAGATTGCTTCCTTGCTTCACTGCAATATATCCATTTTGAGAATCACTTAAAAATTTTGAAAGATAAATTGTGTCTTCCACAAATGTCTCTTTTCTCAAAAACCATCTAGATAATGCGCTTATAGTTACTTCAAGAGCCAACCCAATAGTTGTAATTTCTACATTTTCTTTTTGAAAAGTCATATTCAACTTGTTCAATTCCCCTAGAACATCAGCAAGCATATGTAAACAATATTGGATAGAATATATCCGTGCCTTATCATACCATGATGAATTTTTTTTTTCATTTTTCCACAAAGTTAAAATTGCTAGAATAAGCTTCACAAGCCTTATAATAACTTCTCCTCTCGGTAACCATCTCACTGAATGTATTTGTAGAACATCAAGAACATCAATTTGCATGACTCTAAGCAAATCATTAAGTTCATTATTTCTTTTTGGGGAGTTTTGAACCCATGAATACACTTTGTTTGCAATTTTTTCAACATATAATAACTTAGGTATTTTATTAGAAGCATTTGCTGCTGCTAAAGGCTCACAATGAGCCACACAATGCACTGTAATAAGGTTTGGATTGTTCTTTTTCAAAAATGAAACAAGACCATTTTCATGTCCAATCATTGCTAAAGCTCCATTTGTAGAAACAACTATCAAATCTTTATATTGAAGGCCTCTAACATTTATTAATTGATTGACACTATCATATATTGTTTTCTCTTTTCCATCCACTACATCATTGAGCTTCATAAACTGTGAGATAGGTGGCCCAAGACCCTTTGAATCTAAATATGTTGCATAAACAATAAGGTGTTGCTCTAATGTTCGATTAGTGCTTTCATCAACCATTAATGAGAAGAAAGGGCTTTCCATCATATTTTTTATCTGAATTTGTTCAAGATGTTTTGATATGCAATATATAAAATAATTTGTAGACTTACGATTTGTGTATGAAGAGTACTCTTGAGACTTTGGCATATATGGAGTTTTTACATCCATTAGAAATTTGCAAAGTTTCTCATACTTTGAAAGAGATAAATCTTCTTGATAGATGAAATATGCTACTTTCATTGTAGAAATCACTCTTTCCTTATTGACATCTTCAAGCTGTCTAATATGATCTGGAATTGGTTTCATCTTTCCCTCTAGAGAATTTATCCATCTTGCCTTTGCATCTTTATGCATCAATGATTTTTCATGAGTGACAAGAGCATCATGTTGTAATGTTGTGCAACCATTACCTAAACCCCACGGTTCATTCATCTTATACTTCTCACAATAACTACATTTCATAACTATTTTATCATCAAACCTCACATAATTCGACCAAAGAAACTTATCTAACCATTCCATACGAAAGTGTTTTTGTTTGCACTTTCATTTTTGAATTATTAGCCACTTCTTCTTCAACTTCATTTGTTTCTTCATCTATCAAAAGAACTTCTAAAAATTTCATGTAATTGTTGTTCCACATCAGCATTATGGGTTTCTTCATATGTTTCTAAATTGTTTTGAGTCTTGAAAGTTTTCCCTTTTGTCCATCCATACATTTCCCCAATTGTAGCTTGTAGTTTTCTCTTTTGAGACATTTGTAGATTTGTAATCACCCATATAAAAAATACATATGAAAATTAAAGTTCATTAAATCATACAAATTGGCCGAGTTAATACTTTCTAATAATGGGTATTTATTTATTACATAAAAAGCATAAACATTGTTAAACCCATTACCCAATAAAATATTTGTTAAAAAACAAGGTATTAACAATTGCATTTAAAACAAAATAAATTGTTAATTATATATAATTCAATTCAACAACCTCAACGGCCTTCACATGCAAATCCATAATCACGTAAAGTTATACCATCACATCTAATTATAGAATAAATTTATATTCATTTCAAACTATTTAAAACCGACATGAAAATTTGAAATGATAAGCTTTAGGATAGAAATTTTTCAGCTCCCTTATAACATCACAGTTCTAAATTTTACTAATATAATTTTATGAATTAATAAATAAATTAATATTCTTGCAGAATGTTTTTAGAATCTTAAAATCACAAAAATGATAAGCTTTTGGATAGGAATTTCATATTACGTTATAAGATGATGAATGATAATGAATGGTTTCAATTTTGAAGTCACGTCCCTGTAAATATAAAAATGATAAGCTTTTAGATAGAAATTTCATATCACATTATAAGATGATGAATGATAATGAATGGTTTCAAACTTCAAATTTGAAGTCACATCCCTGTAAATTTCAGCCCCTGTAAATTCAAAATCTTCAACTTCCCATTCCAGAAAACTACCAAATAACATTAAACCTCTTATCCACTGCAATTTTGAAAATTCAAAATACCAAATAACATAAAACCATAAAACACATAATAGATCAGAATACAAAAAATAAAATACACACTTTTTTGTTGAATTTCTACCAACTTGAGTTTGAGCTGCTCCCCAAGTTGGTTGGAAGAAATCGCGCCTTAATTTACTTCAAAATTTCTTTAGGGGCTCCTGGTTGGAAGAAATCACGCCTTAATTTACTTCAAAATTTCGTGAAGGGCTATATACCATATCAAAATGTACATATAACTTGTAAGTATTTTTCAGGTTTTACAATAACTAACTACATAAGCAAATAAAGCAACCATGCCTTAATTTACTTCAAAATTTCCTGGGACTGTATACCATATCAAATTTGACATAACTTGTAAGTATTTTTTTGGTTTTACAATAAATAAAGAGTACATACCTCATTAGCACCACCAGTCTAGCAGTTTTGAATGAGAAAGCATGCCATATTCAAAGGCTAACAAATTCAACACTGCTGTAGAGTAAAAACAAATTCAAAAGCAACCACCCCTTAATTTACTTCTCGTAAAAACGAATTCAAAAGCAACCATGCCTTAATTTTCATGAGTGGTTGTATACCATATCAAATTTTACATAACTTGTAAGTATTTTTCAGGTTTTACAATAAACTAATGACATAAGTAAGCAACCACCCCTTAATTTACTTCTGGTAAAAACGAATTCAAAAGCAACCATGCCTTAATTTTCATAAGGGGTTGTATACCATATCAAATTTTACATAACTTGTAAGTATTTTTCAGGTTTTACAATAAACTAATGACATAAGTAAATAAGGAGTACATACCTCATAAGCTGATACCACCAGTCTTGCAGTTTTGAACCAGAAAGCATGCCATATTCAAAGACTAACAAATTCAACACTGCAGTAAGATAAAAACAAAATCAAAAGTAACCATGCATTAGTTTACTTCAAAATTTCCAAAAGCAACCACGCCTTCATTTACTTCAAAATTTCCCCAGGGTTGTATACCATACCAAATTTTACATAACTGTAAGTATTTTTCATTTTTATAATAAACTAATGCAAAAGTAAATTCATAGGCTGATAACCAGTGTAGTAATTTTTAAGCATGCCATACCAAATTTTACATAACTGGTAAGTATTTTTCAATTTTTATAATAAACTAATGGCACAAGTAAATAAAGATTACATACCTCATAGGCTGATACCACCAGTGTAGTAATAGGGTAAAAACAAATTCAACAAATAGGGTAAATTAAAAGATTGTAGGGATGTTATTGCTTTTCCCAATTGGAAAGAAAGAGCAATCACAGAGTAAAATGTAAGGCCATAAAACACATAATTCATCAAACCACATAAAGGCGAAAGTGGTAACTGGACCATGGTAAATTATGAGAAGGAAATAGTAACTGGACCTTGGTAAATTCTAAACTAGACCGTGGTAAATTCTAAAGGCGAAGTGGTAATTGGACCCTGGTAAATTCTAAAGGCTAAAGTGGTATTTGGACCTTGGTAAATTCTAAAGTTGTTTCGCAAGAGAGTGAAATCCAATGCTAGTAAATAGGTCATCAAATTATGTCATCAACAACCAGATCTTTAGTACGCTAGCCATAGCCCTGTCATAGCCTTGTAGTAAACTCAACCTTAGTTATAATAAATAATTTTGGGGATTAGTAAATTCCAGTATAATAGATTTTTACGATTTGGATTTTTAATTAAACGTTGGACCCAATATATTTTAGACGTCAGCTTTGACGTGCAAAAATTTTCACCAACAGTAAAGTAAAATACGTGCTGAAACTTAAAATACGTCTTGTAAGATGTTAATTTCCAGGCCTAGTCTCCAATAAATGTGGCAAACTGGACACCATTTCTTGGTCTCCCATAAATGTGTCCGCATTTCCCAAATTATTGGACTACTAAAATTTTTTAGCAACTCCATAAATGAATCACTTTGTTATTTGGTTGTGATCCTTTTTTTAATGGGTTTTAGAATAAAATAATATTAGCTCAGTTACGTCAATTAAATGATCCCAAATTATTGGACTATTAAAAAAATTTAGCAACTCCATAGATGAATCACTTTGTTATTTGGTTGTGATCTTTTTTTAATGGATTTTAGAATAAAATAATTTTAGCTTAGTTAGGTCAATTAAATGATAAGCATTAATTTATAATAAGTATCTAAACATTTAATTTATAATAAGTGGTTTTGATAATGAACCATACTTGTTGGTTCGAAATGGGTAGGCCAAAAGATTCTCTCATGTGATTTCTACCGAAAGAATTTGTTTAATTCATTATGGATCACGAAAGCTTTAATGCAGAAATTTAATTTATTATATTTTTCAATATATTAAAAAGAAAATTATAATTTTATTTAAAATAATAATAATTATTATTAGTGGTAAAAAAAATTATATATAGATTAAATATAGACATTTTAAAAAATATATAACAAAATTCTTAAATTTGGAAAAGTGATTTTATTGTGACATTTTTAATTTGTAAATAAGTTTTAGATTCATAAATATTATATGTTTAAAAAAGTGATTTTATTGTGACATTTTTAATTTGTAAATAAGTTTTAGATTCATAAATATTATATGTTTAAAAAATCATAATTTATTTTGTACGTTTGCTAGTATAATTTTTTTTTAATTAATGAATTTAATTTAAAAACTTTAAAAAGTATAGCAAACACGTTATTCCAAAATAAATATTTTTAGTTTGTGGCTCATAAATATCATATACTCAAAAAATTATAAACTCATTTTATTAATATAAATTTTTTCTTAATTAATAAATTTAATTAAAAACCTTAAAATTTTTATTCAAAATAAACATTTTTAATTTTTGATTTTAAATACCACATACTAAAAACATTATAACTCATTTATTATTATAATTTTTTTCTTAATTAATAAATTTAATTAAAAAAACTTAAAAAATAAAAACTTTATTTCAAAATAAAAATTATTTTTATTCGCATAGTACTACAAGTTTCGCAATTTGCATAGTAATACAAGTTTCCCAATTTTGAATTCAACTGTTTGTTTCGCTGAAAGTCCAGAATAAAAATATACTTAATGTTTCGCAATTTGCATAGTAATACAAGTTTCCCAATTTTGAATTCAACTGTTTGTTTCGCTGAAAGTCCAGAATAAAAATATACTTAAATGTTTCTAATAGTATCAAAAGCTATAACATATTGACAAAATTAACTTAAATGGTTGGTTAAATAAATTATGAAAAAGGTTATCAATGAAGCATCGTCGACATTAAAGAGGATTTTAAAATGGCATTATGAAACATATTCTCAATATTTAAAATGGCATTACGAAACATATTCTCAATATGCCATAAGAAATAAAATGATTATATTAGTGAGATATGATTATGAGCAAGGTTGTTATATTTAACAAGGTGAGCTGCGGGGCAGCAAGTCTTTGCGTTAAGTTCATCCTGAGAATACAAGAGTGGGCAAGTATTTGCCAGCTACACAAAAGCACTAAGCACTAGTAACTGCAATCTAATCTGACAAACATAACAGAAACAAACCATATTGAGAATAGCAAAAGAATAACACTGAGTATATATATTACTTCAGGGCTTGCTGCAGAGATCGTGTGACGAGACAATGAATGGCTGGATTTCACCAATGAACCAGTGCTGCTTGATTGATAACGACTAAGGCTTATGAGTAGTGCTGTTGGGTCAACTAAGAAGTAAGCTGCTTGATGAGCCAGTTAGACAATAGATAGACGTGGTGCTAGAGAGAATTGCCTAGCACTTGAGGCAAGGGGTAAAACGACTATGTGCAGTTTTCAACGACTATGCGTGGCAATCCTGGGACAGACAGGGCTATTGCAGTGAATGATTACTATGCACAACGAAGATGTGCTACGACTAAGTCAGCTGCTATATGGGTAGATTTAATCGAAATCAGACATTAACTTAGTGTATGCTATTATTTTTTTAAATTTTATTATTTTTATATATAGCAATGTTATTATAATTCTTTAAATATTTTTGTACTTTATTAAAAAATAAAAATAAGTTAATTACTTGTTTAGTCATAATTCCTGTACAAAACTAATTGGATATTAAACGTAACACGGGAATAAACTCGTAGAGTTGAATCATGCACTTACAAAATGGCTTTATCGTCATAATCTTTGGATAAAGGATCATAGTAATTAAAATACTTTTTCTTTCGCACTTGTCTAATAGAAACAAAAATGTTGAAAACACTGTCAGTTCATCATGTTGAAAACACTGTCAGTTCATCAGATAAAAAAAAAATATTTAAGAAAAGTGCTTGCACGCATAATTTGAAACCACCAGTTCACTAAACTAAGTAATTTCTTAATGAGAAATTGGAAATGGGTAGAGTAAGAAAACATAAGAGTAAAACCACTTCTGGACGCGGATGACGATCATGCTGAATGTCAGATCTCTGATTTAATGTTAAATGATGCCTCCGATTTAATATTAAATGATGCCTCCGCTTGTCCACCTTATCCATTATCGGCCTTTAGCATAACCAATGAGACATATACACAGAAACAGGGAGTATATAAACTTTAAAATTTTAATGATTGCCGAGGAAGTTCAGCTGGCCCTACTCTGACATGGAGATCGTCGGTCCACAATGGCACCGCGGGCCAATCCAACGACGCAGAATAGCAGTCGCTCCAACACACAAATATTGCCTTTTGCATGGATTTCACGTGTCAGTAGCAGTGCATGCATTTCCCACTAGCCCAGAGTAACCGCAATTAAGTGTTATTGTGTTCGAATAGCTCAGTTCAGAGGGAATCGCTCTAGATTTACAGTGACCGCCATTATTGGTAAGCTGGAATTTCACCAATTGCATTTCTTGCCTTCAAACCCTGATAATATTTGCAAGACTCACTGTAAACATTTTTTACCTTGAGAGGCTGATTTGCACATGGATTTCTTAGTTTTTACACGATTTCATACAGCAAGTCCTTATTTCTTGAAGAAAACCTTGTTTTCCGTGGTGACTACTGTAAATACTCTGTGAAGGTGGATTGGAATATTCTGGTGGTCAGTACAAATGTCTAGGCTATCTTTCTGCATGGAGCAAATGTAGTTTCTCAACGACCAATCCTGAACGTATTAAAGCGAAATGGAAAATTCCGAAGGAAACAGATAATGTCTATCTTAAGCAGGTTGGATTATTTCCTGGGTGTTACATTTTATTCAATGGCTGTGCCTCTTTTGTTTCTTAAATATACATTATTTTGCATACATGATTAGGTTTGTTTCTGTGCAGTGGTTTAAATCACAAAAGGGAAAGAAGCTCGTTCGCATTCTGCCTCCACTTTCTAAAGGTTCCTTGGAAAATCAAAGCACAATTAGACAATCTCAAAACTCTGGAACTGCATTCTTGAAGGGTTTAGCAGTGGAAATTGCTGGAAATCTTAAGAAATCCCATGTAAGTGATGCAACCAGAGTCTTGGGTTTTATAGGATGCTTTAGTCAGAGTAGAAAACTCTTAATGCATGTAGATCCTTTTCAGAAATCTTAAAATATTGCTCATTTTTCAGCGGCTCATCCCTGTCTTGATAGAGATATGTACGACCGACTAAAATGGAGTTATAATAGTCTGCCTACGAAATTAAAGAATTGCTTTCTATATTGTGCCATATTTCCACAAGATTGGAAAATGGATGGGCAGCTATTGCAGAATATGAAGGGATTGTTAACAGCAGAGAGGCGGGATATATAACGGACAGGGAGAACAGTTGTATCAAGCTATGGTGGGATTTCTGTGTAGAGGGCGCAGATCAGTCAGGTTGACGTCATTTCATGAAAATTCGCGGTGACATCAAGGTAATCTCCACAGGCTTTATTGGGTATATAATTCTTTGACATCAAGGTAATCTCCACATGCTTTATTGGGTATATAATTCTTTCTTTTTAAATTTAGAAAATGTTCTGATTGCAATACAAAGTAAGCGTTACAAGTAGTGCGATTCATTACTAGTTACCTGGTGCCGTTATTTAGATTGCGTGCAGACAGAGTCGGTTTCTTCAATTGCTGCTTCTGGACTTGCTCTTGCTGCTTTTCCCTCAAAGTAAAAGGCAGACAGAGTCGATTTCTTGAATTCCTGCATCATGAAGATTGGCATTGTTAAAAAAAAATCAGATTCGAAAAATAGAACAGTAGCCCAAACACACGATAGGCGCAGGATTCTGATTCAAGCCAAGATCTAGGCTGTCACTGACTCTCCAGGGCCCTAATTCGTAGAAATTTCCGATCATTTCAGAGCAGTCGGGACCTCTTTGCAGCCACAGAAGAATCGGGTATCAGAGAGCTGTTTTTTTAGGGGAGATCGCCTCGCAGAGTGCTCACCGCATGGGACTCCAGAAAGCCCAGAAACTAGCCTACCTACCTACCCAAAGCTGTGAAATGCGGACGAAACAACGGCACGCCAGCCAAAAGGGGAAACAAGAAAGGGAGGCCAACAAAACATGACACCTCCTCGGCCATGCATGGACACCTGCAACACCTGCTGCACAACACCGACCTGATAACATGCTCAAATACAACACCTGCCAATATGCACAGACCTGCTAACATGCTCAAATAGCCAACCTGCAAACCATTGTGCTAATAATTCAAACTAATGTCAACATTAATATGGAAACCGTTGACGGTCAGTAAAAGTAAACAGGCAAAAGAAAAATAGTCTATGCTCCAGCCTCTTCCGCCTCGGAAAGAGGCCAAATAAGTAGTCTATGCTCCAGCCTCTTCCGCCTCGGAAAGAGGCCAAATAAGATGGCAAACCAGATTAACTTCGAAGACTTTGGTTTATCCCGGCAATAGCAAACACATCGCAGTTGAAAACTTTGGTCTAATCACCGCATAACAGAGTTGAACAGACTGGAACTAATGCTATAGCAACGCTTTTGGATTACTATAGTCCCTGGCCATTGCCAGATGGCAGGGACTAATAAAATGAATTAATTTAAAAAATAGATATGTTAAAATCTATGAGAAAAAGGAAAATTAACATAAAATTATATAATTAGAGAGTATTGAAATTATTTTAAAAATTAAAATAAAAAAATCTATAACATATAGAAATGTAAGTTGTTTAAAGATGAATATACAATTGAGATATATGTATTTAATGATAATGACAAATTCAAGTTTGTTTAAGATATGTAACAAGTTATCCATATTAAGTTTTTTTACAGGATTTTTTTTTTTATAATGAATGGGCATTGATATTACTTGATTTCCATCACAAAATTTGTTTACTAACAATTGATAACAAAAAAATAATGTTTTTTTACTAGGGTTAGGGTCTGGATTCTACAAATTTTTTGCAAACCTTGATTTTACAATCGTATTCCATTTTCAACTCAATTTTGTATTAGATTTGGTAACATTTTTTTTGTTACTACTGATTTTTTTCATGAACACCCACTGGAGAGGGGTGCAAACCCCTCCTATAAACAAGTATTAATTAGGGAAAACCATTCAAATGCCAATGGGTCAAGAGAAAACCATATTGAAGGAAATCCGTGGGAGAATGTAGTCTTGGGGGCCCAATGGCAATCCTAGTTCAAAATCAAATGCCTACTCTGAGCTACAACTAACCCTAAATAGAAGGTTCAATTTGATAAAATATAAAGCCATATTTAGTTCATAAAATACTATACCCTCATCTACAAATTTAGTGGGATATGGTTCTTAGAGAAACATTTGGTGAAGTGGATATAAATCAAAGGGTAGCCAAAAGGTCATATAGACTTGAAGATGGAAGCCAAAGTCTTTTTTACAGTTATTTTTTCCAGCCGAGAATATCTAACTATGGTGTTAAAAAATGACCCTTATTTCTACAACAACACTAGCCTTTTCATTCATTTTTGGGAGGAGCATTACAATCCCGAGAAAGTACAGTTTTTAGCAACTCCCATTTCCATAAGATTGTTCTCGCTTCCTGAAGAATTCTGAGAGCCAACAATTTTGAAAGGCATTGGGAAAGCTATATGCACTTTTATGAAAGTCTCTGAGGTAAACAGGTGTGGTCCGTATATTTAATATGTTAGAATTTTCATGTATATGAACATATCCCAACTCCTAAAATCCATTGAGTTCTCGTATTAGGATGAAACCTGGAGCTAGTCTTTAGACTATGAGCCTGTGTCATTCTGATGTCACCGTTGCCATGAATGTCAACACTTATTGATCGATTGTCGGATTCACCAAGCCAAACAGCATATGGAAAACCAAAAATTCAACTCGAATGGATTTTAGACAGTGGCCGCCAAAACACGAAACCATAGAAATTCACAACGACCTACAAAGGCTGTGAATTTTGTTCAAGAGCCAATGCTATATCAAAACCTGTTTCAAGCTCTGTCAAACCCTAATGATAATATTGATTTATTGGATGATATCATGAATCTAGACCCGCATAGGAGTCAGACTCAACCTCAAGCAAATATAAATCGCAAAGCTCCCAAAACGCCTCTAGAAATCCCGACCATGGAGGAAATTCCTAAGCAGGATCTAGTAGATATGGAGGTCGATCAGGAAAAGAAGACCCTAAGTTACGATGAAAAAGTGTTGGCCAATCTTCTGAAAGAATGGAAAAGAAAAGATCCCACCACCATTCCTGAACAATACGCCATTCATTTCCAAAAAACCTACCTTATGTTGAAGCATAAAAAAGAAGAAAATGAAGGGGAATCAACATCATCAATTAGAGGATTTGGAGTCCAAACTCAAGGTGATAAGGTTAAAGTACATGTGCACAAGGAATTTGAGAAAAGGGGAAGACATTTGACTCAAGCATCAATTCAGGCGATTGGAGAGCACTTAGTGAATTTTGGTCAGGTAACAACGTTGTCGGAGGTGTTTACCTCCCTCAAACATTTCCTTCCATGAAGATAATTCCCTCGAATATTCGTGGCCTCAGTAGCCAAGGTAAACAAAGGTATCTCAAAGATAGAATAGGCAAGAAAAAGCCCTCTATCGTTATGCTTCAAGAAATAATTTTTTTAGTGAGATGGTACCAACAATAGTTGATTGATGTTGGAAGAGGTGAGGAAATAACTTTGGATGCTAAAGGTAGAGCTAGTGGGATTGATTTTTTTTTGAATCCTATGGAAGTCTCTTTTTAGGATTGGATTGCTTTTCCATGCATCCTATCTGGCCACTTATATTATATTGGATCAAAAGAAGTGAGATGTATCATAACTGTCTATGGGTCACATATTCCCTTAGAGAAATTAATTTTCTTGTTGAATATCTGAACAATCCACTCCATTCATTAGGATGAGCTTTGGGGTGTAGGAGGAGATTTTAATTTAATTAAATCTATGGAGGAAAAAAAGGGGGGCATCAGGAGGCTTGATTTCGAAGCATAACAGTTTGTAGAGATGATCTAGGACCTACAGGAAATGGACCTTAACACTTTTAATGTGATCTACACCTTGAACAATAGGATAGGCATGAGACACTTGATTTCTAACCGTTTAGATTGATTCCTTGTCTCTTAAACTTTATTCACCAAGGATCTGTATGTCAAAGCCTCTATTCTCCCTAGCTCTAACCATTAGCCAAACGGACTTGAAAAAGATTTGAAGGCAACCTCTCATAAACAATCTTTCAAATTTGAAATTTTTTGGTTACAGAACCATGACCTTTTGGACAAAGTGAAAATTTGTTGGGAGGAATTGCAAGTTCAAGGAGTTAATCATATGCATACCTTTCAACTAAAACTCAAGGTGCTGAAGCAAAAATCAAGTAGTGGAATAGAAATGAATATGGTCATATCATTGAGGAGAAACATATATAGGAGGGTAATATGAATCAGATACAACAACAAATAAATTGTAAAATCCATATGAACAATTTGGCAAGGGAAGAGGGGCATCTCATCAATCAACTGGAGTAGCACAGAAAGTAGGACGAAATCTGATGGAAACAAAAATATCGCATGCAATTGTTGAAGGAAGGAGAGAGAAACACCAAATTATTTCATAAAGTTATGATTATGCATCGACACAATAATAGGATTTTCCCCCTTTCATCCTGAGATGTACAAAGGTTGGTTAAACATGAAGAAATGGAACACGAATTAGTTTTGGTTTATCAAGCCTCACTCACTGACCTTGCCCCCAGTAGAGTTGTTGATATTCATTGCATTATGGAACACATTCCTAATCCCATACTCATGGAACAAAATGAAGCCTTAATGAGGGAGGTCTCTTTCACAAAGTGGATGAAGTGGTAATGGCAATGCCTAAGAATAAATCCCCAGGATCGATGATTTTACTTCATACTTGTTCCAAACTTGTTGGCCCTTTATTGGATAGGAATTTCATGCATGGGTGGAAGAAAATCACCAGTTACATAAGGTATAGCTTGGTCCTAATGCCACTTTTATTACTTTAATCCAGAAGGCTAGTAGATCGAAGGATCCAAGAAGATTCCAACCTATTTCTCTCTGTAATGTAGTTTAAAAACTTATATATTTTGTTATCGCAAACTACCTCAAGATTCTCTTAAACAAACTTATCTCTCTTGAAAATAATAGTTTTGTGGAAGGATGCTAAATTCTTAATGGGATTGTCACTTCGCATAAAGTAATCCAGTCCCTAAAAAAATTGAAGAGAGATGAAATGTTGATTAAATTCTAAGTCCTTCCCTAACAAATTAAACTAGCAATATCTCCTATCCATCCTCCACGCCTTTTGTTTCTATTCTCCTTGGGTATATTGAATCCAATACTTAATCTCTTCCCCCTTTTATTCCATCCTCTTGAATGGCTCCCCTACCTACCCATTTAATCCCTCCAAGGGTCTCCGTTAGGGATATCTTATATCCTCTTTCCTTTTTATCCTAGATGCAAAGGGTCTAGGTATATTTCTTAAAGTTGTTGGTCACTAGGCTACTCTTTAGGGGCTTTGTTTATATGGAAATGACCTGCCTATAACCCATTAACAATTTGTTTATGATATTATGATCTCTTCCTTGCCCATGATATGAGAATCCATGGCTCTTAAATCTATTATGAATGTTTTCATGGAGGCCTATGGTAATTTAATAAATGGAGAAAAATATAAATTATTTATTTCTTCAATACTAATGTGAAAATCCAATGCCATTTGGCCCACCTTTTGGACATCAAAATCAGATCCCTTCCATCAAAATAGTTGAGAGCCCTCTTAGTGGAGAACCCTCTGTAATCGACATGTTGGCAAAGTAGTCTCCAAATGATATATAATAAGCTAGATGTTTGGGAATTTCAATCATTGAACCTAGTAGGTTGCTTCATCATCCTCAAATCAATGTTGTAAGCTTCTATGTTTACCAATTTCTACTCTAGCTTAAACCAAAGTCATCTTCATGACTATTACCTCCCTTTAAAAACACTTCTTATGGTGAGGAGAAAAAAAAAAACAAATGTTCCCTGGTGGATTGGGATAAAATTTGGCTCCCTAAACTAGCAGGGTGTTTAGGTTTGAGGGATTTGAAAATCTTGGACAATGTTTTAGGAGAAAAATTATGGTGTTGTTTGATCTAGGGTGGATCAAAGTTGTGAAAGAAAATTTGGGACCAAAAATGTGGGAACTCCTCCTCCCTAGTTGAGAAATTACAAGAAACTGGTTACCCACTTGGATCATCCATTTGGAATTTGGTCGTGGCCAATGAGGGTTTGATCGAACATTATGATTTTTGGGAAATCAAGGATGGAAGTTGTACACTTTTTTGGA
Source organism: Pinus tabuliformis (assembly GCA_031772625.1). Classification (NCBI taxonomy): domain Eukaryota; kingdom Viridiplantae; phylum Streptophyta; class Pinopsida; order Pinales; family Pinaceae; genus Pinus; species Pinus tabuliformis. The sequence continues at coordinate 587,090,928 of CM062804.1, forward strand.
AGGATGCCTAACTAGAATAGGGGATTGAGTTGAGCTTATGGATTTTGAGGCATTCACTACCAAACAATAATGTCTTACAATGGAATATTTCTTGAAGCCTTTTCAAGACTCTAGAGTTTGGAAGGATTGGAAATCAATTAAATTTTTTCCATCTCACCCAACTCTATCTTCTTAGCCTATTCTTTGCAATGAGATTCAACACTAAAAAATAGCTTTCTCTCAAGATCAGGATAAGCTTAGATAGGGTTATTGGACTAATGGTATGTTTACTATAAATAAATCTTACTCTCTCTTGACCATACATTAGAATAACTGCAGAGAACCTTTATGGAGGAAAATATGGAAAAATGGGCTTTGGCCCAAAGTAGCTCATTTGCTCTAGTTGGTGGGTCATCACAGAATCCTCTCATGGGACCAAATAAAGAAGAAATGTTTTTTTTGGTCCCTCACTATTTTCTCTTTGTTGGAATGAAAAGGAGTCAATGGAGCAACTTTTGAAACTATGCCCCTTTACTCTTCACCTTTGGGATAAGTTACTAGCTCTCTTTGGTTCTTCTGATCACAATTGTAATATTTTAGTGGAATTAATTGAGATATGGTGGCATAATATCTTCAAAAACCATGTGGTTAATAGATCTTGGACTTTGGCTCCTAGTTTTGTTTTGCGGAACCTTTGGAAGGAAAGTAATAGAAGGATGTTCAAGAAAAAAAATTGGAGGAAAAATATATATGGAGGGAAGTGAAGTAACATATACATGAAACTATTCTTAGTGAATCATGGTCCAAGGATTACTGGAAGGCAACTCCTCAAGAGGTTGGGATCCTTTCAAATCTAAATCTTCCCTATATGATAATCTCCATAATATCTAAGACCCCTTCTTAGGTGATTCTATCCCTATCCTTTTTATCCCCTCCCACTAGTGGCTTCATTAAACTCAATTTTGACAGTGCCTCTAAAGGAAATCTTGGTCAAGATGGCTATGGGGTATTTTCTGGGATTGGGAATGTAGAGTTTTAATATGTTCTCGGCGAAATGTGGACATATAACAACAATACTGTTGAAAATGAAACAAGAAAATCCTAGTTTAATTTTGTCCTTGAATTAAATTAGGAATAAAATTGTAATTCCACATCACATGACAACTTGTATTAGTTAACTAAGTTAAATTAACTTAGTTGACTCGGTTAATTCTAGTTGAGGGTCTAACTAGAGTCATGCAGAGTGTCTCCTACATTATAGGAGCCATGGTAGAGTTTATTTTGAGTTGTAATTAATTAATTCAGTTTAACTAGTTCAAGTCAGTTAAAATAGTTCTAATTGATGGAGGAAAACTAGTAGGAGGTCAGACAATGGGGTGTTACTTCATGTGTTCAACTAGTTAACTGACGATTCATTCATAAATAACACATGCATGTCAGATCTGAGAGTTACCCAGTTGATATTGGAGTTCAGGGACATTGTACTATCAGTTGTACAATCATCTGAATTGTACAAGTGATGCATGCAATCAGAGGAAGGCCCATGAGGATTATGCAATTCCAATTGAGGAATTTCCCTAAATAATAGGGGCTAATTACCAAGGAAACAACACAAGGAAATATGGACTTGTGCAAGTGAGAAATTGGTTAAGTATTGGCTTAGGCTTATCTAGGAAGTTGTGAGACATATAAAGATAGAGCAGAGGTTTCTCAGGCTTGAGCAAAGCATTGTAATCTTCTCATATTTTTTAACTAATGCAATATATAGATAGCATGGGTTTTTAGCTGTGTCTTTCCCTAGGAAATCATTGTGTAATGTGTTGATTGAATTCTTTCTCTTGTATGCTTCATGATTTCGCTATCGTTTAATTATTTTCGTTGATGAGTAGAGTATATTCAAGTCTATTGTTTTAGTAAATTACAATTAGTAGTTTGAATCTACAAAGAATTTTTACATGGCATCAGAGCATAAATCACTCTAGAAGAGGAGAATATGAATTTGTCTTTTGCAGGTGAAATCGAATTTGCAGTATCATAATTTAGAGACATTAGGATGTCGTTCTATGGATTGAGGCTTGAATATGCCCTTGAGGGTAGTTTGAACTATATTGCTTGGAAGGAAAGGATGGAGGCAATGCTGGAAGACAACAAGCTTAAGGAATTCATAGATAAAGATATTCCTAAGCCTCCAACAACTGATGCTCAAGATTTGGCAGAGTGGAGAAAATGTGTTGCAAAGGCGAGAAGGATTATCCTAGAAGGAGTTCAAGCTCATATTGTCTCGAACCTCCATGGTAAGGAGACTCCATATGCAATATAGAAGGCCTTGAAATACCCATTTCAAATCAACGGTGACCACAGGAAGCTAAAACTGAAGGAAAAGCTCAGGAAAATTAAGATGGAGAAGGGAGACACAATACCAAAGTACTTGACCAAGTTCACCTAATGTCAGGATGAGCCTAGAAGTATTGGTATTATATTTTTTGAAGATGATCTAGTTAGCCTAGCACTTCTAGGCCTTCCCAAGCACTGGCAGAACTACCAGGATTCGGTAAATGGGAGGGAGAAGCTACGAGAGTGGGAGTGTTTGTGGTCCAACTTGGTGCAAGAAGAGTTTCGACAAAACATCAGAGATGGATTCTCATCCAAGCATGATTATGAGGAAAACTGTGCCTTAGATGGAAATGAAAAGAAAGGGAAAGGGAAGTCATCCCATTCCAAATCAGATTCCAGTCAGGGCGACAAGAAGAAGGACTTGTCAAAGATTAAATGTTTTCACTATCATGAGCTGGGACACTATGCCACAAAGTGTCCTTACAAGAAGGAAGACAAGAATCCCTCGGAAGGAGTGGTAGGTGAAGCTCTTGCTTCACAATTCAAGTTGGAATTCACCCACATCGCTTGCATGGTGACATCGGCGATGGGTAGTGTGTGGTACCTGGATAGTGGAGCCTCATTCCACATGACCGAAAATAAAGAATTATTCAGTGACTTGGAGGAGAAGGACCTCCAGATGCACATCGAAATGGGGGATGATGGAAGGTATAATGCGACTAACATCAGTATTGTTACTTTTCAGAGGGATTTTGATTCTCTTCTCACTTTGAAATATGTCATGTATGTTCCGGTTCTGAAGAAGAATTTGGTTTCAGTTGCTATGTTGGAGGACCATGGCTATGATGTGATATTTAGAAAAGGAAAGGCTTTCCTTTGTCACATAGCCTCAGGACAAGTGAAGAAGATCGAGGTTCAGGTGAATAACCTCTACAAATTGGATGTAGATGACTATGTTTCTTTGAGAACAAAAGTAGAGAAGGTGTAGAGCTGAGACATCGATTAGTTGTGGCATAGAAGATTGGGTCACTTTCACAACAAAGCTTTGAAGATCATGCAAAAAATTTCTACAGGACTTCCCAAGGGTGCACTAGATCAGAGAGATACATGCAAAGGGTCTACATTGGGGAAGTACACCAATCCCACGTTTCATGATAAGGGTAGTTGAGCACAAGTGATCCTTGAAAGAGTTCACTCAGATGTATGTGGACCATTCTTGATAGCCTTCGAAACCAAGCACAAGTATTATGTAATATTTGTAGATGATTTCTCACGTAAGTGTTGGATTTTCTTCATGCAGAAGAAAGATCAAATGTTCTCTAAATTTTGTGAATTTAAAGCACTTGTTGAGAAAGACGCTGGCAGGAAAGTGAAGGCTCTCAGGAGAAATAATGGTGGAGAATATGTGTCGAATGAATTCAAAAAATTTTATGCATCAAAAGGAATTCGACAGGAGTTGATAGCACCCCATAACCCACAATAGAATGGGGTGGCTAAAAGGAAGAACAAAAGTATTATGGGAGCTGCACGAGTGATATTACATGATCAGGGCCTATCGTTGCACTTATGGGTTGAAGCATGCAATACAACTGTATATGTGTAGAACATGAGTCCTCATCAAGTTCTCAAGATGAATACACCAGAAGAAGATTTTTCAGGTAAGAAACTAGATGCGGCACACTTTGGGACCTTTGGTTCATCAGTTTAGTGTCATGTTACTAAGCATGAAAGGAAAATGCTAGATCCAACAATTCAGTTGGGCATATTTTTGGGGTACACTGATACACCTCACAACTATCGGGTGTAATTGTCATTTCAGAGGATGATAGTGGTTCATAGACATGTGAATTTTGATGAAGAGAAGGCCATGAGATGTTACCTTGAGAGGGAGCTTCATTTGCATGGAGATGAGGAACTTTTTGTTCCAAAGGAAGAACCTTAGGATGATGTGGAGAAACCACATGTAGAGGAGCAGAGAGTGGAAGAACCCACTCATGCAGAGACTTCTAGAGATGGAAGGAACTACACCATAGAGTCTAACAAATTGATGCATAATGTTAAAGAGAATGTGGGAGCACCCACATTACAGTGCAAGTAGAGAAGGTCACCAAATCAGTACACTGGCTACATGGCTATGATGATTGAGAGTGTAGGAATTGAGCCATCCTCATTGGAGGAAGTAGTGCAGCAACCAGTATGTGTTGATGCCATGGTAGAGGAGTATGATTCCATTATCAGAAAAAACGTTTGGGAAGTAGTCCCAATACCAACAGACAAGTTAGTGGTGAGTTCCAGATGGATTTACAAAGTAAAGAAAGTAGCATATGGGAGTGTGGAGAAACACAAGGCGATATTTTTGGCCAGAGGGTTCTCTCAGGTGGAGGGAATTTATTACGAGGAGACCTTTTCTCTAGTAGCAAGGTACTCTTCAATTAGATATATTCTATCTCTTTCAGCGCATATGGGATAGAAGATACATCATATGGATGTGAAGACAATATTCCTTAATGGAGTGATTGAGGAAGAGGTGTACATTGAGAAATCGAAAGGATTTGAGACCTTTAACAAAGAGTCAGATGTGTGCAGACTCAAGCGAGCATTGTATGGATTGAAACAAGAACCCCATGCTTGGTACACTATTTTTAACAACTATTTCACCAGGTTGGGCTTCACCAAAAGTGAAGCATATGCAAACCTTTACCATATTGTGGTTGAAGGTAAATTGTTGATTATAGTATTATATGTTAATGATTTAATTCTAATAGGTGATGAGAAGCTCGTAAAATCTTCTAAAGAGGATCTTGTAAGAGAATTCAAGATGAAGAACCTGGGGCTCATGCATTATTTCCTTGGTATGTAAGTATGGCAAAGATATGATGAACTGTTTGTCTCTTAGGGAAAGTATGCCAACAAGATATTGAAGAAGTTCCACATGGAGAGAAGCAAACCCATGGCGACTCCTCTAGAAGGAAATTGGAGGAAGGAAGACGCTACTTCAGGTGAAGTAGTGGAGGCTACTATTTATAGGAAGCTTGTGGGTTCACTTATGCATTTGATCAACACACGACTGAACATATGTTTTGCAATTAAACATCTTAGTCAAGCAATGGTTAAGCCAACAAAACTTTATTGGAAGGCAGGTAAACATGTGTTAAGATACCTTAGAGGCACCACTTAGTTTGGTCTTTGGTACAAATGGACAAAGAGAGTGAAGTTGCAAGGCTTTACATATGTAGATTGGGTAGGGAGTCCATCAAACATGAAGATCACATCCGAGGGAATCTTCAATATTGGGTAAACAACATTTTCTTGGTACAATAGGAAGCAGAGCTTAGTTGTAATCAATTCGGCAGAAGTAGAGTACATGGTTGCTAGCCAAGCAACTTGTGAAGCCATATGGATGAGGAAGATCCTTGTTGGGTTATTTGGTCAGCACATGGATCCTACAATGATTTAACATGACAATCATATTTGTATCAAACTCTCTAAGAATCCAGTTTTTCATTATCTGTACAAGCATATAGAGATATGGTATCACTATCTACGAGATTATGTGTAGAGGAGAATCATGTTGCTCGAGTACATTTCTATAGAGGAACATGATGCAGATATTTTGAGGAAGGCATTGCCAAGATGAAAATTTGAGTTTCATAGAGGCATGTGTTGGGTTACTCAGTTTCTCTTAAAAATACCAACTAACATCCATTCATTAAATTGTCAGCCCGGAACTCATTTTTTTATCTTAGGGTTGTCCACACAGTATGTGAAAATAATAGTGCTAATGTGATCTAATCTATCTAGACCTATTGAAAGGTAAATGCATGTAAAATACAAGGAACAAATAGGATTTCCTAAAAGAACATCTTATTCAGAACTTCGAGAATTCAAACATAAACAATCAAAATTACTTTAATATGATCAAAGCATTGAATCTTCTACTGTGAATATTGAAATAATTATGCTAAACACAAGTTGTTTCCTAGGAAAATGCAGTTATAAGAAAGGAAAAAAACTTCTGAATAGAAATGATTCCACTGAAAGAAATATCAAATCTTGCACGTAACAATTCTTTATCAATCACAAGAAATGGTAGAACAAATAATGTTTCAAAAAATCAATTATGAGGAATTAAATCTCATGAACTTCATTCAAACTATTGTAGCATCTATCACTATAATGAGTAATCCAATAACCAATGATCAGATCTAGAAAGTGATTGAATAATTGCAAAGAAAGAACTGAAATCTTAAATGTAAATTTAATAACACAAAGAAGGGCAATAGTCGTTCTAGGATTGGGTCCTCGATCACTGGAATTCAACTTCCTTGGAGCTAGTTCAGTGCAAAGATTTAAAGTTGAACCATGAAAATCTTTGTTAAATTAATCAGGAACATTATTACAAAGGTTTTCTATAAAACTTATAGCATAGATAAAAATGATAGTAATTTCCCACCTAATCTACCGAGGTTTAGTTCCTCACTTTTATATTACAATCAAGTCTATTTTAAAAATAAGGAAGCGATCTTGAGAATTTGAAGATTCTCAAGATGCTTAATTCGAATTACAAAATCTCCCATATTTCCTCGGATAGGTGGCCAAGATCTCATTCACAACTGATCTTTCCATGATGACTTTCAGTCTCGCCCAATCAGGTTATAACTAACCCAAGTAGCTCCATGTAACTTGTTCTTGTCCAGCTATCCTAAGGAACAACATCTGCTATCAAAATTCCCTCTCAGTTAACAGTTCAAATCATAAGCATAACTCATATTTTCATAGTTAAATTAAATATTTTGAAGAATAAAATGATGAAAGGCTTATTGACAACGCTTAAAGTTCATATCACACAAATTACCATATATATATATATATATATATCTTATAAAATTAATAAAAAGATAAGGAAAAAAGGTAAGAGAATGTATCAATTCTGAAGCTTAACATCACCCACAACTTACCTGTTTACATGACCTCATGCAAACAAATGATTGACATGGAGGGTAGTTAAAGAACAAGTTGGGTAAGAATCTTCTCCATAATGCTAGAAACCATTTATTCTTCGGATTTCATAGAGAGCGACATACTTAATTGCTTCACTTAAATCATACTCAGACTTATAATCATCTTGAAAAAACCAAATTATTGGACACTTGTACCTACACCCTATCCGGTTAGGGCCTTCTTATAATACCATATGAGCGTGATCCTGTGCTCTATCCATTACAACATAGAAATTTCAATAATAGAAGGGTTCTCTATTTTTTATTTCATTGGATGAGGCCTACCACCTTTGTCTGGCCCCTTGCAGGGCCTCATAATTGATATCTAGCAGACATTCTAACCTTGACTGCAATACATCATTATGAATAGGTGCTAAAGAATTGACAACACCATACTACTCCATGGATCTCTTGTGGCGGATGAGTGTGCATAAAGGGCTTCATGGCTCTCCTCTGACCTAGTGGTCAAGACCAAGTTCTCTTCTTTGGAACAAATTATAAGATTTTTCCCATCTTATTTGATTTTTAGAAAAAGATATGAAAGCTTGGAACTGTACATCCCTTATAAAAGGGGTAATATTCTCATCTCTCTTTTCTTCTAGAAAGAAATTATGAATACCTTGTATTCTCATCTTGTCTATGGAAAGAATCAACAAATTATGAAACATTGTTAAATTCGTAAGGTTGCCTAGATCGGACAACCTTAACCTTGAGAAATAAGTATCGTTCCAGCAAAAATAAGGCGTAATTCCTAGCGAGGACCTTCATAAAAAAGCATCCGAGTATATAGAGAAGACTTCTTTCATCTATTCTGTAGCTTTTTCAAGTTCTTTCTCCAAAGGTTTAACCTTTTTCTTAGCTACTCTCATCTTGGCATAAGTTTCATATTTTGTGACTGAAAATGCCTTGAACTTTTGCAATAGCTTGTGATGTTATTTTTGAGGAACTACCTACTTTTGATATTGTACTATAGTCTCTCATTGTTCTTCCATTTTCTTAATCAAGACTTGAATAGTAGCTTCCACAATCAGAGGAGTGTTGGTGGGCTCCAGTATTGCAGCAATAATGCTACAACTCCTGGGACTCCCTTCTTTACTTTTATCGACCTAGTAGTTCATAACAAACTTGGAAGCAACGGTGCTATATGCACAAGTACTAGCTCTTGCCGCAGGCTGTCACTTGATCAGCTGGCACAAGTCCACTAGGAGCTTAAGCCAACTTCTATGAGCTCTCAGAAGAAGCTTTTAACTGTGATGGATGAAAGCTAACTCTAAGGAGGCTAATCTATCTGTAAAAAGAAACTAAAAGCTGAAAGGAAATGCAAACCCTAACAAACACTAGTTTTACCAACTAACCCTACTAGTGCAAGAAAAGAGATGAAAGCTACTGAAATGGATGCCATTGACTCTTGGAAAGGTAAAATGCATGTGTCTAAGCTACTTCTGAAGTAAAATCTGGAAAAAAACATCTTTTTGTATTTTTGAGTAATTTTGCAGAATTATTGTGCATGTGCTTTGACTATTTTTTCTGTGCAGAGGTTGATTGGCGAAAGGAAATGCTTGAAGGAGGTTGGGAAGGTGAGAAGAGGGCCTAAGGGGTCCCTAACACCCTTCCAGAGAGTTTCACAATGATCAGATCTCGAAAAACTGCTCACGTGATCTTTTACAGGAAGTCTGCAGGGGTTCTACAGGATGTTCTACAGGAAGAGCCGAGAGAGAATTTTGGAGGGTTAATGGCGGAAAGACGGTGGGAAATTGGAAATGGAGGATGGATGAGGATGTGAAGGGGTCTAATACCTGGTAGATGCAGCTAATAAGTGATGAAGGTGGTTGGATATGGTTCAAGGATGGAGGGAGCAAGGTTGCACAAAGATATGGAAATTAGGTCAAGTTGGAAAAGGGTGGCGACTGAAGGGAAGGAATCTGGAATTAGGAGTTGGAGTAGGTGGTATGATGGAGGAAGGATAGATAGGGAGGTATTACAGATGCTCTACACACTATTTCTCAAAACTGATTAAAGAAAGACTAGAAAACCCAGAGATCTAGTTATTTTGACCTACTTTGACCTAAAAACCAGAAACATGATGAGCAGAAGGTTATAGACAGGAAATCATGCAAAGTAACTATGGAAACTAAGCAAGAACAGATTCTGAGCATGCAAGTACAACTGGTATCAACTTTCCTAACTAAAAATCTAACACTAGCAATTGCATAAAGAGGCAAAAACAGTGTTTTTGTGGTAGCAAGTATGCCTTGGTCTCAGCCCATGGTCCCAAGGAGGGAGAAATGAGATCAATGACTACTTGATAGCCTTTTTGTGGATCTTTTCTGTTACCAAACTATCAAATCAACCTGAAGCATGAAAAACTATCTCAATCATAAAAAACAACCCAAGTAACAAAGCAAGATGTTAACCTAAATAACATAAATTATTCTATGAATGCATCAAAGACACATGAAAGTACACAAAGGAGGTACTAGCACTTGGGTTGGGCCAAACCCCAAGAGCTACAGCCTCCTAAGAAAGATTAGAGCTGGTGCAAAGCTGGATTCATCTTTATTGATCAAAAAATAATAGTTACATCCCAAAAACTGTTTACAAGAAAAAGCTAGAAAATGTGCTGAAATGCAGAGCTAACCTACTGACTAAAATCTAACTAACATCTGACTAACCAAACTGAGGCCCTAAGCCTTCTTATTTATACAAATTGAGGACCCCAACAGTCCTCCTAAACTTTAGGAACTCGGCTGCCAAAACTTGCAGTTAACAACAACTTTACTAGCCCTGCTCGGTTGCCCTTGTGATAATCTATGTGGTGGCCCTTGAACTCTGAGCTGCTAGTGGAGAATTCAAGGTAAGGGCTCATAAGTGAAGGGGAGACCTTCCTACAAATCCTCTCCCTTGTTCTTCCACGAATTAGGCTTCCAGGTGCTCATTAAAACCTTTGATTTTGTCTCAAAATTGACCAAAAAACTGCATACAGCACACATTAGACTTTTTGGCATAATGACTAACCCAATTCACTCTATTAGCATAAATATAATAAAAAACATGCAATAAACTAATGAGAATGGTGGATTAATTCGAATTAGGAGGTAAAATGAGCCCATATAATTACCCATTTCTGGGGCTCATCATCACCCCCTATTGAAAGTGTTACTCATCCACTAAGCAACTAATCTATCTCTTCATCTTTGATGGCCCTGGTGGCCTCCCTATCATCCCAATCATCTGATGTGGTCTACTCATATGTGCTGTAAAATTCTGCCTTCTTATCCATGTCCTTCCACTGCTCCTCCTATTCTGCTTGTTTGAATCCTTGTGCTTTTCCTGGCCCTAAAATACATGGAGGCCTGCCTTTTTCTCTTTCTTTTGGCTTAATTGGTGTGCTCAGGGCAGTGAGACCGACTGCTGCCTCCCTTGCCAACATTTCAGGGAATTTCTCTTCCTGCTGTTCTTTTTCTTCACTTCCTGTAGAAATTTCTATGCCCACTGTTTCTGCTTGTGCCACTGATATCTCGGGGTGTGCCTCTTCTTCCTTTTTTTCTCTTATTTTGTCTTCTCTGCCTCTGTTAACTTTTCTTCCTCAAGCTCTGTTTTGGTTTTCTTCTCATCTTGTTTAGTTTCTGCCTTCTCTGCTTTAGTCTTTTTCTTTTCTGTTCTGGGTCTTCCTTCTCATCTTTTGTTTTGATTTCCTCCTCTGTTTCAAGTTCTTCTTTCTCCATTTTGGTCTTTTCCTCTTTTTCTATTTCCTCCTCATCTTCCCCTACCATATTTCTAAAAATCTCCCTATCATGATGTGTAGTGACTGCTAGAAATGTTCAGGTGAGGAGGGAGGAAACAAACTTTCAAAACTGGAAATAGAGAAATGGCTGAGGTTTGTCTTTCTAGAATCAGGAATTTCTCATGTTCTTATTTTTCACAACATCAATTTGCAATTTTTCTTCAAACTGTTTCCAACTTGAATTTGCTTCTCGGTTTTTGAGAAAAATCAATACTTTTGACAGAACATAGAATATTTATAACACAGTGTTTTGTCTTCAGAGAGTGGACAGTCTTGCAAATTTGGTTTTTCATAGGTTGGCTTCTATGGTTGCATCCCTTTTTTCAGAAAAATGTGAGAAAGAAAAAGGCATGTTTTTGATGCAAAGCAGAAAAATGGAGAGACTGTGTAGAAATCAGAGAAGGAAAGAAACACAGGCAGACTGTTAAGCTTCACTTTCCTTTCTTTCAACCCAATACTGTGTTTTTAATCCTCCACCTTATATAAATATATCATATGCAGAGAAGTTTCCCGAGCCTATCTCTTTTCAAGCTCAAATTTTGACAAAAATATCAAATTTTCTGGCTACAGAACTGCTCTCTGCCCTTCCTGTAGAAATCTTCCTGTAGACAGTGTTCCTGTAGAATGAAACTGTGCTTCCTGTAGAGCCCGATAGGCAGAAGATTTAAAAAAAAACATGCAGAAATCTGGTGGAGGATGACTGGTTAGCTGCTCTGGAAGTGGTAGATGCATACTCCAGTCGAGAACATCGTGAAGGCACAGTTAACAAAGAGTGGTGAATGCGTTAACTGAGCTGTCTTTTAACTACTGGCGTGATTCGTGGTGAGGAGATGAGGTGGCCAGATGTACGTTGTCCCCATGCATACTGCAGTGTTGTTATGAAACTCTATGCTGCTTTCCCATAATCACTTACATTAATTACGTTGGAGTTTAAACATCCACCATTACCTGTTTTCAGTTTTCTTCCCGAGATGGCTGCGCACACGTGCCACTTGCACCCATTGAGCGTTGTTTGAACTAGATGAGGCGCTGTCTGAACTGGATGAGGGTGGCCAGTTAGCTGGCCACCGATCTTGTTTAATCACAACCATCTCACTATCCATGCAGTTCTTAAATTACATTCATGCAACAAAGGAACGGGTTTAGTCACATACATGGAAGTCGAATGTGTTTGTTGTGAGGTGCTGTGGTATTTCCTTCTGCTGCATGCCTTTGTTTCTGTGGATGCATGCTGGTCTAGTTGCTGATACATGGCTATTTTTCTTGTGCAAGTATCCTCTGGCTGGATCTAAGCTACAGGAGCCTATTTCAACGTTCATATTTGCACCCTCATGTTGCTGATGCTGGATTTTTGCAGGACAACAACTTGTTTTGTCCATAGCTCCCAAACGATAGATCAGATTGACCTGAAATTTTTTGAGCATGTTTCTATCATCATTGTGCACCTCCCATAGCAAAATTGTGCTCAATGGATGCACATATTTCGAGAAAAACTAAAATGGCTGAAGGTGACAGAGGTCAATTTCTTGAAAACCGTGCACTGGAATTGGCTGAAATTGCTTGGGCAAGTTACTATCACCCATATGCATCTCCTCATGAAACATGTTTTGAAATGGATGCACAGATATGGAGAAAATGCAAAAATGGCTGAAGGTGATGGAGGCTGATTTCTTGGAAACCGTGAACTGGAATTAGCTGAAATTGATTGGGCATGTTGCCATCATCCCTATACAACTCCCCATAAAACAGTTTTTTAAATGGATGCATGATTTTCAAGTTAGGGCAAAAACAAATTTCTGCTCTATGTATTTTTGTATCAGAGCATTCTGCAGTTTTTGCACAATAAGGAAAAAATGAGCTTGGGTTGTAATACAGACTTGGTTCTCGGCTGATGAGGAATCTAGACAAAGGGTAACAGGTATGGTGAGTGAAAAACTACTGCTTGATTTTTCATTAAGGAGTTTTTGCTGGCAGTATGAAGAAAACAGGATTTCTGTGTGTGACTGGGCAGGAACATAAAAAAATGAGTGCAATGGAGGTGTACGGAGATGGAAAAAGGTGAAATATGGTGATGGATGGAAGCAGAGATGTTTATAGGCCTCATGGACAAATTCCCAACCTTCGGGTCCTCTTCGGAGATCAAATTTGGCTTGTTTGTAGGCTCTACATGATCTTCCTGTAGAAGCCAAAGAACTTCCTGTAGAAGGTGAAATCTCAGTCCGAATGAGACCAAATAGTGGGAAAAGGTAGTGGTCATGGAGGAATGGATTGTGAGGGATGCTTACAGCCTGGTGCTGACCTCTGTCTTTGTTTTGTGCGATCCTCCTAACCTGCAATTTCCTTCCTGCAACCTGCAATTATTCAATAGAAATTAGGTTTATTTTTCTTTTTCTCTTTATTTATTTTTTTTGAAAACGACTAGGGTGCCTCAAGGAGGTTTTAACCCTAATTACTTGCCCTGGGCACCTCCAAGGGAGGTTTTCACCCAGAGATCTTATTCTCTTTTCTTTTCTCTTCTTTCCAACCCAATGACCGCCTCATGGAGGTTTTCAATCAATGGGCTAATCTGAGGCGCCTCCGAGGAGGTTTTCACTTTAGATTTTTATTTTTTTCTCTTATTTTTCATTTTTCCTTTATTTCTTTTTTCTTTTTTCCTAGCCTACCCTACTTGAAAAACAAAATCATTTTCAAGTATAAGAATACTTCCAATGGAGCCATGTGCACATCGAGATGATAGACAAAATGATGTGGAGGCTTGAAATGCATGCTTTGACAGGTATCCAGATTTCAGAGACCAAATGATTTGACTTTGAAGGGATCAAGCATAGCTGAGGAAGAGAGTACTGTTGCAACTTAGTGACCGTCTGGAACCATATCTCAATATAGCTTTGATATCCTTGGTCCTTTTGCTGATCTGGATCATTCTTCATGTCACCTTCTACCATGACCTTCTCATCTTCCTCTTTTTGCTGATTTTTCTCTTGAATACATGGAGGATTTGATGGTAACCATGAGGGAGCTCTCTCGATCTCTGATTCTGTTGTCTTCTCTTTATCAAGTGCAGCCCATGGTCCTTTGATCTCCTCTTTTGAATCTTCTTTTGCTGGATGTGGTCCTTCAATGATATCAAGATAATCTCTTTCTTGCAATACTCTTCCTGAGCTATGGTGAATATCATTGAGCTCAAAAGGAGTTGTTTGGACATGTTGTGCCTCAGCACTGTAATTGGGTTGAGCTATTCCAATGTGCGAGTTTTGAAATGGTGGTACGGGTAGTTGAGTGGGGGTGTATATTTGAGATGGATGTGGATGGGGTTGTGGTTGGGCAGGTGGTGGAGGCAAAGGAGCGGGAGGAGAGTTGTACTGGGGCCTCCACCCCTGATGAGGTGCATTCCATTGAGGCTGTGGCTGAGCATAGGGGTGAAATGGATGAGTAGCTGGTTGAGCATGATATTGAGATGGATACGACCAAGGAGGGTGTGTGGACCAGGAAGGATGAACAAGAGGACCCCAAGAAGGCATGGAAGTGTCTTGATAGGGGCTGTAATAAGTCTGGGATGTCCGTTGCATTCCCTACTGGTAAGTTGTGGGTCCATGTGGCCTCCTTTGGTTCATATAATAGAGTGGTTCAGTGGCTCCTTTGGCCCTCTGATATGCAGCGTTAATTCTGGGCAAGGAAGGGCACTAGTTCGTAGGATGGTCTCTTTCACAGACAAAACACACTTCTATGGAGTACAATGGACATTCGTTCCTAGGATGCTTTCTAGTGCACCTGGGACAAAAGATGGCCAAAGCCCTCTCTACTTCCTCTCGATATCTTTTGGTATGCATGGCAAGCATCTGCCTCACCTCGCTTTGCAATCTTCCCACATGTCTCCAATTTCACCCTCAATGGATGAGTTGGAAGAAAAGGTACTGCTCCCAACATTTCTGTTTTCAGCCATTGGCTCCAAAGGAATGTTTTGTTCTTCTTCTCCCCTAGAGGTTCTTCAAATATGTCTTGTTGTCCACCCAAGGGTTCTTCTTAATCATAGCCATTGAAGAAGAGAGAAGGTTGGCTGTGTGAAGCAGTGGGGGTGTTGTGTAAACATTTTTCTGACTTATCTCTACTCCTAGAAGGCATGAAAGGAAATATTTTTGGTTGATTCTTTTATTTTATTTATTTATTTTTATTTTATTTATTTATTTATTTTTATTTTTATTTTTTTTTTCTGCTTGTACCTGCAAAACTGAAATAGATTGAACTGCAGCTAACTGAAATCTATCTTGATGAAATGAAAATGCAGAATTGAAATGAAAGCAAGAAATGACTAATCTATGTTGCTGAAATGAAATTGCAGCAATGAAATGCTAAGCTACGCTTGCAGAATTGAAATTGAAGAAATAAAATGCTAATCTATGCTTGCAGAATTGGAATTGCAGAATTGAAATGCTAATCTACGCTTGCAGAATTGAAATTGCGGAATTGAAATGCTAATTTATGAAAGCGGGAAATATCTAATCTATGCTTGCTGGAATGAAATGAAAGTAGGAGATGTTTAATCTAATTTTTCGGAAATGAAATTGCAAAATGGAAATGAAACAACTACTCTACTCTTTGCTGACATAAACTACTTAGCAGAATGTTGTAGTAGAAAATAGAAGAAAAGCAGCAATCACCAATACTCTGACACTTCCCCGGCAACGGCGCCAAAATGATGGTGGGCTCCAGTATTGTAGCAATAATGCTACAACTCATGGGACTCCCTTCTTTACTTTTATCAACCCGGTAGTTCGTAACAAACTTGGAAGCGACGGTGCTATATGCACAAGTACTAGCTCTTGTTGTAGGCTGTTACTTGATCAGCTGGCACAAGTCTGCTAGGAGCTTAAGCCAACTTCTATGAGCTCTCAGAATAAGCTTTTAACTGTGATAGATGAAATCTAACTCTAAGGAGGCTAATCTATTTGCAGAAAGAAACTAAAAGCAAAAAGGAAATGCAAACCCTAGTTTTACTGACTAACCCTACTGGTGCAAGAAAAGAGATGAAAGCTGCTGAAATGGACGCCATTGACTCTTGGAAAGGTAAAATGCATGTGTCTAAGCTACTTCTAAAGTAAAATTTGGAAAAAACATCTTTTTGTATTTTTAAGTAATTTTGCAGAATTATTATGCATGTGCTTTGACTATTTTTTCTGTGCAGAGGTTGATTGGCAAAAGGAAATGCTTGAAGGAGGTTGGGAATGTGAGAAGAGGGCCTAAGGGGTCCCTAACACCCTTCCAGAGAGTTTCAAAGTGATCAAATCTCAAAAAACTGCTCACGTGATCTTCTACAGGAAGTCTATAGGGGTTCTACAGGATGTTCTACAGGAAGAGCCGAGAGAGTATTTTGGAGGGTTAATGGTGGAAAAACGGTGGGAAAGTGGAAATGGAGGATGGGTGAGGATGTGAAGGGGTCTAAGACCTAGTAGATGAAGCTAAGAAGTGATGAAGGTGGTTGGATTTGGTTCAAGGATGGAGGGAGCAAGGTTGCACAAAGATATGGAAATTAGGTCAAGTTGGAAAAGGGTGGCGACTGAAGGGAAGGAATCTGGAATTAGGAGTTGGAGCAGGTGGTATGATGGAGGAAGGATAGACAGGGAGGTATTACAGATGCTCTGCACAGTATTTCTCAAAACTGATTGAAGAAAGGCTAGAAAAACCAGAAATCTAGCTATTTTGACCTACTTTGACCTAAAAACCAGAAACATGATGAGCAGAAGGTTATAGACAGGAAATCATGCAAAGTAACTATGGAAACTAAGCAAGAATAGATTCTAAGCATGCAAGTACAACTGATATCAACTTTCCTAACTAAAAATATAACACTAGCAATTGCATGAAGAGGCAAAAACAGTGTTTTTGTGGCAGCAAGTATGCCTTGGTCTCAGCTCATGGTCCCAAGGAGGGAGAAATGAGATCAAGGAATGCTTGATAGCCTTTTTGTGGATCTTTTCTATTACCAAACTATAAAATCAACCTGAAGCATGAAAAACTATCTCAATCATCAAAAACAACCTAAGTAACAAAGCAAGATTTTAACCTAAATAACAGAAATTATTCTAAGAATGCAGCAAAGACACATAAAAGTACACAAAGGAGGTACTGGCACTTGGTTTGGGCCCAACCCCAAGAGCTAGAACCTCCTAAGAAAGAATAGAGCTGGTGCAAATCTGGATTCATCTTTATTGATAAAAAAATAATAGTTACATCCCAAAAACTGTCTACAAGAAAAAGCTCGAAAATGTGCTGAAATGCAGAGCTAACCTACTGACTAAATCTAACTAACATCTGACTAACCCAACTGAGGCCCTAAGCCTTCTTATTTATACAAATTGAGGACCCCAACAATCCTCCTAAACTTTAGGAACTCGACCGCCAAAACTTGTAGTTAACAACAACTTTACTAGCCCTGCTCGGCTGCCCTTGTGATAATCGATGTGGCGGCCGTTGAACTCTGAGCTGCTGGTGGAGAATTTGAGGTAAGGGCTCATAAATGAAGGGGACACCTTCCTACAAATCCTCTCCCTTGTTCTTCAACAAATTTGGTTGCTAAGTGCTCATTAAAACCTTTGATTTTGTCTCAAAATTGACCAAAAAACTGCATAAAGCACACATTAGACTTTTTGGCATAATGAATAACCCAATTCACTCTATTAGCATAAATATAATAAAAAACATGCAATAAACTAATGAGAATGGTGGATTAAGTCGAATTAGGAGTTAAAATGAGCCCATATAATTACCCATTTCCGGGGCTCATCAAGTGTATGGTGGCACGACCTTAGTCTATGTTTCTCTTGTAATAGAAATTGGTAATTTTGTTTGAGCTCTAGCTTCAGTAGTTAAAACATTGATATTTGACATGTCTGACTCAGTTTGAGTCCCTACAGTAAGGGAAACAACAAAATGTTTAGTTTCAGTTTGGGTCTCTTTTTCTGAAACTTCCTTCTTTTTCTCATTTCTTTTCTCATACTTCTTTTTGGTTCTGTTGTTTCACAACCATCTCTTAAGTTGTCGAACCCTTCTTTGTAACTCCCTATTTTCTTTCTTCAACAACTCCATCTCTTTACTATTCTTACCTTCTCATTTGTTTCTCAATCCTCTATTAACCTTCTGCATAAAATTTCTGGATAGGGTGACTGTAGGAGAGGGAAAAACAACAATGGTTGCTATCTTTTCAATCACTAGTTCCTTAGTAGGCTCAATTGTAGCATCAGTTATAGATTCGACCAGGTTTTTTCCATCCTAGGGTCCCTTTGGAGAGTCGACATTGACTTCTCGTTCCATACTTTCCCGAGGAGATTATAAGGCTACCTCTTCAAAAGAGGAGGGTTCTCGAATGGTTGTGAAAAATTCAACAGAGTGTTCCCGAAGAAACATATTCTCAGGATCCCCCAAATATTATAAAATAATAGTAGCGATAGAATTATAAGGAGAGGCTGGAGATATGGGTGATGTCCTTTGATTAGGAGAATCCTTTGAACAACCTACAACTCCTTCAAAGTCCATAGAATTCAAAAAGTTTTCCAATCCTTCTAAAACTTGAGCTGCCTCCATTTCATGTTCCTAAGGAGGGTCCTCCTCATGAGTTTCCAGTATGTTCAGAAACTTTTGAGGTTCACTGCCCTCAAATGACTGTTCTGCAAAGTTTACGAAATTTTGGGACGTAGCCAACCTTGCCAATATCCTTCTTTTCCCAGGTAAGGAGGCTAAGAGAGAGGTCATCCTCTTTTCTAACTTTGTTAATTATTGAGGGGCAAGGGTTTCAAAGTCTCTTATATAGTAACGTTCTCATTTTGATTGGTTTCTTCATCTCCTTCTAGCTGTTTATCATCAAATAGAATATGTTCGGGTTCTTCACTGGGTGCTTCGTTTCTTGGTGGAGCCTCACGATTTCCCAAGAACTCTTCCCAGTTTAACTGTGATTGGTACAAATTTATGACAATTATCAATTTTATAATTCCATGGTGGCTCACCACTGAAGGCTGATCCTTGGACCTCTTAAGTCTTACGACATCTCAAAAAATGAGGTAGGTTCAGGGTTACCATTCGTCTCAGTGCCGCCAACAACTTTAGGTGTCGCCCCCTTACAATATCATATTGACCATCACATGTAATGTATCTTTGGACCACACATGCTAGTTCTTTCCATGGTTCTGGCAATGAGGTAGGGTTGTACCCCTTACCTTTTCTTACCAATTCTTCCCCAAGATTGACAAAAAAGGATGTTGCGCTCTGTAATGGAGTGTGCATCTCAAACCATTTCTCACCTTTCGAGGGTGGGCTTGTTGTTTCAACTAGTACTTCTACATTAACCTAGATTTTTTTGCCTTTTACTATTGTCATGTCATTGCTCAAACTCTTCATGAATTCCAAAGCCACTTGACTGTAGAAACCTTGCAACCATAGGAAATACTCTGACAATCCTACCTGGTCCAGAATACTTCATGCCTATTAATAAATCTGCAACTGTGCAGGTTCACTTTGTACCAAGTGACCACGCATTTCAGTTGTTCCTACAGGGAGAAACTTGGAAATAAAATAGAAACATCAAGCTTAGTAGATACAAGGTCGGAAATATTGTATAGAGTAGAAAATTCAAAGAACATAACATATAATGATTGCTGAAAAGTTTGTAAGCATCCGGTTATATGTTTACTTTTCAGCCCCCACTCGATGAAATTAAAGGTCGTCCTCGACCATTCATTATGTATTTGATTTAGAAAGACATTTGGCATGACTAATTAGATAAGAATGCATTAATTCAACGTAATGGAGCAACCATCAAAGAAAAGGAAAATAATGGTGAGGCGTGCGACGTACTTATTGGAGGGATTGATCATGGAATTTGCTAGCAAGTCTTAGATATTTACGATGCCTAAAGTATTAAAATTGGGAAAAAACATGTGGAGATATCTTTGAGCCCCGGTCATGGATAAGACAAATTTGATTGAAAGATTGCCTTTAGAGAAAAAAAAAGTGAAAGAAATTTAAAATAGATTTAATAATTCTTCAAAGGTTACATCCCTAATACGTAGAATAAAAAAGTAATTATTCATACACATTCATCATTACCAACTTCCAAAGGAGAAAAAATGAGTTCCTATAGTAATTCAATGTTTTTCCTTTGTTATTGCTAAGGGAGAGAAAAATAGCTATTTTTAGATGGTAATTTTAGATATACTTCAATACCACAGGCATGTCCTCTACTGCCAGTAGACGTCTATAGCCTCGACAAGGTTTCCTTTTAACCCATTGACATGCCACTATCCCATTCCACTTTTAAAAAGGATTCATAACTTTTTATTATTTCTCAATTGTTGATAAAAGGCCATTGTTTTGACGTGGTGACCAGTTGATAACAATTCCATTCTTGAGAGAGAATGAGACAAACAAGCTAGCTTATGATTGGACCTCTTGTCCTTCAACCTAATGATCACAACCCATTACCCTGGCTTGGTGACTAGTGGTAATGTTGCCACATTAAATCTTATGATCATGATAGGTTGGCTTGTGATGAGACCTCCTATCCTTTGTCCATTTTTTCTTACACTTCATTTATTGTTAATTTTTTTCCTTTATGATAAAATATTAATGGATGGTGTGGCTTATTAACTCCTTAAGAGTTAGGGATGGTGCAAAAAGTATCCCAATGATTACCTCTTTAGTTTGTCGTTTCGCTGCCCAAAATTTATTTTTTAAGGAGATCAAAGAATTATAGAAACTTTGGAAAGAAAGAAAAATCTTCCAATGGTATTTTGAAGAAATGTAGTCTAAATATATTTATAAATTTACAATATGAGGGTTGTTTTAGAAATTTAGGAGTTTTTCAAGTTCTATTTTAAAAATTTCTTATAAAACATTCCCTAATGGGAATCATTCAAGTAACTTATCTATTTTACCATGATTCAAAGGAGGGCTTCAAAATCAATTTAAAAGAATAACTATTTCTAGAAAAACAACTATGGTTGGAAAAAAAAACAAGAGTAAAGGGAAAAATAGTTAAAACTAGTAAACATCAACCATGACCAAGGAAGCATCAACTGTAACTAAGGGAACAACAACTGTGACCAAGGGAGCAACGATTGTTACTTAAGAAAACAACAACTTCCCCATATGTGTTTTATTATATATATATATATATATATATATATATATATATATATATATATATATATATATATAGAACAAGTTTTCACAACAAGTATTTACATTTTGTACAAAATGAAATGAATTTCAAAAAAGAATGCTTCAATTGGTTATATCTGTGGGGTTACCTCCCTGATAAACTAAAACCTGCAAATTAGAATCATTGTTTACCTTATGAAGAAAAGACTCCCGTGTAAGCGATTGATGATATAGGCGTAATCAGTGTCTATTGGAAAGTAGAGAGATGCCAAATCCCTCAATAGCAGTGAGGCTCACCATACCATTATTGTGAACTTTGATGACCTCATATGGACCCAACCATCTAGTTTGAAGCTTCCCCGGGAAATACTGAAATCTAGAATGATACAATAGCGCCCAATCACCTTTTTCAAAAATTTTATTCTTAATAAGGCGATCATGCCATTTGGACCTTTGTTTCTGAAAAACAGTTATGTGTTGTAAGGTCGCGAAGTGCATTTCGTCTAGTTCATTAAGTTGTTGCAGGCATTGTTTCTGCGCTTCTGTCAAATCCGACCCGACTTCCCTTGCATCTTTCAAAGTCTTGATTTCAAATTATATCAGAAAAATGGGCTCCATCCTAGAAACAAGTTGGCATCGTGAACAATCAGTAGTGTTGTGCCAAGTCATTCTATAGGCCCATAGGGCCTCAGGGAGTTTGGCAACCTAGTTTTGACGGTTTGTAGATACATTTTTAGTTAGAATTGCCTCCATAATTTTATTGTGACTTTCCACCTATCCATTCGCTTGGGGATGATAAGGGGAAGTAACCCTGTGTTTGATGTGATACTTTTGCATTGTAGCAGAAATTTTGTGGGAAATGAAATGTGAACCTCCATCTGTTATTATTTCTCTAGGAAATCCATACCACACAAATAGTTCAAACAAAAATTTAATAACTGCTTCTTTTGTAGCCTTTGAGAGAGCTACTACTTCCACCCATTTGGTTACGTAGTCTGTGCAAACCAAAATATATGTATTTTGGTTCGATGGTGGGTTAAAGGGGCCCACAAAATCTAATTCCCATATTTCAAAAGGTTCAAGTACAATTTGAGGTTGTAGGGGCATTTCATCATATTGAATGGGACAACCCATCCTCTGATAGTTATCACAGTTCTGCACATATTTCTTTACATGCTTGAATATCGTGGGCCAATAATAACCCATCTGCAACACTTTATGCCCAGTCCTTCGGTCAACAAAATTCCCATCGCATGGTTCGTCATGGAAAGCCTTAAGGATATCGTAAACCTCATCTTCTTTGATACATCTATGGATTTGAAGATCAGATCTTGTGTGAAAAATATATGCGTCAATCCAAGAGAACCATGCACTGCGTTGAACAATGAGCTTCCTTTCCCAAGATGGTAAATGTGCCGATAGTTTTCTTGCTGCCAGATAATTTTCCACATCCGCGTACCAGGGTGTTTTAACAGCTACAAAAAATAAATGTTCATCTAGAAACTAATCTTCCACTGGTGAGAAGTTAGCCACTATAGGAGTTCTGGATAGAAAATCTGCAACCAGATTCTCCTTTCCCAACCGATATTTTATGGTAATATCAAATTCCTGTAATAACAACAACCAACGTGTTATTCAACCATTAGTAATAGGTTTATTGGCTAAATACCTAATGGCAGAATGATCAGTATATAAAAAAATTGGATATCTTGTTATATAGTGACAAAATTTATTGGTAGAGAAAACAACAGACAAAAACCCTTTTTCCATGACTATGTAATTTAGCTCCGCTAGTGCAAGATTCTTGTTGATATAATAAATAACATATGGCTTTTTGTCTTCTTCCTATCCAAGTACAACTCCTATTGCTGTATCATATGCATCAACTGAAATGTGGAATGGTAAGTTCCAATTTGGCCCTCATAACACAGGGGCTGTTGAGACCAACTTCTTAAGATCTGCAAAAGCAACATCGCACCTGTTAGTCCATTCAAACTCCACATTTCCTATTAATACATACAAAGGTGTTGCTATCTTTGAAATTTTTTCTATAAAGCGATGATAATAACCAACATAACCAAGGAAACTATGCACCTTTGTTTGTGTACGAGGAGTAGGTAGCATAAGAATTACCTCAATTTTTGTTGGATCTACTTGGATACCTACAGCAGAGATATAATGCCCTAGAACTACACCTTCTGTCATCATCATGTGACATTTTTCATTACTAAGGCATAATCTAGTGGTGATGCATCGTTCAAGAACTTTCTCCAGGTTTTGTAAGGCTTGCTCAAATTCATTACCATAGGGAGTAAAATCATCCATGTAGAGTTCAAGTCCTTCACTGATTAAATCAGAAAAAATACTCAAGATTTCTCTCTAGAAGGTGGTTGGTGCATTGCACAACCCAAATGGTAAAACCCTATATGCAAAGGTTCCCCATGGACAGGTGAATGTGGTTTTGTCCTGATCTTCAGGAGCAATTTGGATTTGATTGTATCCACTAAAACCATCCAGGAAAGAGAAAAATTTCTTCCCAACAAGAGTATCAAGGACCTGATCTACAAATGGAAGATGGAAATGATCTTTTTGTGTAGCTTTATTCAATTCCTTGTAATCCACACAAATTCTCCATTTTCCATTTTTCTTAGGGACCACAACCAGAGGTGAAACCCACTGGCTGTCAGAAATAGGATATATAAAATTAACATCAAGAAGTTTTTGCAGCTCCTATTTTACTATATCCCTAAGGTGTGGCTTTAATATTCTTTGTGGTTGGTGAATGGCACAGGCATCTTTCTCTATATAGATGTGATGTCTACATAATTGAGGATGAATGTCTTTCATACCAGAATACTCCCAAGAAAAGGCCTCTTTATATTTCTGGAGGACCTGAATTAATTTTTTGTGCTGTAGTTTATATAGATTAGCATTAATGTTCAAAGTCTTTCCATGCTCAATTTCGATGGGAATACTATTATGAACTATAGTTGTGGGTATATGATCGTTATTCCGAACATTCAATGGATCTTCCTGGGCCTCATTGTCAAAAATTTCTTTTAACATTTGGCATGTTTGATTTCCAATAGTAGATGGTTGGTTAATGAAGCCACTAATTACATCATCATCAAACTTCCTTTTAAAAGTGAGAGCCTCATCTAAAGTAAGAGGAGGACGCAGATTTTCTTCTTGATATTTTGGAGGGAACGATTGATAATTATCAATTGATAGGCTCGATTTGGTAGGTGGATATAGGATGAGGTTTTTAACAACAATCCCTTTTGCAATTGTCATATTTCCTTTTTGACATTCGATATACGCATTTGTAGTTGCAAACCATGGCCTTCCTAGTATCAGAGGGTGTCCATCGAACCAATTTTTGGGATCGATGATCAGAAATTCCATTGGGTACTCCTAGGAATCTACAGAAATGATAATGTATTCTAGAGTGCCTTTTGGTATGACTACTGATCAATCAACCAATTCCAACATAATGGTGGTCGGTTTAAATGTTGTAATCCCAAGGATCCCAAAGGTTTCTATAGTCAAGATATTTATTGTAGCTCCTAAGTCCACAAGGGTGTTTGGGAATTTATGTCCTTGGATTTGGACAGTAACCATTGGATTTCCAAGATCGTCATATTTAACAGGTATTTTCTTACCTAAGATAAGATCATAAATTATTCCTAACACATGGACTATAGGAGGGTCTTTTGGTTTTCTTCCAGGATTTTAAACACCCAATTCCTTAATAGTTTTAGCATAGATTGGAACATCTCAAATAGCTTGGAGAAGAGGAATTTTAATACATAAAATTTTCAATTCCCATACGAGATCACAACCAGAATAAACCAGTGGTTTAATTATAGTAAGTTTCTCGGGGTATGGTTTAATTAGGAGTCTCTATTTTAGTAACAACTACGGTGGACAGAGAGTGTTATGTTAAGGGATGATTTTTAATAATAGTTTCATTATCTATGTGCTCTTGATTTCCTATGCCATCTTCTGGGAAGATCATCTATCCAGATCTTAACCGCAACTCATTACATTCAAATGAAGTAGAGTCATAATGTGGGTTTTCAACAATTTCCAAATACTAGACGGGTCTATTATTAGGATTAGTATTTGGTTGGGAAGGTAGCTGAGGAAGCAATGGAGATGGAACATTTGGGGGTAACTGAAGCGGACTTTGTAATGGTGGTTGTTACTGAGGCAACAACCCAACAGACGGATTGATTGGTCCCACAGGGCGTTGCCAATTCTGAGACCACCTTGGTCCCTCTGTAGGTGAATTTTCCCAATGCTCAGGTATAATTTATTCAATGAGTTTTTCCATGAAAATGTAGAATAGTTTTTATTAGGCCATGAGGGTCCAACAAATGGCTAATTTGTCCATGGATACATGGGTTATGATTGAGATTTCTATGGGGTATTAAAAGGTTGCTGGCCCTGCCACTGTGGTCGAAGAATTTGTTGTTGGGTATACTGTCCAAAATGAAACAAAGTAGGATCTTGGATCATACATGTAGGGTGTGTCTTCCACTTCCATCGTTTCTTCATGAGATATGCTGGTTCAGGATCTTCCTCTACCTCATTGAATACAACTTTGTACTGGGAGCGAGCGATAGTGTTCAATTGAGTGATCTTTAGTGCATATGTTACATATTTCAACTCTTTCTAGTGGGCACTCTTTGCGACTATGCTTCTTTCGACAACGAGGGTAGAAAATAGTTAAGGCATGTTCAGCCTCTACTTGTTTTTGCTTCACCTATAAGAAATTCAACTGTGTAGTTAACATACTCAAAATATCAGTTTTAAAGTCTTCTAGGCAATTACCATTTTCTGCATGAGTCATTCCTCCTCTTGCAGTCTTGTTGGTTCTGGTTAGAGGGTCCCAAATCCCGGATTTGGTTCATGTACTTCCTCGCGGGAACCTGATACACAAATTTATGATTTCGTCATATTATTCCTTAGAAATATCACCTTGTCCCATTAAATTAAGTGTTTCTATCCATTCATATTTCATTCCTCTAATCAAAGAAGTTTTCAGTATTTCTCTAGGTAAAGTGGTATAAGGTGATCTTTCTAGGTTATATTGGAATCTCTTGACATATTCCTCTAAAGTCTCATCTTCTTTGAACATCATTTTAAATATTTCTTCTTTCAGGTGCCTAGACTAATAATAGTCCTTGTATTTAGTGAGGAAGGTATTTTTCATATGATCCCATGAAGTTATTGTACCTCCTCCTAATCCCATAAACTAATGTAGAGATTATCCCTTTAAGGTGAAAGGAAACACTTTTAGTTTTTGAGGATAAGTGGTATAGTCATAGCCTTGGCATAAGAAATCAAATTCAAATAGAAACACATCAGGGTTCTCAGAAGCCATTCCATAAAATTTTGGAAGATTCTGTAATGGGATGGATTTCATTGGTGCATTGGCCCGTGGGTCAACAATAGCGTTTTCTATGGTCGAAGTCTCTCTTTCTGGTGCTGCGTTTGCCATTTGGTCAAAAAATTTCCATTGATCCTCAGGGATCTCATGGTTAGGAGGTATTATCCAAAGAATTATATGTTGGCTAAACTCTGGGTTTTGAGTAGGTCTCAGAATACTATTTAGATCAAGGATTCAAAATATTCCTTTGCAACAAGTTTCACTAGAAATTCTGACTCAAAACGTTGTGGACATGGATCACTTGTCTCACCTTCTGCCTCTCTTAAATTAGAAGAGTGCCTACCACCTTTATTGGAAGGACTGGGATTATTAATGGATGTACCTTGCAAACTTTGCTCAGAACTTACAGTCTTGTCATGAATCTCAGTGTGAGCTGCAATAGATGATCTTCTCACTTGAGGGGCAATAGTAGAACCCTTCCCAGATGTTGTTCAAGGACATATCGATGCTTGAGACTTTGAATGGTGAATGGTTTCATCTATAAATGTCTTTATTCCAAGGCTAGATTGACCTTGAGTTTTGATGATTTTTGAGATAAGTTTTGAATCTATAACTACTTGATTTGTAGTTCTAGGATTTTTCCTAGTCATGCACACTAAAAAATCTAGAAGTATCAGCTAAGGGTAGGCACTGGCGTAATATTTTTTCTTGGTGCATGCGTAGGTTCTTACCTTCCGTATTTAATACCTAACCCTACATGGATACAACTAACACTTTTTTGATAACCTACCCGACAACGGTTCCAAAATGTTGGGTTACTCAATGGCTCTTAAAAATACCAACTAACTTCCATTCATTAAATTTTCAACCCGTAACTCGTTTAGTTATTTCAAGGTTGTCCACATAGTATGTGCAAAGAATAGTGCTAATGTGATCTAATATGTCTAGCCCTATTGAAAGGTAAATGCATGTAAAATAAAAGGAACAACTAAGATTTCCTAAAAGAACAACTTATTCAGAACTTCGAGAATTCAAACATAAAAAATCAAAACTACATTAAAATGATCAAAGTATTGAATCTTCTACTACAAATATTGAAATAATTATGTTAAACACAAGTTGTTTCCTAGGAAACTGCAGTTATAAGAAAGGAACAACACTTCTGAATAGAAATGATTCTACTGAAAGAAATATGAAATCTCGCACTTAACAATTCTTTATCAATCATAGGAAATGGAAGAACAAATAATGCTTCAGAAAATCAATTATCAGTTATCTAATCTCATGACCTTCATTCAAACTATTGTAGCAACTATCACTATAATGAGTAATCCAATAACTAATGATCATATCTAGAAAGTGATTGAATAATTTCAAAGCAAGAACTGAATGCTTAAATGTAAATTTAATAACACAAAGAAGGGAAGTAGTCATTCCAGGATTGGTCCCATGATCACTATAATTCAACGGCCTTAGAGCTAATTTAGTGCAAAGAGTTAAAGTTTAACTGTGAAAGACCACGTTAAATTAATCAGGGACAGTATTACAAAGGTTGTTTGTAAAACTTATAACATAGATCAAAATGACAGTAATTTCCCACCTAATTTACCGAGGTTTATTTACTTGCTTTTATATTACAATCAATTCTATTTTGAAAATAAGGAAGCGATCCTGAAAATCTAAAGATTCTCAAGATGCTTAATTCGAATTACAAAATCTCCCATATTTCTGTGGAATATGTGGCCAAGATCTCATTCAAAACTGATATTTCCATGATGACTGTCGGTCTTGCTCAATCAGGTTATAACTAACCCAAGCAACTCCATGTAACTTGTTCTTGTCCATCTATATCAGGGAACATCATTCGTTATTGAAATTACATGTTAGTTAATGCTTAAAATTGTAAGTGTAACTCATTTTTTCATAGTTAAATCAATTCTTTTGAAGAATAAAATGATGAAACACTTATTGACCGCTTCTAAAGTTCATATCACACAAATTACCATATTATAAACATAAAAATCTTAGAAAACTAATAAAAATATAAGGAAAAAAGTTAAGAGAATGTATCAATTCTAAAGCCCAACAGCAGGATTGGGGTAACAGATAATCCATTTCTTGTTGAGAGGGACTGTTGAAAATACAACAAGAAAATCCTAATTTAATTTTGTCCTTGAATTAAATTAGGAATAAAATTGTAATTCCACATCACATGATAACTTGTATTAGTTAAATAATGTAAATTAACTTAGTTGACTCAATCAATACAAGTTGAGGGTCTAACTAGAGTCATGTAGAGTGTCTCCTACATTATAAGAGCCCTAGTTGAGTTTATTTTGAGTTGAATTTAATTAATTTAGTTTAACTGAGTTAAAGTCAGTTAAACTAGTTCCAACTGATGGACGAACTAGGAGGAGGTTAGACAGTGGGGTGCTGCTTCATGTGTTCAACTAGTTAACTGATGATTCACTCATAAATAAGTCATGCATATCAAATCTGAGAGTTACCTAGTTGAGATTGGAGTTCAAGGACAATGTACTATCAATTGTATAATCATTTGAATTTTACAGGGGGTACATGTAGTCAGAGGGAGGCCTATGAGGATTGCACATTTCCAATTGAGGAATTTCATTAATTAATAGGGGTTAATTGCCAAGGGAACAATGCAAGGAAATAGGGACATGGGAAAGAGAGAAATTGGTTAAGTATTGGCGTAGGCTTGTCTAGGAAGATTTGAGACAGATAGAGATAGTGTATAGGTTGCTCGGGCTTGAGAAAAGCATTGTAATCTTCTCATATTTTCTGACTAATGCAATATACAGATAGCAAGGGTTTTTAGTTGTGGCTTTCCCCAGGAAATCGTTGTGTAATGTGTTTATTGAATTCTTTCTCTTGTATTCTTAGTGATTTCATGATCATTTAATAGTTTCCACTGATGAGTAGAGTAGATTCAAGTTTATTGTTTTAGTAAATTACAATTAACAGTTTGAATCTACAAGGAATTTCTACAAATACTGCAAAATTCTTTCCTCTTGAAAGACGATTGATTGGTTGCAACTGAATAATTTAGCTATCCAAAGCTGCATATCAAGGGTGATTCTCAGTTGTTTATTGAAACTGTAAAGAAGCTCATGCATAGAAAATCGATAGAAAATTTGTCTAGAAGTTGAAGATTGGAATGTATTGTTTCCTGTATCCAAGATTTCCTCAGTGACCTTCGGTATGCATGCATCCCATGCCAGGTGATATGGAAAAAAGGTAGTGGATTTCCTAGCTAATCTAGGGTGTCAGGACATTAATTTGTTTTTAATGAAACATGGCCTGAAGAGACTATGGCAAGTTGGAAAGATCCTTTAAAACCTATTCTAGATGCTCGTAAGAAATGCTTGATCGAGGTACATTGACACTTCGCAAAGGTGGTCAAGAGGGGTGCCTACCACCCCATTGATGTAAAATACCCATCCTCTAACTCTTAAATTTTCTATTTATGCATATACAACTTCATATATATATATAAGCATGTAATTAGTGTTTTTTGTTAACTTAAGCTAGTATTTAAGAAAAAGACTTTTCATTATTAATTTGTTATATATAAATAAATAAATAAATAAATATAATATATATATATATATATATATATATAATTAATTAATTCTTATGTTAAGCACAAATATCCAATTCAAAATGCCATATTTATATTATTTATATTTATATTGTCAATATTATATAATACATGGTATTCTTCTCTTGGTTCTATGAGAATATGTCCCCTCATCTGTTTTCCATATATGAAGATGTTAATAAAGTTTTGGCACTTATTACAAATAAGCAACATGTAAAGATTTAATATATATCTACGTACAATGATTTCTATTTAATGAGCATGTACTGTACTTACATGTTAACGAGCTAGCAACAATAGGTTGTGCCATCAATATTTTAACTAAATTCTTTTCGTGAGATTCACATTTTATTGAGTAGTCTTATTTTAACTAAATATATACACGCTTAATATCTTTATTTGGTAGAACGCTTAATATCTTTATTTGGTAGATGTTCTATTATCCCTTTCACAACCTAAATCATTATCCCTTTCACAACCTAAATCATTAGTGTGATTGTGTTACAACATCATAGGACATAAATTATTTAAATGCAAAATCTCGAGCTCAGGAGTTTTCCCTGAATGGTTCACTATGACATCGTATAAATTTTGGTGTTAATGAATTATTCTTGAATGCATCTCTTAATACATTATTTTATTAAATATACTAATTATATATATATATATATATATATATATATATATATATATATATATATATATATTTATTTTAATCTATATGAATAAATTTACTACTATTATTATTGCATATAGTTTGATTTTTCCAGACACTCACAAACACACATATATTGTTTATGGGAAGGAGAAAAATGTTTTTATTTCTCCATATATTAATTTCATTTAAATATATACATTTTTCAAACCAAAAAAAACTTCTTACATGCATTTTTCTTTTATTTATTTATTTTTGGTTTTTTTTTTCCTGTTAGAATGATTCTCTGCTATCTCTATATCATTACTAACTTGTTTTCTAAAAATTATTACAATTTTTCTTATTGTTATCTAAAGATTTCTATAATATCATAAACAAAAGAGATCTATATATAGACTGTGAACCAAATCTTAGTAAACCATTCTCTCATTATAAAACTATTGAAAAAATAATTCCAAAAGATTTAGACATTTAAACATGGGAAGCATAGGTAAATCATGATCATATTTGGTCAACCATGGTCACCATAATCAACCTTTTGAAAAGATAGTCAAACCATACTCAACATGGTTAACAATGGTTGATATGGTCAACCTAGGTCACCATGGTAAAACATGGTCAATTGTACCCATTCATTATCAATATAGACAACCATAATATGTCATAGAAAACTATGGTGAACCATGGTCAAATTATTCAAGCCATGTTCACCCATGGTTAAACCATGCTCGCCCATAGTCAATGTTTAAAAATGTTAACAATAGTCACACATTGTCAACCATAGTCTAACCATGTCAACCATCATTAACTATGATCACCATGGTTGACTATGATTGACCATAGTGAACTATGGTCACCATGGTCAACCACTATCAACCATAGTCGACTCTTTTCAACATGGTTGACCTATGTCAACCATGGCCAGTTATGTTGAACCACACACAATGTAGGTCAATCGTGGGCATAATTGGTCAACCATAGTTACAATAATTTGAAGAATATGTTTCTGGAGTTTTATCCACAGTAATAATTTCAATCGATATTTCAAGTCCATAGCAGAACGCATCATTAAGATGTAAATTGTTGAGAGAAGGAGGGGAGGGAAGGAAGGTCTGCCATCCTTCTCTCAAATTTTATTCTTAATCTTTCTAGTAGATGAATCTCATTCCAAGTTTCCCGTAAGTGCAAGGTAATGATCCTTGTTTGCAAGTTTCTGTGGTGGCCAGAATATGAATAATAGTCAACATAATCAAAATTTAAAAACGATGGTCAACCCATGCTCAACATGGCTAATGATTGTTCATATGGCAAAATATAGGAAACCGCGGTCACCATGGTAAAACATGGACAGTCATAGCCTTCCATTATCAAAATAGACAACCATAATATATCATAGAGAACTATGGTCAACCATGGTAAAATTAGTCAAACCATGTTCACCCATGGTGAACTTGGTTAAGCCAGGTGGCAAACCTTGCAATGTGACAAACACGATGTTACAAGCATTGCAATGTGACAAAAATTATCACATTATGACAATCATTTTCACAATGTTACATGACATTACAATTATCCAACATCACAACCCTATTGTTAAAATGGTACATAAATATATCCAACATCGAAATGTGACAAACATTGTGACAATATTACATTACATTGCAATTTCTCGAATGTTGTAATGCGGTGTTACAAAATTATTCAACCACATTTACTAATGTGGTTTTGCTAGGGTTTCTAACATTTGTGTTTATAATATTTGGGTTTAATATTAGGGTTTATAATATTCAATGTCAATGTTTAAAACTATTAACAATGTTTAAAAATGTTAACAATAGTCACACATTGTCAACTATAGTCTAAACATGGTCAACCATCATCAAATATGATCTCCATGGTTGACTATGATTGACTATAGTTAACTATGATCACCATAGTCAACCGTAGTCAACCATAATTGATTCTATTCAACATGGTTGACCTATGTCAACCATGGGCAGTCATGTTGAACCACGAGAAACTTAGGTCAACCATGGTCATAGTTGGTAAACAATGGTCACCATAATCAACCTTTAAAAACCATGGTCAACCCATGCTCAATATGGCCAAACATTGTTAATATTGTCAAACATGGTCAACCTAGGTCACCATGGTAAAACATAGAAAACTGTAACTTTCCATTATCAATATAGACAACCATAATCTATCATAGAAAACTATGGTCAACCATGGTCAAATTAGTCAAACCATGTCCACACATGGTGAACTTAGTTAAGCCATATGACAAACCTCACAATGCGACAAACATTGCAATGTGACAACCATTTTTGCAATGTTACATTACAGTGTATTTTATCCAACATCACAATACAACTTTACAAAATTAGTTAACCATATTTATTAATGCAGTTGGCTATGTTTGACAATGTTTGACTATGTTTGATGCTCAACACTCTTCAGCTTCGTTCAAATAAAATCCTCTTTTAATATTGTTGATTAATATTAATATTCAAACATAGTCAAATGAAGTTAACCTTTACAGGCCATGTTTGAATATTATTTATTAATATTAATAATCTAACATATTGTGATGTCAAAATGGTACATAGTTCTATGCAATGTCACAATGTGACAAACATGGTGGCAATGTTACATTACATTACAATTTCTCCAATGTTGCAATGTGACATTAGAAAATTATTAAACCACATTTACTAATATGGTTGTGTATGTGCTTGATATATATGTCCTTTGGTGTATATCAACCACATTTACTAATATGGTTGTGCTAGGGTTTTTAATATTGGGGTTTTTAATATTGAGTTTAATATTAAGATTTGTAATATTAGGTGTTTAATATATTTGATTTGTAATATAAGGGTTATAATATATTGGATCTACAATATTGTATTTTTAATATTAGGGTTTATAATATTGGGTTTAATATTAGGATTTATAATATAGGGTTTATAATATTTAAGCAAAGTCAAACAAAGTTAACCTTTATAGTTGATGTTTAAATAGTTGACCATGTTTGCTATTGTTGATTAATATTAATAATCAAACATGCTGTGATGTCAAAATGGTACATAAATCTATCTAATGTCACATTGTGACAAACATTGTGGCAATGTTACTTTACATTACAATTTCTCCAATCTCGTAATGTGACATCACAAGAGGGTTCGACTGCTAGGGTTCTGTCCACAATACAGACGGCGCAGTCTGCAAAGATCAGGTTACCATCATGGGCCTGACCTCTAAGCTCTGTTTCTACTAAGCAACTCAGGGTTCTATCGAAGGACAATGGACTCACCCCAGGGGGGGGCGTCGACGCCCTCCCCCAAAGTAAACTCCTCGCAGCAAGGACCTGAACGGACGATTCTGTTTGGCTCTGTTGATGAGGAAGTGATCAACAAGGAGAACCTGCAACAATATGGGCACAATGAGACAGGCAGTCAGGGAGACAAGCCTGGGGTCACGCACGAAAGGAAGGACAAACCAGAGGAAGTTTCAAAGGTCTCGTCCACTACATGCAAACCAATAGCCACCGAACGGCCCAGAATAGAGCTGTCGGGACAGAAGATAGATGAACGAATCCAATACATGAGGGATCATGCCCTCATTGGGAAATTTATCAGGTTCTGGCCGTCAGAAAAAGCCCTATATGGGTGGATTGCAGCGAAATGGAAACCCAAAGGAGATGTGACTCTGCAGCTAGGACCGAAAGGCTTCTTCACTGCGATTTTCTTTTGCCTTGAGGACAAATACAAAATCCTGGGTGAAGGGCCTTACTTTTTCAACTCAGCTGGTCTGTATTTAAGGGAATGGATAGCAAGATTTAATCCGGACAAGGAAGACCTCACCTGGGCGCCAGTCTAGATAAGAATGTACTCTCTTCTAGATGAATACTGGGATGAAGACATTCTCAAAGACATTGGAAATGGATTAGGGGAATACATAAAAGCAACAGAAGAAACAAAAATGCGTAGATACACTTCCTACGCTCGCATCTGCGTCTTTATGCGCCTGGACAAAGCCCTGCCAGAATTGGTAAGTCTCTCTCACCGTGACAATGAATGGATTCAACCCTTGGATTATGAACATGTGCCTTTTCGATGTCGAAAATGCCACGCTCTCGGGCATCTATTCAGGGACTGCCCCATAAATGCCAAAGCTAATGCTCCTGAACCCTCTGATTCCTTAACCCAGGATGGCTTCACCAAAGCTCCTAGCCGCAAGAGAACGCACAAAAAACCCTCAACCGGGAAAAAGCCCCAGCAAGACAAAGCCCCCAGCCCTGCTATGAGGAATAGCTTTGAAATTCTAGCTCAGACCTCGGAAGAGCGAATCCAGTTCTCCAAGCCCAGCTCCGTTCCCCCTTCCTCCTCCTCCCAGCCTCCTTTCTCAGCCTCCCACTCTGATCATCAAACCCCTAAAGTTGCACTGGCGAACCCCAAGGAAGGCCGAAAGGAACCGGCAGAAAAAGACAATGAAATGGACGTAGATGGAACTCCAGACCCCCTCCAAAGCTTAGATGTTTCCACTGAAGGAAACAGCCAGGTGCAACAGATGGATGAAGAACCAGAAAGTATAGATCTGAATGGACTAGACATTTTAGAACTAGAAGTAGCATGCAAAAAGAAGGCTTTCGACAGTATCCCTGAGCTTCAGCTCAACAAACTGGAAGTGGTCATCTCAAGGGCTTACCAGCAGCAATAGTTGGGCATCCAGCCAGGAAGTCTATGGGATGGAGGCCTTCCCCCAAAAGACTCCAAAAAGAGGGGAAGAAAAACTGATCTTCAGCGAACAATAGAGGTAGGAAAAATCCTGGTGGACTCAGGAAGGTATGCTAAATTGACGAAGTACTATAAGCCCTCTACAAACAGTGAATCATGAAGCTCATATCATGGAACCTAAGGGGGCTCAACAGCCTAGGAAAACTTAGAATGCTAAAAAACATGATAAAAATGGAAAAGCCGCAACTATGCTTCTCCAGGAAACCAAGTGTAACAGCTCTAAACTAGGCAGTATTCTCTCTAAATCATGGCTAGGTTGTCAATCGGTGGTAGTGGATGCATCTGGAGCATCAGGGAGGCTTGCCATTGCATGGAACACACAAGCACTTACACTCTTTGATTTCCACGCCTCTCACCACCTCATCCAGGCTGCCTTCCACATTTTAGGCACCAATATTCATGGAAACCTCTCAAATGTCTATTTCCCACAGGAAGCAGGAAACAAAATAGCTCTTCTCAACACCATAGAAGCTCTGAATAACAATAGGAGGCATCCTCTTTGGATTATCGGAGGGGATTTCAACATGATCACTAAGTTGGAGGAAAAGATTGGGGGAAGAAACAGATTGGAACAGGAAAACACCCATTTCAAAGACTTCATCCAGAACACCTCTCTTATAGATTTACATTTCTGCAATGGCATTTTCACCTGGAGCAATCGAAGAGCAGGAAAGCATCAAATTGCTTCCAAATTGGATCGTTTCCTCATATCAGATAATTCGGTTCACTTAGGAGGAGACATCACAGCTGCCATTCTTCCCCACTCAGGCTCGGATCACTGGCCAATTGCCCTCCAATGGCAACGACCAGGCAACTCCATTAGAAGACCCTTTCGCTTCGAAGAGTTCTGGATCACTCATCCATATTTCAAAGACTTTGTAAAAACAACCTGGACAACCTTAAATCCGCCTGAAGGCTCCAAGATGTTCCAGTTCCAACAGAAACTCAAATACTTAAAAAGCCATCTAAAGTGGTGGAACAGTGAGACCTTTGGAGACATCTTCAAGGCACAACATCACTTAAATAAGGAAATGGCGGATATCCAACAAAAAATAAGCACAGAGGGTCACACTGAGGGAACCCTAGAGCAGGAGTAGCGCATCCACAACCAGCTGGAGGAGAGGAGAAAGCAGGAGGAGATATACTGGAAGAAAAAGACTAGGATCAGATGGCTGAAAGAGGGTGAGCGAAACACCAAATTATTCCATCGAACCACGGTACAACGAAGAATGCACAATAACATCCCTTTCATTCAAAAACAAGGAGGGGCAAAAGCAGAACAACATGAGGAAATTGAGGAGGAGTTCCTTCATCACTTCAAGCAAGTTCATCTAGAGCCCGATGCAGACAGGCGACCGGCTATAGATAGAATTACACACAATGTGCCAAAGTTAATCACGGAGGAACATAATGAACTTCTCCTATGCCCTATCCTTACTCAGGAGGTGGACACGGCCATGTCACAGCTCAAGGATGGAAAAGCCCCTGGCCCGGACGGCTTCACCACAACTTTCTTTCACACTTTCTAGGAGCTAATAAAAGAGGAGGTATTGCAAGTTGTAGAGGAGTCGAGAGCTCTGCATTGGCTACTTCACTCACTCAATTCTACCTTCATTGCCCTTATACCAAAAGAGGCAGATTCAATCACCCCGGACAAATTCAGGCCGATTGCTCTTTGCAACGTCATATACAAAGTCATCTCCAAAGTAATCGCCAACAGGTTAAAGCCCCTCTTGCCACTGCTCATCTCTCCGGAACAATCGGGATATGTGGAGGGGAGACAGATAATGGATGGCATTATCCTCTCGCATGAGATCATACACTCCCTCAAGCAGTCCAATCAGGCAGGTATGATTCTAAAACTTGATCTTTCTAAAGCTTTTGATAAGCTCAGTTGGACCTACATACAGCAAATGCTAATGGCCTTTGGATTCTGCCCCATGTGGATCCGATGGATCATGAGTCTCATTTCCTCCTCTTTCTTCTCCATTCTCGTGAACGGGATCCCTTCACGCCCCTTCAAACCATCCCGTGGAATCAGGCAAGGTGATCCCCTCTCCCCCTTCCTCTTTGTTTTAATGGCTGAAGGCTTAGGTCGTCACATTAAAGAAGCCCTCCTCTCTCATCGGCTAAAAGGTCTCTCCATCCACCGCTCCCCAGCCATATCCCATCAGCAGTTTGTTGATGACACCATGCTCTTTGGCTACCCTTCTGTCCAGGAAGACTCCTGCTTTAAAGCCCTGCTCAATGACTTCTTTGAAGCCTCTGGAACCAACATCAATAGCTCCAAATCGCAGATATTTTTCTTTCACACCCCTTCTGTCGTTAAGACAGCTGTTGTTCGAATCTTGGGTTTCCCTATTGCATCTCTCCCCTCTCATTACCTTGGAGCCCCCCTTTCTGCGTCAGCCATCAAACACTCCTCCTGGCGTTCACTCATTGAGAAGCTCGAATCCCGTCTCAACCTTTGGACGCACAGAGCTCTAAACTTGGCCAGTCGTGTAGTGCTCATAAAGTCAGTTCTTCAGGCAATGCCGCTATACTTATTCTCAATCCTAGCGGCGCCAAAATGGGTTCTAAAAAGAATTAGGGCTCTTCAGCGAGGTTTCCTATGGGGAAACACGGCAACAAATCGCAAATGGGCCCTGGTAAAATGGACCACTGTATGCACGCCCAAAGAAAAAGGGGGCATTGGTCTTAGAGACCCTGAGCATAGCAACACTATCATGAGCGCAAAAATCTGGTGGCAATGGCTCTCTAACCCAGAAAAACCTTGGGCCACAATCTGGACGGCCAAATACGCCAATCACAGACCCCAGGAGGAGCTCATCAGGTTCACTCCCAATGACAAAGGCTCGCTAATTTGGAATGCGGCCAAACAACACTTCCAGCTGATACAGCAGCATAGTTTCTGGGAAGTAAGAAATGGCAGAACTGCACGATTCTGGACAGATGCTTGGAACCAAATGCCACAGCTCAGTCGTATTCTTAATCCACCTCCGAACTTCATTGGGGAGGAGCAGCAGCAAGATAAGATTCGGAATTATTGGACCTTGGAAACAGAGCAAGGCTTCAGGAAATGGAAACAGGGCAACCAGTTAATCACAATTGAAAATCACCAATTCATTGAGGAGCTGGAAAGGGAGCTGCGTAAAAGAAGCATCAGACTTGACGAAGGCAGAGACATTCTACGATGGGGGTATCGGCCTAAGGGAGCCTTCACTACATCTGAGGCCTACAAAA
The DNA here is from genome assembly GCA_031772625.1 of Pinus tabuliformis. Taxonomy (NCBI): domain Eukaryota; kingdom Viridiplantae; phylum Streptophyta; class Pinopsida; order Pinales; family Pinaceae; genus Pinus; species Pinus tabuliformis. The sequence goes on from CM062804.1 coordinate 587,129,888, forward strand.
TCATAAGCAATAACCCTGCTCCCCCTGACCCAATTTGGAGCAAAATCTGGGGGTTAGGATCATGGCCCAAAGTCTCCTACTTCCTTTGGTTGGTGGGACATCAGAGAATCCTCATTTGGGATAAACTTAGGCACATAAATTTTCATGGCCCCTCCATCTGTTCTAATTTCAATTCCCATGAGGAAACTCTCCAACACCTCCTGGACTCCTGTCCCTTAGCCAATCAACTATGGGAAAATGCTAGCTTCAGATGTCAAAGAAGATGCAGACAGGAGGGCGACATCACCAACTCTTTACGTCATTGGCAACAGAATCCTTACAAAAGTGAAATTCTCAACCATTTATGGAACATAATCCCAGGGCTCCTCCTATGGAGCATATGGAAGGAAAGGAACAAGCGCATATTCAAAGATCAGCGATCTTCGATAGATAGTATCTGGAGTACGTTTTGTGGGAATCTCAAAGAGACGTTGTTGCTCCGCTCATGGACTGAGAAGGACTTTCCGACTCTAGACAATGAGAAAGCCATTTTAGAAAACTGGCAAATGCATCTTCCTCAAGGACTTCACAATAACAACCCTTCTAATGGCAGCAACCTTAAAAAAGTCTCCTGGACTGCCCCCCCAAAGCACACCTTCAAGCTTAACTTTGATGGGGCCTCAAAAGGAAATCCTGGAATTGCAGGCTATGGCGGAATTGTAAGGAATAACGAAGGCCTACCCCTACTGCTCTACTTTGGGAACATCGGGTGGGATACCAACAACTCGGCTGAGTTAGAGGGACTCTGGCAAGGACTCCTTCTCGCATGGAAACACAATTTCCTTCCCCTGGAAGTGGAAGGAGACTCCCAGATTCTTATAAATATGGCCAAGCATCTCCTAAATGGATCTCATGCAAGGAAAATAGCTACCAGTTGGAGGCTCGAAGCGAGACTGGAAGCCTTAGAGCAAGCGCTCCACAGCAACAAGGCCATCACCTTTAATCATATAAAAAGGGAAGGCAACAAGGTCGCTGACCTCCTGGCCAATATAGGGGTGGAAAATGAGAATACTCTACTCACAGGGAAACTGGATATCATATCAAATTATGATCAAGCACAGGAATGCACTTGTCTGCTCCAAAGAGATGCGGCTCCCTCGAATGTGGGTGACATCTTGGATGGGACGTGTGTTTAATTGGAGCCGCATGCCAGCCATGCGCCGTCACAAGGGAAGCACATGGGCACTGGCCTGTCTGTGGCCGCTAGGGAATGAAATGTTTGCCACTCTCCAGAATCGCTTAAATGCACTGTCCGGCGCTTCAGCTCGCATGGAGGTCGCAGTAATGGCGAACGGGTTTCGAGGTGGTGACAACCATGTCAAAAGCAATGGGGGGTTGGATCTTACTACGCTGGTTTAGGGTATGTTCATGGTTCGTTCCCAGGGTCTGTTTATGCAACCCTTGGAGCTGCGAGCAGCTCCAAGAGGCTATCTTTCCGTCCAAGTCAATTCTCCGTCGGTTTGTGGTATCCCCTGGTCTGGTTTGTTCCTCAATCACGCGTTGTGTATTCTCCATTCGGACCCTGCAATTATGGTCAGGCCTAGACAACGTATGCTCAGTCGTCGCGGCACCTCCCGTGGGGGGTCTTCTCACCCTCCTGCAGAAGCTTCCTATCCCCATTGCTGCCGTTGCAATTGTCATCGTTCCCGTGATGCCCACCCCCTTCAGTCCAGTCAATTCCTGGACTCAAGTGCTCCTGATTCTGCTTCAACGCCCGCCTTTGGCTCTGCCATTTTCAACTTCAATAGTTCTATGAACCGCCCTAGGATCAGTGCCCATGTCTCGGTTCTCTTCATCGAAGACTCACAGGACGACAACGACTCTCTTGATGACTGCGGGAAGCGGCCTGCTGAAGACTCAGAGACAGTCATGGAAACGCCTGCGGCTACACCAGAGGAGGTCTCAAATCGCCCTCTTGCTCAGAAGGAGGTGATCAGCACAGGCGAAGATGCCAACATGGAAACTGCTCCCACTACAGCAGAGGTGGTGGAATATGGGTGGTGCCGGGTGGTCGAGGAGGAACCGGACGAATAGCGGCGCCATCGTTCCAGGTCTCTACGACACTTCTGTTTAGCCTTTCGGCCTCTCCAGCTGCTCTGTTTATTTTTTGGTCTCAAGTTCTTATTATGTCAGCAAACTGTCTTTGTGTGGGTCTTGGGTACCGGGCTCTTGTTCTTTGGGTGGGATGTGTCTGTTTTCCCCTGCGTGGGATTATCCTAATATTCTGCTGGCGCCCCTGCGAGGGCTGGTTTATTTTTGGTCTGGTTAAATCCTCGGACATAGTAGTCTCAGTTGTTCCAAGCTGCCATTACAGGCATCTGGTTCTTTCTGTCTTGAAATGATGTAACCGAATTTTGTTTTTGTATATAATAGATTAGTTTTAACTAGAAAAAAAAAATGTGACATCACAAAATTATTCAGCCACATTTACTAATGTACTTGTGCATCTGTTTGATATACGTCAATCAATGTATATCAAGCACATTTACTAATGTGGTTGTGCTATGGTTTATGATGTGACCCAGCCCACACTTCCACGTAGCCTTGGCTTTCCACCTGTTCGGGCTTTATGACATGGTGTGTTTGGTTTGTTGTTTTGGCGGTTGTATGCAATATGGATAACAGATATTTTGTTTGGAAACTGGGAATAATTTAATGTGTTAATAAATTCCCACCTACAGTCCTCGGGTCTGGTTCCCTCTGTTTGGTCTTTGCCCAAAATGCGTTTGCTTCCCGGTCATTCGCAATGTCTCTGTTCTGCTGTGCGGCTCTGCAAGGGTTTGTTTGTCACAACATATGGTTTTCATTCCAGCACATATAGCAATCTCTGGTTTTTCTTCTAGGTATGGCTGTAAGTGAACGCTGGCCTTCCAAACTTGTTTACGCGGTTGTCAGTGGTTTTTCCCTGTGGAATGAGTCTGTCTTGGCTCTAGAGGTGTGCTCGCTCGAATTCCTTTCACACAGTGAGTTCTTTGTCTCATTTTGTCATCCTTCTGCTATTTGGTTTCAGAATCTGGTCTCTCGGCCAATGATTATCATTTGTTGTTGTTGATATTGTCCTTTGTCTCTGCTACGGTGTGTAAATCGGTTAACTTCTGGTGCCAATGATCTCAGGTGACAGCATGATGGTCTTCCGCGGCCACAAACCAGGTAACTAGTTCCTTCCTTGATTTGGTTTGACCTTCTTCTGGTACAGTCACTGACCAAGCCTGCTCCTCCTGTCTCAGGCTTCTTCAGTTTGTCGGTGGCTCTGTTCCGCAAGCTCCTTGGTCTGGTCGCACCCAGGTACGTTATATTTTCCTTCTGCTTCTATTTGGCTTCGGTTCAGGTCTCACTGTACAGGTATGCTAACTGGAATTCGTTTGGTTCGTGCAGGTCAATGGTTCGACCTGGATACGTGGATTTCTCACGGTTCGGTCTCCAAATGTGGCAACCCTCTGCCGGTAGGCTCTGGCTCTTTAAGTCCGTCAATTTGCAGTTAGGGTCTTTGAGTCTCTGTAGGGTTTGTCACTCGCCGTCTTGTAGTTGTGTTCAGTCTGAATCGCTTTCACAAATGAAGCTTAAGTCTGGCTTCAATTTCTGTTTTGGTTGGCTGTCCGTTTGGGTTAAGGGTGTTCCCTGTTATCAATAGGGTTTGTCTGTTTTGTGGACGCTGGCACTTGCCTTTGTTTATGAACAAATGTAACATCTATGTGGTTTGAAACAACAACAATATGAACACAATTTATTGATCTCTGTTTGCTTATGAAAATATAAAGATTCGTCCGAAATTACCTTTGCTATGGTTTGTTTTCTCCGGCACTCTGTTTTCGGTATTATCTTCCTGATGGTCTCGCCATGCTTTACTGTTCTGGCTGTGGATTTGATTCGTTTGTTCTTCACTCTGGTTATGGACGTATGTATGAATTCGATATTGTTTGCTGTTCAGTGAGGAGAAAAGAAAACACGACCTACAGTGGTCGTCCTCTGTTTGCTAGCATTGTATCAACAGTTCAATGAATGAAATATAATGGCATAGTATGTAGGCAATGACACAGATGGACAGTTAGAAAAAAATATGTTCTGTCTCTTTTTATTTCTTGATCCTGGAAAAAATGTTGAACCCTTTCCCTGTTTTACATTGCTACATTTATACATCTTTTGTTTACAGTTAATTGAAACTGTAATTGCTTTCAGTTAAACAGAAATAATATAGTTGTGTAACTACTAGCTCTCGGTTCGGTTTACTTGACAAGATTTCATTTGGACATTTTTGTCTTTTCCTCTTTAAGTTGACAGAACAATTTCTAACCCGCTGTTTATTAAGGTCAGACAACTAACAACCCTAACCGACCCATAACTTTTGACTAACACAGCAATTAAAAGAAAAACAAAACAAAATCCTACCTCATGTCCTGATAAGTTAAACATAAAAGACAATCCAAATGCTAAATCAACTTTCCAACCTGGCAGAGACTTCACCTGGTCATGGTGCCCTAGCTGGATGCTCCTGCATCAGGCTCCCAGGGCAAAAAGAAATCATGGCTCCGGTCCATGAGCTTCTCGACTGAAGAACCTGTCTGTTCAATCTGCTTGGCATCAAGCCACGAGTTGTCCTCAATAGGACGGTTCTTCCACTTGACCAGGTATTGTAGATGCTCCTTCCACCGAGTTCGTTTAGTCACCTGAGTGTCGAGAATTCTCTCGATCTTGGGAGGTTGAACGTAAGGCATTTGTCTCTTCCAAGCTTCTCCTCCATCTTGGGCATTCTATGTAGGCTGCGTGGTTCCATCTTCTTCCTTCTCTTCTGGGTCAGCCGTGTAGGGGAACAGGTCTGCTACGTTAAAGATAGGTGAAATGCCTATTCCGGGTGGCAACTGTATCTCGTAGGCATTCGCCGAAAATTTCCGAAGGACTTTGCAGGGTCCTATCTTCTTATACTTCAATTTATTGTACGTACCCTTAGGGAAGCGTTCTTTGCGCAAATGCATGAGGACTTCATCCCCCACGTTAAACTGTACTTCCCTTCTCTTCAAATCTTCTTGCTATTTATACTTTAGGTTGTTGTCCTGCAATTTAATTTTTACCTGTTCATGCAAATCTCTCATCGCGTTAGCAAAATCTTCTCCATCTGCGCTTCGCCTTTCCTGCAGTCCAAGATCCCGCAATTCATGCACTCCGCGAGGATGCATGCCGTACAGGATCTGAAATGGGCTGAAACCTGTGCTACGGTTAGGCGAGTCGTTATAAGCGAACTTAGCCTGTTCAAGTACCCGATCCCACATCCGCGAATTCTCTCCAACCAAGCTTCGTAGCAAGTTTCCTAGACTCCTGTTTACAACTTCTGTTTGTCCGTCCGTTTGCGGGTGATAAGCAAAACTGTAACTTAGTTGTGTGTCCATTTTCTTCCACAAGGTATGTGAAAAGTGTCCTGTGAACTTCACTTCCCTTTCTGAAAGGATAGATTTAGGCAATCCATGTAACTTGACAATCTCAGTGAAAAACAAGTGGGCCACGTGGGTGGCATCACTGGTTTTTCTGCAAGGAATAAAATGCGCCATTTTTGAGAATCTGTCCACTACTACCATTACCGAGTCATAACCCCATTGTGTCTTAGGTAGACCTAAGACAAAGTCCAAGTTGACTGAGTCCCACGGTCTGCCTGGAACAGGTAACTGTGTGTACAGTCCCGTGATTTGATTGTGACCCTTTGCTAACTGGCACACCTTACATCTGGCCACAAATTGCTGCACATCCCTCCGCATCTTTGGCCAAAAGTATAAATTACTGAGCCACTCGAGTGTCTTGTCCATGCTGAAATGTCCGGCCAGACCTCCACTATGCTTCTCTTGAATAATTTTCTCCCTCATCGAGTAGTCAGGTATGCACAACTGTCCTCCCTTAAACATCAACTTCTCCTGTAGATTGTAGTCCAACCAAGGACTGTTATCTCTCATTAAGGGATTCTGACATGCCTCATAGGCCTCCTTAAAATCTGTATCAGTCTGGTATAAGTCTTGTAAGTGCTCAAAACCCAACACCTGAACAGTGCTTTCCTGTAGAAGTAGAGCTTTCCTACTTAGCGCATCCGCCACCTTGTTGGCCTGCCCACTAATATGCTTCAATATGAAGTTGAAACTCTGCAAATATTCCACCCATTTGGTGTGTTTGTGGTTCAGCTTGTGCTGTTGCATTACATACTATAGTGCAAAATTATTTGAAAACAACACAAATTCATTTCCCAATAGATAATGCCTCCAGTGTTTTAATGTCTGTATAATAGCATAGAAATCCTTATCATACGATGAATATTTTTGTCGACTTTCATTCAGCTTCTCGCTGAAAAATGCTACAGGCTTATCCTCTTGGCTGATTACAACTCCAATTGCTGTCCCGCTAGCATCACAACGAACCTGAAAAAGCTTCTTGAAATCTGGCAATCTCAGGATTGGCCTCTCTGTGATCTTTCTCTTGAACAACTGGAAACTTCTCTCCATTGCCTCTGTCCATCAAAAAGGCTGGCTAGCCTTTTTAATGGTGTCCAACATAGGTGCGCAAATTTCCATAAAATGCTTTATGAATTTCCTGTAAAAACTCGCTAATCCATGAAAGCTACGTACCTCAAATAAATTTTTTGGAGATGGCCAATTCACTATTGCTACCACCTTCTCTGGATCCATCTTCAGTTCGTTCTCTACTATTACAAAACCCAAATAAATCAATTCCTTCTGTAGAAAGGTACATTTCTTCAAATTTATTAGTAGTTTATTCTGCTATAATTTCTCCAGCACTTTCCATACGTGTTGAAGGTGTTCTTCCCTTGTCCTGCTGAAAATAAGTATGTCATCCAAGTACACTTTCATAAATTTCCCGATGTACTCCTTCAGCATCTCATTCATTAACCTCATGAATGTACTGGGTGCATTTCTCAGCTCAAATATCATGACCAGCCATTCGTACAGCCCCTCATTCGTCTTAAAGGCTATCTTCCATTTGTCCCCCTCTCGTACCCGAATCTGATGGTACCCTCTCTTCAAGTCTATCTCAGAGAAATATGCGCCCCGCTTAAACAATTCATCATATCATCCATCTGTGGCAGTGGAAACCTGTATCGGATGGTGATTTTGTTGATGGCCCTTGAGTCAGTGCACATCTGCCACTCTCCTCCCTTCTTGGGAGCGAGAACCGTTGGAACTGCACAAGGGCTTAAGCTTTCCCTTATCAATCCCTTGTCCAACAGTTCTTGCACCTGCTTCCTAATCTCTTCATTGTCTTTGGGGCTCATTCGGTATGCCGCTTTGTTCGGCAAACTGGCTCCGGGTATGAAGTCAATATGATGACTTATGCTCCTTTTGGGGGGTAATTTGTCTGGCAAATCATCCACAACTATGTCCGTAAATTCCTGCAACATTTGCTGGATTTCTGTAGGTAAATCTGATACCTCTGTATGCAACAATATTGTCCTTGCCTTCTTTACAACTGCATAACCTATCTCACTGTCCTCAACTTGTTTCAGAAACTGTTTTCCGCTAACCAACAACATTATTGGTTCACTTGTCTCTGTTGTCCCTTCTTCCTTGATGGGCACAAGCGTATGCTTGATTCCATCTTTAACAAATTTATAACAGTGTGTCAATCCATCGTCTACCACTTTCCTGTCGTACTGCTAAGGCCTGCCCAGCAGTATATGACATACATCCATTGGCATGATGTCACAAACGACTTTATCCTTATATCTGCCTATTTGAAACTCCACCTCGCACTGTTCATCCACCGACAACTGGTGGCCTTTTTGTAGCCATGAAACTCTGTAAGGGTTGGGATGCTTCAAGCGCTTCAACTCCAATTTTTCTACCATCTCTGTGGAAACTAAATTATCAGTACTACCATTGTCATTAATTAACTTACAACACTTACCTCGTCACTTACAAATTGTCCTAAACAAAGCCTTCCGCTGCATCTATTCGGTAACCTCCTTGACTAGTTTTAACAACACCTTGTGCAGCACCAGAGCTTCCCCTATCTCTGGAGCATTTTCTGCTTCTTGGGGAGGTGCCGCTGCTTCCTCTGGTTGTGCCACATATGCACCCCATTTTCCAGCTTGATCTGCTTCTGGACATTCAAATGATCGGTGTCCCCATTTATGACACCTGTAACACTGATAACCAGCCCCTCTACCTCGGCCATTTCCCTTGCCTTGCTGGGATGACCTACCGCCCCTCGCGCTATCACCTTTGTCTGCTGATCTGGAGGCTTTGGAATTGTTTCCTTCATCATTGCTACTAGCAGTCTGGCCTCTGCCATATGACTGGCCTTTTCCCCTACCGGCTCCTCGTCCTCTCTGGGCATTCTGCCTTCTAGTAATTTTCTCTTCAGCTTTCATCACACTCTGATACGCTTCCTCAATGTTCTTCGGAGAAAAAATACTGATTTCATCTAAAATATCTGACTTTAACCCATTAACATACCTGGCTGTTCTTTCTGCAGTATCCTCTGTATATCCGATTCTTAAGTTCACTCGATACAACTCCTCTGTGTACTCCCTTACCATCAATCCTTTTTGTTTCAGATTCTGCACCTGCCTGTGCAGTGCAATTTGATAGTCTTTCAACAGAAATTTGCCCTTTAACTTGGCCACCATCCTTGACCAGGTTTTAATTGGCAACTTGTTCAATCTTTTCCTCTCATTCTGGACACTATCCCACCACAGGGCTGCGTGTCCCTTCAATTTTGTTGCAGCTAACCTAACTCTGTGGTCTTTTCTGACTTCCTCGCACTCGAAATACTTATCCATCTCGCTGATCCAATCCAATAAAACCTCGATAGAAAAACTGCCATCATAGGTTGGGAGTTTTGGCTTAGGTTACTGCTTGCCACTAAAACAGATCTCAACAATCTCACTTATGGGCTCTCGCCTTCTGGTCCATCTGCTGCTGCTTCAGTTTCCTCTTCGCTGTCATCGCCTATCTCCGGGTCTCTTCTTCTCCCTGCCTCTACTGCCTCCAAACTGGCAGCAAGAATTTTGATCTCCTCTCTCAGTCCTTCCTCCGCTAACCTTCGTGCACCTCTGCCACGACCCTGCCTTCCTCTCTCCATTCCTCCAACTAACATAAACAACTGCTCTGATACCACTCTGATGTGACCCAGCCCACGCTTCCACGTAGCCTTGGCTTTCCACCTATTCGGGCTTTATGACGTGGTGTGTTTGGTTTGTTGTTTTGGCGGTTGTATGCAATATGGATAACAGATATTTTATTTGGAAACTGGGAATAATTTAATGCATTAATAAATGCCCACCTATAGTCCTCAGGTCTGGTTCCCTCCATTTGGTCTTTGCCCAAAATGCTTTTGCTTCCCAGTCATTCGCAATGTCTCTATTCTGCTGTGTGGCTCTGCAAGGGTTTATTTGTCACAACATATGGTTTTCATTCTGGTGCATATAGCAATCTTTGGTTTTTTTTCTGGGTATGGCTGTAAGTGAACGCTGGCCTTCCAAACTTGTTTGCGCGGTTGTCAGTGGTTTTTCCCTGTGGAACGAGTCTGTCTTGGCTCTGGAGGTGTGCTCGCTCGAATTCCTTTCACACAGTGAGTTCTTTGTCTCATTTTGTCATCCTTCTGCTATTTGGTTTCGGAATCTGGTCTCTTAGCCAATGATTATTGTTTGTTGTTGTTGATATTGTCCTATGTCTCTGCTACGGTGTGTAAATCAGTTAACTTCTGGTGCCGTTGATATCAGGTGACAGCATGATGGTCTTCCGCGGCCACAAACCAGGTAACTAGTTCCTTCCTTGATTTGGTTTGACCTTATTTTGGTATAGTCACTTACCAAGCCTGCTCCTCCTGTCTCAGGCTTCTTCAGTTTGGGGGTGGCTCTGTTTCACAAGCTCCTTGGTCTGGTCGCACCCAGGTACGTTATATTTTCCTTCTGCTTCTATTTGGCTTCGGTTCAGGTCTCACTGTACAGGTATGCTAATTGGAGTTTTTTTGGTTCGTGCAAGTCAATGGTTCGACCTGGATACACAGATTTCTCATGGTTCGGTCTCCAAATGTGGCAACCCTTTGCCAGTAGGCTCTGTCTCTTTAAGTCCGTCAATTTGCAGTTAGGGTATTTGAGTCTCTATAGGGTTTGTCACTCGCCATCTTGTAGTTGTGTTTAATCTGAATCGCTTTCACAAATGAAGCTTAAGTCTGGCTTCAATTTTTGTTTTGGTTGGCTGTCTGTTTGGGTTAAGGGTGTTCCCTGTTATCAAACCCTAGGCTAGGGTTTGTCCGTTCTGTGGACGTTGGCACTTGTTTTTGTTTATGAATGAATGTAATATCTATGTGGTTTGAAACAACAGCAATATGAACACAATTTATTGATCTCTGTTTGCTTATGAAAATATAAAGATTCGTCCAAAATTACCTTTGCTATGGTTTGTTTTCTTCGGCACTTTGTTTTCGGTATTATCTTCCCGGTGGTCTTGCCGTGCTTTACTGTTTTGGTTGTGGATTCGATTCGTTTGTTCTTCGCTCTGGTTATGGACGTATGTATGAATTCGATATTGTTTGCTGTTCAGTGAGGACAAAAGAAAACATGACCTACAGTGGTCGTCCTCTGTCTGCTAGCATTGTATCAACAGTTCAATGAATGAAATATAATGGCACAGTATGTAGGCAATGACACAGATGGACAGTTAGAAAAAAATACGTTCTGTCTCTTTTTATTTCTTGATCCTGGAAAAAATGCTGAACCTTTTCCCTGTTTTACATTGCTACATTTATACATCTTTTGTTTACAGTTAATTGAAACTGTAATTGCTTTCAGTTAAATAGAAATAATATAGTTGTGTAACTACTAGCTCTCGGTTCGGTTTACTTGACAAGATTTCATTTGGACATTTTTGTCTTTTCCTCTTTAAGTTGATATAAATATTTCTAACCCGTTGTTTATTAAGGTCAGACAACTAACAACCCTAACCGACCCATAACTTTTGACTAACACAGCAATTAAAAGAAAAACAAAACAAAATCCTACCTCATGTCCTGATAAGTTAAACATAAAAGACAATCCAAATGCTAAATCAACTTTCCAACCTGGCAGAGACTTCACCCGGTCATGGTGCCCTAGCTGGATGCTCCTGCATTAGTTTATAACATTTAAGTTTATAATATTGGTTTATAATATTGTGTTTATAATATATAGGGTTTTTAATATTGAGGTTTATAATGTGAGTTTAATATTAGGGTTTATAACATTTGGTGTTTAATATATATGGTTTATTATACTTGGTTTATAATATTAGAGTTTAATATATAGGGTTTATAATATACATGTTGTGGCATCATAATGAGACATAAATCTATCCAATGTCGCAATGAAACATTACAAAATTATCCAACCACATTTAGTAATGTAGTTGTGCATGCATTTGATCTACACCAATCAGTGTATATCAAGCACATTTACTAATGTAATTGTGTTAGGGTTTGTAAATTTTGGGTTTATAACATTGGGACTTATAATATTAGGGTTTATAAAATTGGGTTTAATATTAGGTTTACAATATTGGGTTTAACATTCTAATATTTGGTTTATAATATACACATTGAGACATCGAAATGGTACATAAATTTATCTCATAATGTGGCAATTTTATATTACATTGCAATTTATCCTACATCGCAATGCGACATTACAAAATTATTCATCCACATCTTCTAATGTGGTTGTACATGTGTTTGATATACATCGTTTGATGCATATCAATCACATTTACTAATGTAGTTGTGCTAGGGTTTATATTTATAATATTAGGGTTTATAATATTAGAGTTTTAATATTGGAGTTTATATTATTAGGTTTAATATTAGGATTTATTATATTAGAATTATAATATAGGGTGTTTAATTTATAGGTTTTAATATATAATTCTTATAATATTAGGGTTTAATATTACATTTTATAATATTAGGATTTAATATATAGGGTTTTTAATATTGGGGCTGGTAATATTGAGATTTTTCTAATATTTGGGTTTATAATTTTGGGGTTTTAAATATCTGAGTTTTATAATATTTGGGCTTAATATATAGGATTTATAATATTATATTTTAATATATAGGATTTACCATATTAGATTTAATATTAGGTTTTTAATATTAGGATTTATCATATTGGATTTATAATATTGGGTTTAATATTAGGATTTATAATATTGGGTACACTTTAAAATATATGGTTTATAATATTAAGGCTTAATATATAGGGTTTATAATATTAGAGTTTAATATATAGGGTCATAATATTGGGTTTAATATTATGGTTTATAATATAGGGTTTTAAGTATTAGGATTTATAATATTAGCGTTTAATATTAAAATTTATATTACAGTTTAATATATAGGGTTTATAATATATGGTGGAACATTCATGAGATTTTAACAATACTAATGATAGTATTAATGATATTAGCATTAACATACACACATCTGGATTAATGCTATTAATGATAGTTAATATTAACATATACTCTAGGGTTCCAATGTTAATTGAAAGTTACCCACCTAGTTGAATACTTAACTTATGCTTACTTATATAATTATTATAATTATATATTAATTAATATTTAGGATGATAGGCATTTCTTTCGAATCGGTACATCTGATTATTTCGTCCACCATTTTTACAAGTATGTGACATCTGTCCAGTAACTCTAGCTCCACTCCCGTGACGTTTGTCCTGTAATTCTATCTCCACTCTTGTGCATCTGTCCTTACATCCATTGTTTCAACTCACTCCATTTTCAGAACTTCTTACCCTTTGTGACTGAGTTCCATGGCGCACGATCTTTCTTGTTGTGTCAGATCAAAGCACTATTACTAGCAGTTTTCTTCCATCACTAAATCCACTAAGTGTACATTAGTTTATTCTTGTTTACATCCACTATTTCCACTCGCTCCATTTTCAAAATTTCTTACCCTCTGCGAGTGAGTTCCATGGTGAAAGATCTTTCCTTCAGTGTTGGATCAAAGCATTATTACTAGCAGTTTTCTTCCATGACTAAATCCATAGAAGTAATGATTTTGTGAGTGTACATTAGTTTATTCTTCTTTTAGTTCGTTTTTATATGACTATATGTGTGGATTTCTTGTAGATTCACAACTCATGTAATGTAATAGAACACAAGACAAGAATCTACTCTACTCTTTAAACAACAAAAACCAAGAATTGATGAAAATAATAATCGACAAGATGAAGATAATCAAAGACACATAACACAATTGTTTCTCCAGGGAAAGCCACTGCTCAAAACCTTGACTATCTATTGCATTAATAAAAAATCTTAGTGATAATACAAGGCTTGTTCTCACAAGAACAATTCCGCACAAGTATGATCAACTCTCTGCCTCACAAGCTCGCACCAACAAGCACTTAGCTAATTTCTGCTGCCAGTTGAGCCCCTAATTCCTTGCACAATTCCTATGAGGAATAGCCCATATTTAATTGGGAATTCCTTCTTTGATAAATACACAATCCAAAACTAGGTCCCCTTCTAATTGCATGCATGATTTGTACAACTCATATCATTCTACAACTGATAGTACAATGTCCCTCCACTCTAGTCTCAACTGGGTATTTCTCTGAACTAACATGCATGAGTTTCTCATGAGGGAATATTTAGTTAGCTAGAATAGCACTGAGGATGCACTAGTGCACCAACTCACTACTAGATCTCTACGAGTTCCTCCATTAGTTAGAATAAGTTTAGCTTTCTGCAACTCAGTCAAATTGAGTTATCTAATTACAACTCAAATAAACTCATCCTAGACCCCTAAAATTTAGGGAGAACATATACATGACTACAGAAAGACTTCCAACTCGAAATTCCTAAGCTAATTAAGTCAATTAAACTTAATTAACTATTTACAAGTTGCTATGAGAATATAATTTGATTTTAATTCACAGTTTAATTCAAGGACAAATTAAACTGGAATTTCTTGTTGCCATTTCTCAACACTCCCTCTCAACAAGAAAGGGATTATCAACTACCCTGATCCTGTCTCTATGACACTTGAATTTACATCTTGAAAATGACTTGTTTGAGATGATGATATCAGATATCATCATGAAAAAATGTATTTTCATAGAGTTTGATACAACTTTGATTATCGTAGTAAATCATAGTTGGATCCATATGCTAACCAAAAAAACAACTAGGATCTTCCTCATCCAGATGGCCTCACATGTTGCTTGACTTGCAGCCATGTAATCTGCCTGTATCGAACTAAGTGCAACCGATCATTGTTTCTTGTTGTACCAATAAATTTCCGCTGACCCAATACTTAAGATCCCTCCTGATGTTCTCTTCTTGTCAGATTGACTCCCTACCCAATTTGCATTAGTGAAGCCTTGAAGCTTCACTCCCTCTATCCTTCTGTACCATAATTCATACTGAGTAGTGCCCTTGAGGTATCTCAACACATGCTTTTCCACCTTCCAAAACAACTTGGTAGGCCTAACCATTGCTTGACTAAGCTAGTTAACTGCATAGCACATATCTAGTCGTGTGTTCACAAAATACATGAGTAAACCCACAAGATAACTATAAACAATAGCTTCCACTACTTCCCCTGAAGTAGCATCCTCCTTCCTCCAATTAGCTGCTAGAGGAGTCTACATGGGTTTGTTGTTTTCCATGCGGGATCTCCTAAGTATCTTGTTGGCATACTTTCCCTGAGATACAAACAATTCCAGATCACCTTGACATACTTCCATGCCTAGAAAGTAATGCATCAACCCCATATCCTTCATCTCAAACTCTCTTGTAAGGTCCTCCTTGCAAGACTTGATCATCTGATCATCACCTGTCAAAATCAAATCATAAACATACAAAAATATGATCAACAATTTACCTTCCACCACTATGTGGTACAGGTTCACATTCGCTTCATTCTTGGTGAAGACCAGCCTGGTGAAGTAGCTATCGATCCTGGTGTACCAAGCACAAGGTGCTTGCTTCAACCCATACAATTCCTTCTTGAGTTGGCACACATGCAACTCACAGTCAAAGGTCTCAAAACCTTCAGGCTACTCTATGTACACCTCTTCCTCAATTGTGCCATTAAGGAAGGTTATCTTACATCCATATAATGTATCATCCAACTCATTTGCACTGATAGTGTCAATATAGATCTGATCGATGAGTACCTTGCAACAGGAGCAAAGGTCTCATCATAGTTAATCCCCTACTTGTGAAAAGCCACGAGCCACAAACCTAGTCTTATGCTTATCCACACCATCATCTACAGCTTGCTTTACCATCTAAAGCCGTCAAGAGCTCACCACTGACTTGTCCTCCGGTCTCGGGACCACATAAAAAAACAGTTAGAAACTATGAGTCATACTCCTTCACCATGGCATCAACCCAGATCGTCTTTTGCACTACTTCCTCAAAGGAAGATGGCTCTGTCTCAACACATCCGCTCATAAAAGTCATGTATCCAGTGTATCTCGTAGCTGACCTCCTCTACCTGCGTTGAGATGTGGGTGCTCCCACATTCTCCTGTGCATCATGCAATAACCTGCTAGCCTCTTTGGTGCGCTTTCTCCCATCTCTGGAAGACTCTGCCTGAGTGGATGTCTCCACTCTCGAATCCTTTGCATGTCGTTGCTCCACATCAATCTGAGGCTCCTCAACCTTAGGAGCTAAAATCTCCTCAACAGCATGTAGCTCAAGCTCCCTCTCAAGAGGAACTTGCATGGCCTTCTCCTCATCGAATCTGACATCCCTACAAACCACTGTCATCCTGCTGGTCGACAATTAAACCCAATAGTTATGAGGTGTATCAGTGTACGCCAAAAATATCCCCAACTCTGCTGTCAGCTTAAGCTTCTTCCGTGCATCTTTGGTCACATGGAAATATATCGATGACCCAAAAATCCTGAAGTGACCAACATCTTCCCTCTTACGTAATAAGCCTCCTCCGGTGTCTTCATCCCAAGAATCCAATGTGGGCTATGATTATCCAGATAAATGGTTGTGTTGCATGCCTCAACCCACAAGTGTAGTGGTAGGCCCTGATCATGCAACATCACCTGTGATGTCCCTACAATTCTTTTGCTCTTCCTCTTGACCACCCCATTCTAATGTGGGTTATGGGGTGCCGTTAATTCTTGTTTAATCCCTTCTGCTACATAGAAGTTCTTAAACTCATTTGAGACATAATCACCACCATTATCACTCCTTAGAGCTTTAACCTTCTTGCAAGAATCTTTCTCAACCAATGCTTTAAATTCACAAAACTTTGTGAAAGTTTGATCCTTCTTCTGCATGAAAAATATCCAACATTTATGAGAAACGTCGTCAACAAATATAACATAGTAACCGTGTTTAGCCGTGGATGCTATCGAGAATGGTCCACACACATTCGAATGGACTCTCTCTAGAATCACCTCTACTCGAATTTCTCTTTCGTGAAATGAAGCCTTGGTGTATTTTCCCAAAGTACACCCCTTTCATGTATCAACTTTCTCAAGTGTACCATTGGGAAGACCAGTAAAGGTCTGCTGCATGATTTTCAAAGCCCCATGATGCAAGTGGCCCAATCACCTGTGCCACAACTCACCAACATCTTGGATGTGCATCTTCTCTGCTTTCGTGCTCAAAGCAGCACAAACCTCTACCTCCAGCTTATAAATATTCTTAACTCGAATCCCTATCTTCTTTACTTGACCCGTGGCTATGTTCCAAAGGAACACCTTTCCTTTCGATAAAATCACATCATAGCCTTTATCCTCGAGCATGGCAACTGATACTAAGTTCTTCTTCAACCCTGGAACATACATAACATCCCTCAAGGTGAGACAAGCACTGTTGCTGAGGTACTATCACCCTTAGAGTGGGATAGGGTCATTCCGTATTGGATACTTTTAGATCCTGCAAAATGGCAAGAGAGGGAAACTACAAGAAGCATACATTCATAATTGATTCAAGGATTAGAATAAATCAAATACACAAGTATAACAATACACCATTGAGACACATGCATATAGAAGAACCTCAAATGCTTTATTAATGGAAGAAGTAAAGTTCAAGAAGTAATACAACCATAAAAGGCCCAATCCAGCATCACCTCCCAGCAGAAAGAAATCTCCTCTTCACCTCCTTCAAGCAAATCACCCAATAGTTCTATACCCAAACCAACAGCACATCCTTACATTCACAAGATTCCAGCCTCCCTAGACCTCATGAGAGAGATCTATATATAGGATTTTTGGAGAAAGGATGAGTAAGCTTGAGCTTGGCATGAAGCTGACTAGTGTCCTCTCCACTTCAGTTATTCTTCAGTTCTTGAGTCCACTTGGAGGTTCTTGCTTCCACTTGGAGATCTAGACCCTCTTACTCATCACAAGTCGAATTCCCTGATCCAAGTGTCATTTTGGAAGCTTCCTGGGCATTGACACCTTGAGGAATGACTGTGCCACTTGGCCAAACTCACCCAGCGTAGGTAGCCTTCTTTGCAGTTGACATTCAGCGCAGGTACACAGTGGAGCAGTTGACATTCAGCGCAGATGCTCAGTGGAGCAGTTGACATGATCCAGAATTAGCTTGTTTTTGAGTGTTTTCAGGTGGAGAACTGATATTCAGTGCTGTGGTTTGCTGACCTTGTTCCTCTAGGGGTAGGAACAACATGTTTAGGGACTTTGGATCCCTTAGATTATTGACATTTCATGCTTCATGTTGTAAGGCACAAAAATGTCTATAACAGTTGCCCCCTAAAGTATGAGGTCGTTTATCGGGTAAAATGCTTTATCAGGAGGATCCGAAGTTCATTCAATCGCTGAGAGGTGACCTGTAATAAAATACAATGCAATACATTATTTTTCATTCTGCTTTCATGATCTAGCTGAGGCGGGCATTCCCATGCTCAGCTTTATAAATTCATTTTGGTACATATAACAGACGATCGTCTGATGGTCGACTGATAATTCTCTGCTGAAATTATCATCCTTTGAGTAGGATGATCATCTGCTGCAATGATGTACATATCAAATGTCTTTATATTTCCCGAATATATATCGCAGCCCGGATGGATGAAACTAGATCCGGGGTCTTCAAACTCGTTCGATCTTCACTCTAAGTACAAGTCAATCCATGTGAGAATTGCGCTGAAGTCGAACATGGAAAGACATCGCTTGATTACCGGTCAATGATGAAAACCGTTAACAAGCGCGAGAGGAATCACCGATAATGATAATGACCCTCAAGGTACTGCAGTACAATTCACGTGATGTGAATAAAGGACTTGGCGTCGAACACCACGCAAAATCTTCTGGTCGAAGGTCATTGATGTATACCTGTCGCCGGAAGTGAGAAACTTGCCATTGAGGCATGCAAGTTTCAAAGTACTGAGGGGGGTGTTCCTAGATCAACTTCTTGGATAATGAGCTGAAGTCGACAAGAAGCGATCCGTCAAAGGAGGGCCTTAATGAATCCCACATCAGTGACACGGAACGGAGCTAATGATTTTAGTGGAGGTGAAAACAATTTGTGAAATATGATTCAGGGTGGCGATCATGGGTGGATGAAGGATAATGTATGGCAGTGGATGGGACACGGTTGAATCTTTCTGAACAACATCTCTTGAACATATAACGACACTGATGCGATGGATCGGTAGCATTACCCCAAGTGTGGATGGTTTGGCGAAGACCATGGTGATGAGACCGGTGAATGAAACAACCCAACCCGATGTGATACGGAGGAAAAGTGTCATGTTCAAGAGCGACCTGCTACCATTAAAGCTTTGAGGTTCTCTCAATTTTTCCCCAGTCATTTCTGACCAGTACCTCTTTATTTTTGTCAAGCTTGAGGAGGATAACATATGCTTGTTCTATAACCTTCCCTTCGGGCAAGCCCATCGCTATGTTTTAACGAGCCTAGCGATAGGGAAACTCGTTCTCGTCTAAAGACAAGTTTGTCGCTATTTAATCATTTTAACGAGTCTAACGACAAGGAAAACTCGGTCCTTTTCATTTTTAGAGAGTCTGAAAAGGTACGGAAAGTTAACTCCAAAATTCCTTTTTTGTCATCTAATCCCTTAAGTCCGAAAAAGTATAAAACAATACAGAAGGGATGAGTTTTCGATAATTTTAACGAGCCGAATAAAACAAGCGCTCGACCTTTTTGTGCAATAATCCCTCAGGTCCAAAAATATTAAAATCTACGGGAGGGATAGCTCTTCCGGTCCTTTTAACGAGCTGGAAGGCCAAAACTCGGCAAACTTTTCATATTTTACGAGTCAGATGAAAAGAGCTCAAAGAAGACTCGTCTTTTGAGGGACGAGTGATAAACAGGGATAGCAGCAGATTCCAGGTACAGGTTGGAATTCTCCAATCATGGCAGTGTCACAAGGATGGCTAGGTGAAATCACTCTTCGCAGCTGTTCCTTAAAATGGGTAAACAATCATATGGGGGTGGACGATCGGCCAAATGAAAGTGGAGGTGGCAGGTGCAAACACGACCAAGGCTTTTTATGGCTGATGAATTTACGGTCTCAAATGGTTATTTAGCGGTACTGGGTTCATTTTTTAAAGAGCTCGAATGCGCCAAAACACTGCTCAGTCTTATGTTTATTTTTTAACGAGCATGAACTATGTGCTAAAACTGCTCGGATCTTGCGTTTATTTTTTAACGAGCATGAACTTTATGCTAAAACTACTCGTATCTAATTTTGCATGCCCCCAGCATAATAACGCAAATCGAAGTGCATGCATATTGGTCACTATTTAAGCATAGTAACGCTTGAGGTACAACCCGTTGCGGGGCTGCGCCAGTGGAATTCCGTCATAATCCATTAACTCGTAGGCTCCTTTTGCTAACACCCTTTTAACAATGTAGGGGCCCATCCATAAGGAATTAAATTTACCTGCTCCCAATTTATCGGATTCTTGGTCATAAAGTAAGACCAAATCACCTTCTGAGAAGACACGGGGTTTGACATTTTTGTCAAACTGAGCCTTGACTCGTTTCTTATGGGCTTCGTTAGCCAAAGCGGCATCACGACGGGTTTCATCCAATTGGATTAATTCCAAGAAACGAGCTTCTTCTTCTGAAGTTCCGGGGAGGAGATCAATTGCGAGTTTAAGCGACGAAATTTCGCACTGGATTGGCAAGACTGCTTCCAGGCCATACACCAATTGAAAAGGTGTGAACCCGGTTGCGTTCTTTGTCGACGTTCGGTAAGCCCACAATGCTGAGTACAGGATTAGGTGCCACCTTCTTTTATGAACCCCGATCATCCTTTGCAACATACGCTTCAGGACCTTGTTGATTGCTTCAACTTGTCCATTGGCTTGCAGATAATACGGGGTAGAGCTGTCGTGAGATAGCCCTAGCTTGGCAGCTAATTCGACCATCATGTGATTGCGAAAATGCAACCCATGATCTGTAACTATAGCCTGTGGTACGCCGAACCTGGCGACTACATGATTGAAAAAGAAAAAGGCAGCTGTTTCACCAGTGTTATCCAATGTAGGCATCGCCTCGGCCCATTTGGTAAAATAGTCAACAACGACTATTATATACCCATGCCCCCCGGTCGAGGTGGGGTTGCATTGCATGAAATCGATGCCCCACTTGGCGAAGGGCCCAACAGCAACTATCGGCTGTAAAGGTGCGGGTGGTCGTCTGGTTTTGCTATCAAAAATTTGACAAGCATGGCAACTTCTGACTGCGATTATGCAATCTTTGAACATGGTTGGACAAAAGTATCCTGCTTGTAAGATTTTTTGTGCTGTTGCGTATCCAGATTGATGCCCCCCACACGCGCCTGAATGACACTCATTCAGGGCTTTTTCGGCCTCCTCATGGGTAAGGCACCTCCTCAGAACTGTATCGACACCACGACGGTAAAGTGTATCACCGACGATCATGTAGTCTTTTGCTTGGTATCGTATACGTTTTTGTTCAGAGCGAGAGGTGTTTGGCCTGAATTTTTGGGTTTGGAGATAAACTATGATATCTCCATACCACTCATTGCTTGCAGATATCAGAAACAAACTTTCGTCCATGATTGACTCTTCCGATGTTTCATCGTTGGACGACGATGGGAGATCGCATAATAATTCTGCGAAAACTAGAGCTTTCTTTGATTTGGATTTTACAAATTCCAGATCAAACTCTTGAAGGATCGCTATCCATTTTGAATATTTTCCCCCCAGCAACTGTCGCGATAGTATATAAGTCATGGGGTTGCAATCTGACAAGATGGTAGTTTTCCGAAAGAGGACATAATGTCGAAACCTTTGAATCGCTTGAACAGCTGCAAGCGCTAGTTTTTCAACATAAGAATATTTACTTTCTGTATCATTTAAGTTTTTACTTAAATAATAAATAGGATGTTCTATTCCATCGACCTCTTGAACTAAAACC
This sequence comes from Pinus tabuliformis, assembly GCA_031772625.1. Classification (NCBI taxonomy): domain Eukaryota; kingdom Viridiplantae; phylum Streptophyta; class Pinopsida; order Pinales; family Pinaceae; genus Pinus; species Pinus tabuliformis. Next base: position 587,151,322 of record CM062804.1, read on the forward strand.
ATCGCAATGGTCGTATCCGCTGCAGCCAGATATAGGTTAAAATCTCTTTGATAGTCCGGGGCGTACATTAATGATGCTTTTACTAGACAATCTTTCAGAGCATCAAAGGAAGCTTGCGCCACCTGGTCCCAGACAAAAGGTACATCCTTTTTCAAAAGACGAGTATAACCCTTAGCAAGTTCTGCGTAATTTGGATGAACCTCCTCAGAAAGTTTGCTTTCCCTTGGAGTTTCTGAATCTGAAGCAAATTTGAAGGTGGAGGCAAATTAATGATTGCCTGAACCTTACAGGGGTTGAGACGAATCCCATCCTTAGAGACTACAAAGCCAAGTAAACGACCAGAACCGACACAAAACACACATTTGTGTGGATTGAGTCTTATCTTGTAGTGTCGGCAACGTAGAAATATCGCTCTTAAATGCTGCGGATGATCAGTCCGCTTTCGCGAATGAGCCGGAAGATCGTCGAGATAAGGTTGAACAATGTTCTTGATGTCATGGAAGGCATAATTCATTGCCCTCTGAAACGTCGCCCCTGCGTTCTTTAAACCAAAGGGTAATTTTCGATAAGCGAATGTGCCCCACGGACAAATAAATGCAGTCTTTGACTGGTCCTGTGGGCAGATATTTATTTGATTATACCCGGAAAATCCATCCATAAATGAAAAGATTTCACATCCGGCGCATTCATCAATTATCTGGTCGATGAAGGGTGTAGGGTAGTTGTCCTTCGGACAAGCTTGGTTTACATCCCTATAATCGACACACACTCTAATCGTCCCTTGTTTCTTCATAACAGGGACAATATTCGATACCCAATCGGTTAGAGGAACTGGGTAGATGAATCCAGCATGGAGAAGTTTTTCAACTTCTGCCTTAATGGCAGCGGCTTTCTTGGGGTGTACCTGTCGAAGCCATTGTCTTACTGGTTTGACATCAGGATACATTTTAATTTCATGTTCAACGATACTCGAGTCAATGCCTGGCATTTCATCATATGACCAAGCAAAGACATCTCTGAATTTGCGAAAAAGAGCGTTATATATTTCCAGTTCTGAAGGGGAACAACCTTTGCCGACATAAATATTCTCTACAACATCTGTCTTTGTCGAGATGTTTATGGCTATAGTCTCTTCAATATTGGATAGGTTTCGCTCGGAATCCACCGTATTTACAGTATTTGTTAGGAATTCAAAAATTGAAGGGTGATAAAGGTCACTTTGAGTATCTTCTTCATATTCCGGAAGAAGGGAACGATGGTGGTGATCATTCCATGGTGCCCCCTCAATCAACATTGATTGTAAGATTCCTTCGTCAGTCCCATGTACTTTCGACCAAGGATCTAATGGGGTTCCATATTCTCTAGTCCTATCTACCCAAACGCTTGACGAGCGCTGATTTGGGTTCGCCTCCCATGCCTGAAACATTGATTGCTACAATATTTCTAAAGGGCTTGGGGGCAAAACCATTGAACGATCCATGTCGACCTTCGTAGAAGATATCATGTTGCAGGTTGCTACAAACGGTATATTTCCTATATAAATAGGAGGTGGTAGCGCGAAAGTTCCCATCAATGTGGGGTCTTTCAATAATCCTACTCCGATATCTTGAAGTGAATGGTTGCTTTCATGGATCATGGGAATGCTTCCTGTAACTTGTGAACCATTAGGGAGGAAGTTCTGTTGGTCGACGACCGTAATCCCTCCTTCAAACGGGAATGCGATCTTCCTAAAATAAGTCGACACGACAGCTGCCATGGCATAAATCCATGGTCTACCCAGTAGGATGTTATAGTCAAGATTTCCATCAATGACCTCAACATCAATTTCTACTGTTTTTCCTCCTAGTTCAACTTTCAAGTTATTAAGGATACCGTAAGGGGTATAAGTCCTTCCGTCGAAAGCTTTTAATGTCGTCGATGATCGAGACAAGGTTGGAGATCCTAAAGTTTTCCAGCAGCTCATCGACATAATACATGTCGATGCTCCCTCATCAATAATTGTTCTGTGAACAGTTTTGTTGAGGGCTTTCACTTGAATAAGGAAAGCTAATTGCTGCTGGTAACTGAGGATCGTATCCCTTGTGATCAAAGGATACAAGATTGGAATCTTTAGGATCAACCCCACCAATAGCTGATAACAATGCCTGCCTTCGGGATGGACAATTTTGTAATACCTCAAGAGTCGACATAGCGGATGGCGATTGTGCCAAATCTTCCACTATGTTATAATGCTGCGCCGCTCTGGCGCGAGGATTAAATGTCGACTTGTGTACTACTCCCTTTGGCGGTTTTATTGTTAATTCAGGAATGGTGGGCGTTACAACTTCTGTCGAAGTTGTTGTCGAACTACTTGGTTGATCTTCACCTTTTTCGTTCGACAACTGAGGATTCCCGTAATCTTTGTTCCTTGTCGAAATCAAAGCATCATTCTGCTGTTTTGAAACCGACAACATAAGTACTTGCGACGGGGAAGCATTTCCACTATCAACCAGATTTTGACCCGGGTTGGGAAATGGATCAGTTAACACAGCTGAGGTTTGGGAACTTTTAAAGAACCTCTTTAACTCAGCTTTGAATGGGCAATTTTTTGTGCTATGATCCTTATCATCACATATTAGACATGGATAATTTTGTTTCCCCTTCCCAGGAGGGTTTGAAGAATTTTTTCCAGGGGATGACTCACCCTGTTTCTTCTTCTTCCCTTTGTTTTGCTTCTTCTTGCTTCCTGGTTGATTGGTTTCTTTGCCTTTATCTTCCGATACGGCATTTACTTCTGAAGCAAGAATTTCTTCTTTTTCATTTTGATCCGAATTCTTACGGGCCTTCTTTGACGAAGCCTTTATCGATTTCGCGTTCGCCGTGCCAATCACACCGTCACCAGCATGAGAGTCACTATTTGATTTAGGAGGAGGAGGAATTGAAAATTCCGGTCTAGGAGCGTCGGGTATTTTGTCGTAGAGCGTGTCGGACTGAGTATAAACTAAGTCCAAATACTGTGCACGAGCGATAACTTGCTCCTCTGTTACGACTCCCCCCTTGGCCACATCTTCCGTTATAGCAGGAAGTAACGACTTTATAAACCATTCAGCTAACAGCTGATCGGGAACGTATGTTTTCACCATCCTGCGACGACGACGCCACTCATGTATATGATCAGATATATGGGTGGCAGTTGTCTGCTTGAAGTTGGTTAATATTTCTGTTCCCGTTTCATACCTTATCGGTAATTGAAAATGGGTTAAGAAAGTCGTGGCTAGGGAACTAAAATTGTCGAAAGAGGCTCTTGGCAATTCAATATACCATTTAGCCGCTGGACCTGTCAATGTCCTCTGAAAAAGGCGAAGCCTTATCAAATCATCGTTAAGGGTGTTCGACGAACACCACAGATGAAAAGTCATCACGTGATTCGATGGGTCTTCACCTGGATTTCCATTGAATTTAGGAATGTCAGATGGAAGTTTATGAGGAATCGCTGGCCACCAAGGGGCATAAGCAATCGGATCGTTGGTTAACCGGTGTAAATCAGGTAACTCTAAAGTTGCCACGAATGGTAACTGTTGATTCAGGTTAGGCGAAGCGTAACTAGGGTACGATGGAATCGCCTGAGCAGTGGGTCTTTGCATACCAGCATAATGTAATTGATGTTGGTATGATTGATACGGTTGGTGGACTTGACCACTATAAAGTGGTTGGTTTTGACCGTTTTGGATATACGGTTGTCCACTATTCGCAAAGATCTGCTGCTCAGAACCTTGGTATACTTGCTGGAATTGTGGTTGTTGGTATTGCACTAACCATGGTTGTGAAGCCATGTTCTGTTGTGCTATGCTAACCGTCGGACCAAGGTGTGGGGTAATTGTACCCTTTTGGACCTGTGTCGCCCCACCAGTTGGCGATTGTGGTTGTGACCCATGGTCAAGTGGCTGTTGCATTACAACCTGAGAAATCTGAGGTTGACATGTAACAGGTATCGCTTGAACTTGTGACACAGTTACAATAGCCGGTGTGGTTGGGATGTTCGTCATAGGTACACACTGTTGCATAGAATATACAACCCTTGGTTGTTGAGGTAGCATAGGTACCCAACTACTTGATGCAATTCCAGTATAACCTGAATACTGTTGAGAACCGCCATATATATATCCTCCCGGAGGAGGTAATGAAAGGGCATACTGCCCCCCATACGGTAGCAATCCGGAACTCAGAGGGATTGTTAGTCCTTGAGGACTGGATGGCCCAAATTGACCTGCATGAGGGTCGATCTGTCGAGTCTCAACGTAAGAGTTGCCGGGTATTATTCCGGATGAACAAACTGGAACAGACCATACTGTAGAAATAGTCCCTTGGTGGACTCCTTCTAGCTGTTGTGAGTTAGTCGGGACAGCTGGTATGCCGGCAAAAATCGTCGGAGTGACGGCAGGGGCTTCTACTGTCGCTGTGTCATTTGACATAGTCCTGGATGATGACGGTTGTTCAGACATCTTAAGTCTATCCAATAGATTGCCTAGCGATTCTACAGGAACTTCCACTTGTGGTGGATTAACTTCTGCTGAAGGAAATAGAGTGACCCCGACTCCAAAATGGGTTGGAGTACTTACTTGCGGATCCTCTGCAATTTCCTCTATCGCAATCAAACCCGGTGGAAGAGGAAGACCGTCAGGTCCGTAAAATATTTCTAGTGCCGAAGAAGTGGTTGTTTCGACAGCGACAGTTGTTTGAGGAACAAAACTCTTTGGACCGGTTACAGATGGAACTGGTTCAGTTACACAAGTATTTGCCCCCAGACTAGGATCAGTATTACTGTCCTTCTGTGGCTGTTGAACTTCTTCTATAGAGGCAGGGTTTCTAGAAATGTTTGGAGTAACTGGAACCTCAGATGCAGTTGGAACACTTGTTCTAACTTTTATAGGAGATTTTGAACCGGTTAAACGAGTCCGCTTTGTCCGTACTGTTTTTGATTCCGGAGACAAAGACGGTTGACTCGTAAGCCTCCGCGAACGACGGGGTTTCAATTGACTTTCTTCCACGATTGCGGATTACTCGATCAACCAAAATATTAAAAGGGGAAATTTGTGTTTCCGAATTGAATGAATTTTATTAGACGCTTTTAGACACAACTTGATTTTTCACTTTTTAAGAGTCGAGAAAAAGCTAAAGATGACTCTAGTCTCCTTCGATGTTTTAACGAGCCCGAAGTGACAAATTCTCGGATGGACTTTTTCAGTTATAGATTTTGAAAAAGGCCAAAAGAAACTACTCTGGAGATCTAGGCAGAGGGTGTGCCAAACCTTTCGCAAAACCACAGAATACGTTTTACGGTACGAGTGGTCGATCTTCGTGAATGCTGTGTTCACTGCATTGCGATCAGTAGGGCGGCCGACACGGCTTCCTATGGATAAAAGATATATGCCTATAGGGGTCTCCCAATATATACGCGACGGTACGTGGGAGCACAAGTCCGTATTAGTGCCACCGACTCTCAGGACGAATCACCCACCTTCGTCGAGATCGACAGTCACTATGTTTAACGACGCCGGAACACGTCTCTATCTTAGACCTCTATGTGTTTGCGTTATGTTTCAAAGCGTTGTTAGGTTCATTCAATATATTTTAAGTTGATCTTTTTAAAGTTTGCCTTTCAAGGTTCACCACGAGATGTTTGATACAAATTCCTAAATGCAGTCTAAGATGAGAAGCAAGCTTTTTCAATCTTTTCGACTTATGAAAATCTTAACTACTGAGGGAAAAGAAAGACAAAATCTTTTCACACAGATCAAAGAGCATACACTAATGCACTTTTTCCCTAAATCAACATGCAAACTTATCAAATGCAAAATGCAAAATGCAGGTATTTCTTTTCTCTTCCTTAATGTTGATGTAATACAAAAAGAAAGCTGTTGTATAGCTTTGAATTCAATTTCAAGTGAAAGCAAACAAGCTTGTCCAAAATCAAAAGACACCTTAAGATTTACTTGTTTCGACACTAGAAATATATAAATTCAAACCATATGACGAAAGCAAAAGCTCAATCAGCTATGAACAGTAAACAAACTAACTCTTAAGATCAAAACGACACTTAACACAGGTCTAGATCTAAGAGGCCACAGCAAGACTAGTTCACTTTCGTTACGGGAAACTGTAAATGATATAAGAAATACACAAAGAACAAATACAGTTTCTTTATACAACCGAGGCAGAATAGTGGCAAGGAAAGTTGGTTTCAGATAGGTACATTGACTGGTAACAGGCTGCAAAAACAAGGGTGAAAACAGGGCAATAAACAGGAGGGAACCCCAGTAGCTCTAGGCAAAACTGGTTCAGCGCAGGTAGTACACTGGCAGTTTGACCTTCAGCGCAGGTAGCCCCTTTGGGAACTGCGCTGAAATGCAAACTACCTTCACAGTGCCTGCACTGAAGAGACAAACTTTCGTTTTTCTCAGTTTCCGGGTCACAGATTGCTCAAAAATTCACAGTTTTTGGCCAAATCAGAAGCTATCAATCAAGTACACACTAAGGGATGAAAAGGAGGATGAAAAGCTATCACTAAGAGCTGTTCAGAGTCCTTGTGGATCAGCTCTTCAAATCATAAACATGCCCAGAAACTGAGCTAGAGTAGCTGCCCTCTACTTTGCATTTGAAAGATCCAAATGTGGTTCGATTCGGTACTCCCTGTGTTTATGAAATGAATAGAAAAACACAAGCAACCAACAAGATACGATCCCCAGTGGAGTCGCCAATTTGTTGTTGGGAAAAGTATCCAATACGGAATGACCCTATCCCACTCTAAGGGTGATAGTACCTCAACAACAATCAAAGCAAAGCTATTCGAGATTACTTCTTTATGAGATGTAAGAGAGGGGAGAAAGAGATCCACTAACCGTTGTCTTCCGCTAATGATTGATCCAATCTTCTCTCTTTGCTGCTTGCTCCCAGCTCCTTGCTCTTTCACTGGCCCAGCTACACCAAGATCCTGCAAAATGGCAAGAGAGGGAAACTACAAGAAGCATACATTCATAATTGATTCAAGGATTAGAATAAATCAAATACACAAGTATAACAATACACCATTGAGACACATGCATATAGAAGAACCTCAAATGCTTTATTAATGGAAGAAGTAAAGTTCAGGAAGTGATACAACCATAAAAGGCCCAATCCAGCATCACCTCCCAGCAGAAAGAAATCTCCTCTTCACCTCCTTCAAGCAAATCACCCAATAGTTCTATACTCAAACCAACAGCACTTCCTTACATTCACAAGATTCCAGCCTCCCTAGACCTCATGAGAGAGATCTATATATAGGATTTTTGGAGAAAGGATGAGTCAGCTTGAGCTTGGCATGGAGCTGACTAATGTCCTTTCCCACTTTAGTTATTCTTCAGTTCTTGAGTCCACTTGGAGGTTCTTGCTTCCACTTGGAGATCAAGACCCTCTTACTCATCACCAGTCGAATTCCCTGATCCAAGTGTCATTTTGGAAGCTTCCTGGGCATTGACACCTTGAGGAATGACTGTGCCACTTGGCCAAACTCGCCCAACGCAGGTAGCCTTCTTTGCAGTTGACATTCAGCGCAGGTACATAGTGGAGCAATTGACATTCAGCGCAGATGCTCAGTGGAGCAGTTGACATGATCCAGAATTAGCTTGTTTTTGAGTGTTTTCAGGTGGAGAACTGATATTTAGTGCTGTGGTTTGCTGACCTTGTTCCTCTAGGGGTAGGAACAACATGTTTAGGGACTTTGGATCCCTTATATTATTGAATTTCATGCTTCATGCTGTAAGGCACAAAAATGTCTATAACAAGCACCCTATTCCCTTTGAAAAGTAACTGTGCCAAAGCTAGTAGCACTATACCTCCCGTTGTCACCCACCTTTATATGCATCTAGAGATCTTTCTCCTCTAGGCCACTGAACAACTCCTTGTCACTAGTCATGTGGAATGAAGCTCCACTGTCAAGATACCATACACTAACCATCATTGATGACACCATGCATGCAATGAGAGTAAAGTCCAATTCGAATTCAGATGCCAAAGCCTCACCCGCCGCTCCTTCTGAGGACTTCTTCTTGGACTTATTGAGCAGAAAATTTGTAACAAAATGGCCCAACTCATGACAATGAAAGCACTTAAATTTTATCATGTCTTTCTTCTTACCTCCATGGAAAGAATCCAATTTGGAATGGGACGCCTTCCCTTTCCCTTTCCTTGCCTTACTCGCTAAGGCACAATTTTCCTCATCATCAGTCTTTGATGAGGAACCATCTCTAGTGTTCCTTCTGATCTCCTCCTGCATCAAATCCGACCACAGTCATTCTGAATCTTGCATCTTCTCCCTCCCATTGACAGAGTCCTAATAGCTATTCCAACTCTTGGGAAGGCCTAGGAGAGCCAGGCTCACCATATCATCCTCGAACACAGTTATTCCAACACTTCCAAACTCATCATGACAGTGAGTGAACTTGATCAAGTATTTTGGAATGGTCTCGCATTTCTCCATCTTGATTTTTTGAAGTTTGTCATTCAGTGCCAACTTCCTATGGTCACTGTTGTTCTGGAATAGGTTCGTTAATGCTTTACACATAGCATATGGATTTTCCTTCCCATGGAGACTCGATACAATGTGGTCTTGAACTCCCTCAAGGATTATCCTCCTTGCCTTCGCCACACACTTCTTCCATTTGACCAAATTCTATGCATTCGATGTTTCTTGCTTAGGAATGTCTTGATCAATGAATTCATTCAAGCCATTATCCTCCAGCAAAGCCTCCATTCTATCCTTCCAAGCTATATAATTTGAGTTGCCTTCCAAGGCATATTCGAGTAGCAAACCTTAAAACGCCATCTGTTGATCCTAAAGTATGTATTGCAAATTTGAATTTCACCTGTAACCCAAAACTCAAAACTTTGAAATCCCCTGTTGTATGTTATCTTTAGCTCTGATACCATGTATATTTTCATGTAGGTTCATAGCTTATGTAATGTACTAAAACACAAGACAAGAATCTACTCTAATATTTAAATGGCGAAAACCAAGAAAAGATGAAAACAATAATCGACAAGAGGAAGATAATCAAAGACACATAACACAATTATTTCTCTGGTGAAATCCACTGCTCAAAACCATGACTATCTATTTGATTAATTAGAAATTTGAGTGATAATACAAATCTTGTTCTCACAAGAAAAATTCCACACAAGTATGATCAACTCTCTGCCTCACAAGCCCACACTGACCAACACTTAGCCAATTTCTGCTGCCTTTTGAGCCCCTATTCCCTTGCACCATTATTGTGAGGAATAGCCCATATTTAATTGGGAATTCCTTCTTCCATAACTGCGCAATCCAAAACTAGGTCCTCTTCTGATTGCATGCATGATTTGTACAACTCAAATGATTCTACCACTGATAGTACACTGTCCCTGCACTATAGTCTCAACTGGGTCTTTCTATGAACTATCATGCATGAGTTTCTCATGAGAGAATCTTCAGTTAGATGGAGTAGCACCGAGGATGCACAAGTGCACCAACTCACTACTAGACCTCTACTAGTTCCACCAATAGTTAGAACTAGCTTAACTATCTATAACTCAGTCAAACTGAGATATCTAATTACAACTCAAATAAACTCTTCCTGTTCCCCTAAAATTTATGGAGAACATATACATGACTACAAAAAGACTTCCAACTCTAAATTCCTAAGCTAATTAAGTCAATTAAACTTAATTAACTATTTACAAGTTGCTATGAGAATAAAATTCAATATTAATTCATGGACAAATTAAACTAGAATTTCTTGTTGCCATTTCTCCAAAATATGTAGCTTAGATGTATTGCTTGTGGTATATTTCCTGGGCACTACTTCAGTTCAATGCTTGTGCTCTGTTTGTATATGTGTTTTAGCAACACTAACAACTTTTGATTTCTTAAATACATTAATTTTATTTAATCACTGTAATCACAATCAAATAGAAACTATTATTTTTGTCAGCTTGTCATTTTCAATTACTGACTCTAGATCATGAACTTAACAGTGGTCTTGTTGCACAGATGGAGTGGTTAGATGCACTTCTTAGAGCTCTAGGTAATCATTGTGGAAACCAAACTTTTCTCTGTCATCTTGATCCGCACTCGTAGGAAAGCTCAAAAAATTTGCAGGTGTATAATGAATTAACACCTCTAACTGAGGAGTCCACTGGTATGTTCTATCTTCCCCACTGCATATTTAATGTGAATGCCTAAATTATTTTCATGCTTTTAAAGCTTCCACTTTTAAACTGACTGTTTTGTTGTGTGTAATCTCTTAAACATTTCTTGCATAGGTTATATCTCACGAGAAGAGGGAAAAGGTTTAGTTATTACAGGATTACACATAACAACTCCCAACTTACGAACTAGATTTAAAAAAAAACCTAACTATCTCTCTCTCTTGGAGAATCACTGCTGATAATGGGGCCTTTAGGATGTGGAAAATATTCATTGTTGCGAGTTATAGCAGGATTGTGGAATAGGGGTGAAGGGGTAATCCAAGGACCATCTCAAAAGGAAATGTTTTTCCTCCCACAAAAGCCATATATGCCACTTGGTACACTTCAGGATCAATTACTCTTTCCAATATCTAATAGAAATTTTAAATATATGAGTGATGAAAAATTGTTGAGTTACCTTGAATGTGTCTCATTGGATGATCTTCCGAGAAGAAATGGGGGATTGGTGTTTGCTGTGACTAGGCAGATGTACTCAGTAGCGGTGAGCAACAAAGATTAGCATTTGCTAGGCTTTTCCTTCATGAACCCAACATGGTTTTCTTGGATGAAGCTACAAGTGCATTGGATTTGGAAAATGAATCCCGATTGTATTCTTTGTTAGAAAGAAAGATTGAGACCTACATATACGTTGGTCATAGGTTATCATTAGTTCAGTTTCACACATACATTCTAGAGTTTGGTGAAAACTTTGATTGGACAATATATTCTAAATTCGACTTTGAAAGGTCAAGGTTTCATTCTATAAATTGATATAGAAAGCTTTGATTCCTTACTCATTTGATAGTAATATTTTCAAATGTGAAGCTCGAGCAGTGTTTTGTGAATTTTTTCAGTCAGCTTAGATTTCTATGATATAGACTAATAAATTAATGTATCGATTATATTTTTAGAGGCATCACTCCAGTTCTTGGTCTGTAAAAGCTAGAATTTATTGATTTCAAATCGTTGAAATAATCAGGATATGTGTATTGTTACCTATTAAAAATTATTTTCAATTTATACATTTTTGACTATATGCTCAATTTTCAATGTAATTACTTTACATTTGGAACGATGACATTATGGAAGGTAATATATATAAGTACAACTCCTTGCAAAGTTGTATACCAGATTAGAAATGTCATTTGAGAAAATCTTGCTTTCAAAAGACAAGCATATGTAATAGCTTTAGAAGAAGTTATGATGACTTCCCACTTCAATATAGATGAGATTCACAGGTACACAATTGTTGTTGTATCATGTTTTGAACTATTGAAATAATTAGCATCTTGTACAAATGAAGATTTTCTCGGCGTCTGTGTTCAACCTACATGTCCAAGTTTATAGTGTTAACACTTTGCATTTGGAACAATGCCATCATAGGAAGGCAAAATATTATTGTGTTGCTCTTTTTTCTTTGGAGATTAGTATACTGGATAAACTCAAATACTAATGTTTCACTAATAATTCAAGGGAATCCTACTCTGAGATAGATGAGCATATCTAGAATCTTAAGAATATTCCAGGATGATTTAGCACTTCAGTACATACGAGATTCACATGTACACAATTGCTACCTTATTGTGTTTGGAACCTTGGAGATATTCAAATAATCAGGATTTAAACATGGCATATTGTATCAATAATAAGAGGTTCCAAGTCAACATGTTTGGCTTATATGCTTAAATTTACAATGCTATCACTTCATATCTAGAACAATTATCGATGCCATCATAGGATGTGATATATGAGTGTCTCTCTTTGCAGATCAGTATACTTGATAAAAAGGTCAATAAATCCTTATTTAGTCATTGAAAAAAATTGTACTCTCAGAAAATGGGCATATATGATAGCTTCGGAAGTGGTAACAACAACTTCCTACTTCAATATTGATGAGATTCATGTGTACACAATTTTTGCCTCAGGAGCTCCATAGTTGATAGGGTCTCGTCTATTTTAGTATTCAGTAAACAATTCAAAGGTCCACACAAACACTATATATTGTGAAAATAAATCTCACTTGTTATAGTTATTATTTAAAGGCCTTATTCTTGTTGTGGAGTCTAGACTATTAGCAAATTCTCTGACACTAATTGCAATTACCTATAAATTTCTATCCTATGTTTTATAGAAAGGGTTAGATATGCTTTTGAACGGAGGTTCACAAAGTCAAAGAACTATCATTTATAGAACACTGTAAATACCACTTCTCGGTCTTTCCTGAACCCAAAAATTGCAATATTCCCATCTTTCACTCTTCAGGGATTCTCCATTGCTTACATAAATTCCCCCCTGTTGTTTAGCTAGTCTCTTGTGGGTAAGAAATGAACTTCTTTTTTAACAAAGTTAGTGTCAAATTTTAGGAATTTAAATTAATTTTAGGGATTAATGTATAATATAATTGTGAAAAAATTGATGTTTTACGTTTTTATATGTTGGAAGGTTGTAATTAAGTGTCAGATAAATAGTACAAAAGTAATATTTTAATCATTAAATAAGTTTATAGATTGTAACCTTTTTTCTGTATTTTATTACTTGTATATAGGCAAGCTTGCATTCTTCTTGTCACTTGTTACTAGTAAAATATATTTTATAAAGGATGTAAGTGGTAAAAGCCATTACTTATTGCCAAGAGATGAGAAACAATAATCTAAGTGGTAGAAAAATATTAAATTTAAACTATCGCAGTAACTATCTACTAACTTGTTGATCCGTATGCTTTTGCACGCTATGTATATAGGAGCAAATTAACAAGTGGACGCATTTAGCTATTTTTATGTGAAATTTTTGTTCTAAATTTCATAAGATTTCTTTTCAAAAGTTATATTTCTATCTGACTGTATGGGAATTTTGGCTGTGAAACTTTGCTTTAAACGGTTTTATCTCTTTTTAAGAATACATAAATTGTCCAAGAAGGGAAATATTGAATAGATTTACTGGAAACTCTTCCATTCATTCATCCCTTCCATAGAATATTTTTCCTATATAGAGAACACAACTTCCAGGAACAATGTTAGTGCTTCTAGTACAGATTCAGAATAGAAACTATTCTTGCGATCAATTAATGGATTTAGATCACAATTCACGAATAAAACAATTGAGTTGTCAGAATTGTAGAAAGAACAAATACAACAAGAGATGTGGAAGCACAAGGCTGGAATGAGGAGGTGATTGTCAACTTCATTTTGTGTGAAATATATGTTATAATTTATAAATCTCTTCCCATGCTTATGCCGACTTTGAAGGATGTTATCGTATAATGCTTAGCCTTATTGTATCCACCACAAACATTCTTCCTCTGGCTCAACATTTCTCCCTCACTGCGTATTTTTCTTGTTCAATGATCTTTTATTTTCACCATATTTAAAATTTGAATGTTAAGTTTGTGAAAATCAATTATGATTAGATTCAAGTCTTTTTAGGCCTTTGATCATGCGATACAATTTATTGTCCATATATCCAATTCTCTCATATTCATTCAAATATAAAATTAGCAAGTTTTTAGGGTCCGAAACCTCCATACTGGGGAGATCTATTATGCAAAACATCAAAAAAAATATCAGATAGAGTATATAACAATTATTATTTCAAAACAAAGTACAATTCTTTCAATTTAAAACTACTATAGGCCTTTCTTTGCACCTTCTGGGGAAATTTCTAGTAATATTTGTACAAGCCTGAATAAACTCCACAATGAAAGGAAAAAATAAAAGAGCATTGTATTAATGATAAAATCACTTACTTATACATGTGCAATCTAGGTACGAGACAATTGTGTCTCGGTAACTTATTAACTGTAAAAACAGAATATCAAACTTATTACATATTGTGCAATAACAATCCCAGAGGATTAGTTAAAATTCTCCCCTTAATCCAAACGAACATTGGACATGCTAAGTAACATGCTAAACTTTTCAAACTTTTCATGTCCCAGTGCCCTTGTAAATATGTCTGCAATTTTCTCTGAAGTAGGACAATGTGTCAGATGAATAACTTTTGGCTCTACATAGTGTCGAATCAAGTGATATTTGGTGTTAATATGCTTTCTTTGATCATGAAACTTGGGATTCTTGGCCAACTGAATTGCAGAAGAGTTTTCAATGAGTAGTGGAGTTGAAGCCTTTTGTTTCTCCTACAATTCTTCAAGTCTTTTGCAAATCTAAATGATTTCTTTTGTAGCTTGAGCTACTGCAATGTATTCAGCTTCAGTGGTAGAATCAACAGGAAAATATTGCTTGCGTGATCTCTGACTGATGGTTGTTGATCCAAGACTCATCAAATAACCAGAAGTAGAGACTGCATTCTCCTTATCTCCATTAAAATAAAAATATGAATAACCAGTGAGATGGAAATCAACAACTTTGGAATATTTGATGCCATATGTTGGAGTGCCTTTCAAATACTTTAGTACTCTCTTTGCTGCATTCCAATGAACTTCACATGGATGATGCATGAACTTGGAAAGTATCCTTACAAAAAACGTTATGTTAGATCGAGTAGTAGTTAGAAAATTAAAACTTCCAACAAGTTTCTTGTACTTTGTTGGATCGTCAAACATACTTCCTTCAGTGGAAGTAAGCTTCAAATTCTGCTCCATAGGAGTAGCGACATGATTACAATCCTACATCCCAAGTTTTTCGAATAACTGTCCAATATACTTTTTTCTGAGAAATGAAAATGTATTTGGGTTTCTAATAAACTTCAATCCCTAAATAATAATGTAACAAACCCAAATCTATCATGTCGAAAACTTTCAATAATTTTTTTAACAGATGCTATATAGTCATCATTGTTTCTTGTTATCATCAAATCATCTACATGCACAACCAAATATACAAATGAATTTCCAATTTTCTTAACGAAAAAAGTGCATCATCTAGATCAACTAGCTTATAATTCAACTTGAGAAGGTGTTCAATTAACTTTTCATACCATGCACGAGATGCTCGGTTTAGTCCATACAAATCCTTCACTAACTTACATACCTTTTTCTCTTTTCCTTTGGCAGAAAAACCTTCTTGTTGAAACATATAAACATCCTCCTTCAAATCACCATTCAAAAAAGTTGTTTTAACATCCATATGGTGTTACTATCTTCCAACTATTATGAGTTGCAAGAGAAAAAATAGTTCTAATTATGCCCCATTATGTTGTAGGAGAAAATGTCTCTGTGTAGTAAACACCTTCCTTCTCAGCATAGCCATTTGCTGCAACCCTTGACTTGTATTTATGAAGTGAACCATCCGCATTATACTTGATCTTATACACCCATTTGTAACCAATGGGTTTGGCACCTGCAGGAGGATCCACTAAACTCCAAGTTCCATTCTTAATAAGTGCAACATATTCCTTTTTCATTGCAGCATTCCATTCATCACAATTAGAAGCTTCTTCAAAAGAACTGGGTTCACTAATTGTAGAATAATCAAATTCACAGTCATGAGAAACATTACCCGAATAACCTTTAGAAGAACTTCCTATTTCAAAATCATCATATTTTCTTGGAACTTTTCGAGCACGTGTGGATCTTCTTGAAGGTTGTTGTTATGCTCTTAACCTGCAAAGTAATACCCAAACACAGAATATGCGAGAAAAAATACCGAGAACACTGAATATGCGAAGAAAAGATACCCAGAACACAAAATAGCAATGATTTTATTATTCAGAGAAAAATGTTCATAGGCCTCTTCGAGGGGGCAACCTCCAATAAAGCAGAGCTCGATTACAAAAACAAGACACGATACTCCTCGCAGGGAGTCTCTATCCTTTATATATGACTCATACATGCAATACCACGGGCCAATACCGTGGGTTTTATTACCATCTATCTAATATTACCGCCCATTTGCAACTAACTGTGGTCCCGTCATTAATTGCGGGTTAACCACTTACAAATATTAATATGGGCTTTATTGACTCTTGACTATGACGTGATCCCATGACATATATAAGGGGGTTAGGGTGGGACCCTAACATGCCCTCCCCCTTAAGACTAGCCTTGTCCTCAAGGCTGAAGCTGCAGAAACTGCTGAAGAATAGTGGCTGGTTCCCAAGTTGCATCTTCCGGGGATGTGTCTTTCCATTTGATGAGGACCTCCTTAATCATGTGGCCGCGCAGGTGCTTGTCTCGGGTGTCTAGAACCTGTTCGGGTTGAAGCCAAATTGAACCTTCTTCGTCTAATTCCGGTAGACTGGTTTGAACGCGGCAATTGTTCCCAATCACTTTCTTGAGGCACGATACATGGAAAACTGGATGGATTTTTGCCGTAGGTGGCAAAGCCAACCTGTAAGCCACTTCTCCAATGCGCTGAAGTACTTGGTATGGTCCGTAGAATTTTGGAGAGAGCTTTTGACAACCCTTATCTTTGAGTGGTGTTTGCTTATATGGTTGCAGCCTCAAAAAGACCTGATCCCCTTCTTGAAATTGGCGTTCTGAGCGATGTTGGTCGCCCTGTTGCTTCATGCGGTTCTGAGCTTGATGAAGATTCTCGCGAAGATGGGCAATCATGGTTGCGCGGTGTTGTAGGAGTTGATCGACTGCTTGTACTTTGGAGCATCCCTTGAGATAAGAAGTAGGGGAAGGTGGAAGTTGACCATATACTGCTTCATAGGGAGTCATTTTGGTGGTGGCATGATAGTTGGTGTTATACCACCATTCAGCCAGAGGTAGCCACTGTGCCCAAAGGTGTTGCTTTTCTGAAGTGAAACACCTAAGGTAGGTTTCTAGACATTTGTTGACAGCTTCGGTTTGACCATCTGTTTGCGGATGATATGAAGTACTGAGTTTGAGTTGAGTGCCTTGTAGTCTGAAGAGTTCCTGCCAAAAATTGTTGGTGAAGATCGGGTCACGGTCGGACACTATAGAAGTGGGCATGCCATGTAATTTGAAGATCTGATCCATGAAAGTTTGAGCAACCAAGGTTGGTGTAAACGGGTGGGGTAGGGCGCAGAAATGAGCATACTTCGACAGTCGGTCCACAACCACCATGATGACTGACTTGTTCCCTGACTTTGGAAGACCTGTAATGAAATCCATAGAAACCTCTATCCAAATGGAGGTCGGAATGGGCAATGGTTGTAAGGTGCTTGGTGTGTTGACGGTTTCCCCTTTGTGGCGTTGACAGACATCACATTCGGCTACGAATGTAAGGACTTCCTTTTTCATGCATGTCCAAAAGAATGATCTTCTGGTGCGAGCATACGTCTTCTGAAAGCCCGAATGTCCTGCAATGGGAGATGAGTGCAATTATGCCAAAAGGCGACTTTTGAGGGTAGATGTTGGTGATATGACGACTCTGTCCTTGTAGCGAAGAATATCATTCTACCACGAGTAGCCCGTGCCGGAATTAGGATCTACCTGCAATTGAGAAATGAGTTGGGAGAGCCCTGGGTGTGCAAACCATTCCCTGCGAGCTTCTTCAATCCAGTCTGGAATGGGAAGGGAAATTGCGAGCAGAGTACTTTCCTCCTCAAATTGGCGCGATAATGCATCTGCTACACTGTTGTCTTTCCCTTTCTTGTAAATGATCTCATAATCATATCCCAGCATTTTGGCTAACCATTTGTTTTGTTGTGGGGAGGATAGGCGTTGCTCCAGAAAATATTTAAGACTGTGATGATCTGTGCGGATTTGGAAACGTCGCTCCAATAAGTAAGGTCGCCAGGTCTCGACTGCATGTAAGATGGCCATCATTTCCTTCTCGTAGGTAGCTTGTCCCAGATTCCTCCCACTGAGTTGTTGGCTTGTGAAGGCCAATGGTCGCCCTTCCTGCATTAAGACCGCCCCAATACCTGTACCCGAAGCATCACTTTCAATGACAAAGGATTTGGTGAAGTCAGGTAGTGCTAAGACTGGAGTGGTACACATGGCGTTTTTTAGCGCGGTAAATGCCTGTTGTGCTTCCTCGGTCCAGAAGAAGGAATTTTTCTTTAGGATTTGAGTGAGGGGCTTCGCTATGCGGCCATAGTTGCGGACAAATTTACGATAATAGCCTGTGAGACCCAAAAATCCTCTCAAGCTCTTCAAAGTCTTAGGTTGAGGCCATTCTTGCATTGCCTGGATCTTTTTGGGGTCCACCTTGACACCTTCACGCCCCACAATGTGGCCCAAATACTCAACCTCTTCCATGCCAAACGCACACTTAGACATCTTGACAAATAATTTATGCTTGCGGAGCAGTTGCAAGAGTAGATCTACATGCTGAAGATGTGCCGCCCAGGTGCCACTATAGATGAGAATGTCATCGAAGAAGACAAGGACAAATTTTCTGAGATATGGTTTGAGGATGTGATTCATAAGACTCTGAAAAGTAGAAGGGGCATTACAGAGACCAAATGGCATGACCAGGAACTCATAATGGCCTTCATGAGTTCTGAAAGCCGTCTTGGGAATGTCGAATTCCTTCATGCGAATTTGGTGGTAGCCGGAGCGAAGATCCAACTTGGTGAAGAATTGAGCCCCATTGAGTTCATCTAGCAAATCGTCAACCACCGGAATGGGAAATTTATCTTTGACTGTCAACTTGTTGAGGGCCCTGAAGTTGGGACACATCCGCCACTCCCCATCTTTCTTGAGGACCATGACCACTGGGGATGAATAAGGACTAATGCTGGGACGAATGACACCTGCTTCCAACAATTCCTTGATGATTTTTTCTATTTCATTCTTTTGAGTGAACGGATATCTGTATGGCCGCACATTTTGGGGTTGAGCCCCTGGAACCAAGGTGATGCTATGATCATGTTCCCCTCGCGAGGGTGGAAGCTCATGAGGCTTGTTAAAGACCGTCCGATGGGTATTTAAAATCTGCTGCATCTCAGGATGAATTGGCAGAGGTTTGGTGTCGACGACCTGGATGGCATTAAATTGCGCTACTACTCCATGATTGCCCTTTTATAACAATTTTTCCATCCGATGCGAGCTGATGACAGAGGGTGCTCCCGCTTGGAGGTCACGGAGGGTATGTGTGGAGTTTTTCTGCTTAAAACTCATATATAACTCCTGGAAATCCATTGTGATTGGCCCAAGGGTGCAGAGCCATTCAGCACCTAGGACAATGTCGCATCCCCCATGTGTATGGCAAACATGTGGGTTTTCAACTGATAATCCCCCATTTGAAGTTTGACATTTTCATAGCGGCCTTCACATTTCATTGTGCCCCCATCTGCAATTTGGATTTGGAAGTTAGAGACTGCCCGTACATAACAATGCGCTGCGTCGGCGATTTTTTGATGGATGAAATTATGGGTACTTCCACTATCAATCAAGACTATTACTGGGCGATGTTTAAGAAAACCCCTGATTTTGAGAGTTTGAGGGGAAGAGATTCCTGCCAACGCATTGAGCGAAATAACTGGGTCATCAGATACAATCTCCTTTTGGTTGTCTTCTTTGATCGCCTCCGGTTCCTCAAGAGGTGGATCTTCCTTGGTGGAGCTGTAGTCAGTGGCATCTATTTGAAAAAACTTGGGCTCCTTGCATTTATGCCCAGGGGAATATTTTTCATCACAGTAGTAACATAGTCCTTGCTTCCTTCTCTCGGCCATTTCCTGAGGTGACATCTTTTGGACCTTAAGTGTCTGAGTCGTGGTATGAGCTTGTGGGGGACGACCTTTAGTGGGGAAATTGGGGCGGCTGTATTGGGCTGTTATGGCACGCTCCACCTTACGGGCTACCTGGCAAGCCTCCGTCCATGTGGGAGGGCGGTGGAGTAGAACTTGAGCTTTGATGGCTTCTTTAAGACCACTGATAAAACATTACGTGTAGAACTCATCTGAGAGATGCTGAGTGCGGAAGGCCAAGGCTTCAAAAGCGATGATATATTCATCCACTGTACCCGTCTGTCGGAGCTTAGTGAGACGGCCAAAAAAGGAGTCTCCCTGTTCAAAGCGATCTCGAAGAGCTTTGGAAAATTGGGCCCAACTCGAAAAAGGTGCATTGCGACGTTGATGCCATTCCGCCCATTGCCATCGTTCATTGTCCAAGTACATGGTCCCCACTCCAATCCTAGTCCAATCATCTTGGAGACGATTCAATTTGAAATACTGTTCCATTTGTGCTAGCCATGCGGACGGGTTAGAACCGTCAAATTTCTGCATATCCAACTTGGGAGGTCGCTGACTGAGTGGGAGATCTCTGTTGGGTGGTGGATGGGTGTGCCAGACATGAGGAGAGTGGCTAGACTCACCCTCATGATGTACATGGTCATTATAGTGTTCCTCGAGAGCTGGCTCCTTGCCCTTATCGAGTGCTTGCCGTACCATGCTAGATAGTCCGTCAAGCGTATTTTTGAGCTCGTTCATATCTGTTTCAAGTTTGTCTAGTATTTCATTGGCCATTGCTTGAGCTCTAGTTTCTACCATACACAAACTTGATGAAAAATTGGGACCGCAAATTTTTTTTTTTCGAAGAAATTGAATGGTACCACCGTGCTCAGCTCGTTGTCCTGATGCTGATGGGCTAGATCACAAATAAGCGCTTCGGAAGATCTCAGACCTTTTTTTTTTTTTTTTGGAAAACTCCTAACGGAGTTTTACTCCTTCTTGATCAATACTGCAGTCGCCAAATCCTCAAAATGTTAATGCCCACAAAAGTCCTGTGAAAATTATAGCCAGGTACAGGAACCCTTCACAACTACTCCGATCTGGTGGATCTGAGAGATCTGAATGGTGGAACTTGCTGATTTGGAATAGATG
Organism: Pinus tabuliformis; assembly: GCA_031772625.1. Lineage (NCBI taxonomy): Eukaryota > Viridiplantae > Streptophyta > Pinopsida > Pinales > Pinaceae > Pinus > Pinus tabuliformis. The sequence continues at coordinate 587,172,262 of CM062804.1, forward strand.
ATGTGTGATCCCCCGATAGAAAGGGAACTATGGTCTTGAGGAGTGTCAGGTGCTACAGATCGCAATATACATAAGGGTCTGACAGTAGTACTCGGCCCAATGTTTCAGGGCTCTAACTAAGGAGGATCGACTGTACCCTTAGCCGTACAACCCAACTACCCTATCGTACGGGCGAGTAATCTCTCCGAGTGCTGTTCTCGGTGTACTGTAGCCAAAAGACGGCCGAAGGTTTATCTATGGCGAGGCTTCAAGGTAGCTATGGGGCTTCCTATATACCCAGAGGGTACGTGGAAGACAGTCCGTGCGTGGTTCTGTCTAATGTGCTACTACTCGAAGGGGTACCCACAGGGGTTACAAGGGAGTCCAACAGACGTGACCACCTCTTGTATTTCCTGCGTGCATGCCTCCCCAAATCCGCAGGTTTATGCGCTTAACGACAGATCCCGTGGTTTAAAGACGCCGGAACACGTCTCTAGCCAAAAAAATTTTTTGCTAAAATTTGGAGATCCCAACGAGCCTTGGAAAGTGCTCTGATACCACTTGTTATGCTCTTAACCTGCAAAGTAATACCCAAACACAGAATATGCGAGAAAAAATACCGAGAACACTGAATATGTGAAGAAAAGATACCCATAACACAGAATAGCAATGATTTTATTATTCAGAGAGAAATGTTCACAGGCCTCTTCGAGGGGGCAACCTCCAATAAAGCAGAGCTCGATTACAAAAACAAGACACGATACTCCTCGCAGGGAGTCTCTATCCTTTATATATGACTCATACATGCAATACCACGGGCCAATACCGTGGGTTTTATTACCATCTATCTAATATTACCGCCCATTTGCAACTAACTGTGGTCCCGTCATTAATTGCGGGTTAACCACTTACAAATATTAATATGGGCTTTATTGACTCTTGACTATGACGTGATCCCATGACATAAATAAGGGGGTTAGGGTGGGACCCTAACAGTTGTAGAAGTGGCTGTGATGGTTGTTAATCCTGAAGTACATGTTCTTCAAGAAAACTTTCTGACCCTGTAGAAACAACATTATCCTCCAAATTTTCTTCAACAGTAACATCCTCATCATTCTCATGAGTCAAAGATGGAAAAACCACAAAATGATCCAAAATGGAACCCCCCTTTCAGTATGTAGAACATCATTATCATATTCAAAATAGAACTTTTTAGATGCAAATTTATCCAAATGAGCGAGTTGCCTATCAACAGTGGAATCATCTTTATCCGATTCAAGAAAAATAACATCTCTGGAAAGAATAAACTTCTTATTTTCTTCATCATATATCTTGTATGCTTTGGAAGTATTAGAATAACCAAAAAATATACATTTTCGATTTCTTGCTCCTAATTTAATTTTTCGTTGCTTAAGAATCAAAGCATAGTGTTTTGATCCAAAAACTCTGAAATGCTGAACAGTTGGGAGTCAATCATACCAAAGTTCATAAGGAATTTTATTTTTAGTAACAGAAGAAGGAAAACGATTTCTAATATAAGTTGCACAAAGAATTGCTTCTCCCTAAAACATTAACTTCACATTCTTAAAGAATGTCATAGATCTAATCATATTAAGAAAAGTTCTATTCATACGTTGTATGACGCCATTCTGTTGTGGATTACAAGGTATACTAGTTTAATGTTTGATTCCATTGTCCTTCAAATATTTTTCAAAGGCATGAGAAGTATACTCACCACCATTATCAGTTCTGAGAATTCCTATATTCTGTTTATTTTCATTTTTAATCATCAAATTAAAAGTTTTAGAAACTTCAAACAATTTTGACTTATCCTTAAAAAAATACACCCAACACATTCTCGATTAATCATTAATAAATATCAACTCTTTTTTATTTCCATTGGCAGTTGCAACAAGCATAGGTCTACATAAATCTGAATGTATAACACCTAATTTTCGTGAAGCACTAAAAGAAGAACTATGAAAAGGCTGTTTACAATGTTTTCCCAAAATACAAGCATCACAAGGTGTAATCTTTCTTGGAATTGTCGGAATACCTTTAATACCTTGCTTTTTCATAATTCTGATGCTGCCATATTTGATGTGACCAAATTGAGCATGCCACAACAAGATGGGAGACAATATATCACTTTTGTTGAACCAAAAGAGCAAAACTTTCACGAGAATTAGTAGATGAAGTACCATTTAATTTTAAAAGTACACCTTCCTCCACACCGGTCATAATAACTACATGATCAGATGCTCTTATTATCTCGATGATGCCATCAAATATATGAATAGAATGCCCCTACTGCCAAATATGGATAAGAGACATCAAATTTCACTGAAACTATGGAATATAAAGTACATCTTATAGAACATAATCTGCAACATGTGGTATCTTCAAACGAATAGACCCAATGCTAGATGTGTTAATTTGAGACTTGTTAGCAAAGAAAATAACACCATCAATATCATCACTGAAAGTTTCAAAAAAATCTCACCTAAATGTCATATGACAAGTGGCTACTAAATCCAAAATCCAACTATCTCACCATGAAGAAAATGTAGTGTTGAAAACATCATTAATATTAAAATTACAGTGACTAACAATGTAATGTGCAAATTCTGATGATGTTCCCTTATCTGGTGGCAGATTATCTTTCTTTTAATTCCACTGTTCTCTCCTTTCACTGACTCTCTCTCCAAGGGATTTTATAGTTAGCAGTAGTATGACCAATTTTACCACATCTAAAACATTTAATAGCTAGTTTCTCATTAAAATTTCTTTGTTTTCTATCATTTTATTGTTTGTCCCCCTGATTGTTTTTGCCCCCCCTCCCTCTATAAATTCTTCTACGATGGCCTCTACTATTTTTATCTCCTCTAGAAGTTTCAGCATGAGACTTATTATCCTTTTGTGCAAGCCACAAAGTTTCTACATTAGAGTTAGGTGGGGCTTCCATTAGGGGAATTTTGAGGTCTAAAATGGGCCTCCTAAGAAAATTTTACAACAAAAATAAACTTTATAAGAACCAATAGGATTCAATATGATGATGTCAACCATGGGGGATGATTCACCATTTTTGGAGTAAAAAAGTAAAAAGATTAAAAAATAATAAAACTACTTTTTTAACTCATATTTTCAACTTATCTCCCTAAGGTTTTACTCAAATTTCGAGTGAGATTACTTGTTGGATGAAACCTTTAATTCCTCATCCAAGGAGTACCCATGTTGCATACTTGTGTTGGACCTTGCTACATGAAAAATGAGAAATACATGAAAACACATGATTGCAACCATGTTTTTCATGTATTTCTCATTTTTCATGTAGTAGGGTCCATCGAAAGTATGAAACATGGGTACTCCTTGGATGAGGAAAAAATTTTGCATCCAAAAAGTGTTTCCACTCGAAATTTGAGTAAACCCATAGGGAGATAAGTTGAAAATATGAGTTGAAAATATAGTTTTCTTTTCCTTTCTCCCTCTAAAATTGGATGATGTAATCTAATCTTATTTTATTATTTCCACGATTATTTTATAATTTCCTTAGGAGGCCCATTTTAGACCTCAAAATTCCCCTAATGTTTCTTCCCAAAGGCTTTTTCTCTCTCATCTATTTTGTTCGCAAGTTTATCAAATGTAATGTCTTTTAACTAGCCACTAGCTTGGAGAGATTCCAAATAATGTCAATAGACAGGATGAAGGACCTTTATAAAAGTTGTAAGTTGTAAATATACTTCAATTCCACTGGCTTTATATCATGAAAATTTGATTTTATTTTAGAGGCATTGTTCAAAGGATCATTATCCTTCATCTCCAAATTAAACAACTTCAACAACAACTGAATAATTTTGAGTTCTGAGTGTGAATCATACAATCATTTCAACTTGTTTAATGTTTTGAATGCAGTATCACAAGAAACGATATATTGGCTTACCTCTTATGTCACTGATGCAGTTATTAATGCATATGTCTTGTTGTCTTTTGTCTCCCAAATTGTACATTGCTTCTCATTATCAGGAAGCTCTGGTGCAATTTCTTTTCTGTCACTATCTTTCTTGTCTTAAAAAAATTCCCTCAAATAGTTAAAAATACGGACACTTTTAAGCTTAATAAACCACTCTTGATAATTCTCCTTTCTACTAAGGACAAGTCAAAATATGGAAACTATTGAAGTCATAATTGTCTTGCAGCCAAATAAATTCTTCAAACAAATTCTTTTCAAATTTTCAAATATGTGAAGTAGTCCTCTAAAATAAAATATAAATCCCTTTCTCCTTTTGTTTTAAATAAAAATTGGCTTAGTGATTTGATGGTGGGCTCCAAAAATATTTCAACAGATAACTAATTTCAAATCTCACTATTTCCCATTTTCTTTTTCACCACTTTTAAAAATATCACTAATTCCCTTTTTCTTTTTCACCACTTTTAACTCCAAGTTAATTTCAGAATTAGCCACTTTTACTTTCTCATTTCACCTTTCTTTAACCATTTTCTCTTTCTTAAATATAATTGATAAAAGAAATGAGAAATATTTTCTTTAATCACAATTTGATATAGTTTCCATTCACTTATACTCCACCAAATTTTTCTCCTATTAGCTTTCATGTTTCTCTGATTCTTTCTCTACTCACTTTTACCTATGTAGATCTACTCTTTGTTCACTTTCACCTTTTTGGCTTTGCCTCTTTATCTGTTCACTTTCACCTTTCTGGCTCTGCCTCTTTCTCTATTCACTTTGACCTTTTTGCTCTGCCTACTTCACACAACAATGTTGTTTCTGGAAGTGATAAAATATATAGAAAATGTATTCACCTTATTAGTCGTCTCATATTCTGGAAAATATCTCCATATTTTTTTTTTAACAAATCATTGTCAAAAAATTATGTAAATCTTTTTTTACTTTCACTTTCATAAACCTTGAAGAATTCTCTACTTTCTAGTAATGTGTAGATTAAATTCAAACCCCAAACATGGAAAAAAATATTCCACTAAAAATAATTAATAATTCACTTCTAAAAAATATTCAATATTATTTATTCACTGTCGATTGTACCAAAAATTAGAGTTAGGGTAATCACTTTTACCTTGGCTGCTTTTAACACTATTTGCAGCATTCCCGCAATCTTTATCTCATGCCTTTGCAAGAAATGTGTTACTCAAAATGCATTTTATGAAACGTGTAAATTCTTCTCTCCATAAACTTCAAACCAACGCCTCTTAAAAACAAACTCAGTAAGCATGGAGTTTAACCTGACTCTAATACCATTGTCACAAGCCCGAATAAACTCCACAATGAAAGAGCACAATCAAAGATCATCATATTAATGATAAAATCACTTATTTATACATGTGAAATCTAGGTACAAGCACAACTTGGTAACTTATTCAATGTAAAAACAAAATATGAAACTAATTACATATTGTACAATAACAATCACGGAGGATTAGTTAACAATATTAAATCCATACTATAGGTCACCTAATAATTATTAATGTGGTTGATATATGCTTATCCGTGTATATCAATCACATTTACTAACATAGTTGTGCATGTGTTTGATATATATCTATTAACATATATCAACCACTTTTATTAATATACTTGTATTAATTTCACCCTTTCCATTAAAATTTATGCTATATTCTCAACGATCACATATACAATACCAAAACCACATCCTCAGCGATCTCCTATGTTATTCAACCAACTCACAAAATAGAAGAAAAGAGAGATCAACAACTTCAAAATACACCTCTTCGAGGGGGAAAGCTCCTTTACATTACACAAATGAATAATTCTTGGATAATACGAATGACAAAACCTCCTTTCTATATATAGGAGTCTAAGGCGTCACAATATAATCAGAGCTGACATAACAATAATAATATAAGGGCATAACAATAAAAATAGTGGGCTTCTATGGGGCACAATAAAAACAACATGGGGTCAATAGGGGCACAACAATAACAATAAGGGGCTACAATGACAATAATAATGGGGGAATCACTAGTATTATAGGGACCTAACATGCCCCTCTCCTTCAAAAAAGTGTTGTCCTCAATGCTTGAGTAGTTCTGTATAAAATTCTCGTCCTCCCATGTGGAATCTTTAGCGGTTAAGTTCTTCCACTAGATCAGATACTTTAAAATTGATAGATTTCGTAGTTGTCCAGTTCTTTTTTTGTGACTGCTTCAGGTTCTAATGCGATTTTTCCTTCCTCATCAAGTTTTTGGCAATATTGTTTGAACTAGGAGCTTGTCACCTATAACCTTCTTTAAGCATGAAACATGGAAAACTAGGTGCACTCAGGAAGATGCACGAAGCTCCAATTTGTATGCCATAGTACCAATCTCTTGCAACACCTTGTACAGACCATATTAATTTGGTGATAATTTATTATCCTTCTTAGATTGTTTGAGGGACATTTGCTTGTATGGTTGTAGTCGTAGAAATACCCAGTCACCTACATCAAAACTTCTTTCGTTGTGATGTTGATCTGCATGTTGTTTCATTCTATTCTGCACCAAAGTGAGGTTATCCTTTAAGAGTTGGAGAACTTGTTGTTGATGCTCGATGTGATATTCCACTACTTGAACCTTAGAACTTTCTCTTAAAGATTTTGTGATGGACGGTGGATGATATCCATAAAGTGCCATAAATGGGGTCATTTTTGCGGTAGTATGGAAGTGTTAAACCACCATTCAACCAGAAGCAACCCCTTGACCCATTGTGTTTGTTTATTAGATACAAAGCAACAAAGACATGCTTCCAAACATTTGTTCACTATCTCAGTTTTCCCATTAGATTGAGGATGATAAGATGATTTATGAGCTAACTGAGTACCCAGACAAGAAAATAATTCGGTCCAAAAATTTCCAGTGAAAATGGGATCTCTGTCGCTTACAATAATCTTTGGATTTCCATGTAGCTTTTGAATTGTTTCCATGAATGCAGTAGCAAATGCACTAGCTTTAAATGGATGAGATAATGCACGAAAGTGGCCATACATGGTAAGTCTATCAACTACCACCATGATGACACTATTTCTTGGGACTTGGGTAAAATTGTGATAAAATCCATTGAAACCTCCTCCCAAAGTTGACTTGGAATGGATAAAGGTTGTAACTTACCCGGGGTCTTAATTGTCTCAACTTTATTTTGTTGGCAAACCAAACATTCCACCACAAACTTTTGAATATAATATTTAAGGCCATCCCAAAAAATTCCTTCTTAACCCTATGGTAAGTTTTTAAAAATCTTGAGTGCCCTCCTAAGGGAGAGGTGAGCAATTCCAAAAGAATCTTTTGTTTGAGTTGGGAATTCTTACAAAGGTATAAGGGATATTTGTATCATAACGAATCATTTTTCCAGCTAAATGTATCAAATGCACTGGGATCTTGCTACAAATTTTGAATGAGTGTCCACACTTCTTCATCATTCTTCCATTCATCCCTTGCTTCATTTATCCAATCTAGTTGGATGATAGAAATGGCACAAAGAAATGCTTTCACATCCTCATCCTTTCTTGAGAGTGCATCTACAACAACATTTTGCTTCCATTTTTTGTAGATGATTTCAAAGTCATAACCCAACATCTTTGTGACCCATTTTTGCTGCTCTTTTGAAGATAATATTTGTTCTAAAAAGTATTTAAGACTATTATGATCCATTTTTACCTTTAAGTGTCTTCCCATTAGGTAAGGGCGCCATTTCTTAAGTGCATGATGTATTGTTAACATTTCCTTCTCATAAATAGCTTTGTGTAAATAATTTCCTTTGATTGGATGAATTTCAAAAGCAATGGGTCTTCCTTCTTACATTAAAACAACACCAACTCCATTTCCCGAGGCACCACATTCCATAATATGGGCTTTTGTGAAGTCTGGTGTAGCTAAGACTAGTGCTCAGCACATTGCCTCTTTAAGATGTTCGAAGGCCTTCATTGCTTCTACACTCCAAGAAAATGCATATTACTTTAGTAATGTTGTTAGAGGTGTTGTTATTTTCCCATAATTCTTAACAAAATTGCGATAATACCCTGTCAATCCGAGAAATCCTCGCAGATGCTTTATAGACATGGGGATTTTCCATTCCTTAATGGCTTTAATTTTGCGGGTCTACCTTAACACCTTCATGAGATACATTATGAATGAGATATTCCACCTCCTGTACTCCAAAGAAATATTTGGGGTTTTTTGCATATAATTGTTTCTCCTCCAATAGTTTGAGCACCCTGTCAACATGTTGAACATGATCCTTCCAAGACTTGTTGTAGATTAGTATATCATCAAAAAATACTAACACAAATTTTCTAAGGAATGGTTTGAAATTGGAATTCATCAAACCTTGAAATGTAGAAGGTGCATTGGTAAGGCCAAAAGGCATGACCAAAAATTCATAATGACCCTCATGAGTTCTAAATGTTATTTTCAGAATGTCTTCAACCTTCATTCTGATTCGATGATATCCTAAATGAAGATCCAACTTGGTGAAGTAAATTGCTCCATGTAATTCATCAAATAATTCATCAATGACAGGAATGGGAAATTTCTCTTTAATAGTGAGCTTGTTGAGCTCCCTATAATTCAGACACATGCACCATGATCCATCCTTCTTGCACACCACTACTACTGGACCAAATAAAGAACTTTCACTAGTTTGAATTATACCAGCCTCTAGCATTTCTGCAACCATACGTTCAATTTCACTCTTTTGGGCATAGGGATATCTGTAAGGCCTGATGTTTGGAGGAACACTTCTTGGAACCAAATGAATAGCATGATCATGATCATGAATAGGTGGGAGGCCTTTGGGAGTATCAAACACCTTATAATGATTGTCCAAGACTTTTTGGAGATCTGGAAAAATAGATGATTTCAATGTGGGAATCTCTAGTGAACATAATTGTGCAATTACGCCTTGTTGTTCTTTCTTCAGAAGTTTTGTCATGCTGTTAGAGCTGGTTATCTTTCCCAGTTTCCCTGTGATACCCTTTAATTCAACTTCCTCACCTTTCAAAAAAAATTCAAGAAAAGTTCTTGAAAATTAAAAGCTAGCATACCCAAATATTGTAGCCATTGGACTCCTGGTACAACATCAGCACCACCCATTGGAATAGAAAGAATTGGACTATTCAATACATATTCTCCCATGGATATCTTGATATTATGGCACTTTCCAAAGAAATTTATGGTTCCTCCATTTGCAGCCATCACTTGACACTCTAGTGCTAGATATAGGAAGCATTTCAATTTCTTGGCTATCTTACAATGAATAAAATGATGGGTACTACCCGAATTAATCAACACTATTACCTTTTTCTTCTTGATATGTCCTTCTACCTTGAGAGTTTGAGGAGTGGTAGTTCCTGCCAATGCATTACAAGATATGGTCGGATTCATTTATTCTTTCTCTAGGGTTGATTCCTGGTGTATATCCTCTTATTTTTTATGTTTCTTGTTCCTTTTCTTCCTCCTCTTCACAATCTATGTAAAATAATTTATTCTTAGCACACTTATGACCTTTAGTGTATTTTCTATCACAACTATAACAAAGCCCTTTTGCTCTTTTTTCTTCCAATTGTTGTGGTGTCAACCTTGTAGGTTGTGGAAGGCCAGGGGAAACAACACTTACATATTTATAGTTGTGAGTGGTAAGATTCCTTGTTGCCATAATTTTTCTTTCAATCTTTCTTGCAAACCTAAATGCCTTCTCCAATGAATTAGGTTCCCAAAGGAAAACTTCATGTTGGATGTTATCCTTTAAAGTTCCTATGAACGCATCAATCCAATGCTCCTCTGGAATACCATTTACCCTTATATTCAATTTTTAGAAGTCCTCAACATGCTCCACCATTGAACCCTTTTGTTTGAGATTTATCAATTGGCTAAAGAAGGTGTTGCTCTTTGTATCCCCATAATGTGCTATCATTTCCTCCATAAAAATTGACCAAGTGAGAATTTGTTTAGGAGAGCAAAGCCATCAATACCATACAAACTGACTGGGTTCCAAATATAAAGTTGCAATGCATACCTTTTGTGTGTTTTTCACATTATGGAGATCTAAATATTGTTCCATATGTAGTATCCATGTTACGAGATCCTTGCCATCAAACTTCCTCATATCGATCTTTGGAATGTGGTGGGTATTTGTTCCAACGTTAGAGTCTATGAAATCATGATTAACATGAGTTTCCTCTACTACCTTTTTTCCATTAAGAAGCCTTTCTTATAGCAACTTTGTCAAACCTTCCATGTCTTTCTTCAAATATTCAATGTTGTCTTTATTTAAATCATGATTATCATTTCTTTGGTTCTCATCGTGAGTTTCCTCTACTACTTTTTTTTCCATTAGGAAGCCTTTCTTGTAGCAACATTGTCAAACCATCCTTCCAACCTTCCATGTATTTCTTCAAATCTTCAATGTTTCCTATAAGTTTTTCTTCTATATCATTGATGTCATTCTTCAAACCATCCATCTTAGATTCTGTTACTTTTTTTGAGAACGAAATTTGTTGCACTTGGTCTCGTAATTTTGATATATCATGTTGCATTTCTTCCTCTTCTTCATGTGCCATAGTAGAGCTTTAAAATTTCTTACTCGGTGGAGCCATTGTCTTTCTTCAGGGCATCAAATAATGATAATTTTATTCACTATGACCTTTTAATCGCTTCAAACTAATTTTTCAAACAAAACTTATGCAAAATTTTAAAAAGACTACACACATTTTTCTCTTTGTAGGAGCTCGATAGTGAATCTATTGTATCTTTGTAATTTTGGATTTGTAAGGTCTGAAATTTTGTCCCGTGATAGCCCTATGTGTTCTCTTTCCAACCCCACAAGTCTAATCAAGATTGGATTTTCCAAGAAGACGTTATGCACAATCCCCCACAATGACTTGATTATAGAATGTTTTAGTAGAGCGAAATTGTACGACGTGCCTTGTATCACTGTTTCGACTTTAGGCCCTAAACATGCTATCCAACAAACTACAACCCATCCTCTTTTTGTCACTTTTTACGAAATTTGAATCCGATGCTCAAAGAGAAATTTATGACGATTTTCCCAAGGTCACATGTTTGAGATGGAATTTGGGATCTTGCAAAAACCCTAACTTCCTTGGTGCATATCTCCGAAGCGTTAGTGCGAAATGGTCTGAAATTCGGACACGACGTTCATCACTATTTTGTCTCAAATGATTTTTTTTTTTTTTTTTTAGCTTCTAAAGCTTCGTATAAAATAAATTATAGAGAAAATTCCATGATGGCCTATTTGAAGAAGCGAAACCCTAGAATCCAAAGCTTTGATACCAAATGTTATGCAACTAGCTCACAAAATAAAAGAAAAGAGAGATCACCTACTTCAAAATAAGCCTCTTCGAGGGGGAAACCTTCTTTACATTACACAAATGAAAATTTTTTGGATGATACAAATGACAAAACCTCCTTTCTATATATAGGAGTCTAAGGGGTCACAATATAATCAGATCCGACATAACAATAATAATGTAAGGGCACAACAATAACAATAGTGGACTTCTATGGGGCACAATAATAACAATATGGGGTCAATAGGGGCACAACAATAACAATAAGGGGCTACAATGACAATAATAATGAGGGAATCACTAGTATTATAGGGACCTAACATCCTACATCCTCAACTATCTTACGCATATAACAATATACCAAGAAAAATAATATTTCACATTTATGATTTATTTTTAAAAATGTAAAATATAAAACATAAAAATTGCATGACGAATGGGATGTGAAATTTCAGGCATGTTGAAGACTTCTCGCCAACACAATTTCCAAATTCCAGATACAATAGTGTTGACAGTTTGGGGCGCATCTAACTGCCATCCTTCAATGCAATATATGGACATGGAAAGTGCGTTACAAATATGCAGTGATCGGTTCATATCTAGGGTTGTAATTACCGGAAAGCAAACATTTGTGGATTGCGTCACATGTGTAGCCTATTGGGAATATGGAACTCGTCATTAGTTGTAGCCAGTCGGACACATGAAATTGAAGTCTTCATTACCTTTCAAGAGTACTTAAAAAATTGCCCATAATAGAAAGCCATACAATTATTTCCCATATCAATGAAATTAAAAAAAAAAACAAAATTATTTGTCAATTTTGAAATAATTTTTTTTTAATATAAGAATAAAGAATTTTTTCATAATTTATTTTATTTTTCAATATTTTTTATAATTTTTTTTGTTGTTGTTGTTGTTGTTTTTTTCTTGTATATAACTTAACAATTAAAAAAACAAAAAAAAGATTGTTCATAATTTCCCCATATCATGATAGTTCATGAAACAAATATTATCATTTTATACAATAAAATTATATTGTTATGGAGTTCATGAGTACATGTATCACTTATTTATTGAAATTACATCCTACTAGTTAGTATTGAAGATCAAAGTCTTTGGTTGTGGTGAATTTTCTTACTTGGTGACAATGCCCGAGACGCCGAGTTGGCAAGCCTACGTGGCGGTTGGCCTACGTTCAACTTTTCCCGCGCTCGTATGTGCTTGGGGTTTTAGGTAAGGTTTTAATGGGTGATTAATTCTCCTCCATCCCGAGGTGGTCTCGGTCTGTGTGACATGACTCTATGGTGCGGTTTGTTGTGGTTGAGTTGGTTATGTTTCCACTGGTTTTGGTTCTGCTCCCCTGTGTTCTTACCTAGTTCGTTCTACAAGGAAAGGATGGTGCTCTGCCTCCTGATATCTTCTGGGTCCTTCTTCGGCTCTGCTCCTCTGTCGTTTTGTTAACTGTGTGATGGTATTTCGTTGGACCTGGTGGTTACTTCTTGAACGGTTTTTCGAGGAGGTTTTGGGCTCTGTGGTTGCCATGGGTACGCCTTGGCTTCTCTGTATTTGTTCACGGATATTTGATTTTACCAGGTTGACGACACTGTTTTTAACTGTTTCAATGGTTGCATTGTTTTACCAGGCCCTCTGCCCAACTCTCCCGGCGATGGCTTGACAGCTTCTACTCGAGGTAATTCCTCTGCTCCAGTTTCAATTCTCCGTTTCCTTTTACTTTCGCTGACAACTTTGCTCCTGGTGAGCAGACGGTGATCTTGTGGCTCTGTGGCCGTGGTTTATGCTCTGTTGGGTCTCGGTATTTACTGGCCCTCTAGCCGTTGGTTGCACTCTGTTGTGTCTCGACTTTATTTGGCTCTGGTGCCGTTGGCTATGCTCTGTTGGTCTTAGTTTTGTGGCACGGCGATGGAGCCCGACCTCCTCTTCTGGTATCCATTGTGGGTATTCATCCTAACCTCTCTCTATTCTTTATCATGGGTTTATGGTTATGATAACTCACTAATTCTCTGTTTGTCTGTGCAGGTATTCGGCCCTCGTCACGATGGTTGCAAGGGTTTGGTCTTTGGGGAAAATGCTGGGGTCTTCGTCCTTCTGGTCTGACTTTACGCAAAACGAGCAGGGTCCTTCCTGTTTATGTTATGCGGTCATATATATATTTTTTGGTAGCAGTTAGGCTATGCATCTATCTGTTCTCAGTCTTAGTTGCTCTGTCGATAGGTGGCCTCTTATGCACTGTGTCCTCTGCTGTAACTTTTGTTTATGAATTTAGGAAAAAGTTTATGTATCCCGTCTCTGGCTGTTGGTAACGCTTCAGTCTCTGCTCAGTTTGGTTTGTGTGGAACCCTTCTTGGACTGTGTTGATTGTATGAGGACTGTTATGGATAGTTTTTGAAGGCTCTGTGCCTCGGACCTGCGTGGGGTTATAGAATGCTATATTTTTGTGCTACCATGGACTTTGACAAATGTTTACACACACACACACACATATATTGTAAATTTTCACTGTTAAATCAATAACATGCTTTTGTGAAATACCCGGATGGTTTCTTCTGTTGTGTTTGGCTCCATCAGTTTGATGCGCAATTTGATTAACAGTCATTCAATTCTATCATTAATTTCTATGCACAGTACATAATTCTTGTCATTTATGGAAAACAATAATGGATACCTATAAGCTTCAATTTACTTTTTAAAAATATATTTCAAAGCTACGCTCTCTGGTCTCTTTTCTTTTGGATGGCAGTAACCCCACCTTTGTCTTTGGGTTGCTTATTTAAGTTACTGGTAGCCTTATTCTGTTGAGGAACTACCTACAGTTACAATGTAGTTACTTCCAGTTTCTGGCAGTTTGTTTCCTAAATTATTTAAAACTAATTTCTAATCTAACTACTGTTCAAATTAAAGGAAAACATTGGCTGTGACAACCTTCCTTTAAACATAAAATAAAATTAAACTAAAAGTGAATTTAATTTTAACAGCTTGTCCAGTTGTCGCCTCCCTAATTGGATGCTCCTGCATCAGGCTCCCGGGGTGAATGAGTCTCATGGCTCCTGTCCATGAGCTCTTCAATCGAATACCCAACGCTTTGAATCTGTTCGGCATCCAACTTGGAATTGTCCTCAATTGGATGGTTCTTCAATTTAACCAGGTATTGTAAGTGCTCCTTCCGTTGTGTCTGCCTAGCTACCTGAGTATCTAATATTTGTTCGATCTTTAGAGGCTTAGCTGGGGGCATCTGTCTAACCCATGTCTCTATCTCTCCTTCTCCCTAGGTGTCCTGTGTGTATTTTGTTGAATTGTCCTCCACATTAGCAGTAATGTAAGGGTACATGTTTGCCACATTGAAAATGGGCGAGATCCTGATACCTGGGGGTAGTTGTAGTTCATATGCATTGGCAAAGAACTTTCGCAATATCCAGCAAGGCCCTTTTTTTTTTCAGTTTGAGCTTGTTATATTCCCCTTTAGGAAACCTCTCTTTCAGTGGATGTGCCAATACCAGGTCTCCTATATTGAATTGAAATTCCCATCGTTTTAAGTCTACCTTCTGTTTATATCTTTGGTTGTTGTCCTGCAATTTGGTTTTCACCTGTTCATGAAGTTCGTTGATCACCTTTGTGAAATCTTCACCATCAGCACTCCTTCGTTCCAATTGACCCAAATCTCGCAACTCGTGCACACCACAGGGGTGCATTCTATATAGGATCTAGAAAGGACTTCTGCCCGTACTCCTATTGGGTGAATTGTTATAAGCGAACTCTGCTTGTGCGAGTACACGATCCCACTGTCGTGAATTTTCACCAACCAAACTACGTAACAGATTCCCCAGACTTCGGTTCACTTCCTCAGTCTGCCCATCGGTCTGTGGATGATACACTGAGCTGAAATTTAATTTAGTATCTAACTTCTTCCACAAATTCCGCCAAAAATGACCAGTGAACTTCATGTCCCTATCTGAAATAATAGACTTTGGCAAGCCATGTAGTCTGACAATTTCTATGAAGAACAAGTGGGCTACATGTGTTGCATCGCTGGTCTTTTTATAGGGAATAAAATGCGCCATCTTAGCAAAGCGACCCACTACTACCATGATTGAATCTTACCCCTTCTATGTCCTTAGCAAGCCTAAGCAAAGTCTAAACTAACTGAGTCCCATGGTCTATCTAGAATAGGTAGGGGCATATACAATCCCGTATTTTCACTGTGTCCCTTTTCCAGTTGACACATCTTACATCTAGCCACATATCTTTGTACGTCTCACTGCATCTTTGGCCAATAATAAAAGTGACTTACTTCGTCCAAAGTCTTGTCTATGCCAAAATGTCCAACTAGACCCCCACTATGTTTCTCCTGAATTAAATTTTCCCTCATTGAACACTCTGGGATACACAACTGTCCCCCCTTGAACAGCAATCCTTCCTGTATATTATTGTCTAGCCATGAACTGTTGTCCCTCAACAACGGATTCTGGTAAGCTTCATATGCTCCCTTAAAGTCTGCATCTGTTTCATACAGATCCTTGAGATGCTCAAAGCCTGACACCTACACTCTGCTTTCCTGTAAAATCAAACTCCTCCTGCTTAACGCATCTGCCATTTTGTTGGCTTGTCCACTGATGTGTTTCAGCACAAAAGTAAAACTCTGGAGGTATTCCACCCACTTCACATGTTTATGGTTCAGCTTATGCTGTTGCATGACATATTGCAAAGCATAATTGTCTGAAAACAGAACAAATTCATTTCCCATTAAGTAATTTCTTCAATGTTTCAATGCTTGTACCACTACATAAAACTCCTTGTCGTAGGACATATATTTTTGTCTACTCTCATTCAACTTCTCACTGAAATAGACCACTGGTTTGTCCTCTTGGCTCAGTACTGCTCCAATGGTTGTCCCACTATGGGTCTTTTGGTGATCTTCTTTTTTAGCAGTTGAAAACTCTTTTCAGCCGAGTCCGTCCAGTGAAAAGGTTGATTTTCTTTTTTAATGGTATCCACCATGGGTGCACAAATCCCACTGAAATCTTTTATAAATTTTCGATAAAAACTTGCCAACCCATGAAAACTCCGTACTTCAAACAAAATCTTGGGGGATGGCCAACTAACTATGGCTGCAACCTTTTCTGGATCCATCTTTAATTCATTTTCTGAAATCACGAACCCCAAATAAGTTAACTACTATACCTGCTTCCTGATCTACTCATTGTCCTTTGGACTCATTTGGTAAGCATCTTTGTTTAGTAAACTAGCTCCTGGAATGAAATCAATATGGTGACTGATACTCTTTCTTGGTGGTAATTTATCTGGTAAATCATCCACTACAATGTCGCTAAATTCCTGTAGCATATTTTGTATATCCTAAGGCAAATCAGTAATCTTAGTGTGTATTAACACTGCTCTTGGCCTTCACACAATTGAAAAATTTATTTCATCGTCTCCAATCTGCTGTAGGAACGATTTTCCTCCTAACAATAACGCTTTTGTTCCATTGTTTTCTGTTGTATCCTCCTCTTTCATGGGTACCAACATATGCCTGATCCCATATTTCGCAAACTTATAACAGTTTGTCTTCCCATCATGGACTACTTTCCTGTCATACTGCCATGGTCTACCCAGCAATATATGGCACACATCCATCGGCATAATATCACAAGTTACCTTATCCTTATACCTACCAATATGAAACTCCACTTTGCACTGCTCATCAACCAACAATTGGTGTCCTTTTTGTAACCAAGACACTCGGTATGGGGTTGAGTGCTTCAATCTTTTTAAGCCCAGTTTATCTACCATTTCAGTGGCTACCAGGTTGTTTGTGCTTCCGCTATCAATAATCAATTTACAGCATTTCCCATGTGATTTACACACAGTTCATAACAGTGCTTTCTGTTGTGTCTGGTCAGCTAACTCTTTAGCTGGTTTCAACAATACCTTGTTCAACATCAAGGTCTCTACTGTCTCAGGCATGTTCTCCACTTCTTGAGGTGGTGCCTCAACTTCCTCTAGTTGAGCAACATATGCTCCTCTTTGTCTTGCTTGATCACTTTCAGGACATTCAAAAGACCGGTCTCCCCACTTGTGACACTTTAACACTAATAGGCATTTCCTCTGCCTTTTCCATTACCTTTTCCTCACTGGTAAGGCCTTCCTCCTCTAGTGTTACCTTCTTAATTAGTTGGTCTAGCAGGTTTTGAACTGCTACCTTCTTCATTGCTGTTGGCAATTCTACCTCTGCCAAAAGACTGTCCTCTTCCTCGGCCAGATCCCTATCCTCTTCTGGCATTCAGCTTCCTGGTGATCTTCTCTTCTACTTTTAAAGCACTTTGATAGGCTTCCTCTATGGACTTGGGGGAGAGAATACTAATCTCATCCAGTATCTCCATTCGTAATCTGTTCACAAACCTCATTGTCTTTTCTGGGGTATCTTCGACATAACCTGCTTGCAAATTCAATTGTAGAATTCTTCTGTATATTCCTTCACAGTCATTTCCCTTTGTTTCAGGTTCTGTACCTATCTATATAGAGAAATCTGATAGTCTTTAGGTAAAAACTTACTTTTCATCTTGGCGATCATCCTGTTCCATTTTTTAATTGGTGACTTATTTGACCTTCTCCTTTCTGCCTGCACACTATCCCACCAAAATGTTGCATGTCCCTTCAGTTTGGTGGCTGCAAACCTGAACTTCTTATCCTTACTGATTTCTTCACATTTGAAGTATTTATCCAACTCGCTAATCTAGTCTAACAATAGTTCTGTAGATAAATTGCCATCATAGTTCGGAAGCTCTGGCTTCGGTTTCCTGCTTGCTAACAAAACATACCTCAATAATTTTATCTCTGGCCCTTCCTCATCGGATCCATCCATCGTAGTTGCAACTTGTTCTTCACTGTCATCACCACCTTCTGGATCCCTACGCCTCCCTGCTTCTACTACTGCCAATCTGGCACTTAGGATCCTGATTTCTTTGCGCAATCGTTCGTCAGATACTTTCTGAATAGCTCTACCTCAACCTCTTCTTCCTACTTCCATATTTTTCTTCCTTAAGGAAAGAACTTGCTCTAATACCAAAATTTGGTGACAATCCCCGAGACGCCGAGGTGGCAAGCCTACGTGGCAGTTGGCATGCGTTCAACTTTTCTCGCGCTCGTATTTGCTTGGGGTTTTAGGTAAGGTTTTAATGGGCAATTAATTCTCCTCCATCCCGAGGTGGTCTCAGTCTGTGTGACACGGCTCTATGGCGCGGTCTGTTGTGGTTGAGTTGGTTATGTTTTCGCCGGTTTTGGTTCTGCTCCCCTATGTTCTTACTTGGTTCATTTTGTAAGGAAAGGATGGCGCTCTGCCTCCCGTTGTCTTCTGGTGCTTCTTTGGCTCTGGTCCTCTTTCATTTTGTTAACTGTGTGATGGTTTTCGTTGGACCTAGTGGTTGCTTCTTGCATGGTTTTTCGAGGAGGTTTTGGGCTCTGTGGTCGCCTTGGGTACGCCTTCGCTTCTTTGTATTTGTTCATGGATATTTGATTTTACCAGGTTGACGACACTGTTTTTAACTGTTTCAGTGGTTGCATTGTTTTACCAGGCCCTCTGCCCGACTCTCCGGATGATGGCTTGACGACTTCTACTCGAGGTAATTCCTTTGCTCCGATTTTAATTCTCTGTTTCCTTTTACTTTCGCTGACAGCTTTTCTCCTAGTGAGCAGACGATGGTCTTGTGGCTTTGTGGCCATGGTTTATGTTCTGTTGGGTCTCGGTATTTGCTAGCCCTCTGGCCGTTGGTTGTGCTCTATTGTGTCTCGGCATTTGCTGGCCCTCTGGCCGTTGGTTGCGCTCTATTGTGTCTCGGCTTTCCTTGGCTATGGTGCCATTGGCTATGCTCTGTTGGTCTCAGTTTTGTGGCTCGGCTATGGATCTCGGCCTCCTCTTCAGGCATCCGTTGTGGGTATTCATCCTACCCTCTCTCTGTTCTTTATCATGGGTTTATGGTTATGTTGCCTCACTAATTCTCTATTTGTCTGTGCCAGTACTCAGCCCTCATCATGGTGGTTGCAAGGGTTTGGTCTTTGGGGAAAATGCTGGGGTCTTCGTCCTTCTGGTTTGGCTTTACACAAATCGGGTAGGGTCCTTCCTGTTTACGCTATGTGGTCATATATATTTTGTTGGTCGCAGTTAGGCTATGCCTCTGTCTATTCTCAGTCTTAGTTGGTCTGTCGATAGGTGGCCTCCTGTGCACCGTGTCCTGTGCTATAACTTTTGTTTATGAATTTGTGAAAAAGTTTATGTATCCCATCTCTGGCTGTTGGTAACGCTTTGGTCTCTGCTCAGTTTGGTTTGTTCTGGGTTGTGTGGAACCCTCCTTGGCCTATGTCGATTGTATGACGACTGTTATGGATGGTTTTGAAGGCTCTATGCCTTGGACCTGAGTGGGGTTACAAAATGCTATCTTTTTGTGCTACCATGGACTTTGACAAATGTTTATACACACACACACACACATATTGTAAATTTTCACTGTTAAATCAATAGTATGCTTTTGTCAAATACCTAGATGGTTTCTTCTATTGTGTTTGGCTCCTTCAGTTTGATGCGCAATTTGATTAATAGTCATTCAATTCTTTCATTAATTTCTATGCATAGTACATAATTCTTTTCACTTATGGAAAACAATAATGGATACATGTAAGCTTCAATTTACTTTTTAAACATATATTTCAGAGCTACGTTCTCTGGTCTCTTTTCTTTTGGATGGCAACAACCCAACCTTTGCCTTTGGGTTACCTATTTAAGTTGTTGGTAACCTCATTCTATTGAGGAACTACCTACAGTTACAATGTAGTTACATTCCAATTTCTGGCAGTTTGTTTCCTAACTTATTTAAAACTAATTTCTAATCTAACTATTGTTCAAATTAAAGGAAAAGATTGGCTGTGACAACCTTCTTTTAAACATAAAATAAAATTAAACTAAAAGTGAATTTAATTTTAATAGCTTGTCCAGCTGTCGCCTCCCTAATTGGATGCTCATGCATCATTACTACTCATCAAGGAAAAACATTTGCAATTAGTATTAACTCATGATTCTCTTGTTGTAAGGATTTATAAACAACACCTACCAATCTTCCATGGCTCCATGTATGGATCTTCTTTTTACATACTCCACTTGCTTGTATTTATTTCCTTTGCTTGCTCGCATTTAATGTTTGTTTGGTTGGATTTATGAATAGTACCTTCATGTCTTCTTTATACCTACCTAATATGAAGACCCTATGTTGAGCACTAGGGATCAAAATTGATTCAACTCAGATTTGATTCCTTATTACAAAAATTCACAATTATATAAGTAGCATTTAATTTAAACATTCATTTTTGTTGACAAAAAATAATGTTATTTAAAGAACATGTTAACCAATAACTGTGCCTATAATTCTTATGGAAAAAGATTTTAGTAAGTTATGTTTTTTTTATGGAAATTGAGTTGTTGAAGGTTTTAAACAGTGGTTCCTTTTTTTCTTTTTCTTTTTTGACCTCATGATGGTATCAATAAAATAATACTAGTTTTTAATTGTTTTTAAAAAACTCATTGCAATTGTCTGAATGTTAGACCAATTACAAGTTAAGAAAGAAGATCATTTTCATTAAAAAATAGTTTTATTATATTTGAGGAATTACTTCAAGAGATAAAAGAGTAAATAGCCTTATTGAATTCCCTCTATCTAATTTCTATATAAATTATAAGTAAACGGTCTTATTAAATTTCTTCATATAATATTTATATTAAATTTCTTTATAAATTATATAAACTATGATATTAATAAATCAATGTTGTGTATGTATATTGGATAAATATATATAGAATTGTAATTTGAAAATAAAAATATCCTTTAAAATATGCACAAATTAACATATGTTAATTTTAAAATATAATGTGTGAAATATATATAAAAATTTAAATTATTTTTCATTTAAAATTTATTTTAAATTATCAATATTGAAAAACTAAAACAATTTTAACCCTTCACATGTAACCTTTTTCTTTATATTTAATCCGTGATTAAGTTCTCGAACATAAACGCATGCAATATACATGTCAACTTACACCAAGTTATTTGGCCGACCGGCTCCGTCTGTGTTTTCTTCTAGATTCTAGCACAAAATAGTGCAACACAGGTTGTAACGACAAAGACTCGAGGCATTTTGCATTTAATCGTTTGTTTTCTTAAAGTGCAACATAAAGAACAGGAGACCAACGATTTACTTTTGTTTTCATTCTATATTAACTTTTGCATTTAATTGCTTGTTTTCTTAAACTGCAGAATAAAGAACAGGAGACCAAGGGTTTACTTTTGTTTTCATTTTATATTAACTTTGTCAGAGGTTTCCTCGTAAGAATCAGATGCAAAGCATTATAACATGGAGTTAAAGTATTAGATTGTCTGTCGCTATTAGATTCCACAACCCACCAAGTAATTCTAAGCAATAATGCATTCGTTGATCATTCCCACTTGCGTTTTCAAATGATAAGATAAAGATTGACTTGCGCTGGACGATCTTTGGGCTTTAGTTTATCGGTTACATATAAATATAAATATGAATATAATTTTTTAAAATCGTTTAGAATTGTATAGAAATTCACTAAAATCACAAGTTTTAATTGTAAATTTTTTATAATTAAAATATTTTAAGAGTTTTTCGAAGTATTTTAAAATGTTTCAGAAGTTTTTCAAAATGTTTTTATATATAGCTAAAAACTCAATTTAAACGGTAAAAATATAAATTTGAATAAAAAAACATCAAATTTTAGTAAAAACTCCCCAAAAAATTTATATATTTAGACAATGCCATTCTTTGATGTGGTGAGGCTTCGAGATGTGTGATCGTTTACTTCAACTTGCTAATCAACACTTCATATACATATTCAACTAATTGATTTTGTCATTCGCTCTCATAGTCCTAAATAAAAGCACATGTGGTCACTTTTTCAACCACTGATGGAACATGGATAATTTAAATCAATCATTATGAAAGACGATTTTGTATGATTTTTTTAATTTTCCAATTCAACATAGTATGCAGGGTTGGAATTTGAAAATATATTCATGAGTTAGTTTTCACATCTTTCTAAATCGTTTTATTAATTTTAACAAAGAAATTTAATAATTTTGTAAATTTTTTATTTATATTTCATAGCAAATCATCTTGTGATGTAATTTGTTTGTTAAATTTCATTGCTAATTAGACGTCTTTAGGCGGATAAGGAGAATATTATTGCTCATAATCTAACTAGACTATATATTTACCTTGAAATAAAAGAAATTCCATCACAATTTTAGAATATAGAATATTTGAGCAATGCAACTTGAAATAGCAAAGCACTGGGAATATTCGTACAATCCAACTTATACCTTTCACTGTGGGTTGGGGCTACAGGGGATTGTTCTTGGGTTGGGTTAGATTACGTTGGGCAGTTGAAGAGGTATAGGGTTGAAGAGGTATAGGGTTTCACTATTCCATTTTGCAAGGTGCATCAATAATGTTGACTGGGAATTTCTTAGATTGATTCTCTATAAAATTGGTCTCAATATCCACAATGCTAACTGGATTTTAGCTTGTGTATCTTCCACCAATTTTGTTGTGATTATAAATGGCCTCCCTACTGATTTTTTCAAAGCACACTGGGGATTAAGGCAAGGATGTGCTTTATCTCCAATTTTGTTTATTCTTATTATGGAAACTCTCAGTAGGAAAATCACGGACTCCAAGGACAGAGGCTTGATCAAGGGCATCAATATGACTAGACAGATCCGTATTACACATTTGATTTTTGTTGATGATCTCCTGCTTGGTGGAGAGTCTTCTATCACTGAATGGTCGCAATTTCATCATATTTTAAATACTTTCGAATATGCTTCGAGACTTATCAAGAACTCACACAAATTTGAAGTGATTTCTTCACAAGTGCCTGGGGATGTGATCAAACAGATTTGTGGTTTATTTGGGATTTCTTCACGGAATGTGGACTCTGGCTTTCAATATTTGGGCTTCCAAATTAAACCGAATCTGTACAAAATCGCTGACTAGAGTTGGATCATAAAAAAAATCGATCTCAAATTAAAAAAACTAGACTTTCAGGTGGCTCTCCATTAGGGGTAGGCTCATTCTTATCAAAGTTGTACTTCAGTCTTTATCTATATATTGGATGCATCTCTATATGCTGCCATTGGAGATCATACATAAAATTGATGCAATACTAGCTAGATTTCTCTAGTCCAGTAAAGAGCAATCATGTAAGATTCATCTGGCTAGACTGTCT
Source organism: Pinus tabuliformis (assembly GCA_031772625.1). Taxonomy (NCBI): domain Eukaryota; kingdom Viridiplantae; phylum Streptophyta; class Pinopsida; order Pinales; family Pinaceae; genus Pinus; species Pinus tabuliformis. Next base: position 587,195,887 of record CM062804.1, read on the forward strand.
CTTTTATCTAAATTTGTTGAACATGGGGGATGGGGGATCCTGGATACCTTATCTTTTAATAGGGCTCTCATATGCAAAATTTTGTGGAGAGGATTGTCGGGTAGGGGTATATGGTCTCAGATCATCAAAGGTAAATATTTGGGCTATCAGGACTTCGAAGTTTGGATTAAAGGTGGTGCTAAAATCCCTCTCTCAACTTCATTTATATGGCACAGTATGATGAGACAAAGGCATTGGCTATTTGCGGGGCTTTGCTGGGAGGTCGATAATGGCAGTAGGATCAAGGTTGGGTTGGACACTATAGGTGGTTCCAAAGGGGTTCGTATGCTATTTGTTCCTCTCTTACAACACTTGCATGACAAAGGTATTTATTTTCTATCTGATATGGTTTCTTTTTGAGCTCACTCTCCATATCTTTAGACTTGGCTCCGGGCAAAAGACATTGATTTATCGAGTCTTTTGGCTACCAAGTGGACTCTTTATATTAGACAGATTAAGGCTGTATGAATTTATATTTCAAATAAGATAGATAAGATGAGATGGGATGGACAAGTCCACAAGAACTAGATTGTGACCAACAACATTTATAGGTCCATTTCCAGCCCAACTAATCCTTTTGTGGAGCTATCCTAGTATCACAAATCCCAGAAATGGAACTTCCCATTGAAGCTCAATTTTTTCAGATGGCTGGTCTTGAACGACAAAGTTCTCACTTGGAAGAATTTAGATCTTAGAGGTTTCATTGGTCCTAGTATCTGCATGTTGTGCAAGCAAAATTTTGAAGATGTTGAACATCTCTTCATGAACTATCCGATTTCCACAGAAATTTGGTTTTCGATCCTCAATGTATTTCAGATTGTCAAGGATAGGAAGCATATTTCACTGTTCACATGTTTTAAGAATTGGTTTCAGTCATAGCAAGTTTTTGGTACTCTACCTTTTTTCATCACTTGGGGCATATGGCATTGCAGGAACCTTATCATTTGTGAAGATAAGCAAACTGATATTAGATACACTGTCATGGGGATTATTTCTCATTTTTCTGAGATAGGACCCATGAAGCATATTAAAAAATTTAGACAGGTCATACTGCAGGACATCTGGAATGATTATCTAGTGGGATTCTTCGATGGGGCATGTAAATCTGGATTATGTGGATGTGGTGTACTCATTTCTATGGAACCTAACATTTTTTGTCACTTTTGGTGGAAGGGTGGTTCTAGTTCCAACAACAGAGCGAAAGTCATCGCACTATGGGGGCTGCTATTCACTGCTAATTGGATCAACATTTTCAATCTGCATATTTTCAGGGACTCTAAAGGATGCATTGATTGGATAACGGGATTGTCATGCTTCGAACCTCATCTTCTGACCTATTGGATGAAACGCATTTGTATCTTGATTAGTGCATTTCAGCGCATTGATTTTAATCATATATATAGGGAGAAAAACCTTATCGCTGACTTACTCTCCAAAAGAGGCATTTTAGCATCTCCTAGAGTCATACATTATGTTGTATACAACCGAGACTCTAGATTTGACTTTGGCACTATTTCGACCTCTTAGATAGGACTAGCATAAGATACTTGCTTTACTTCTACTTTGTCTTTTTGTATCTAAGCACTTTTGAACATTGGATGAACTTTCAGTGGATGATAACACAACAATTAGTTTATGTTTTTACTTTATGTTTGGGGTTTTTGTTGTTGTTAAGTTGGGTATTATATCTTGGGACAAAATCATGTAATTGTACTTTCTTTACTAATATTAAAGAAGGCATTTTTTTTTACTGAAAAAAATAAAAAAAATCAACGACATCCTTGACATTTAGTTAGGCACGCTTAGAGGAAGGAGTCAATTTGTCTAGTGGTTTCACAATAATGTCAAACGCCTAACCATTGAAGGATATATATGTGTGTGTGTGTGTGTGTGTGTGTATGTGTATGTGTATGTGTATATGTATATATATAAAACCCCAAGAGTTAGCTCAACTGGTCGAGTCCCCGTTGTTAAGTACCTCGCCGATCGAGAGGTCACAGGGTCAATTCTCCTCGACACCCTTGGGGATAGGCCCTGCTAGTATGGCCAACGGGATTTAAAAGATTTCCTTCGTGGTTGATCTACCCAGATTTTTCCAAGGGAATACATACATACATACATACATACATACATACATACATACATACATACATATATATATATATATATATATATATATATATATATATATATATATATATATATAACCTATGTTGGGTGTCTGTTACATATAGAAATAAAGAGTAGAGATGATGTCCGTAGGTTCCTCCGTTATATTGGGCACTTGAGTTGCATGTCTCAGGGGGACCAAATTCGCATCCTTGCTTAAGTGCCTTCGGTTTGCTTTGCATCCACTGGTCTCGAGTGAGATGAACCTAATTGGTATCGGTGATATGATTATAAGAAAGATTATTATATTTGGTGGGATAATTTAATATCAACAAAAGTAGATAAGTTAAAATTTATGAAGGGAAAAAAATTAATAATATGTAATTGTATTCATATATGTTAAATATTGAATTATTGAAATTATTTTTAAAAACAAAGTGAAAAATTTAAAATATCTACAATGTTAAGCGATATAAATGTGAATATATAATTAAGACATACAAATTTAATAAGAAAAAATAAATTCAAGTTTATTTAAGATATGTAGTAAGTTTTATATATTAAGTTTTTTGATGGGATATTTTGTATAATAAGTGTGTATTACTTGGTACCAATTTGAAAATTAGTATTTTCATGATGGATAATAAGAAATATTGTTTTTATACTTGTAAGTTAAGTGAGAAAGTAAGCTCAGTAGGGAAGGGATTGAAGAGTGAACAAAAGAAAAAGTACTTGTAACTTGTTTTCTTTAATGAATCAACCAAATCTAAAAAGAAGAGGACTTGGTCCAATTCAAATGTTCTTGCATACAAAACAGGTAAAAAAAATCTTCGCTACTCTACAATAACAAACCATATAACTACTCATGAAGCAAAGTATAAGCCCGTCTAGATCTACTTATTCAATAAAAATGGCATTAAACCAACCCAAGTAAAGTGGGTAACAAAGGAGAGATTATTATGAAAAAAAGTAGAATGATAGATAGAATGCCTTGTTATGGTGAGATGGCTCTAAGTTCTTTCTCTTTAGGGTTCGTTCCTCTCAACGTTTTCTTTAATATGATGGTTTTCAATAGTGTTAACAATCCTCTTAAATCTCCATAAGAAAATTAGGAAAATGGATAAAAATATGGAAATTAGGCACTCCTTTGCATGAATAGAAACATGTTCAAGATTAAGTGAAACCTCTTGAACCAGATCCAAAATCTATCAATCCTATTTGAAGGTTGTATTTTTATAAGTTTCTTGGTCCTTCTATGGTCTTTACATGAAGAATATGTCCACATTGTAGAGTTTTCCTAAAATATGCGTGGCTCGGGCTCCTTATAGGTGATCAATATTGCTCAAATCAATTCAAAAATACAATGTGATGAGAGGCTTGGCCTGTCAAGAGGGACATCACTTGAAATAGCCCAATATAAGAGCCAACAATGTTGGAAACAGGTCAACAAGGAAATTTTTGTATTTAATCATGAAAGTACAATAATTTCTAGAATTAAGAGACATCTTGGCATCTCCATCCTAACTAAACCATATACGAATGCACTTTGAGGATAGGTCTACTTGACACATGCAAGATAAAGTCATATAACAACAAGGCCCTTAAGCCAAAATTAAGAAATGCCTAGAATGTCATTGATCAGGTGCTCAAAATTATGCTAAAAAGTTAAAGTGTCAGAATTTTGTTAGAATTAGCTTTAGAACGAAGAGGTCGTCATTCTGATTCCAAAAGTGTGAACGAAACTCAAATCTGAGCTCATATGCATAAGTTATAGCAAGTCAAAGTTCAGGTTTGACTTGCTTACATGACAAGATTGGATGATGTGGCAGGCTCCATCAGCGAATCGGGAGGCTCAAACTGACAGGCTGCCATTGATTCCCGTATTTCGCAAATTCACATATCAATGAAGGGAGGTGTTACAAAATTGGCCCCCGACAAGATCAGGGTTGCGATGTGATAAATCACATATCACACATTGCAATAGGGAAGTAGGTCAGTGCTACGGAATCAGCCCCGACAAGTTTGGGTTGCGATGTGATATCGAAATCGTAATTTGCAACATGGTGGAAGGTATCGCATATTTATAAGATTGTCGGGTTCTTACGCTGATTGCAATATCTCGAATGCGATAAGTTTATAAGTTGCAGTTTAATGTCCCATTGGGTCTGCCAATATCGCAATCGCACATTGCCTACCTTTTTCACAAACCATAAACCCGCAGAAATCCACCGATTGCGATTTGTGATAAGACAATCAGAGCCAACGGATTAAGGCCCACCACGTGGTAAAATTCTCACTTGGTTAGCGGAGTTTTGGAGCGAAAATGTGGGTTCTTGTTGGATATGGAGCAATTTGTGGAACGAATAGTGGGAGAACTAGGAGAAGTCATAACTTCTTCAGTTTTCCACCAAATTGGTTGCAAAAGGAGGCTAGATAGCCATTTTTTAGGATTCTAAACTGATTGGAGCAGGATTCAAAAGCATTTGAGAATTGTAAACACATATTTTTACACTTTTGAGCATAATAGTGAGGCCCAAGGCATTGGAAGCTAGACCAAGGAGACGTAGCCCAAGAGGGGTGAACTCCTTTATCATGTGTTTGTTGTAATTTTTTTTTTTATGATGTTCTATACATGTTTATGTTGTTGTTCAAATTCTGATTTATGTTAAATTTCTCATAAAACATTAAAAAACTCTTCATTTTACTTGCAAAAAAAACAAATTGATGAATCCTTAAGCACAATGAAAGCATTTTGTTTAAAATCTGAGGAAGATCTTAGCACTGCAAACTAATATTCTAAATCAGATCAATTTGGTATCAGAGCTCTAGGTTTTCTTTGTGAATGAAAGATTTAGTTGTTTGCAAGTTTATGTCATGCTTACAATGTTAAAAATCAAAAGAGGTGAAAGAAAGCTGGTTGGAAGCCCTGAAGTTGGGTCAAGAGGAAGAAGAACAAGGTTGTCACAATCTCCAACACAATTTCAGCCTCAAGTTGCAGTTGAGACTCCATAGATCATGTCTCATAAAGGAGAACCTACAAACATGACAGAAGATGAGAAGACCTTCATAAAGGCTTTCTTTGATATGACAAAGATGATGAAGGTCCTCTATGAAGAGAGGAATACTAGATTTCAAGGGGAAAGTTCCAAACCTCGCAAAGGAGAAGGCTCTTCATGAGAAGGTAATGAAAAAGTAGGTAATGGGAATGGAGACAAACCTCCACCCTCTTCACCATCTTCTTCATCTTCTTCTTCACAAGCATCTTCACCCTCTTCCACTAACACTACCCTTACTCATACTCATCATCATACTTCAAAAGGAATTGGTAAAACACCTTTTTAAAAACTTGATGTTAAATTTGGGTTGCCCATGTATAATCATGAAGTGAATGTAGAGAAGCTTGATAATTGGATTCGTCAATTGGAGGTATATTGCAGGATTCAAAACCTTCAAGAGGATGACATAAAGATTTAGTTAGCTTCCTTGAGAATGGAGGGTGAAACACCAGCATGGTGGGAATCAAAGACCCAAGAGGAGATTAAGAAACATAGTAAGATCTCAATTTCTTGGAATGTTTTCATTGCTGCAATTAAAAGACAATTCTACCCTCTATCTTATATGAAGAACGCCATCATGTATTGGCAGAACATTAGATAAATTAAAGATCAAAATGTGCAAGATTACACCCAAGAATTCAAAAAAAGGTCTCTGATGTTAGGTGTATATTTGCAGTCATAGGACACTTTTATGAAGTACATAGGGGGTTTACATAGTAATCTTAGGCACACTATCTTAATGTTTAATCCCAGTAATCTAGATGATGTGTGTGTGCAAGCCACTCATCTTGAGGCAAGAGGGAAAAACACCTGAGAAGAAGGTAGTAAAAATACATTTAAGAGTAAGGGAAAAGAAAAGGATTTCAAAGGGAAGGCAAAGAAAAATGCATCTATTAAAAAGGAAGGAGAGAAAATTACATGCAAAAACTGTTCTAGAGAGGGTCATGATGAAGCTCACTATTGGAAGATTCATCCCAAAATGAAGCCAAAAAGAAACAACGACAGGGAAAACAAAAGAAAAGTGCAACCACTCAACATGATTTGGGATTTGATTAGGCCGATGAAACTAAAATCACAACCATGGGGTTAAAAGGAAAAGAATCCATTGCCAGCACTAGTTCTTCAGACTCGCAAAATGTAACGCCAAATGAAAAGAGGAGAATAGAACTGTTTTACATAAGGGTGATCTCAAAACATAATAATATTGATATGTTGTTCGATAGTGGCTCTCAATCCAATCTTATCTCAGAAAACATTGTCAAGAGTTTAAATCTGGAAACTGTTCCACATCATAAACCGTATCCACTTGGATGGGTATGTGACAATGCACAATTGTATATTACTAGAAAGTGTAAACTAAGATTCGCTCTTACTGCAAATTTCATAGATGAAGTGGAGCTTGATGTTATGCTGTTAAATATCTATGGCATGGTTTTGGGCAGCCCATACCTTTATGACAGAAAATCTATCTTCCATCGACATGAAAATAAATATCATTTATTCAAAAATGGAGTAGAATATATTGCGAGAGCTCACATCAAGAAAATAAATCTTTCACTTGTTAATGTAAGGAAAATGAAAATACTGGTGAATTCGAGAAAGAATTTCGTGCTTCTCATGATCAAACCCAGAAATGATGTTAATAATGAAGCTTTTAAAGGTTGTGATTCAAATTTTAAATCTGAATTGGTTGACGTAGTGAACCAATATGATGAAATGTTTTAGGAACCAAAGGGATTACCTCCCAAGAGAGGAATCCAACACGAGATACAGTTGCAGCAAGATTTTCCTCTTCCTAACATTGGCATGTACTGGATGTTAGTAATGGAAAGCACACAAATTAAGATGCAAATCCAAGATTTGTTGAATAAACGGATCATCAGACCATCTTCCTCACCTTGTGTTTCACCTATTGTCTTGGTGCCAAAGAAGGATGGAACATGGCACATGTATGTGGACTTTCGCGCATTAAACAAAATTACAGTAAAGAATCATTATCCACTGCCTCGAATAGATGATTTACTGGATCAATTGAAAGATGAAAAGTATTTTACTAAGTTGGACTTAAGAAGTGGTTACCATCAAATTAGAATAGCCGAAGGAGACATTGGGAAGAAAACATTCAAAACAAAACAAGGTTTGTTTGAATGGCTAGTTATGCCATTTGGTTTATGTAATGCTCCTACTACATTCATGCATGTGATGAATGATGTGTTGAGGCCATTTCTTGATGAATTTGTCATAGTCTACTTAGATGAAATATTAATTTTTAGTAAATTCCTTGATGAACATGTCATGCATGTAAGAAAAAAACTTGATGTCTTGAAAAAAGAACAGTTGTATCTTAAGATGTCAAAGTGCGGGTTTGGAAAGACTTCTTTAGTTTACTTGGGTCATATTGTTGGAGGAGGTGAGTTGAAAATAGATCCCTCCAAGGTTGATGTCATTGTAAATTGGCCAAGGCCCAAGACAGTTGCAGAGGTAAGAATTTTTCTAGGAGCAACCCAATATTGGAGGAAATTCATTGCTAATTTTTCTCTTATAGCAGCTCCTTTGCATGCGTTGACTAGCGTGAAAAAGGTTTTTCAGTGGAGAGGAAAACAACAAAAGGCCTTTAATGTGTTGAATGAAAAGATCAGTACAACTCCCGTACTCACACTTCCAGACTTGAGACAATCATTTGAGATTCAGACAGATGCTAGTGACTACACTATGGGTGCAGTCTTCATGCAACATGGTAATCCTATCTATTTTCATTCGGAAACTTTTAATGGTGTAGTGATTAACTATCCTACATATGACAAGGAATTGTATGCATTGGTACAAAGTGTGAAAAAATGGAAACACTACCTGATGGGTAAGGAAATTGTCATTCACATTGATCATCAACCATTGCAATACTTGCAATCTCAACCAAAGTTGAAGCAATCAAAGCACTTCCGCTGGATGGGTTTCCTTCAACAATTCCACTTGGTAATCAAGTATAAGAAAGGTATCTACAATAAAGTTGTTGATATGCTTTCTAGGCTGATTGTTAGTGCAACTACTTTACTCAAGCATAATTCTATTTTACATTAAACTTATATTGAGCAATATGCATTAGATAATGACTTTTGTTAGGGTCCCACCCTAACCCCCTTATTTATGTCTTGGGATCACGTCATAGTCAAGAGTCAATAAAGCCCATATTAATATTTGTAAGTGGTTAACCCGCAATTAATAACGGGACCACAGTTAGTTGCAAATGGGCGGAAGTATTAGATAGATGGTATTAATAAAACCCACGATATTGGCTCGTGGTATTGCATGTATGAGTCATATATAAAGGATAGAGACTCCCTGCGAGGAGCATTGTGTCTTGTTTTGTAATCGAGCTCTGCTCTATTGGAGGTTTCCCCCTCGAAGAGGCCTATGAACATTTCTCTCTGAATAATAAAATCATTGCTATTCTGTGTTCTGGGTATATTTTCTTCGCATATTTTGTGTTCTCGGTATCTTTTCTTCGCTTGGTATTGATTTGCAGGTTAAGAGCATAACAAGTGGTATCAGAGCACTTTCCAGGGCTCGGTGGGATCTCCTTAGTTAGAGCCCTGAAACATTGGGCCGAGTACTACTGTCAGACCCTTATGTATATTGCGATCTGTAGCACCTGACACTCCCCAAGACCATAGTTCCCTTTCTATCGGGGGATCACACATCATCTATTCCAGATTAGCAGCAGCAGTTGTTCCACATTCAGATCTCTCAGATCCACCCGATCGGATATTCCAGATCAGCAGCAGCAGTTGTTCCACCATTCAAATCTCTCAGATCCACCAGATCGGATATTCCAAATCAGCAGCAGCAGTTGTTCCACCATTCAGATATCTCAGATCCACCAGATCGGAGTAGTTGCGAAGGGTTCCTATACCTGGATATGATTTTTGCAGGACTTTTGGCGGCATTGATAGTTTGAGGATTTGGCGACTGCAGTATTGATCAGGAAGGAGTAAAACTTCGTTAGGAGTTTTCCTAAAAAAAAAAAAAAAAGTTTGAGATCTTCCGGGGCGCTTATTGGTGACCTAGCCCATCAGTATCAGGACGACGAGCTGAGCAAGGTGGTACCATTCAATTTCTTAGTAAAAATTTTTAGGCGGTCCCAATTTTTCATCAGGTTGGTGTATGGTAGAAACTCGCGCTCAAGCGATGGCCAATGAAAGGATCGACAAAATTGAAAACTATGTCAACTCCCTCCAAACTGCGGTGGACAAGATAGCACTTAACCTTCAAGGAATGAGTGACCACATAGAACTTGAGCTTAAAGGAATGAGTAACCAGAGGCATTCTCAAAGGGAAAGAAGCCAGCCCACGAGGAGGCGTATAATGGCCATGAATACCATGAGGGTGAGTCTAGCCACTCTCCTCACGTTTGGCACTCCCACCCACCACCCAGTCAGCGACCTCCCAAGTTGGATATGCAGAAATTTGACGGTTCTCACACATCTGCATGGCTAGCACAAATGGAGCAGTACTTCCAATTGAATCATATCACAGATGAGGGGACTAAGCTTATGGTTGGCACCATGTACTTGGACAATGAACGATGGCAATGGAAGGAATGGCATCAGCATTGGAATGGACCTTTTCAGAATTGGGCCCAATTTGCCAAAACTCTTCGCAGTCGCTTTGAACAGGAAGACTCTTTTTTGGGGCGTCTCACTAAGCTCCGACAGACGGGTACAGTGGAGGAATATATTACTGCTTTTGAAGCCTTAGCCTTCCGCACTAAGGGTCTCACAGATGAGTTCTACATGGAATGCTTTATCAGCGGTATTAAAGAAGCCATCAAAGCTCAGGTTCTACTCCACCACCCTCCCACATGGACAGAGGCTTGCCAGGTAGCCCGTAAGGTGGAACGTGCATTAACAGCCCAATCCAGCCGCCCCAACTTCCCCACTAAAGGTCGTCCCTCACCGGCTCCCAATATGACTCAGACACTTAAGATTCAAAAGGTGTCACCTGCGGAAATGGCCGAAAGAAGGAAGCAAGGACTATGTTACTACTGTGATGAAAAATATTCCCCTGGTCATAAATGCAAAGAGCACAAGTTTTTTCAAATAGATGCCATTGACTACAGCTCCACAGAGGAAGATCCACCACTTGAGGAACCGGAGGCGATAGAAGAAGATAACCAACAAGAGATTGTATCTGATGAACCAATTATTTCGCTGAATGCATTGGCAGGAATTTCCTCCCCTCAAACTCTCAAAATCAAGGGTTTTCTTAAACATCGCCCAGTAATAGTCTTGATTGATAGCGGAAGTACCCATAATTTCATCCACCAAAAGATCGCTGAAGCAGCACATTGTTTCGTCCGGGCAGTTTCTAACTTCCAAGTCCAGATTGCAGATGGGGGCACAATGAAATGTGAAGGTCGCTGTGAAAATGTCAAAATTCAAATGGGGGATTATCAATTGAAAACCCACATGTTTGCAATACACATGGGAGGTTGCGACATTGTCCTTGGCGCGGAATGGCTCCGCACTCTTGGGCCAATCACAATGGATTTCTAGGAGTTATATATGAGTTTTAAGCAGAACAACTCCACACATACCCTTCGTGGACTACAGGCGGGAGCCCCCTCTATCATCAGCTCGCATAGGATGGAAAAATTGTTAAAAAAGGGCCATCATGGAGTGGTAGCTCAATTTAATGCCATCCAGGTAGTCGACACCATGCCCCGCAAATTCATCCTGAGATGCAACAGATTTTAAATAAACATCGGACTGTCTTTGACAAGCCTCATGAGCTTCCACCCTCGCGAGGGGAACATGATCATAGCATCACATTGGTTCCAGGGGCCCAACCCCCAAATGTGAGGCCATACAGATATCCGTTCACCCAAAAGAATGAAATAGAAAAAATCATCAAGGAATTGTTGGAAGCAGGTGTCATTCGTCCCAACATTAGTCCTTATTCATCTCCAGTGGTCATGGTCCTCAAGAAAGATGGGGAGTGGCGGATGTGTCCAGACTTCAGGGCCCTCAATAAGTTAACAGTCAAAGATAAATTTCCCATCCCAGTGGTTGACGATTTGCTGGACGAACTCAATGGGGCTCAATTCTTCACTAAGTTGGATCTTCGCTCAGGCTACCACCAAATTCGCATGAAGGCAGTCGACATTCCCAAGACAGCTTTCAGAACTCACGAAGGCCATTATGAGTTCCTGGTCATGCCATTTGGTCTCTGTAATGCCCCCTCTACTTTTCAGAGCCTTATGAATCACCTCCTCAAACCATATCTCAGAAAATTTGTCCTTGTCTTCTTCGATGACATCCTCATCTATAGTGGCACTTGGGCGGCACATCTTCAGCATGTAGATCTACTCTTGCAACTGCTCCGCACAAATAAATTATTTGTCAAGATGTCTAAGTGTGCGTTTGGCATGGAAGAAGTTGAGTATTTGGGCCACATTGTGGGGCGTGAGGGTGTCAAGGTGGACCCAAAAAAGATCCAAGCAATGCAAGAATGGCCTCAACCTAAGACCTTGAAAAGCTTGAGAGGATTTTTGGGTCTCACAGGCTATTATCGTAAATTTGTCCGCAACTATGGCCGCATAGCGAAGCCCCTAACGCAACTCCTAAAGAAAAATTCCTTCTTCTGGAATGAGGAAGCACAACAGGCATTTACCGCTCTAAAAACCGCCATGTGTTCCACTCCTGTCTTAGCACTACCGGACTTCACCAAATCATTTGTCATTGAATGTGATGCTTCGGGAACAAGTATTGGAGCAGTCTTAATGCAGGAAGGGCGACCATTGGCCTTCACCAGCTAACAACTAAGTGGGAAGAATCTGGGCCAATCTACCTACGAGAAGGAAATGATGGCCATCTTACATGCAGTCGAGACCTGGAGACCTTACTTGTTGGGGCGACGTTTCCAAATCCGCACAGATCATCACAGTCTTAAATATTTTTTGGAGCAACGCCTCTCTTCCCCTCGACAAAATAAATGGTTAGCCAAAATGCTGGGATATGATTATGAGATCATTTACAAGAAAGGGAAAGACAACAGGGTAGCAGATGCATTGTCACGCCAATTTGAGGAGGAAAGTACTCTGCTTGCAATTTCCCTCCCCATTCCAGACTGGATTGAAGAGGCTCGCAGGGAATGGTTTTCACATCCAGGGCTCTCCCAACTCATTTCTCAATTGCAGGCAAATCCTAATTCCAGCAAGGGCTACTCGTGGCAGAATGATATTCTTCGCTACAAGGACAGAGTCATAATATCACCAACATCCACCCTCAAAAGTCGCCTTTTGGCAGAATTGCACTCATCTCCCATTGCAGGACATTCGGGCTTTCAGAAGACGTATGCTCGCACCAGAAGATCATTTTTTTGGACCGGCATGAAACAGGACATCCTTAATTTCGTAGCAGAATGTGACGTCTGTCAACGCCACAAAGGGGAAACCGTCAACACACCAGGCACATTACAACCATTTCCCATTCCGGCGTCAATTTGGACAGAGGTTTCCATGGATTTCATTACAGGTCTTCCAAAGTCTGGGAACAAGTCAGTCATCATGGTGGTTGTGGACCGACTATCGAAGTATGCTCATTTCTGTGCCCTACCCCACCCATTTACACCAACCTTGGTTGCTCAAACTTTCATGGATCAGATCTTCAAATTGCATGGCATGCCCACTTCTATTGTATCCGACCGTGACCCAATCTTCACCAGTAATTTTTGGCAGGAGCTCTTCAGAATACAAGGCACTCAACTCAAACTCAGTACTTCATATCATCCGCAAACAGATGGTCAAACCGAAGCCGTCAACAAATGTCTAGAAACCTACCTTAGGTGTTTCACTTCAGAAAAGCAACACCTTTGGGTACAGTGGTTACCTCTGGTGGAGTGGTGGTATAACACCAACTATCATGCCACCACCAAAATGACTCCCTATGAAGCAGTCTATGGACAACTTCCGCCTTCCCCTACTTCTTATCTCTCGGGGTGCTCCAAAGTACAAGCCGTGGATCAACTCCTACAACACCGCGCAACCATGCTTGCCCATCTGCGTGAAAATCTTCATCAAGCTCAGAACCGTATGAAGCAACAGGCTGACCAACATCGCTCGGAGCGCCAATTTCAAGAAGGGGATCAGGTCTTTTTGAGGCTGCAACCATATAAGCAAACATCACTCAAAGACAAGGGTTGTCAAAAGCTCTCCCCAAAATTCTATGGACCATACCAAGTACTTCAGCGCATTGGAGAAGTGGCTTACAAGTTGGCTTTGCCACCTACAGCAAAAATCCACCCAGTTTTCCATGTATCGTGCCTCAAGAAAGTGATTGGGAACAATTGCCGAGTTCAAACCAGTCTACCTGAATTGGACGAAGAAGGGTCAATCTGGCTTCAACCTGAACAGGTTCTAGACACAAGAGACAAGCACCTGCGCGACCGCATGATTAAGGAGGTCCTTGTCAAATGGAAAGACACCTCTCCGGAAGATGCAACTTGGGAACCAGCCACTATTCTTCAGCAGTTTCCGCAGCTTCAGCCTTGAGGACAAGGCTAGTCTTAAGGGGGAGGGCATGTTAGGGTCCCACCCTAACCCCCTTATTTATGTCTTGGGATCATGTCATAGTCAAGAGTCAATAAAGCCCATATTAATATTTGTAAGTGGTTAACCCGCAATTAATAACGGGACCACATTTAGTTGCAAATGGGCGGAAGTATTAGATAGATGGTAAATAGGCGGTAGTATTAGATAGATGGTATTAATAAAACCCACGATATTGGCTCGTGGTATTGCATGTATGAGTCATATATAAAGGATAGAGACTCCCTGCGAGGAGCATTGTGTCTTGTTTTGTAATCGAGCTCTGCTCTATTGGAGGTTGCCCCCTCGAAGAGGCCTGTGAACATTTCTCTCTGAATAATAAAATCATTGCTATTCTGTGTTCTGGGTTTATTTTCTTCGCATATTTTGTGTTCTCGGTATCTTTTCTTCGCTTGGGTATTGATTTGCAGGTTAAGAGCATAACAACTTTCAAGATGTTTATGCAAGCTTGAGTCAAGGTAACCAAGTGGAGGAATTGGATTATCATTTGCATGATACCTTGTTGTACCATCTTGGCAAGCTTTGTATTCCACAGGGAGAAAGAGTTAACATCATAAGAAAGGAACATACTTCTCTTATTGCTGGTCATTTCGGTGTAAGTAAGACGGTGGCACATCTATAGAGTTATTGTTATTGGCCTCGTATGATTGAAAGTGTGTCTCATTTTATTAAAGGATGTTCATTATGTGCAATCAATAAGCCTAGTAATAGGAAGTTAGGATTGTACACACCACTTCTGGTTCCTTCATGACTGTGGCAGAGTATTTCAATGGATTTTGTATGAGGTTTTCCATTATCGTGTTAGCTCTGCTATGTACTTATGCATTTTGAGAACCAAATTACTACTGTGGCTGTGTATTTTTGCAAGAAACAAGCTTGCGACAGTTCATTTTATCCTTCCCCCTTCATTTGCTTTATACCCTTATAACTCCCGCCACCCCTGTTTTCCTCTGTTTTCCTCTAAATTTCTCCATAAACCCCCGAAATCCATCGGAGCCCCATTTCAGTTTAGCCTGGGTGCTAATGGTGTTAAACCCATATAGCCGCGTGCCTTGTAGAAAGCGATACCCACAGGGTCTTTTCCCCGTCATATTAATCAAAAGCACATACTTTTAGCCTGAGCCATCAAATCATTTCCCGCGAGATCTGACATTGTTCGCTTTTCCCGCTCCCGTAACCTGCACGTACGATAGCCCACGTGGAAAGCGGTTACCCGCCGGACCCACCAGCCACGTGTCACTCATTAAATGTGCTCGCGCCCCCACATACGGAAACTGCCTGCCATCCCGAAGCAATGTAGGGAAACCGTTTACCGCCCACACGTACATTTCCCTGCTCGTTTAACCTTCTCACACCTTTCCCGTGCAATAACCATTGGATCTGCCATGTCCAGATCCAATGGCCCATGTTCTCCCCGCTCACATTCCTCCCGATATCCCCTGCAAGTTGATCCTCGCCGTCTATTTGCGAGATCCGACGGTGCATATTCACTCCGCCTCACGTCTTCCCATCGACTTCCGCCATGAGATCTTAGCTGTTCGCCAGTTCCATCCAATGGCTAGCATTCTTTCCTAGGCCCTCGTTCATTTTCCATACGGTTTTCATGTTTTTGGCCTGTCCTGTGCACCCAAAGGAGGAAGGAGGCCATGATCCAACACTCTGCGCATTAAATCCACAACAATCGCATTCAACCAGTAGCACGGCCAGGGAAGGAAAGTACAGCCTCGAGTAGTTAAACGCCTTCAGCAGTTATGGAACTTGTTCCATACGACATTCCACTGGTTCGTGAAGTACAACAGAGTACCAAAAAGGGTCATTTTGTTCATTTAAACAGTCAGATTGTATCAGAGACCCATATCAAACAGTTAATGTGGTTTGTGGTCCATTATGACCCCTCCACGCATAGGATAGCAGATATTTTGTAAACAAACTCTATATATACCCAGAAATAAGAGGTAATGAGGGTTGATGAATGTTATTTTTGATGTAAGGTTCAACTTCTGGAGGCTGTAACTACTGTGATACCTACAGCGTCTGGTCTTCATTTTCAGCTAATACAAGCTTCTTTTGCTGTTAATTGCTCACTTTCCACTTCTTCCTTGTTCCAGGTTGTGCCTGTTATGCATTTGTTCATGTGCTCTTGATGTTTAGCATTAGAGGGGCTATCATCCCACCTCTATGTTAAAATATAGTATGTATCATTGAGTGTGTATGCAAGTTTCTATTATTTTGATGCCAGAGAGCTGTCATCTTGTCTGTGCATTAGGAAATAGATTTACAGACCTTTTAACTTGTTGCAGCCAACCATCACAGGGTCCTGTGCATCTGCTGGTGTGGTCAATATTCTCCATCCTCACCTGTTCCTCAAACTGTGAGTAATTGGTGGTCTAAAGCCTTGTAGTCTGGGGTGTTCACCCATGCCTTGGGTTAAGCATAGTAGGAGTGGTTATCTGGCTTGAATATGCATCATTCCTTCCATTCATCCACCATTTTCCAACATTTTTGTTGAGTTTGTAATGTTCCCGAGCATCTCTGATATACAACCTAGGAGAGTTTATTGGGGTGAAAACATTAATTGGCACCGTTTCTGGGGAAAGGAGATTGAAGCTAAGCTTCCCTGGGAAAATGACACAGTTCCAGATTTTGATGATAGACAAGGTCTGGGCACATTTATGGTTGTAATCATCTATCTGGCGACTCCACATTGAAGTTCTGGCTCAGTTTGTAAGACATACTCGAAGAAATCCTCAAAAATCACCAACTGAACCAGTGCCTGACCCTGAGAGGACTGTCAAATCGAAGAAAGCTTCACAGAAAGGGGCATCAAGATCAGGTAAGCCTAAGAAATCTCATGCATCTCTGAAAGATAAAGTTATATATGGAGATATACAGTTTGAAGATTTAGAGCCCAGCATTGTTAATAAGGAAATTCCTTCAGAGAATAATTCAGCCCCTTGTTCAATGAGTTCCCCTTTGAGTCTCAGTCCAAAGAAAGTTTCCCATACGGTCCAGAACATCCCTTTGTCTCTGTCATCTATTTCATTGTTTCATATTGCTCAATCTGCCAGTATTCTTCCACATATCCCAATCATGGCAGGCCAGCAAGCACCAACGAAGATAGAAAGAATTGTAGCTGCCAGATATGGACCTTTGGTCTTGCCTATTCCTTTGAATCCTATGCCTGTGGGAGAATATCAAAAATATATGCCTAATTTCACTGGCACAGAAGGAGTAACAGCTGAAGAACACCTTGAAGCTTTTTACAGTTATGCTGATAATTTAGATATAAGTGAGAATGATGTGTGGATGAGAGTTTTTGTCCAGAGCCTTGATGGAGAGGCCAGGAAGTGGTTCAGAGAATTACCCCAGAGATCTATTGCTAATATTGAAGCCTTAGATGATGCATTTCGAAGCACTTGGGAGACAAAAAGGACTTGCTGTATTATCATACTGAGTTTGGTAATCTGAAGAGGGAAAATGGGGAACCATTGCCTGATTTTAATAAAAGATTCAATCGTATGTATAGAAAGATACCAACTGAGGTAAAGCCTACCCCCATCTCTGCCAAACTCACTTATGCCAATGCTTTGACTATGATTTTTGCCTATTTTTGAGAGAAAGGAGATGTGCTACTCTGGCAGACATGTAAGATGCAGCTCTAGAAGTAGAATCTAATATCATGGCTACAGAAAAGCTCAAAAGTAAAGTTGACAGAAGGAGGCAGAGAGGTCAGACCTCTACTTCCTCTGCTTCATCTTCAGAGCCTAAATTAGACAAAATGACTAAGATGATAGAGTCATTGGCTACTGAAATTTCTAAGCTAAAGGTTGAACAAAATTCAGGAAAAACAAGGCAACAGAACACATTTGCTCCAAGAAACCCAAATCCTTTCAGAAGAGAAAATGAACAGTTGAAAATTATGCAGAGGGTTGAAGAATCAAAAGAAGAACATAAATTTAAAGCTCATTTCCAAAATGTAGTCCTAGAGGAGGAACAATTGGAAGATGAGGATGAAATTCACTGCATGGAAGATAAAGGCAACACTGCATTTTTGACATTGGCTGCTTTTGAAGAATCTTTGTTGTAGAAACAAGACAGTCAGGAGTTGTTCTATAGACTGGTGAACATAAAATATATAATCTGAGATCAAATGCAAAAAATGTCAAAGAGAATCCTGCCCAAAGAGCTGTTGTCCAAACAGAATCACAGAATATCAGACAGAGAAGGCTAGCAGCTGACCCAATTATCCTCAAAGCTCCAATTCAAAAGGTAAGAAGTTCTGATAAGTTTCCTTCCTCTTTCAGCTTTGAGTTGTTGAAAATGCAACAAGATGATGGAGCTTAGTGGAAAGGAGTTGCCTTCACTAAGTGGGCCCGCATGTTATTTTTGGCGCAAAGTCTATTTTTAGACTATGTCTATTTTTAGACATATGGATCATGGTCTATGAGTTGCAGGATGCTATTTATGGATGATTGGTCATGTTGGGAAAAATAGATGGACTTCTATTTTTGGTTCACAGCGGAGTGATCAGAGTCTATTTTTAGACTGCCAGGCTAAAAATAGAAACAGTCAAATATTATTAGCCCTTAGTAATATTTGGACTCTAAACATTATCTTATTCTCTTGGAGCACTTCATTTCGAGCTACGAATGTGGCACATGCAGCTGAAAAAAGGAATCACGTGGTTTCTTATGTGTTAGTTGAGCTATTGCATGGAGGAATTCAGTTAGAACTCATGCATGTGAGTTTTGTGGAGTTGGATGTGGAGTTGATGGAGTTGTGTTCAGTTTGACTTGGTTGAACTAGTTGTATTTAGTCTAACTAAAGAATACATTAGTGATGAGTTGTGTGAATTGATTGTTAATTAATTCAATAATTATTAACTCATAAATCAACTAAAGAATACATCAGTTAACTCAGTGCATGGACAGTTCAACAAAGACAGGTGTTAGAGGTAAGTGAAAGGGTGAGTTGTGACTATCAGTTGTGCATGAGATTCTGCACATGCATGGATTGAGTAATGCCAATGAGGATTGCACAGTGTGGGCCAATATCAAGGCAATTGTAGCTTGTGCTCACGTGATTTCTCTTGCAGACTGTGCAGTGGAGGGAGGCAAAGCAGCGGTGGAGATTTGAACCTGTGACTTGTCCGGACCTGAGCTAGTTTTGTGTGTAACAGGTGGAGATAGTACTGAGTACTTGCGAGGAGTATTGTACTATGTATTGTTACATGTTCTCAATCATTATAATATACAGATAGTGTGGGGTTTTCAGCTGTATGACTTCCCCGGGTTACATACTGTGTTAATGTGTGCATGCGATTGATGTTTCATTGTTTTTAATTCTGCAAAATTGATGATCAACGTAAAGGAGGTTATGTATTATGCATGTATTCCGCAATAGTGTATAATCAGGATAATCTCTGTGAATAAGTGGTTATTATTCAAAATTTCTACATGGTATCAAAGCTATTGATCATTAGATCTATTATTCAGAAAGTGTTTACATTTTATTTCTTTAGGCAGAGTTTGTAATTGGGCCAGGTAGCCTCTCGATTCATCCTTCTTTTGGAAGGTGAGATATCCGGTGAATGCCCATACAGTCGATCTCTATACAAGAAATATTTTGTTCTCACAAATTTTAGATCAGAAGCGGTTGAGTTTTGAGCTGGTGGAATGCCACTCAAGGATAAACTCAGAAACATCAAAGCTGAGAATGGAGATGCCACAGATTGTCCGCAAAAGAAGAAAAATAAGCAAGTTGTTGGATTTGTAACGGGAGAGGCCTTAGCCTCGCAGTTTGAGCTGGATTTTTCACTGATCGCATGCTTGGTATCAAGTGTGATGGGATCGGTATGGTTCTTGGATAGTGGTGCATCTTCTCACATGACAGGAGATCGAGATTTGTTTTCTGATCTGGATGAGAAAGATCTTGGAGTGCACATTGAGATGAGCGATGATGGTAGATACAGTGCGACCAGTATCGATACCATTTCCTTTGAGAGGGAGTCTGGTAAACCCTTCAGATTGAAGGAAGTGATGCATGTTCCAGGATTGAAGAAAAATCTTATCTCTGTGGCGATGTTAGAAGACAAGGGATATGATGTTGTCTTTAGTGAGGGAAAGGCTTTCCTGCGCAGCAAGACAAGTGGAGAAACCTGGAAGGTAGGGGTTCGAATCAGGAACCTTTATCAGTTTCATGTAGATGCATGCAAAGCCTTGAGAAATGAGGCAACTGATGGAGACTTGGTGGTTGAGAGGGAGCATATATTACCTCTCAACATGCAGAGCCAGAAGAAATCTCAGACGATTGTGGAGGAGCCATGATTGGTGCAGCAGCTTTAGGAGGTTGTGGAGCAGCGACAACAATGGAAGCTGAGAGGAGATCGAGTAGAGACATCTAACTTTAAGTGCGCCCATTCAACTTGACTCCGTTGATTCGGGGGGTAGTAACTCTCATGCGGTGGTTGGTTTCTCGAATAAGGATGCGTTGGATCGAAATTTAATGGCTTCTTTTGTCAACACATCAAAAAGAAAAGTCGTAAATTTATCTTCCCATGGTTTAGAACCTGAGATCATTAATGTCCTCGGAAAAGGTCTTGGATTTGTTGTTGCCCCGAAAAACCTTCCTATTGAGAAAATGATTTGTAATATAGAAGATGGGATTAACAACCTTCCCTTGGAAGATAAGGAAGCATTAAGACAAGAGTGCTCCCTTATTATGAGAAAGGCCAAAGCTCCCATAAGTAATTTGAGTAAAACAGAACAAAAGGCCTTCAAATCCCTGCGAAACAATGAAGAAATTGTGGTTCTCAAGGCAGATAAGGGAGGAGCAGCAGTGATCCTAGATAAAGAAGATTATATATGCAAAATGAATGAACACCTCAATTGTGGTAGTTACAAGAAGCTGAACAAGAACCCGATCCCCAGGATTATGAAAGAGGTGAAAAAGGCAATTTTGGAATCCAACCTTGATGAAAAATTAAAAAAGAGATTAATTCCCTCTAGTGAATGCATCCCGAGGATTTATGGGCTACCCAAGATCCATAAAGAAGGAGTCCCTCTCAGACCAATTGTCAATACAATTGGATCCCCAACCTATGAGCTCGCTAAATACGTTGCAAAAATCCTGAGACCCCTTGTCGGAAACACTGATTCTTTCATCAAGGACTCCCATGACTTTGTGAAGCTCATTAAGAATGAGAAATTAGAGCGTGAGGACCTCCTTGTCAGCTTTGACGTTGTGTCCCTATTTACCAAGATCCCTCTTGAAGAAGCCATTCAGGTTATAAAAGAGGTTACTGATCCAGGGACTGCAAGATTGGCCGAAATCTGCTTGCGATCAACAGTTTTCACCTTCCAAGGAACATACTATGAGCAAACATCTGGAGTGGCAATGGGATCCCCCCTTTCACCGATCGTGGCCAACCTATACATGGAATATTTTAAAAAGAAGGCCCTGGATTCTTACCCTCTGAAGCCAGCATGGTGGAAGCGATTCGTCGATGATACTAATATAAAATGGATTCATGGTAAAGCAGAGCTTGACAAGTTCTTTATTCACCTAAATTCCATCTCCTCAGAAATAAAATTCACTATGGAGCTTGAAGAAAACATGAGCATTCCTTTTTTAGACATCCTTATCATGAGAAAAGATGATGGATCCATAGGGCACAAAGTCTTCAGAAAGTCTACACATACAGAGAACTACCTCCACGCTAACTCCCACCATCATCTAGCCCAGAAATTTGGTGTTCTAAACACTCTTGCTATCAGGGCCCTTCGAATTTCTGACGCTGATCATTTGGATGAAGAAAAGAGGCATTTAGTCTCAACCTTTAAAGGTTTAGGCTACAAAGAACATGAGATTAAGAAAGCAATTCAGAAAGCCGAGAAAAGGATGTTATCTCATGAACCTAAAGCCCGAGATCAGCCTGAGGGTGGTAGGGTTTTTCTTCCTTACATTCATGGAGTTACAGATAAGATTGCGAAAGTCCTAAGAAGGAAAAACATAAGCACGCAATTCTCAGCCCCTAGAACAATTAGGCAAAGTATGAGATTGGTTAAAGATAATATTGATAAACATCAACTTAAAGGGGTCTATAAAATCGATTGCTCATGTGGGAAAAGCTACATTGATGAAACGGGTCGCTCCCTGCAGACAAGACTCAAGGAACATGGAGTTGATATTAAAAATGAAAGGTCTCGTTCTTCCGCCCTTGCAGAACACTCGTCGAAAACTAAGCACCATGTCTTCTTGGAAAACGCCTCCATTATCGCTAAAGAAGAGCAACACCATAAACGAAAGATCAGAGAAGCTCTTGAAATTATCAAACACCCGTATAATCTCAACAGAGACAGTGGTATGGAGATCAGTGGAAGCTGGTTTCCCCTGATAAAAGAAAAATTAACCCAATATCAATATAATAATAATAATAATAATAATAATTAATAATTCTCCATTAAACTTTACAATATTAATTAATTAATTTTTAATTTAATCACCCTTATTAATTTCATATTATAAAAATATCTATTTTAATATAATAATAATAATCATTAATTATTTATTCTTTCAAATAATTACAAAGTTATTAATAAGTCAATAATAATCAATATAATTAATTAATTATTATATTAATTATTATACTAATATAATTAATTATTATATTAATAATAATTAATCATATTAATTAATAATAATTAATATAATAATTAATTATATTATTTTAATTATAGTTATAACCATATTAATTAATATAATAATAAATTATATTAATATAGTAATTAATTATATTAATAATAATTAATTATATCAAGTAATAATAATCAATTATATTAACTAATAATAATTAAGAATAATAAATATAATTAATAATAAATAATTAATATAATTAATTACTATATTAATAATTAAAATAATTAATAATTAATATAAATAAATAATTAATATAATTAATTACTATAATTAATTTTTCCCAAGGAAAAAAACTTTAACTTTTTATTAAAAAGATAATGAAAAGTTACACTAGCAGATGCAATGAAGCATTCAGTAAGCTGCCACAAAGGCTCGAGTGCTTTCGCACCCCACGCAGCGTTAGAGGACTAACGTGCACAAAGAAAAAGAAAAGAGAAGAGAGAAGAGAGAAAAGAAAGAGGCAAAAAACTGAATTCCGGCAGTGAGTAAGACTCACGCTTCAAGTTTTTCTCCCCTTTTTCTTTTCGACCTTACGCCACTCCCCTTGAGTGGGCTCGATCGAAGCAATGACTAACTGTGTTTCTGCATTCTGTTGACCAGTTTCTTTGTCTGAATCTGAAGTATCTGAGTGGTGGTGCCGTTTGATGCCTCCCGTGCTAGGGTCCATGCTTGTCTTCTCTGTCTTGTTGTCTGATGAGGTTCCCTTCTGATTCTCCATTTCTTGAGGTTCCTCGGTCTTCTCTGTTGGGATTTCTTCCTCTGCTGCTTCTGATTCTTCGTCCTCTGAATCTGGGGGTGAAAATTGCCATCCTTTCCTCTGCTTCCCCTTAATTACTATAATTAATTATATTAATATAAATAATTAATATAAGTATTTATATTAATATAAATAATTAATATTAATTATATTAATATAAATAATTAATATAACTAATATAATTAATTATTATATTAATAATAATTAATAATTATTAATCATATTAATTAATAATAATTAATATAATAATTAATTATAGTTATAATCATATTAATTAATATAATAATAAATTATATTAATATAGTAATTAATTATATTAATTAATAATAATTAATGATATTAAGTAATAATAATCAATTATATTAACTAAGAATAATTAATATAATTAATAATAAATAATTAATATAATTAATTACTATATAATTAATATAATTAATAATAAATAATTAATATAATTAATTACTATAGTGACTGAGTCGAAATTAATTTTCATATTAATCATTATACTAATAATTAATTATTATATTAATAAAAATTATTATAATTAATTATTATATTAAATAAATAATAATAGTTTAAATATTACAGATGGAGGCGGCGCACAGCGACTAGGGCAACTGCAGACCTGCATTCGCAGGCGGACTGCAGGGGGCGGAAGCTCACCTTGGTGGCTACGCTGCACACAACAGACAAAAAAGGCTGACAGCGGCGGCAATGGACCCCCGTCAGGGGGCTGGAGGGGACCCTCCAACGCATGAGACACAGAACGCAAATCAGGAAGATCCAGAAAAGGATCAGAGCATAAATGACCAGGAGACGGAGGATATGCTAGAAGGGCAGAGAGATCAAGCCATGCCAGAAGAGCAGAAAGTAAGATCATCTACATGCAAGCCTGTAGCAAAGAACACACCCAAAGTGGAGTTCCCCAGCCACAGGATCAATGCAAGAATCCAATATATGAGGGATCACGCCCTCATAGGTAAGTTTATAGGCATCTGGCCAAATGAGAAAGCTTTGAGGACTTGGATCAACACTAAATGGCACCCAAAAGGACATATATCCCTCCATTTAGGTCCAAAAGGTTTCTTTACAGCAGTCTTCAACTGCTTGGAGGATAGAAACAGAGTTTTCGAGAATGGACCATATTTCTTCAACTCAGCAGGTCTATTTCTAAAAGAATGGGTAGAACGCTTCAATCTAGATAAGGAGGATCTGAGCTGTGCACCCGTCTGGATCAGGCTGTATTCATTACCATGGGAATACTGGGAGGAAGAATCGCTTCAAGAGATTGGGAAAGCCCTTGGAGATTTTGTCAAGGTATCAGAAGAAACCAAAATGAAGAAGTATACATCCTATGCCCGGATCTGCGTATACATGGATTTAAAAGAACCCCTGCCTGACAAGATAAGTCTCTCTCATGAGGATGTAGAATGGTTACAGCTAATCGACTATGAACATGTGCCCTTCAGGTGTCGTAAATGCCACGCATTAGGGCACCTGTTCCGAGATTGCCCATTAAATAAGACAACCACTGAAAAAGATCAGGGTAAGCAATCTCCTGATGGTTTCATCAAAGTTGCCAACCGTAGAAGAGGGAATAAGAAACAGCCACTTCAGAATAAGCAGGCCTTGAAGGATCCCTCAAAACCGTCAACTAGCAACAGCTTTGCAGTTCTGGCAGAGGAAGAACAACACATGCAAGACCCCCCATCAGCCAAGTATATCCTGAATCAGGAAACGTCTGAGGAAACTAAAGAAACATCCAAAGGAAAAAGCCCAGATCATGAAGGAAATCTGCACACCACCAAAGCAAAGTTCTGGAGTCAACCGGATATGGAGATAGATTTAACAGAATCAGGCTCAGGCAAAACACGGAAAGATGAGGAAAGCCGTCAAGAATCCCAGAACATGGATGAAGACACAGAAACATTTGATATAGGTGAACTGGATATTATTGGTCTGGAAACTGCTTGCAAAACCAAAAACTTCGACAAAATAACTGAAACGCAAGTGCACAAACTTGAGGAGGTACTGCACAAAGCCCAGAAGAAATATTCACTTGGTGTTTAAACGGGTAGCCAATGGGATGGAAAGTTTATTGCAAAGGACATCAAGAAGCGAGGATGGAAATCTGCTCTGGAGAGAACGATAAAGGTCGGAGAAGTCATGGTAGACTCAGGGAGATATGCCCAGCTATCAAGGTATTTTAACATCAACCCTAAAACTTCCCAATGAAATTGATATCTTGGAACATTAGAGGGCTTAACGGCCAGAAGAAGGGTAGACTATTAAAAAACATGATAATGGCAGAAAAACCAGCAATTATTTTTCTGCAAGAAACCAAATGTAAGCATACAGTTTTAGAAAAGGTAGCAGCCAAGGCGTGGCCTGCAGGGCAGGTCTCGGCAGTAGAAGCTCAAGGAGCCTCCGGAGGCTTGGCAATCCTTTGGGACGCTAGAACAATACAGCTAGACAATATACATGCCAATAGAAACTTCATCCAAGCCAAGTTTCACTTAAACGGCACAAACATTAATGGGCACATTACAAATGTCTATTTTCCGCAAGAAATACAGCAAAAAACCAATATACTGGAGGCATTAACGCAACTGAATGCAACCAGAACGCATCCGTTATGGATCTCAGGTGGGGATTACAATATGATAGCGTCTTTGGATGAAAAGAAAGGAGGACGCAGTGGAATCAACAGAGACGGCAATCTACTCAAAGACTTCATACAAAACAACTGGATGATTGACATTCCAACTGAAAACGGTCTTTATACCTGGAGCAACAAGAGAACGGAACCGACGCAAGTGCCCTCGTGCCTGGATCGCTTCCTGGTTTCTGATAACGCAGTACATATGGGAGGGGATTTCACTGCCTCAATTCTTCCTTATTCAGGATCAGACCATTGGCCCATTGCCTTAAACTGGAACAGACCAGGCAATAATCTAAAAAGGCCATTCAGATTCGAATCCTTCTGGCTATCACATCCGGAATTCCATGATTTCATAAGAACAACCTGGACAAAATTCAGAGACACAGAAGGTTCAAGAATGGCCCAATTCCAAAAGAAGCTGAAGTATCTCAAAGAGGAAATAAAGCGTTGGAACAAATCCACCTTTGGTGACATTTTTAAATCAAAAGAAATCCTCCTTCAAAAAATGAAGGACACTCAACAAAAAATTATTTCTCAGGGCCGATCCGAGGAGTTGACACAACAGGAGCAAGCAATAGAAAAGCAAATTCTGGACAGAGATATGCAGGAAGAGATATTGTGGAGGCAGAAGTCCCGGGTTAGATGGCTCAAGGAAGGTGAAAAGAACACAAAATTCTTTCACCGAACAACAGTACAAAGACGTATGATTAACCAAATTTCCTTTGTAAATAATGAGCAAGGATGCAAAATCGAAGATCATGAAGGTATTGAAAAAGAGTTCGTAAACTACTTCAAAAGGATGAATCAAGAACCAGACATAAACAGATCCGCTGCCATTGATAATATTACAAGGCATATCCCAAGAATCATCACTGAAGACCAGAATACGCTGCTTCTCAAACCGATCAGTCTTCAAGAGGTTGAATTGGCGGTCAACCAACTTAAGGCAGGGAAAGCCCCAGGCCCCGATGGGTTTACATCAAATTTCTTCCAACATTTCTGGGAACTAATAAAATGGGAAGTCTGGCAGGTGGTGGAGGAATCAAAATCCCTCAGATGGATGTATCCAGCTATGAATGCTACATTTCTGGCTTTGATCCCCAAATCCACAAAAGCAAACACTCCAGATAAGTATCGTCCCATTGCTCTATGTAATATTATTTACAAAATTGTTTCAAAGGTTATTGCTCTTCGATTGAAACCCTTGCTGCCCCTTATCATCTCTCTAGAACAATCCGGGTATGTAGAGGGACGTCAAATCACTGATGGGATCATCCTCACCCACGAAATAATCCACTCTCTCAAGATTTTAAAAAAGCCAGGGATGCTTCTCAAAATTGATTTATCTAAAGCATTCGACAGCTTAAGCTGGAGCTACTTGCAAAAAACTCTCCTCGCCTTTGGTTTTGCTCCCCCATGGGTCAGATGGGTTAGCAGTCTCATCTCCTCATCTTTTTTCTCCATTCTCATCAATGGAATCCCCTCTCCTACCTTTCGTCCCACTCGTGGCATCAGGCAGGGAGATCCCTTGTCACCTTTCCTATTTGTCATCCTTGCCGAAGGTCTGGGCAGATGTATTAAAGCGGCCATCCTTTCGCATAAGCTTAAAGGAATTGCTGTTCACAACCTCCCGGCTTTTTCTCATCAACAATTTGTTGATGACAATATGTTATTTGGCCACTCATCTGTTCAAGAAGCCCGCACATTCAAATCAATCCTTGATTCCTTCTCAAAAGCTTCCGGAGCCTGCATCAATAATGTTAAATCCCAGATATTTTTCTTTAACACACCTCCTTATACTCAAAGAGCCATCACTCGCATTCTAGGATTTTCAAAGGCGTCTCTTCCTTCATCATATCTAGGAGCTCCTCTTACTGCTTCTGCCCTCAAGCACTCTTCATGGTCTCTCCTGCTAGAGAAATTGGAAGCAAGGCTGCTACTTTGGACTTACAGATCCCTGAATATGGCCAGTAGAGTGGTTCTAATAAAGGCGGTCTTACAATCTATGCCGCTCTATCTATTTTCCATCTTAGCAGCGCCAAAATGGGTTCTAAGGACAATCAAACAGTTGCAAAGAAATTTTTTGTGGGGCAGTTCAGGCCCAAACAGAAAATGGGCCCTCATTAGATGGGACAAAGCTTGTCTTCCCAGAATGGCAGGGGGCATAGGACTCAGGGATCCCGAGCAAAGCAATAAGACCATGGGAGCGAAAGTATGGTGGAGGTGGCTCTCAGATTTCAACAACCCGTGGGCACGTCTTTGGACTGCAAAATACACAAGGAATCTTCCCCTAGAAGAACGGATCAGAATGTCGGAAACCAGTAAGGGATCATTGATATGGAACTCGGCTATCCAGCACAGAGATCTAATTCAAAAACATAGTTTTTGGGAGATCAAAGATGGTCAAACTGCCAGGTTCTGGGAAGATTCCTGGCAGCAGTTACCTAAACTACTAGACAGCCTGCAAGTCATCCCAGGAAGGGAGATAACTCCTCAAGAAAAAATAAGCAAATTTTGGAAAGATCCAAACAA
Organism: Pinus tabuliformis; assembly: GCA_031772625.1. Classification (NCBI taxonomy): domain Eukaryota; kingdom Viridiplantae; phylum Streptophyta; class Pinopsida; order Pinales; family Pinaceae; genus Pinus; species Pinus tabuliformis. The sequence continues at coordinate 587,224,344 of CM062804.1, forward strand.
TCAAGAGCAGAGAGAGTGGAAACAAACAAGCTTGATCCTACCTTACAGCTCAAATGACAACCAACTCGCTCTCCACTCAGAACTAAAAAAACGCAGGATATTAAAGCAAGCAGGGAAAGATACTTTAAGGTGGGGGTATGAGGAGAGGGGTACTTTCACTACAAAGGAAGCATACAGAATCATAATCAGGGACATGATGGACAAGGACCAAATATGGAGCAAAATTTGGAAAACCCCTATATGGCTGAAAGTTTCCACCTTCCTGTGGCTTCTATCTTACAATAGAATCCTAACATGGGATAACCTCAGGAAAAGGGGCTTCCAAGGACCCTCTATGTGTCTAAATTGTAACAAGGAAGAAGAATCCGTGCTCCACTTAATGCAGACATGCCAACTAAGTAAAAAGATATGGGAGAAAGTGGCTTTTCGCTGTCAGAAGGAAGGGCGAATTCGAGGGTATATAAGAGAAACAATCCGCAATGGCCTCAAGCACCTTATCAGTGCACAATCCTTAACATCCTTTGGCAAATCATACCAGGATTCCTTATGTGGAATATCTGGAAGGAACGAAACAAGAGGATATTCAAGAAACAATCAATGACTCTAGAGCAGGTCTGGAAAGGAATTCATATCAACATCAGCGAAACTCTCTCAACAAAATCCTGGTCTGAAGAGGATTTTCCGAAGCAACCTCAGGAATGGGCAATCTGGAATAATTGGCAAATAAAGATACAAGATAAGGTTCTGGCCAGACCCAATCCAGGGCAACATCGAACCCACACTGTAAAATGGATATCTCCACCTGTCAACACATTTCAATTGAACTTCGATGGTGCATCGAAGGGCAATCCGGGCCAGACAGGGTATGGAGGTGTTATAAGAGACCATCAAGGAAATCCTCTTATAACTTTCTTAGGCACCATAGGCTGGAATACAAACAATGCAGCAGAGCTGGAAGGTCTTTGGAAAGGTCTCACTTTGGCACAGCAAGGCAAATATTTTCCCTTGATAGTAGAGGGAGACTCACAGATTCTAATAAACATGGCTCAAAAGCTACAACAGGGATCCTCAGTTCACAAGATTAGTAGAAGTTGGAGATTAGCATCTAGATTGGTTCAGGTTCAGCATTGGTTGCAAGCGAACAGAGCAGTCTCCTTCAAGCACACAAAAAGGGAAGGGAACAAGCCGGCGGACTTCCTAGCTAATTTAGGGGTGGATAATGAGAAAGACATCTCAGCTGGACCTCTTTATGATACAGTCTCGGAGGATCATCTTCCCAATCTTCAGGCACTAATAGACGAAGATATGCAGCCACAGGCTGTTTCACACCCGGATGCGGGTGACACCTGGTCTCATCCGACTACACGTAATGGGGGGCAGCTGTGATCTTAGGATCGTCTGGCAGGACGGTCATTTAACTCGCCCCTGCCAAGCATTAACGCTGCTTAAGATGGAGCGGATGGCTCTGCAGAAGAAGGATGGCCTCGCGCGAGGTGAATTGATGTTCATATACGCCGTTCTATGGAGTTTTGGCTCCATTGCCGCCGAAATGCTCAGCTCAGGGTCCTATAAAATGCTGCGCAGGTATCACAGTGGGGATATGAGGTATTGTGAAGTTAATTCGTTTGAGTGTGAGTTTGAGCAGATAGCGGGTGGTAGGGGCAGAAGCCACAGCTTAACTCCCGTTCCATCCGCGTGTTCTGAGCACTCTGTTCCGACTGTGTGTTCTGGGCATTCGCTGGAAAAATGCTTGGTTATGCACCATAATTGGGTAATTGTAATTAGGGAGGAACTGATAGCAAGTTTCATTTCTGAATTGTCACTGTCCATTGTTTGCAAAGTGTGCTCTCCAGGGTTAATGGCGCCACGACAGAGGGGAGTCACAAGACGTGGAGGGGTATGGGGAATCCGCGGCAGGCAAGAGGCCCAGGCAATTCAGCCCGTTGCCATGTTGGAGCCTCCGTCGTCTCCCTCTGAAGAGTCTGACCAGATGGGCAGTCAAGTCCACACTTCACGCTGCACTTTTCGCTGCCGGAGGAACCAGACCCGTCTCTCACTGCTCATAACAGTCATTGCTACAGAGGAAGAGGATGATTCGTCCAGCCAGGAAGAGCCTGATAGGGAGCTGGAGCCATTGAATCATGCTCGGGTACCAGCAGTAGGAGAAGATATTGACAAGGAAATTGCTGTTGATGTTACTCTGATGAAGCCTCTTCCGGGCTTGAGCTCGCCTCAGCAACCAATTCATGGTTTGCCTCAGCATCTGGCTCATGGCTCGCCTCAGAATACTGCCAACATAGACACTCAGCCTACCAACAGTCTGGAGATGAATGAGGAGGCTTACAAGCCAGGCACTGAACAAGGTAAGCCGCCAGAGGCTTAGTTCATGTTTTTCTTTGATGCTTAATGAAAGTGTTTTGCAATTTTGAAGGAACACCTTCGGGTTCAGAAGGGTCCAGCCACCGGTTTCATAGTAGGGAGTCCTCAAGAACTCTCAGCTCTTCCAGACTTTTGAAGAATTTGGACTCCCTACCATAGTTTGGTACTTTGTTTTCAGCAGCAAGCTACACTCTACAGGCAATCTCATATCAATCAAATGCTGCTCTTTTGCATAGTCCTCTTTTTGTAAGCCAGAAGGCCATTAGCTACAGCCACTGTTATGCTCTCTGTCATTTTCTCCATATATGTAATCCAGGTTTCCTTGAGCACCTACAGTCTTCTCTGACAGAGGATGCTCCCTTGCATCTTCAGAGGCCTAGGCCTCTTTGTAAATAATTTTCTTTTTCTTATTTAATAGATTAGCCTTTATCCAGAAAAAAAAAATAATTTAAATATTACAAATATTATAATAATAATAGTTGAAGTAATAATAATCTATCATTTCAATTAATATTTCTATATTAATAATAAAAATAATTAATAATAATTATAATCATTTTAATTAATTTCAATAATAATATATAATTAATAGTACTTATTACTAATTATTATATTGATAATAATAATTAAAGTTATAATGTTCAATTAAAAAAAAAAAAAAAATTAAAATTAAAAATTTAAAATTAATTAATCAATTTAATCATGAGGGAGCCGACTTCTCAAAAATTGAGAGCCGACCTTCCCTTCCCTTCTTTTCCCTCCTCATTTCTATTTAAACCCTAATAGTCTGCTCTTCTTCTATCAAAGCATTCAAGTTGTCTTGATGATGGATCCCGGTTGGGATTCGAAACGTTGGCAGAAAATCGTTCTTACTGTGGATTCTCCGGTGACTAAGTCGAAAATAATAAACCACAGAGGTCTTAAATCCAGACATCTACTCATGCAGAGACCTCCAGTAGGGGGAAACTTCGAGCCAGGTGGGCAGAGGGATCGCATGTAGCCATACCTCCGGGTAGGAGGTGGGGTGATGTGGATTGATCGCCCCAAGGAGGAGGGGCAGGATCCTTGAGGTACCCAACCTCTTGGATGAGACCTTGCTACCGGAGCCCCGATGTGGAGTAGCAAGAATTGAATGATTGGGTAGAGATAGATGTGGATGGAGCAGCAGAGAGAGCGACAATGCAGGGAATCCCAGGATAGCGCATAGCTAGCAGGTTGCAGCAATGCGAGAGGCACAAATGTTTTGCACAGTGCTAGGTGGCATAGAGAGGTGTGCAATGGTGCGAGATGCATGGAGATGTTGCAGTAGCGCAGATGTCAGAGAGGGAGCACTTGTCAGCAGCAGGTAGAGCTTCAGCATTAGAGTATGTTCCTAGCCCAACAGAGTGGTCAGTTGTGAGTGTTTTTGTTCCAAGTGTTGTTGGAGCAAGTGGACCGGGCAAATGTGTTGCATGCAGAACATTACAGATGCAGGATAGGGGTTGCAGATAATCCATACCCTTTTGAGAGGGAGTGTTGAAAATGCAACAAGATGATGGAGCTTAGTGGAAAGGAGTCGCCTTCACTAAGTGGGCCCGCAGGCTATTTTTGGCGCAAAGTCTATTTTTAGACATATGTATCATGGTCTATGAGTTGTAGGATGCTATTTATGGATGATTGGTCGTGTTGGCAAAAATAGATGGACTTATATTTTTTGTTCACAGCGGAGTGATCAGAGTCTATTTTTAGAATGCCAGGCTAAAAATAGAAACACTCAAATATTATTAGCCCTTAGTAATATTTGGACTCTAAACATTATCTTATTCTCTTGGAGCACTTCAGTTCGAGCTACGGATGTGGCACATGCAGCTGAAAAAAGGAATCATGTGGTTTCTTATGTGTTAGTTGAGCTATTGCATGGAGGACTTCAGTTATAACTCATGCATGTGAGTTTTGTGGAGTTGGATGTGGAGTTGATGGAGTTGTGTTCAGTTTGACTTGGTTGAATTAGTTGTATTTAGTCTAACTAAAGAATACACTAGTGATGAGTTGTGTGAATTGATTGTTAATTAATTCACTAATTATTAACTCATAAAGCAACTAAAGAATACATCAGTTAACTCAGTGCATGGACAGTTCAACAGAGACAGGTGTTAGAGGTAAGTGAAAGGGTGAGATGTGACTATCAGTTGTGCATGAGATTTTGCATATGCATGGATTGAGTAATGCTAATGAGTATTGCATAGTGTGGGCCAATATCAAGGCAATTGTAGCTTGTGCTCACTTGATTTCTCTTGCTGATTATGTAGTGGAGGCAAGCAAAGCAGCGGTGGAGATTTGAACCTGTGACTTGTTCGGATCTGAGCTAGTTTTGTGTGTAACAGGTGGAGATAGTACTGAGTACTTGCGAGGAGTATTGTACTATGTATTGTTACATGTTCTCAATCATTATAATATACAGATAGTGTGGGGTTTTCAGCTGTATGCTTTCCCCGGGTTACATACTGTGTTAATGTGTGCATGCGATTGATGTTTCATTGTTTTCAATTCCGCAAAATTGATGATCAACGTAGAGGATGTTATGTATTATGCATGTATTCCAAAATAGTGTATAATCGGGATAATCTCTGTGAATAAGTGGTTATTATTCAAAATTTCTACATGAGTCAGAAGTTCAGAAATTGAAAATATCTGTGCCGCTGGTAGAGTTGGTTAAGAGTGAAGTGTTTAGAAAGCCTATCCTTGAAGCCCTTGAGCTGGAAACCACACAAACATCCACTGGCTCTGTCAATTTGCAAGATGACAAGCCTGCCATTGTGCTTAGTCCCATGATTGAACCTGCTGATAATAATTCTCCATCTTTTTATGTCTCCTTGACCATTCATGACAAAATCCTCCACAACTGCCTGCTAGATACAGGGGCCAACCACAATTTGATGCCTAAAGCTGTCGTGGAAGAGTTAGGCCTTGAAATCACCAGACCCTATCATGATTTATTCTCTTTTGATTCAAGGAAAATTAAATGCCTAGGATTAATCAAAGACCTGGCCATTACCTTAACTTAGCTGCCCATGAAGAGTATGATGATGGATATTGTGGTAGCAGATGTCCCTCCCAAGTTTGGCATGCTGTTGTATAGAGGATGGATTAAGAGACTAAGTGGGACAGTACAAAACGATCTGTCTTATGCCACTATCCCAGTTTTTGGAGGAGAAAGCAGGAGATTGTACAGAGAAGCACAATTGGCATACATCATCAGTGATTGTAGAAATTTTTGAATAATATGACACTTATTCACAGAGATTATCCCGATTATACACTATTGCGGAATACATGCACAATACATAACCTCTTCTACGTTGATCATCAATTTTGCAGTATTAAAAACAATGAAACATCAATTGCATGCACACATTAAGACAGTATGTAACCCGGGGAAAGCATACAGCTGAAAACCCCACACTATCTGTATATTATAATGATTGAGAACATGTAACAATACATAGTACAATACTCCTCACAAGTACTCAATACTATCTCCACCTGTTACGCACAAAACTAGCTCAGATCCGAACAAGTCACAGGTTCAAATCTCCTCCGCTGCTTTGCCTGCCTCCACTGCACAATCCTGCAAGAGAATCACGTGATCACAAGCTACAATTGCCATGATATTGGCCCACACTGCGCAATCCTCATTAGCATTACTTAATCCATGCATGTGCAAAATCTCATGCACAACTGATAGTCACAACTCACCCTTTCACTTACCTCTAATACTTGTCTCTGTTGAGCTGTCCATGCACTGAGTTAACTGATGTATTCTTTAGTTTCTTTATGAGTTAATAATTAGTGAATTAATTAATATTTAATTCACACAACTCATCACTAGTGTATTCTTTAGTTAGACTAAATACAACTAGTTCAACTAAGTCAAACTGAACACAACTCCATCAACTCCACAATCAACTCCACCAAAACTCAACCACATGAGTTCTAACTGAAGTCCTGCATGCAATAGCTCAACTAAAACATAAGAAACCACGTGATTCCTTTTTTCAACTGCATGTGCCACATCCGTAGCTTGAACTGAAGTGCTCCAAGAGAATAAGATAATGTTTAGAGTCCAAATATTACTAAGGACCAATAATATTTGACTGTTTCTATTTTTAGCCTTGCAGTCTAAAAATAGACTCTGATCACTCTGCTGTGAACCAAAAAATAGAAGTCCATCTATTTTTCCCAACATGACCAATCATCCATAAACAACATCCTGTAACTCATAGACCATGATCCATATGTCTAAAAATAGACATAGTCTAAAAATAGACATAGTCTAAAAATAGACTTTGCGCCAAAAATAGCCTGCCGACCCACTTAGTGAAGGCGACTCCTTTCCACTAAGATCCATCATCTTGTTGCATTTTCAACACTCCCTCTCAACAAGATATGGATAATCTGCAACCTCTATCCTGCAACTCTGGAATGTTCTGCATGCAACACATTTGCCCGGTCCACTTGCTCCAACAACACTTGGAACAAAAACACTCCCAACTGACCACTCTGTTGGACTAGGAACATACTCTGATGCTGAAGCTCTACCTGCTGCTGACAAGTGCTCCTCTGACATCTACACTACTGCAACATCTCCATGCATCTTGCACCATTGCACACTTCTCTGTGCCACCTAGCACTGTGCAAAACACTTGTGCCTCTCGCATTGTTGCAGCCTGCTAGCTATGCGCTGTCCTGGGATTCCCTACACTATCGCTCTCTCTGCTGCTCCATCCGCATCTGTCTCTACCCAATCATTCAGTTCCTGCTACTCCACATCGGGGCTCCCGTAGCAAGGTCTCATCCAATAGGTTGGGTACCTCAAGGATCCTGCCCCTCCTCCTTCGGACAATCAATCCACATCACCCCACCTCCTACCTGGAGGTATGGCTGCATGTGATCCCTCAGCCCTCCTGGCTCTAAGTTTCCCCTACTGGAGGTCTCTGCATGAGTAGATGTCTCTACTCGATCTCCTCTCAGCTTCCCCTGTTGTGGCTGCTCCACAACCTCCTGACGCTGCTGCACCAATCATGGCTCCTCCACAATCGTCTGAGACTTCTTCTAGCTCTGCATGTTGAAAGGTAATATACGCTCCCTCTCAACCACCAAGTCTCCATTAGTTGCCTCGCTGCTCAAGGCTTTGCATGCATCTTGAACCTCAAGAGCATACAGGTTCTTGACCCGTGAACGAATCTGCTTTACTTGTCTAGTGATGATGTGTCTAAGGAAAACCTTTCCCTTACTGAAGACTACATCACAGCCTCCGTCTTCCAGCATCGCGATCGACACCAAGTTTCTCTTCAGTCTTGGTACATACTTAACATTGGTCAAGGTAAGGCGAGCTCCATGCTCCCTCTGAAAAATAACCGTGCCTACACCTGAGACATTATACTTCTCATCATTACCCATCGCTATGAGTATCTGGAGATCTTTCTCCTCCAAAGTACTAAACAAACTTGTCACCGGTCATGTGGAAAGAAGCTCCACTGTCAAGAAACCAACCACTTCCCACCATGGATGAAACCATGCATGCGAAGAGTGTGAAATCCAACTCAAATTGTGAAGCAAGTGCCTCACCTTCAGATCCTTCCCTGGATCCCTTCTTGGATTTCCTCCGTGGACAATTTGCAGCATAATGGCCCACCTCATGACAACGAAAGCATCTCACCTTCGACTTGTCAACCTTCTTCCCATCATTGGAAGAACTGGATTCGGAAAGAGAACCCTTCTCCTTCCCCTTCTTCACCTTACTTGCTAAGGCACAGTTCTCCTCATCATGCATGGATGAAGAACTGTCTCTGGTGCTCCGTCTGATCTCCTCTTGCACAAGATCTGACCAAAGTCTCTCCCATCCTGGAAATTTCTCCCGACCATTGACAAAGTCCTGATAGGAATGCCAACTCTTCGGAAGACCAAGGAGAGCCAAGCTCACCAAGTCCTCATCATCAACAGTCACCCCCACACTTCCCAGCTCATCCCGGTATTGGGTGAACTTCTTGAGATACTGGGCATACTGTCTCCATTCTCACACTTAGATGTTTTTGAGTTTATCCTTGAGCGCCATTCCACCAGCTCAAAACTCAACCGCTTCTGATCTAAAATTCATGAGAACAAAGTATTTCTTGTACAGATATCGACTGTATGGGCATTCATCGGATATCTCACCTTCCAAAGGAAGGATGAATCCAAAGGCTACCTGGCCTGATTACAGACTCTGCCTGAAGAAATAAAATGTAAACACTTTTTGAATATAGATCTGATGATCAACAGCTCTGATACCATGTAGAAATTTTGAATAATATGACACTTATTCACAGAGATTATCCCGATTATACACTATTGCGGAATACATGCACAATACATAACCTCCTCTACGTTGATCATCAACTTTGCAGTATTAAAAACAATGAAACATCAATTGCATGCACACATTAACACATTATGTAACACGGGGAAAGCATACAGCTGAAAACCCCACACTATCTGTATATTATAATGATTGAGAACATGTAACAATACATAGTACAATACTCCTCACAAGTACTTAGTACTATCTCCACCTGTTACACACAAAACTAGCTCTGATCCGAACAAGTCACAGGTTCAAATCTCCTCCGCTGCTTTGCCTGCCTCCACTGCACAATCCTGCAAGAGAATCACGTGAGCACAAGCTACAATTGCCTTTATATTGGCCCACACTGCGCGATCCTCATTGGCATTACTCAATCCATGCATGTGCAAAATCTCATGCACAACTGATAGTCACAACTCATCCTTTCACTTACCTCTAACACCTGTCTCTGTTGAAGTATCCATGCACTGAGTTAATTGATGTATTCTTTAGTTTCTTTATGAGTTAATAATTAGTGAATTAATTAATATTTAATTCACACAACTCATCACTAGTGTATTCTTTAGTTAGACTAAATACAACTAGTTCAACTAAGTCAAACTGAACACAACTCCATCAACTCCACAATCAACTCCACCGAAACTCAACCACATGAGTTTTAACTGAAGTCCTGCATGCAATAGCTCAACTAACACATAAGAAACCATGTGATTCCTTTTTTCAGTTGCATGTGCCACATCTGTAGCTCGAACTGAAGTGCTCCAAGAGAATAAGATAATGTTTAGAGTCCAAATATTACTAACGGCTAATAATATTTGGCTGTTTCTATTTTTAGCTTGGCAGTCTAAAAATAGACTCTGATCACTCCGCTGTGAACCAAAAAATAGAAGTCCATCTATTTTTCCCAACATGACCAATCATCCATAAACAGCATCTTGCAACTCATAGACCATGATCCATATGTCTAAAAATAGACATAGTCTAAAAATAGACTTTACGCCAAAAATAGCATGTGGACCCACTTAGTGAAGGCGACTCCTTTCCACTAAGATCCATCATCTTGTTGCATTTTCAACAGTGATGATAATAATCCTTCTAATCATCCCATATATGTTGTGGACACTGATTTTGGAGCATGTATTCTCCATATAGAATAATCTCAGAAGGCCTTAATGCAGCTGAGGAAACTAATTGTTCAGGCTGAAGAAGAGCAAGGAAGTCAGGTTTGGGAGATGTTATTTGATGGAGCATGTTCCAGGGAGATTGCAGGAGGAGGGGTGGTGCTAGTATCTCCAAAACAAGAAAACATACAACTGTCTTTTAAGCTGAATTTTCAGGTCACAACCAATATAGCAGAGTATGAGGCTTTGCTCTTGGGCTTTAATGCAGCAAAACACAGAGGAATCAGAATCATAAAGGTATTTGGAGATGTTGATTTGATCATTCAGAAAGTAAATAAAACATTTCAAGCAAAGCACCCAAGGCTGAAAGCATACAAAGATGAGATATGGAGACTCAAAGATTCCTTTGAAAATTTCTCTATTTCATATATTCCTAGAGCCAAAAATCAGCTTGCTAATTCCCTTGCTGTGTCTGCTAGTCTGTTTATTCTTCCCATGCCTCCCAGACTAGTTTATGAAGTCCAAATGATATATAGATCATCATTGCCTGATAATGTCCAGCATTGGAAATTTTTGATGATGATGATGAGATAAATATGTTTCTGCAAGTCATTGATGAGTTTTCCGAAATGCAAATATGAGCCTCCTTTGATTGAAGATCAAGGAGAGAATATTCAAATCCCATCTATTGAATAATTTTCTCCAGAATTCCTTGATGTGCTTCAACAAGACACTATACTTGACAAAAAAGCAAGGACATCAAAAAGGGGAAGTATTGCCTATCTTCGAGTGGGGCTCAAAGGTACAATTCCTTCAAAATCCAAATGGATAGAGGTTGGAAAGTCGAGGGAACTGTACTCTCACCTGTTGAATAATTGAAAGTGATCCTTTTGGGGTCCAAAAGGCTTCTAGTGGGGAGGAGTGATTAGGTGCTCAAAATTATGCTCAAAACTCAAAGTGTCAAAATTTTGTTAGACCCAGCTTCAAATCGAAGAGATCTTCATTCTGATTCCAACAATGTGAATGACACTCAAATCCGAGCTCGTATGCAAAAGTTATAGCAAGTCAAAGTTTAGTCTTAACTTGCTTAGATGGCAAGATTGGATGATGTGGCAAGCTCCATCAACGAATCGGGAGGTGCCAAGTGGTAGGCCATCATTGGTTTTCGCATTTCGCAAAATCGCATATCGGCGAATTAAGGTGTTACAGAATTGACCCTCGATAAGATCAGGGTTGTGATGCAATAAATCACATATCGCACATCGTAACAAGGAAGTGGGTTGGCGTTACAAAATCGGCCCTGGTAGATTTGTGTTGCGATGCGATATCGCAATCACAAATCACAACACTGTGGATAGGTCCCACATGTTTATAAAACCACTAGGTTTTTCCGTCGATTGCGATATCCTAGATGTGATAGGGTTATAGGCTGCAGTTTAATGTCCTGTATGGTCCACCAATATTGCAATTGCACATTTCCTACCTTTTTCATAGAACATAAGCCTGCAAAACTCCATCGATTTCGATTTATGATAAAATAGTCAATGTTGATAGATTAAGGCCCACTACGCGACAAAATTCTCGCTCAGTTAACGTATTTTTGGAGCTAAATTGTGGGTTCTTGTTGGATATGGAGCAATTTGTGGAACAAATAGTGGGAGAACTAGGAGAAGTCATAACTTCTTGAGTTTTCCACCAAATTGGTTGCAAAAGGAGGCTAGATAGTCATTTTTGAGGATTCTAAACTGATTAGAGAAGAATTCAGAAGCATTTGAGCATTGTAAACACAAAGTTTATACTTTTGAGCATAATAGAGAGGCCCAAGCCATTAGAAGCTGGACCAATGAGACGTAGCCTAGGAGGGGATAAAATTAACATAAAAAAACTATTCATTTTACTTGCAAAAAAATTGATGAATCCTAAAGCACAATGAAAACATTTTTTTTATAATCTGAGGAAGATCTTAGCACTGCAAACTAATATTCTAAATTAGAGCAATCATATAGCCAACACAAATGGCTAAATAAATAAATTGTAATTTAAGTGACAAAAATGAAAGACCTCCTACAATTAATTATCAGCCTAGTTGGCTCATTACAACATAAACACATTGTAACAGTCTCATGAAAAGACATTAGAATGGCCACATCACCATCCATATCATACCTTCTTTAAATATGTATGTTTGATATTTCGTAAGAGAAATCAAAATACAATTATACTAGTTTGTTGGTTTGGTTCAAAATATCATCACTGTCTGCCACCTACAACATCAAAATATTACATTCATCCTTTCAACCATAAAACTGACTATAGTTTAGGACTTTCATCAAAACTGATTATTAACCTTAAAACTAAATGCTAGCCTTCTTGACAATCAAGATATTTGAACTGACACCATAAGAAAATAAGAAAACACTCAAAAGAGAGTTAGAACATCCACTTCCAAGGGGTTTGAGTGACCAGGGGTCTGTGGAGTTTTGGGCTTTAGTATGTTTGGATAGTGCTCATTATTTCTCATTAAAGTATATTGTAGGTTTTGGTACTAATAATAACATTGAGCTCCATGTGCTTTAGATGTTACTCAAAATAGGAATAGACAAAAAAGTAAGAAGACTACAAGTCCTAAATTGAAATTTTCTGATGGACTAGGATATTGGGAAAATCCAAATTCAAAACTTGGTTTTAGACCTGATTGTAGGAAGGATTGTGGATTTAGGGGCCATTTTCAAGGATATTTACTTTTGCTCATATATACAATAATTTAATCACAAAGAAAATAAATTTTCCAAAGAAGCTATGAGGTTAGAGGAAGGGGTAGTAACTATGCAAGAATATAGGGATTCAAACACCTTTCCAATGGATGTTCTAACTCTCTTTTGAGATTTTTGTTATTTTCTTGTAGTTTCGTTTCCTATCTTGATAGTCATGGAAGGCCAACTTTCAGTTTAAAATTTGTTATTCAATTTTGATGAAATTCTTGGAATGTAGTTGGTTTTATGGCTAAAAGGATGAATGTAATGTTTTTATGTTGTAGGTGATGAATAATGTTGACCTTTTGAATTGAGTTGAAAGGCTAGTAGAAGTGTATTTTGATTCTCTTATGAAATATCTAATATATGGATTTTTTCTTGGAAGAAACACATACAATATGATTGGTGATGTGGCCACTATGATATATTTTCACGAGAGTGTTACAATGTGTTTCTGTTTTAATGAGCCAATTAGGTTGGTAATTACTCGCGGGAGGTCTTCATTTTTTGTTACTTGAATTATATTTTTGTTTATCTAACCATTTGTGTTGGTTTTCTGACACTCCAAGCTGAGCCAAATTTTAGCTTAAGGGCCTTGTTATTATTAGAGTTTGTGTTGTATGTATCAGGTAGGGATAACCTCAAAGTGCATTATTGTATGTTTTATTTAGTATGTAGGAACAAAAGTGTCCCTTAAGTTTAGGAAACTATTGCAGCTTCATGATTAATACTGAAATGCTCATATCCACCTTCCTATTTCCAAGATTGTTAACTCTCATATTGGGATATTATTATTGATGCCCCTCTTAATAGGTTAAGACCTATGAGAATGTGCTTCAAGTTTATTTGGTCAACATTGATCACTTGTGAGGAGACTAAGCCATGCATATCTTCATAAAACACTAGAATGTGGGCATATTCTTCATGTAAAGACCTTAGGACCAAGAAGACTATATAAAGCCCACCTTCAAATGGGTTTGATAGATTTTAAATTGGTTTTGAGAGCTTTAGAGTAATCTTGAACATGTTTCTTCTGATACAAATGAATGCCCAAATTGCATATTTTTATCTACTTGCCTAATTTTCTTATGTACATTAGAGGGATTCGTAACACCATTGATGACCTTTGTACTAGAGAGAATCTTGGGAGGAACAAACCCAAAGAAGAAATAATTTAGAGCCATCTCACCATAGCAAGGTTTTGCATCTATCATTCTAATTTCTTTTTATAATAGTCTCTACTTTTTACGTGTGTTGGTTTAATGTAACTTTTGTTGAATAAGTAGACCTCCAAGGGTTTCTACTTTGTTTCATGAGTTAGTTCTAGGGTTTGTTATTATAGAGTAGTGATGATGTTTTTTATTTATCTTGTGTGCAAGATTCTAGGAGTTAGACCAATTCCTTTTATTTTCACATTTGGTTGATCCATCAAGGAGCACAATTTACAAGTGCTTTTTTTAATCTCCCTCTTCAATTTGTAGAAATTTTGAATAATATGACACATATTCACAGAGATTATCCTGATTATACACTTATAAGTGGAACATGCATAATACATAACCTCCTCTACGTTGATCATCAATTTACAGAAGCAGAAACATTCACAGGCGCACATAGAAGCATCAATCAAACTCATTAACACAGTATGTATCCCGGGGAAAGCATCTCGCTAAAAACCCCACACTATCTGTATATTATATTGATTGAATCATGTAACATTACAAAGTACAATGCTTATCACAAGCAATCCAATACCAGCTCCATTTGTTACACACAATACAGCTCAGATTTGATCTCCAAATCTCCCCCGCTGCTTGCCTGCCTCCACTGCTCAATACCTGCTCAAGAACTGATGAGAATGGCTTCCCAAACTCGTATTTCACCTGCAAAATAATCACTCACACTTTGTTGGACGTGAGCAAAGGCTAAAATACTGGGTAAATACGTGAGCAAACTCATTGGCATACTCAATCCCTTGATTGTGCAAGATCTGGTGCACAACTATAGTCACAACTGATAGCAATCTGATTCTCTACCACCTGTCCCTGTTGAACTGAACATGCACTGACATGCAACTGAGTTAACTGATGTATTCTATAGTTGCATTATGAGTTAATAACTTGTGAATTAATTAATAACTAATTCACCCAACTCATCTCTAGTCTATTGATCAGTTAGACTAAATACAACCAGTTTAACAAAGCTAAATTGAACACAACTCCATCAACTGCACCTCCAATCCACTAAACTCAACTCACTTGAGTTCTAACTGAAGTCCTGCATGCAAATATTAGTCATCCCATAGGTAACCACGTATTTCCCTCTGGGATCTGCATGTACCACATCCGTAGCTCATCCTAAAGTTCTCCAAGAGAATAAGATCAAGTTTATAGTCCAAATATTATTATGAGACAATAATATTTGACTTTTCTATTTTTGACAGCCAGTCTAAAAATAGACTTTGATCACTCACACTGTGATCACTCACACTTTGATCAAAAATAGAAGTCCATCTATTTTTCCCAACTTGACCAATCATCCATAAACAGCAACCTGCAATCCATAGACATGATCCATATGTCTAAAAATAGACATAGTCTAAAAATAGACTTGCGCCAAAAATAGCCTGCGGGCCCACTTAGTGAAGGCGACTCTTTTCACTAAGCTCCATCATCTTGTTGCACTCTCAACAAGCATTTCTTGTTGCACACTTTTCAACACTCCCTCTCAACAAGAAAGGCTTCCTCTCAAACCCGATCCTGTAACTCTGGAATGTTCTCCATGCAACACATCTGGTCGGTCCACTTGCTCTGTCATCAAAGTCTCTGACTGCTATTGCCTCTGTCGACTGAAACTCTGCATCTCTGTGCTCTTCAATATCTGACTGCTCTAGCCTCTGTCACTTTGATCTCTGACTGCATCTGTGCTGCTGCTAGTTCTATCTCCCAGCATTGCATCCGCACTGCACCTCCCAACTGACCTCCCTGTTGGGATAGAAACATCCTCTGATGCTGAAGCTCTACCTGCTGCTGACAAGTGCTCCCTCTCTGACATCTGCGCTACTGCAACATCTCCATGCATCTCGAACCATTGCACACCTCTCTGTGCCACCTAGCACTGTGCAAAACACTTGTGCCTCTCGCATTGCTACAACCTGCTAGCTATGCGCTGTCCTGGGATTCCCTGCACTGTCGTTCTCTCTGCCGCTCCATCTGCATCTGTCTCTACCCAATCAGTCAGTTCCTGCTACTACACATCTGGGGCTCCTGTAGCAAGGTCTCATCCAAGAGGTTGGGTACCTCAAGGATCTTGCCCCTCCTCCTTGGGACGATCAATCCACATCACCCCACCTCCTACCTGGAGGTATGGCTGCATGCGATCCCTCAGCCCACCTGGCTTGAAGTTTCCCCCCACTGGAGGTCTTTGGATGAGTAGATGTCTCTACTCGATCTCCTCTCAGCTTCCCCTGTTGTGGCTCCTCCACAACCTCCTGAAGCTGCTGCACCAATCGTGGCTCCTCCACAATCGTCTGAGACTTCTTCTGGCTCTGCATGTTGAGAGGTAATATACCCTCCCTCTCAACCACCAAGTCTCCATCAGTTGCCTCGCTGATCAAGGTTTTGCATGCATCTTGAACCTCAAGAGCATACAGGTTCCTGACCCATGAACCAATCTCATGACAACGAAAGCATCTCACCTTCGATTTGTCAACATTCTTCCCATCACTGGAAGAACAAGATTCGAAAAGAGAAACCTTCTCCTTCCCCTTCTTCACCTTACTCGCTAAGGCACAGTTCTCCTCATCCTGCATGGATGAAGAACCATCTTTGGTGCTCCGTCTAATCTCCTCCTGCATCAAATCCGACCATAGTCGTTCCCAATTTGGCAGTTTCTCCCTTCCATTCACCGAGTCCTGGTAGCTATGCCAACTCTTAGGAAGGTCAAGGAGTGCTAGACTCACCATCCTCATCCAACAGTCACCCCCACACTTCCCAGCTCATCCCGGCATTGGGTGAACTTCGTGAGATACTGGGGCAAACTGTCTCCATTCTCACACTGAATGTTTCTGAGTTTTATCTCATGCTTTGGAATTAAATTCGAATTCCACCAGCACAAAACTCAACTGCTTCCGATCTAGAATTCCTGAGAACAAAGTATTTCTTGTACAGAGATTGACTGTATGGGCATTCACCGGATATCTCACCTTCCAAAAGAAGGATGAATCCAGAGGCTACCTGGCCCGATTACAG
Organism: Pinus tabuliformis; assembly: GCA_031772625.1. Lineage (NCBI taxonomy): Eukaryota > Viridiplantae > Streptophyta > Pinopsida > Pinales > Pinaceae > Pinus > Pinus tabuliformis. The sequence continues at coordinate 587,241,229 of CM062804.1, forward strand.
ACTCTGCCTGAAGAAATAGAATGTAAACACTTCCTGAATAGTAGATCTGATGATCAATCCTCGCTTGATATCCTGTAAAAATCTCTTCTACAAATCAAGCAGCTCCGATACCATGTAGAAACTTTTTCTACAAATCATCTAGCTCTGATACCATGTAGAAATTTTGAATAATATGACACATATTCACAGAGATTATCCTGATTATACACTTATAAGCGGAACATGCATAATACATAACCTCCTCTACGTTGATCATCAATTTACAGAAGCAGAAACATTCACAGGCACACATAGAAGCATCAATCAAACTCATTAACACAGTATGTATCCCGGGGAAAGCATCTCGCTAAAAACCCCACACTATCTGTATATTATATTGATTGAATCATGTAACATTACAAAGTACAATGCTTATCACAAGCAATCCAGTACCAGCTCCATCTGTTACACACAATACAACTCAGATTTGATCTCCAAATCTCCCCCGCTGCTTGCCTGCCTCCACTGCTCAATACCTGCTCAAGAACTGATGAGAATGGCTTCCCAAACTCGTATTTCACCTGCAAAATAATCACTCACACTTTGTTGGACGTGAGCAAAGGCTAAAATACTGGGTAAATACGTGAGCAAACTCATTGGCATACTCAATCCCTTGATTGTGCAAGATCTGGTGCACAACTATAGTCACAACTGATAGCAATCTGATTCTCTACCACTTGTCCCTGTTGAACTGAACATGCACTGACATGCAACTGAGTTAACTGATGTATTCTATAGTTGCATTATGAGTTAATAACTTGTGAATTAATTAATAACTAATTCACCCAACTCATCTCTAGTCTATTGATCAGTTAGACTAAATACAACCAGTTTAACAAAGCTAAACTGAACACAACTCCATCAACTGCACCGCCAATCCACTAAACTCAACTCACTTGAGTTCTAACTGAAGTCCTGCATGCAAATATTAGTCATCCCATAGGTAACCACGTATTTCCCTCTGGGATCTGCATGTACCACATCCGTAGCTCATCCTGAAGTGCTCCAAGAGAATAAGATCAAGTTTATAGTCCAAATATTATTATGAGACAATAATATTTGACTTTTCTATTTTTGACAGCCAGTCTAAAAATAGACTTTGATCACTCACACTTTGATCAAAAATAGAAGTCCATCTATTTTTCCCAACTTGACCAATCATCCATAAACAACAACCTGCAATCCATAGACATGATCCATATGTCTAAAAATAGACTTGCGCCAAAAATAGCCTGCGGGCCCACTTAGTGAAGGTGACTCTTTTCACTAAGCTCCATCATCTTGTTGCACTCTCAACAAGCATTTCTTGTTGCACACTTTTCAACACAATTCCTAGTTGGCTTACTTTCTCACTTAACTTACAGATATAAAAACATTATTTCTTAATGTCCATTATTATGCAATCAAATAATACCTATTGATTTTTAAAAAAATTCTGTGAAAAAAACTTAATATATAAAACTTGCTACATATCTTAACTAAACTTGAACTTGTTATTTTCATTACATATTTATATCTCAATTATATATTGATAATTAAATTTTTATTTTATTTTTTAAAATAAATATAATACGTTTTATATATATAGATATAAATATAATAATAATAATAAATTTTATATTAATATTTCTTAATATTCACGGATGCCAATAAATGTAACAATATGGTTTATAATTATATTTAATTAATATAACCATTTTATTAAAATGGCATGACAAATCAAGAATATGTTTCACAATGCCATTTTTTTAATTTCTCTTCTTATAGACAACGCACCATAATCTATGTAACCAACAATTTAAGTTAATTTTGTCAATGTAATTTATTTAACCGACAGTTTAAGTTAATGTTGTCAATGTGCTCTAACTTTTGATGGTGTTTTATACATTAGAGGATCATAGTGAAAGTAGCCCTCATGAATTTTAACCAACAATTTAAGTTAATTTTGTCAATGTAATTTATTTAACCGACAGTTTAAGTTAATGTTGTCAATGTGCTCTAACTTTTGATGGTGTTTTATACATTAGAGGATCATAGTGAAAGTAGCCCTCATGAATTTTAAGTAGTTTTTTATTCTTTTACATTCATTTATATTAATACGTTGTTAATAATGTCGTCGGATGTTTTTTACAAAATATTAAAATAATATCTGTTTGTTTGTACGAGAGATGGAACATGTTCTACTTTAGGGGTGTGATCTTCTTACTTAAAATTTAAAAAAGAAATGAAATTCATTTACTTTAAGAAGTGATGTTCTGATTTGAAAATTTCACATAATTTTCATTTTTCACTGTAATGCATCAATTTGGCTTAAGTATGATTCTAATATTATACTAAGTCATTATGATGTGTCATTAAACATGAATTATTTTATCATTTTGTAGAGATTTGTTTATTTTGTAATTTGCATTAAAGTTTTGAGTTTACCAGAATGCATACTATTTTATTATTTTATGTGGATTTTTTAGTTATTTATATTAAATTGTTTAGTTTTTTTAATGGAATTAAAAAAGAATTGGGATGAGGTAAATGGAGGTTTAATAGTGAATATTAAGCCATTCTTGTAACATTGAATGAAGAACGATACAGATCATTAAATCATATAAAATTATGAAAGATAATAATACAATGATGCATAATTCAATATTACTTAATAAGATGAATATTAGTCGCCTTGGTTTAATTTGAAATTCACTTAATGTTCAAGTTGGGAATCACAAGAGAAATCTAATGTTCAAGACTCGAAAGGATGCTTCTTAGGATTTGTGTTTTATAATTATTGGTTTAAGTTAGGTTCAAGCGCATTCCACTATTTGTTAAAAAACTCAAGTGTGCCCTTTTATTTATGAACCTGGCATCAAGGCGGAAGACAATAAAGAGTCCACAGATGCGATGAAGTGTTGACTAGCAACACTTTGAAGTGCTCACACATGTAGAGTTATGTTGTGTCACTCAAAGCTTAAAGACTTTTCTCACAACTTTGGAGTGTCGATAGTGGCTCTGAGAATAATGCATTGTCCAATGCCTCATTGCCTCAAAGAAATCCTCCACAAGAAGTCAATTTTATATTTTAAACATGCATTGTGAATGATCCACGAATCCAGTGTTCAAAGTATCATTTAGAATAATTCTGAATAAATTTTTTACTATATTTTTTTAAAGCCTTTGCCTACACCTATGAGCGTGTTGGGGACCTAAAAAAAACGTTGTTTAGAGGTGAAAATAACTTCATATGTTTAGGACCCGAAAAATTGCTAAAAATAGTAAATGTTGTTATAATCAAGGAAACAGATGAAACGGATTGGAGGTCTATGTGGAATAGGCAGGTGGCCTCCAATATCCACTTGGATCATTTGTTTTGGACCTAAATGTGGCAAGTATTGTGGGTTTAAGGACCCTTTCTAAGGATATTTCTTTTGTTTATATATACAAGAATATTAATAATAGAGAAGTAAAATTATCCAAAGAAGCTCTTATGGTAAAGGATGGGACATGGATTGTGCAAAAATATAGGGGGATTCAAATAGGGAAAATTTTAAGAACCACCCTAAATTTACATGTATAATAAATGGGCGAATCTCTATGGTATATAGGAAAAATGGAAGGTGATTTTATCAATAATATGATATGCATATATAATTTTTTGGCGAATCTCTCAACAGGTATGGCGAATATTTTACTCAATTATAAAATCTTGTGTTTATTGAATACACAAATGAAATCATTGCATTTCTTTAAAATATCTTTTGAAATCAAAATTACTAAAATTACATATCGATAACCTAGTGGGTGTAGGATAAAATTCACCCGTGCCATTCACAGAAAGCATGAGAAAAAACCTAATACTGTATATAAAACCAAGAAAAATTCAAATTCATCACTTCTAGGGACCTCGTAACCACCCTGCCAATACACAAGTATGTTCCTGCTTGCAATTAGAAAAATTATCCAAATTACAATACACAAGTATGTTCCTGTTTGCAATTAGAAAAATTACCCAAATTACAATTTGTTTACTCTAGCATATGTTGGAAAGTTATAGAAGGATGACTAGTGCAATCAATCCATTCCTTTTAGCCCTGGATTTGTTTCAGTTTAAAACAGAAGTATACAAATATATTTGTCCAATGTTTATGCTTTAACCATTCACTTTAAGATGTTTTTACAATATAATTTCCTAAATCTATTTAATATCTTCATTATCATAAAAACCAACCTATATTCATCTTAACTCCACATCTACCACTCTTTGGGGGATGAAATCTATTTATCCCTCTGAGCACTTGGTAGACCCAGAATTAAGATGGATCTAAGATGATAGAATTTCCCCTTTAAATAGTCTATGCTCACATGAATACCATGGTATTACCATGGGTCAATACCATGGGTTATCATAAACCTGGAGCTTAAAAATTACTATTAGTAATTTATAAAAATTAATAAAATTAATAGTTGATTTTTATTTTATTTTTTATTTTAACTAAGCTAAAATGTTTAACATACATTAAATTACAACATCCATTTTTACTCTTGATCGGATCAAATATTTTTTCACTCTATGCTAGTTTGCATATCACGATATTTGATACCTCTCGGGGGTTAGTAGATCCAGAGTAAAGATGGATCTATGTTGGATTAATTCCTCCATTTAAATAGGCTACATTCCAGGTGAATACCATGGGTCAATACCATGTGCCATTTTGGTGAATACCATGGGTCAATACCATGTGCCATTTTTATTTTTATTAATACTAATATTAGGGTTAATAATGTTTTTTTATGGTATTAATAACAATCTAGTCCATGGTATTTGTCCCATAGTATTTTGCCCATAGGTTTCACCTAAATATAACACATTTTTTGAGTGTTCGTAAATATAAGGTGACTTATGGAGTAAATATAAAAAAATGTTTTATTTGTTTACCATACCTCTCGTTTATTTATATTTTTATTAATTTACCATACCTCTTTTACAAATATGGTGTTTGACCCATAGGATTCACTTAAATAAAAGCTCTTTCTTAGCCCTCATAAATAGAACGAGGGTTATGGACTAAATATAAAAAGAGGTTTTATTTATTTACCATGCGTCTAGTTTATTTATATTTTTATTTATTTACCATATCTTTTCATGAGTAAGTATAAAAAGACGTTTTATTTATTTACCATACCTCCACTTTACTTATATTTTTATTTGTACACCCTTGCATGTATATAAGGTGACTTATGGAGTAAATATAAAAAACGTTTTATTTATTTACCATACCTCTCATTTATTTATATTTTTATTAATTTACCATACCTCTTTTATAAATATGGTATTTGGGCCTTTGGCCCATAGGATTCACTTTAATAAAACCTATTCTTGAAAATAGGGGAATGGAAGGTTGTAACTCCTAATTTCAAGGGCTAAATTTACCTTTTTTACCCTCTCCCTTAAAATAAGGTGGGCTATTTGAGGTGATTTGTAAAAATGTACTATGATACAAAATATTCGCCCACTAAAAATTTAAAACCCCTTAATTTCGCCAAAGGGCGAACATTGGCCCCTAAAATTTTCTATGCCCTGGTGTACCTTGACAAGCTTTGTCAAAGAAGTGTAAGGGCTTGGTGTAATCAATCCTATAGTCCTATTTTATTCTTGGAATACTTTGTTTGGAATATTTATTACCTTCTTTAAAGGAAATCCTTATTTGATATGATGACCTTCCTACAAGTAGTTTGTAGTGAGCCAAATTCCCCATAGGACATAATAAGGTAAAGCTTTGATAAATAAATTTGTCTAACAGTTGGGATTCCTAACATTTTGACGTAAAAGCTTTGTCCCATTGAACTTGTAGCTTCAAAATTTGAAGCACCTACATCCAAACAACTTTGGAAAACTACCAAGTACAAATAAGTGGTCCATGTTTTTGCTTGTTTGTTTATACAAATGATACCATCCAAGTCTAATCCAATTCCTTTTTGGATCATTGTCCTACATTAACGCCTTGTTTTCCAACATAAGGCAAAGAAAATATCTAATTTTTAGAGGGAAAACCAATTTCCACATTGCTTTCCACCACCATAGTTTCATTGCACTCCACCCTTCACTAAATTTAGAAGCATAACTTAGCATTGCAGTGAGCACCCTTGTACTTTGGTTCCTTAACCACTTTAATTCATCATCATGGTCGTGTAAAAAAATGACATTGTGTTTTATGAAATTAATGTATTAGGTCAATTCAATAGCTTGATCATCGTATAGTTCCAAATCCCCCATAGGTTTCCATCCTTGTATTCCACTACCATAAACCACATATGCCACAACGTCTTCTAATTTAGTAAATGCTTTCTCATGAAGTGAGAAAAGAAGAGGTTATAAAAGCTTGTAATTTCCATTACAACCAATCTAGGGGTCCTTACCAATTACTAACATATTACCTTTCCTGATTTTCGAAGCCGTCCAATTACCTAATATGTCAAGATTTTATCAAACATTTTTAAGAATCTATTTTTCTTATCTAATCCATTCTTTTGGTTCTTTATTCTCTAGGTACTTGACCTCCATCACTTTCACCCACATACATTTATTTAACAAGACAACAAAGGAACCAATCAAACAAGAATTGTAACCTCAAACAAGAACTATAACCAAAAAACCCCCAAAAACGTGAAAAATAACCCCTAAAACAAAAATGTGTGTATGCTGGAATGGCGTTTTTTTTGGGGGGTAAATCTTCAAAAAAATTAAAAATGATAGTAAAAACCAAATTTTTTTGCGCAAAAAACACCCTGAAATAAAAAAGTGTTGATGCTAACATCAACATTTTTCCCCTAAAACTCCAACATTCTTTAACAATGACATTAAAAATAAAATACCACGACTTCAAAAATCATTAAAATTCTAATAGTTTTAAGCAATATGCTGAAGATAAAATATCACGGCTCCAAAAAACCTAACATTTTCAATAATTTTCAATCATGGTTATACTTTTGGTATTTTTCAACCATGGAATTAAATATAAAATATCACGACTCCAAAAAACCTTAAAATTTCAACATTTTTCAGCTATGGAATTAAAAACAAATATCATGATTATAACAAACCCTAGATTTTCCACATATTTTGAGATAAAATATCATGAATAAATTAAACCTTAAAAGTAAATACCTAAATCAAAAAGTCAATATATCAAATATTAAAAATATAGTTCTTTTAAAATCTTAGCCTAAGATACATTGGCACATTGCAACGAAAACTTAAAAAATCAACCATCAAATTGACATATAGGTGGGACATGCTTGACCCATTGCAATTGAAACTTAAAATTCAATCATCAAATTAACACATATTACAGGTGAACTTGATTCATTGTAACAAAAAAAGAAAAAATAGTTATCAAATTGACACATATTGGGGTTGGGTTGCTAGTCGAACATCAACACAACCCCTGCAACAATAAATAAATCAATTAAAAAAAATAATAACCTAAAATAAATGAATAAAATAAAAAATAAAATTAAAACATTGAAAAAAGAAAAGAAAAAAACTAAAAATGAAAAAAGAAACAAAATAAAAAAAATCAAATATAAAAAGAGAAAAAAAAAAAAAAACCAAAAAAATAACAATGAAAAATAACCCATAAAATGATAACTAGCAATTTCCCCTAAATATGTAAATGTACACCGAAGAAACAGAAATCTGGGAAGATCATCTTGAAAAACAAAATCACAGTGACCCGTATAAGGGTTCCTCTTCTTTGTAATTCATTTCATTTTCATTTTCATTTGTTTGATTCTGGTGCATAACATAACTCACATTTTCACTTTGTTAAATAGAAAAGGTCACATTAGGATCATATCTGTGGATCTTCCAATTCCATTATGCAAAAAATGCTCACACTTCAATTCTGAGGGCTCTATATTCAATTCCAAAAAAGAAAATTCTCAATGTACTCCAACAAAGTAGAAGATCACTTGCATTAGGGGAATTTTGAGGTTTAAAATGCGCCTGTAACACCCTCCTCCCACATCTACCTAAACAACCGGTTAGTTGAGGTAAATATATGACGAGAGGCCACTATGATATGATTCGACCTCCTAAGTAGCATTAAGGAAGTGGAACTGACAGAAACACATCATACAGACATTCAACATTACATATACGACCCTCAAGAACCAATCCAATACTTTAGACAACTTGCCCTTGGTCCCCACTGAAATTTTGGACAGCTTAAGCCTCGGTCGCTCTCACGCTATAAGCATGACAATGTCCAGAAACCCAAAGTCACTCTCACAAGCTTGCCTTCTAGTGACCACAGACTAAATTTGTCAGTGCTATGCCAACGACCCCGAGATTTAAACCACATTTTCAGGCCCATAGCCCAGGTCACTTCCCATAATTGAACCATCTCTTAAGAACAATAAAATAACATGGAAATGACAATATTAAATAAAATAATTATTTAAGACCTTGACTGGACCCCTACTAGCAATGACAGGAATTTCATCAAACATATCACGATTATGTAAGCTATAGGGGTAAATAACAGTTCTAAGCATAGGTGTCTCATACTTAGTTGAGAATCGCTAAGAACCATTGATGCCTCAACACATCAACTGTCATTTCATCCATTAGGTTATAGATACATTGATTATTAAATTACAAGTAAAACCATGATGAGATAAATACATAGTTGTTGTCATAAAACACATACATAACAAACATAATAGCAATAGAAATACAGCCATGTAGATCACATATAATCCATCAAAATGCTCATAGAAATACAAGGAGAAATAATCTTTCATTAATGATGCAAAAGTCGAACCTGGGATGGCACTTCCATGTTCCACCCGACCATAGAATGACTAAGCCAAATCTCTCTTCATCCATTCATCCCTATTCCATATTCCAAGCACGAGTGTAGGATCTCATAGAAAACATCAATCAAAAACCATCAAGGGCTTCTAGAGGCCATCCACCTCAACCCATCAAACAATGATTCCACCTCATTGTCTGACATCACAAAGCCATCATTAGGTCGGTCTTTATCCCATCCATCCAGGGCTCCAGACCATTTGTTCCAACCAAGGCTCCAGGACTAGTAACTCAACCCACCAACGTCTCTAGAGAATTTTATCAACTAAGGCTATGAGACTAGTAACTCAAACCAAGCTGTTACAGGGCTCTAGAGCATTTTTCCAACCAAGGCTCCAGGAACCAGTAACTCAACCCAAGCTAAGGAAACATGAGAACCAACAAAAAACAAACAATGAAAGTAAACCCACAATCCCCATGACTATCCAGGAAATGGTAAGACTAGGCAATCCACAGTCAATTTCATCCATCCTCTATGCCAATGATAGATCACAACCAACAAACCACTTGCATATGCCATGCATGCCAAAACTAGTGAAGGAACATACATGCAACTTGGTTCCTGCAGGAAAATATGATGTAGCTATTGATCTTGATGCCTTCTTGCGCTTTCTTGCTATTCCTTTTCCTTCTTGCTCCAAGAATTCAAGTATGCGGCACCTTCCAAGAGTGCTCCAAGAAAAATCTAAGTATCTAAGAGTATGAGAGAGAGAGTGAATAATGAGAGAGCTCCAAAACTAAACTAACAAAAGGTTACCAACTGATCCTCAAAAGCCTTTTTATGAGTGAGGCCTCTATTTTCTTCATTTTCCATTATTTTCCTTCAATTTCCTTCTCACATGAAACTTGTGATCTTTCACCTCCTTTTTCTCCTAATTTCCATTATTTTCATAAATAAATGTGCCAAAAATTTCATTTTTCCTTTCCAAAGCCTTATCCATTGCCTTTTCCAATTTCCTTAGCCATAAACGATCACAAGTTATCCCCATCACTAGGATTTTTCCCAACATTCAACTTGGAATAAGTGTCCCATCATCTGTGGTTATTATTTTGTCTTTATTTACCTTTATTACACGAAATTTTCACTAGGGTGGTTACATAACCCTCCCCCTTGGAGGAACACCCTCCTCGGTGTTCAACAACACCTATAACCATAAAACTGTTGTAATAAAAATATATTGCCGATGGAGATTTATAACTTAGCTTGATGCAGTATTTACAATGATCAACTTACTGAGAAGAAAACCAACATGAAAACATAACAACATAACATCATAATGACATGACACCCATACTGTTGATTGGAACTTTATAACATATCTCATGGAAGTATTTACATCCATATAGATATGTACATAAACCAACATCACCAAACATATATCAAAACATATACCAAAGCATATACCAAAATCACACCAAAACACCAAGCCAAAAATTCTTTGCCTCAACCGGAAAACAACGAAGGATGCATACCTCACATTTGATCTGCCATCTCTCATGTAGCTTCATTGGGCCCAAAGTCCTTCCATTGCACTTTAACTTGTTTGATTGCTCGGTTCCAGAGCATGAGTATGTAGGTTTTAACCCCGTACAGAAATTACCTACATACGAATTCTAAAACATAGAAAATAAACAATGCGAGAGCATAACACATAAAACACATATACCCAGATATTTTCCCCTGGATCCCAAAACCGGGACTACCAGCTTGATTTTTCATTATATTTTTCAATGTTACAATACATATATACATGCCAAAGCATCCAATACCATGGACTGAAAAACCATAGGTAAGTTCGCCCAACCTAATATAGGGTCCAAAATAAATTTCCCCGGGCGCTGCCCCGGACCCCATAGAGGGGGGCTACTCGCCCCCCTCAAACCCCCTTGTGACCCCCCGATGCGCAATTGGTGCAACGAAGGGGGTGCTTCGCCCCCCCTCTAACTCCCCGGTTCACTACACGGGTTAGTCGTGGAAAGAATATAACACAACCCAACATTCTCCCACTTGTTGTTTTCTTTCCACAGGGGGCCACAGGGGAGCTTAGTCATTTTTTCAGCCCTGAAACACCCATTGTTTCTCTACACCAAGAGAACTTCTCAGAGCTCACAGATTTTGTCAATGCATCTGCAGTATTTTTCAAAGTGTCCACCTTTACCAACAACACCTTTTTGTCTTCTATCATATCCCTCACAAAGTGATACTGAACATCAATGTGCTTTGTCTTTGAATGATATGCAGGGTTCTTTGCCAAGAAAATTGCACTTTGGCTATCACAGTCTATCCTTATAGCTTCCTGTACTAACCCCATACTTGAACACAATCTCTGCAACCAAACTGCTTCCTTGCTTGCATGAGTGGCTGCCATGTCTTTTGCCTTTATAGTTGATAGTGCCACTACAGATTATTTCTTACTCATCCAACTAACTGCGCCTCCAAATAGGTTAAACACATACCCACTTGTAGATCTTCTCTGATCCAGATCTCTAGCCCAGTCTACATCAACAAAGCCACAAATATCCAACACGTTGTCCAATCCTGGTCTTCCTTGGTAGCACAAACCATAATCACTAGTGCCACGCAAATACCTGAAAACCCACTTCACTACTGTCCAGTGCACCTTCCCTGGTTTTGACATAAACCTGCTCAATACTCCCACTGCATATGCAATGTCTGGTCTAGTACAGACCATTGCATACATCAGGCTACCGACTGCACTTGCATATGGAACACAGGACATATCCTCTTCCTCTTCTAGTGTCTTGGGACACTGTTCAGCAAATAACTTTACACCTACAGGAATAGGAACCTTCATTGGTTTACTATCCCGCATATTAAACCTCTGCAATATTGTCTCGACATACTTCCTTTGGTTTAACCAGAGCTTCCTCTTTTCCCAATCTCTTTTAATTTCCATGCCTAAAACATAATTTGCAGCACCAAGATCTTTCATGTCGAACTTGGAGGACAATTGGGTCTTCAAATCCTGGACAATTTCTTTGTCATTTCCAATCAGCAACATATCATCCACATACAAGACCAGATAAATAACATGGTCACCAATTAATTTAAAATACATATAGTGATCTGCTTTGCTTCTACTGAAGCCAAGACCCCGTATAAATGTATCAAATTTCTGATACCACATCCTTGGTGACTGTTTTAACCCATACAGAGACTTCTTTAACTTGCATACTAATTCTTTCTTACCCTTCACCGCAAAGCCTTTAGGTTGCTTCATGTAGATCTCATCTTCCAGATCCTTGTGAAGAAATGTTGTCTTCACATCCATCTGTTCTACCTCAAAATCAAAAGCAATAGTGACAGATAAAAGTAACCTAAAAGAAGTTACCTTGGCAACAAGAGAAAAAATATAACCAAAATCAATTCCTAGCACCTGGGAATAACCTTTTGCTACCAACCGAGCTTTGTATTTTTCCACCTTTCCTTCTGCATTTGTCTTCTTCTTAAACACCCATTTGCTCCCAATGGGTTTCCTTCTAGCCAGCAACTCCACCAGATCCCAAGCCTCATTTTTGTGCAAAGATGCCATTTCATCAACCATGGCCTCTTTCCAGAGTTTTCCATCCTCTGAATCTACTGCTTCCTTCATAGTTCTGGGATCATCATCAGTAATAAATAAAGAAAAATTTTAATAGAAAGCAGATGGACTATACCTTTCTGGCTGCCTTCTTTCTCGAACTAATCTTCTCACACCTAGAGTTTGTGGCTCTTCATCTTCTGATTCCTCCTTTGTTGTAGAGTCTGATTCTTCCTCCTTTAGCTCAAACTCTATCTTCTCAAGTTTCTTTGGTTGGACTTCATGTTTAATAACATCTTTCACCTCTTTGAACACCACATCTCGGTTGTACACAACCTTCCTTGTTGCTAGGTTCCAAAGCTTATAACCCTTTAAACCATCCTTATACCCAATAAAGATGGATTTTTCAGATTTACTATCCAACTTGGTTCGTTTCTCCTTTGGAACATGTACATATGCAGCACATCCAAATACCCTCGGATGTGAAAGAGAGGGTTTCTTACCAGTCCATACCTCTTGTGGAGTCTTATCCTCCAATGTTGATGAAGGTGATCTGTTGACCAGGTAATATGCTGTCTCCACTACCTCTGCCCAGAATTCCTATCCTAACCCAGCACCACTGAGCATGCTTCTTGCCCTTTCCATCAACGTCTTGTTCATTCTTTCTGCAACTCCATTTTGTTGAGCTGTATATGGAGTAGTCTTCTACCATGCTATACCACACTTCTTACAGAATTTTTCAAATTCCTTACTGCAAAACTCTCCACTGTTATCTGTCCTCAGCGCCTTTATCTTCTTCTCTGTTTGGTTTTCCACTAGAGCCTTAAATTCTTTAAACCTATCAAAGACTTCAGATTTCTTCTTAAGTAAATATATCTATGTATTCCTTGAGAAGTCATCTATAAATGATACATAGTACACAGACTTACCTAGTGATGGAACCTTCACAGGTCCAAACACATCACTGTGCAAAAGCTCTAATATCTGTTTCGCCCTCTTATCACCAGAGGGGAAACTCACCTGATTCTGCTTCCCGTATACACAATTTTCACAGAAATCAAAATCCAGAGAGCTATTACTCATACCTTCCACCATACCTTTACCATGAAGTATTTGAAGGCCCTTCTCTTCGATATGTCCAAGCCTGTGATGCCACAACATGATCTTCTCTCCGGAGACCACTAGATTTTCAGCTCCAATTTCAGGAACCACAGAACTGTTCCACCCATCAACAACAGTGCTACTTTGCAGCTTGTACAGAGTTTCAATCCAAACTCCCTGCATCAATACCAGTGCTCCCTGAACCATCTTGCAGGTATCCTTCTTGAACACTGTTTTTACACCTGCATCATCCAACTTGCTTACAGAAATTAGATTTCTGGCCAATGCAGGAATATGAAGAGCACCCGGAAGTGTTCTAACCCTTCCACCTTTCAACTTCAACTTTATTTTTCCGCGACCAATGATTCTAGCCTTCCTATCATCCCCCAGGAAGACATCACCACCATCATATTTCTCATACTCGCAAAACCACTCTCTATGGGGAGTGAAGTGAAAAGATGCACCTGAGTCAATCAACCATGCCTCATGATCTACATGTGTACTTGAAGAAGCCAAGTACACATCCCCACCTTCATCTGAGGTGGTTTTTGCCTCTACAGAAGAAGCATCATCAGATCCCTTTCCTTTTTTAGGAGCTTTAGATTTACAATCCCTTTTGTAGTGCCATTCCTTTCCGCATTTCCAGCACACCACCTTTACAGGTTTTCTTGAAGATTTAGATCTCTCTCTAGATTTAGATCTCCCACTCGATGACTTATTTTTGTTTATGTTCTGGGACTGTCCTCATGCAGACAAGGCATCACCATTCTAGCTCTCCATATTTTTCCGTCTCATCTCCTCCGTCAGAAAGGAAGAGACTATTTCATCAAACTGCAAGGTAGTTTCATTGCTACCTATTGCAATAAATAGACTATCTCATGAATCTGGTAGAGAACACAACAAACTGATGCACTTATTTTCACCTAAAATTTTAATATCAATAGATGCTAACTAACTTACCACAATATTAAATGTGTTCATATGCTCTGTCACTGAATCTCCATCTTTCATCCTCAGGTTATACAACTTTTTCCGCAAGAACAATTTATTCACCAGAGACTTAGATTGGTACAAAGTCCCTAACTTGTCCCACAAAGCCTTCGCCGTAGCTTCCCCTGATACATTCAGCAATATTGAATCTAAGACACACAATCGTATTGTGCTCTTTGCCTTCTGATTCAACTTCTTCCATTCTTCATCGGACACTCCTGTTGGTTTAGTACCTGGATCTACCATGATCCACTGATCTTTATCCACCAACAGGTCCTCCATCTTGAGTTTCCACAACTCAAAACTCTGACCATTAAATTTCTGGATCTCTATCTTTCCACTGCTCGCCATCTTCTTTCACCACCAGAATCGATCTTGCAGATCTCCCACTGAACAAGGTCTACCACAGGCCTAAGCGAAACCCCTCAGCAACAAAGGCATCCCCTTGAAGCCAAAACAACTCTGATACCAAATGTTGGTTTTAACCCCGTACAAAAATTACCTGCATACTAATTCTGAAACACAGAAAATAAACATTGCGAGAGCATAACACATATACACAGAGATTTTCCCCTGGATCCCAAAACCGGGACTACCAGATTGATTTTTCATTATACTCCTTTCAATGTTACAATACATATATATACACAATAGTGAGTGAAGAGGAGGAGGCGCGATGGAGACGGGACGGGAGAAGTCACGAGTTGGTTTAGGTTAGGGTTACTGAACCCTCTGCAGCTGCTGAACCGCGATGCCCTCCGTTTTGCCCGCCTTCCTCTGTTACCGTCTTACCTTAACCGCCGTGAACCCTGCCGCTATCGTGCTGGAAGTTTAATCGAAGGGGCGATACTGTGCCGCGACAACCGGTAACAATCTGTGGCGGTTTGGAACTGCCCTGCACGGTCCGTTACTGTTAACTGTGAACTGTCGTTTTCTCCGGGTTTCTCTACTCACCGAGGTGTCCGCAGTTCCGAGACGCAGCTGGCAATGGAGGATCTAGAAGCCGTTGATTATTCAGCCGACCCGCTGGAAGGGGTCTCCATCTGGCGCTCACCCTATGCCACATCAGAAGGTATGTTCGGACCAGGCCTCTCCGAAAATTTCTCTCCGTTTTCGCTTGGTGATCAGTCGAGGTCTTATCCTGTGGTCCTCCCGGATGTACCACCGACCTGGCCTGCCCTCTCTACTCCCCCCCACTCTCCGGAAACCCTCGGTTTCGTTTCCGGCTGCCTAAACCCTAACCCTGGTTTTGGACCTCCGGCTTCTGGCTCCACTTCCCGTCCGCTACAAACCCCATCCTTGCCCGCCTCCTCAGCCGGATTCCCGGGCTCTCTTGGTCTTTCTTCCGGAAGCTTCACCTCCGTACCTCCGCTCTCGGGCCCCCCTATTGTTTCAGGCATCTGTGACCCCTCCTCCTCGCATCAGATCCCGGCACCGTTGAACGCCTCCGCCCCTCCCCCCGGCCGCCCTCAGAACATTCCCCCCCCTCGGGGCCCTAAAAGGAAATACAAGTGTTTCAAATCCAAGGAGGACGATATCTTTCTCAGACTGGAAGAGGACATCCAGTGGGGGGAGACAATGGATTTTGCAGATCGAGTCCTGGTCGGGCGCATTAGGGGTCGAAGCTACTCGGCAGCACGTTTGAAGACCTGGGCAACTGAAGTTTGGGGTCATCATTTGGTGGACATCCCTTTCGTACAAACCTTCGTGAGGGGATGGTTCACATTGAGGTTCGCTCGTGCTGATCATACCAACTGGGTATTGTCCTCCTACTGGCATTTCGAACATGCCCCAGTGCTCCTTAAGAGATGGACTCCATTATTTGACCTCGAGACAGAATAGATAGGCATCAGACCAGTATGGATTCGGCTCCCAGGGTTACCTCTTCAATACTGGTTAGAAGATATCTTCAGGAGAATCGGCAATGCCATTGGCACCTTCATGGACTACGACAAATCATATCAGCAGACTGGCATGATGGCTTATGCCAGGATACTCATTAACCTGGATACCAGGGGAGGACTGCAAGAGTTCATTACAATTCAATGGAGAGACACGGCACGCAAACAAATCATTGACTACGAAGGCATTCCCTATCGCTGCCGCAGATGCCATAAAGTGGGACATCTTTATAGGGACTGTCCACTCCTTCGGAAAGCGGTGAGGAATGACAAGGATGGAGTGGCCGATCAGCCCCCGGACAACTCCCCCAGGTTGCACCCAGTGCAGAACCAAGAGGAACATGTGCACACACAGGAAGTTGGTGAACCACGGAACTCTCCGGAGGCAACAGACACTGCTATAGTCTCCACTGCTCCTCCTCCTGCATCACCAGCACCTGTGCATCCGGCGACTGAACAAGCGGGCACAGCGACTACGGGTAAGTCTTTTTCACTCCCCTCTCCAATATCACCTATTTCTTGCATATCATTGGGCATCTCATCTCAACATATTACTTGCTCTGATCCTCTCTCCGCTCTATCATCTCCTGTAACTCTCCATTACACCCAGGGCTTACAACCTCACGCATCTCTCATATGCTCCCTCCCGCTTCCTTCACCGGTGGCACCCCCATCGCTGATCACTTCGTCCCTCGCATCCCTATCCTTTCTTTCGACCCAGCCATCCCCCCGTTATGCTCTTCGATCCCGCGCGAAGGACAGAGGTCCTGATGCCGTTGGACTCGACCCGGTGAATGCTCCTATTACCCTTAGGAACTCCCGTGGACGACCCTCCCGCATTACCAAAGCAAGACACACTGCTGATGAAGAAGTTGCCCTTGGGCGACAACAGACTATCTTCAGGGCCCTTAGAGCGAAGGATGGCCCGCTATCCCTCCCCTCATGAAGATACTATCCTTCAATTGCCGTGGGTTTGCTAGTTCAGCCAAAAAACTAGCGCTCAGGAGACTGCTCACCTCATCTCAGCAGGACATTATTTTTCTACAAGAAACACTCTGTTTGGCCGAACCTCTTATCCATACCCTCACCTCCTGGCTACCTAACTGGACCTTCCATGCACTGGATGCGTCCGGGCGATCTGGTGGTTTGGCTATTGGGGTTTGTAACAGAGCTCTGGAGATCCGGAACATTTGGGGAGGTAGGGGTTACATTGGGCTAGACATTTTCGCCCATTCTGTAGCGATGGACATTAGAATCATCAATGTCTATGGCCCTTGTGCTGACCGAGCCAACTATTGGAGGTCATTACTGGAATTTGAACTATTACAAGCAGACAACATCATTCTTGGAGGTGATTTAAATTTCTCCCTTGGATTTAGCGAGTCATGGGGTCACTTGGCGCAGGTCGATTCCCTTACAGATACATTGTCCAGCCTACTAGAGGAACATCAGTGGGTGGATATTCCATCTGCTAGACCTCAGTACACCTGGTCAAATAACAGAAGTGGAGAACAAAGCTTGGCCAGAAGACTTGATAGATTCCTTATCAAGGAAACACTGATTAACAGTCTCCCCAGAATACGACAATGGGTTGGAACGGGAGGCATATCCGATCATCGGCCTATATTCTTAGAAGCAGAGGACTTTAATCACAAAATCAAAAGCCCATTCAAGTTTAATGCCTCTTGGTTACAGGACCCCTCTTATATACAATTGGTTCATAATTACTGGCAGAACAACCCCATCAGGGAAGATGAGGACCTCTCAGCGGGCTTTGTCAGAAAACTAACTGAACTCAAGCAGATTACTAAGAACTGGGCTCATCAAAAGCGCATCCAAGATAATCAAACACTGAAAGAGGCGGAAAGAGTCATTGCTGAGTTCGAGGATTCATCATCTGGGACCTTCCCCACCCCTGAGAGTAAGGAGAAGTACACCTCACTTATAGCGAAGCGCTCTCAAATCCTGAAAGAACGAGAAGAAAGCTGGAGGCTTAGAAGCAGGGCTATTTGGCTCACAGAGGGGGATGATAATACTAAATTTTATCATAAATTTGCCAATGGTCGCAAAGCCATCAACACTATTTGGGAGTTAAGAGATGATCGAGGGCACCCTGTTTCATCACAACAGAACTTGGCCAGACTGGCCACAGAGCACTTTAGGGGTATATATAAAGCTCCTGGAGACATTAATATCTTGGAGATCATGAGGGTGGCTGAACTTTTCCCCAGATATGTTGAACAGGAAGAGTCTGATGATCTACTGAAGGAAGTGACCAAGGAAGAACTGGAGGCTACTCTGAAATGGTTTAAAAAAGATAAAAGCCCCGGCCCAGATGGATGGACCATTGAATTCTACATCGCTTTCTTTGAAATCCTGGGAGGCGACCTTTTGAATATTGTAGAGGACAGCAGAAGGAGGGGCAGAATATCCTCTGCTATTAAATCCACCTTCATCGCCTTAATCCCCAAATCTAATGCCCCGAACTCCTTCGACGACTTTCGCCCAATCTCTCTCTGTAATTGCCTCTATAAGATTATTGCCAAAACCATTGCCAACCGCCTCAAACCCATTCTCTCGCATCACATATCCTCTGAACAATTCGCCTTCCTACACCACAGACAGATCCACGAGGCTATAGCCACAGCTCAAGAACTCATGCATACTATGCAGATTAAGAGGCAGAAGGGAATGATTCTAAAAGTGGATCTGTCCAAGGCTTTTGACAGAACGAATTGGTTGTATTTGAGGTTGCTGCTAACACATCTTGGTTTCCCCTTCGAGTTTATCAAATGGACGATGAGCTGTATCACCGATGTATCCTATAGTGTGTTACTCAATGGGGAAGCTACCTCATTCTTTACTTCAGAGAGAGGACTTAGACAGGGATGTCCGCTCTCACCTCTGTTGTTCTTGCTTATTATGGAAGGATTAAGTAGATTTATCTCATCTGCTCGTGATAGGCATCAATTAACTGGCATTAAACTTGCGGAAAACTTCTACCTCACTCATCTGTTATTTGTTGATGACGTCCTGATCTTCCTGAATGGCAGCATTGGGGACTCCACTACCCTTCATAACTCCATTCTACTTTTCCAGCAAGCTACAGGTATGAAGATCAATGATAATAAGTCCACGATTACTACAGTTGGCTGTTCCATTCATGAAACCGCCTTTGCTACTCAGCGCTTCCCCTTCAACAATTTGAACTTGTCGGATGGGATAAAGTACCTTGGCTTCAGACTGAAACCTATAGGTTACAGAATAGCAGACTGGTTATGGCTCATAGCTAAAGTGGAAAAGCGACTTCAGGTATGGTACCACAGATATCTCTCTCGTGCTGGCAGGCTGGTCCTTATTAAAGCTGTGATTGAAGCCACACCAGTCTATTGGATGTCCCTAGCCTGGATACCTAAGGGCATATTGAATAGGCTCCAAAGTATTTGCTGCAGATTTCTTTGGAAAGGTCACCAGCCGGGAAGGCTCTTCGCCTGGGTCAAATGGGATACCATAGCCAAACCCAAACGATGGGGGGGATGGGGTTTAAAGAGGTTCGACCTCTTCTCCAGAGCACTGGCTGCCAAACTTGGGTGGCAGCTTCTCACCTCAAATGGTCTATGGACGCGAGTAGCATATGCAAAATATATCAAGCCTCAGAACGTTTTGGACTGGATCTGCACACAACAAGGAACTAATCAAAACATATCCAATATCTGGAAAGCGGTTATAGGCACCTTACCTCTGCTACGAGAAGGAATCACATGGCGCATTAAGGAAGGTAATGCAGTGCGTATTGGTCTGGACCCGTGGGTCGGATGTGGAAATGCCCACAGGTTATCAGCTGACCTCATAAGGCACCTACATGACAGAGGGATTACACACATTATGCACATTGGAGATAATGAGAATTCCTCATTCCTCCAGCAAGCATGGTACACCGCTCAAGTATTAGAAATTCCTGAACAGTGGCAGAACGAATGGATGGAGTATACGGATGCCCTCACACAAGCTCACATCAGGCTCACAGAAGGACCTGATGAAATCATCTGGGCCTTTGCCAAGCATGGAGCATACGCCCCGAAGCTAGGATATTTAAGGCTCATGGAACCTTATAGGCCCCAGGATATCCATCCCACCTGGAAAGCGCTCTGGAAACTAAAATCGGCTCCTCGCACGAGATTATTAATGTGGAACATTCTATTTGACAAAATCCCTACAGGCACCAATCTCATGAAGAGATCCTTTTATGGTCCATTCTGTTGCCACTTATGCCAAGGGGAGGAAGAAAGCACAGATCATTTGTTCCTAAATTGCAGCACCACTCTACAGTTTTGGCACGCCCTCACCTCACACTATCCGCATTTGAAAAATTGGCAAGGTAATAACCTCATGGATGCATGGAAAAACTGGTGCCTGAACCACACAGGGAAATCTATCAACATTCCGCTGCTGGCCTGCTGGGCTGTTTGGATCGCGCGCAATCAGGCTATCTTTAACCTCAAAGCCCCACACTGGCCCACTATATTACACCATACGATTGTTGACTTTAACATGATACCTGAAGAGGAATCCACAGCCCCTCCTCGTATCATCAGACCTGTGAACATCGACAAAACAAAGCCATGGGCTTTCTTTGATGGCTCGGCACAAGATGCGGGCTGTGGGGGAGGAGCTATACTCTATCTCAATGAAATGCACTGCTTTAAGATACAAATAAATCTAGGCAGAGGCACCAATAACTTTGCTGAACTGTGCACGGCTAAACACATCATACACTTTGCTATCCATAAACAATGCAGACACCTTCAGCTGTTCGGAGACTCTAAAATTGTTTGCAATTGGCTGAATGATGCATCTCATTGTCATGCATTTTCATTGAGACACATTTTAGATGAAGCTAAAAGACTGACTGCATCCTTTGAATCATTTGTCTGTCGACACATTTACAGGGAACAGAACACCGTCGCCGACCAGCTCTCCAAAGAGGCAGCGCACAGACAAGGAGATGACTGGTTGATCCAGGAGGAAATCGACGGAACTTACTACCAGCACTACCACAGACCTTTTGATGACCACATGGGAGATGGGCTATAAAGCCCACACACTTACAGTACCATTTTTGTTTATAGCATGTATATATTTCTACTGTCTAGTCATGAGTACAGCTCTACTTTTTGATATTATCAGCATATATATAGCTCTCTGCGCAGAGCATGGACACAATTTTGATCACTGCTAGTTTTACTGTTTTGATAATGCTCCCTGCGTGGAGACAACTTGTTTTTCTCTTCCTAGAATTACAGACTATGAACTTGACAGGCACTGCTGCCTCCATATGAATATGCTTCGGCATCTGCAAAATGTAATTTCTCAATACTAATAGAAATTACGACATTTTCCCAGGGGAAAAAAAAAATACATATATATACATGCCGAAGCATCCAATACCATGGACCGAAAACCATCGTGTCGAAAACCATGGACCGAAAAACTAGGGGTAGGTTTGCCCAACCTAATATAGGGTTCAAAAAAAATATTTCTGGGGCGCTGCCCCAGACCCTGTAGAGGGGGGCTACCCACCCCCCTCAAACCCCCCTGCTACGCAATCTGTGCAACAAAGTGGGCACTCCGCCCCCCCTCTAACCCCCCGGTTCACTATGTGGGTTAGTTGTGGAAAGAATATAACATAACCCAACAGAGCACATATTTTTGCAATATACACTAAGGCTCCGGTTAGAATTCTCCATTTGGTTCCACCTGCAATACAAACTAGTCAATCACATGATCAACATCTTTAACTTTTAGGTCCCTATACTACTAGTGTAACCCCTATTGTTATTAGTAAAACCACCTTATTATATTCGTGTGCCCATATAGTCCCCATATTGTTATTATCTACCTCATAGAAGCCCACTATTTTTATTATTGTGCCCTTACATTATTATTTTTATGTCGGCTCTTATTATATTATGACCCCGTTAGACTCGTATATATAGAAGGAGGTCTTGTCATTTGTATCATCCAAGAATTGTTCATTTGTGTAATGTAAAGGAGGTTTCCCCCTCGAAGAGGCTGATTTCTAAGGCGTTCATCTATCTTTTCTATCTTTTTATGAGCTGGTTTCATAACATTTGGTATCAGAGCTTTGGATTCTAGGGTTTTGCTTCTCCAAATAGGTCATCGTGGTATTTTCACTATAACTTTTTTTCTGTGACATTTCAAAACCTAACAAAAAACCCATTTGAGAACCCATGAATTATTGGATGAATTGCATGGATCAATTTACTTCATCAAGTTGGATCTTCATTCAAGATATCATCAAATCATAATGAAGACTAAAGACATTCTAAAAACAACATTTAGAACTCATGAGGGTCATTATGAATTTTTGGTCATGCCTTTTGGCCTTACCAATGCACCTTCTACATTTCAAGGTTTGATGAATTCCATTTTCAAACCCTTCCTTAGAAAATTTGTGCTAGTATTTTTTGATGATATAGTAATCTACAACAAGTCTTGGAAGGATCATGTTCAACATGTTGACAGGGTGCTCAAACTATTGGAGGAGAAACAATTATATGCAAAAAGCTCCAAATGTTTCTTTGGAGTACAAGAGGTGAATATCTGGGCCATATTATATCTCATGAAGGTGTTAAGGTAGACCTTAGCAAAGTTGAAGCCATTAAGGAATGGAAAATCCCACATCCATAAAGCATCTACAAAGATTTCTTGGGTTGACAGGGTATTATCACAAGTTTGTTAAGAATTATGGGAGAATAGTAGCACCTCTAACAAAATTATTGAAGAAAGATGCATTTTCATGGACTCCAGAAGCAACAAAGGCCTTCGAACATCTTAAAAAGGCAATGTGCCACGCACCAGTCTTAGCTACGCCAAACTTCACAAAACCTTTATTGTAGAATGTGATGCTTCAGGAAATGGAATTGGTGTTGTTTTAATGCAATATGAAAGACCCATTGCTTTCAAAATTCGTGCAATCAAAGGAAGGTATTTACACAAAGCTATTTATGAGAAGGAAACGTTGGCAATACTACATGCACTTAAGAAATGGCGACCCTACCTAATCGGAAGACACTTCAAGGTAAAAATGGACCATGATAGTCTTAAATAATTTTTAGAACAAAGATTATCCTACGAAGAGAAACAAAAATGGGTCACAAAGATTTTGGGTTATGCCTTTGCAATCATCTACAAAAAAGGGAAGCAAAATGTTGTGGCAGATGCACTCTCAAGAAAGGATGAGGATGTGGAAGCATTGTTTTGTGCTATTTCTATTATCCAACCAAATTAGATAAACGAAGCAAGGGATGAATGGAAGAAGGATGAAGAAGTGTGGCCACTCATTCAAAAGTTGCAGAAGATCCCAGTTCAAACAATATTGCCAGAACTTGACGAGGAAGGAAAAATCATATTGGAGCCTGGAGCAGTCACAGAAACAAGAACCCGACAGCTACGAAATCAATCAATTTCAGAGTATCTCATCAAGTGGAAGAACTTACCTACTGAATATTCCACATGGGAGGACAAGAATTTTATACAGAAGAATCAAGAACTACTCAAGCGTTGAGGACAACACTTTTTGAAGGAGAGGGTCATGTTAGGTCCCAATACTACTAGTGTAACCCCTAATTTTATTAGTACAACCCCCTTATTATATTATTGTGCCCATGTAGTCCCCATATTGTTATTATTGTGCCCTATAGAAGCCCACTATTTTTATTATTGTGCCCTTACATTATTATTGTTATGTCGGCTCTGATTATATTATGACCCCTTAGACTCCTATATATATAAGGAGGTCTTGTAATTTGTATCATCCAAGAATTGTTCATTTGTGTAATGTAAACGAGGCTTCCCCCTCAAAGAGGTTGATTTATAAGGCGTTCATCTATCTTTTCTATCCTTTTGTGAGCTGGTTTCATAACATTAACATACTTCTTAAGTAAGGACACATGGAAAACATCATTGACTTTCACTGTCAGATGCAGTGCAGGTTAATAGGCTACTAAACCAATCCTCTCAATGATACTGAAGGGTCCACAAAATTGCGGTTCCAACTTGACACATGATCCAATCCGTAAGGAGCTCTTCTTTAGTTTGTTGCATAAGTACACCTATTCCGCAACCTGGAAGTCCTTGAACAACCTGTAACTATCTGCATAACTCTTCTTCCTATCATGTGTTGCCTTTAGATTCTTTTTTATAACTTGCATTTCCTATTCCATGTCCGCTAACATGTTTGGTCCAATCAACACCCTGTTAACTAGATCGCTCCAACTGATGGGTGTTTTGCAACTATGCCCATACAATGGCTTAAAAGGACTCATCCTCAATGATTCCTGGTACCCATTGTTGTATGCAAACTCTAGCAATGGAAGATACTCTTTCCACTTTCGATGTTGATGCATCACATGCATCCTCAACATGTCCTCCAATATCTTGTTGTCTCCCTCTATGTGTCCATATGTCTATGGATGATAAGTTGTACTGAAGGCCAACTCTGTGCCCAAACCTACAAACAACTCCTTCCAAAACTTGGAAGTGAACTTTCCATCCCTGTATGACACAATCTTCTTCGTAACACCATACATTCTGACAACATCTTTGATGAACATCTTTGCTACATCACTAGATGAGAATATAGGCTTCACCATAATGAAATTTTCAACCTTTGTCAACCTATCCACAATAACCATGATGGATTCATGTTGTCTCACTGCCTTTGGAAAACCTATGATTAATTCCATGGAAATGACCTCCCATTTCCACTATGGAATTGTGATCAGTTGTAACAATCCACCTGGAATTTTACATTCTTCTTTCACTCGCTGACAATGAAAATGTCTAGCCACAAACTATACTACATCCCTCTTCAAATTTAGCCAATAATAAAATATCTTCACTGATGTTAGTGTTTTCTGGTAACCTGGGTGACTTGAATATGGTTTCGCATGAAACCCCCTCAAAATCACTTTATTGAGCTCACGACTATCCGACACATATATTATATCTTTGAACCAGACCAATCCATCTATTGTAATACAATAATCCATATCATGTGCACATGCACCTGTACCTGTACATGTACTTGAACATGTTACTATACCTCTAACTATACTTGTACCTGTGCATATGCTCTATTGCAACTTGTGCACAATATCCATATATATGACACCCTGTTGACCTGCCCACAAGATCCTATCCTATAGATATTCCCATAGGAGCTCATGGTTGTTAAGTGATTTACCTGTACCCACTTACTAGGAGAATCTACCACTATGTTATCTTTACCTTTGATATATTGAATCTCGAAATTAAATTCAATGATCATAGCCAACCACCAAGTCTACCTACCATTCAGATTCTGTTGGTGAAATAGATAGTGCAAACCACTGTGATCACTCATCAATGTAAACCTCCTGCCCAGAAGATAGTGTCTCCACATATTCAGTGCATGTATAATCGCTGCTAACTCAAGATCATGCATGGGATAGTTCTACTTGTGCTCATGCAGTTTCCGTGACTCATAGCATACCACATTTCCATCCTGCATAAGGACTCCACCAAGTCCCTTCTTGCAAGAATCTGTGCATACTATAAAATCTTTGCCTAGATGTGTAATCTTTAGCACTGGTGCATGTGTTAACAACTACTTGAGCTGCTCAAAACTAGCCTCACACTCCTCTATCCATTTGAACTTCTTACCTTTCCTCTGGACTGATGTGATAGGATAAGTGATCTATGAGAAGTTCATGATGAACTTCTGGTAATAGCCTACCAAACCCATGAAATATATCACCTCATCCACATTCTTAGGAGCTACTCACTCCATGATGGCTCTTATCTTCTTTGAATCTACTGCAATTCCCTCCTTGGAGACAACATGCCCCAAGTAGTGTACCTCAGTCTGAAAGAAACTACACTTGCTAAGCTTAGCATACAACTATTCTGTACACTCCTGCTAAATGTTCAACATTTACTTCCTCATTTTTAGAATATACTAGTATATCATCAATGAAAAAAATAATAAACTTATCCAAATACAGACGCAACACACTATCCATCAAGCACATAAATGTAGTTGGAGAATTAGTTAAGCCAAATGGAACTACAACAAACTCATAATGGCCATACCTGGTCCTGAACACAGTCTTGTAAATGTCATCTTGTTTGATGCGTACCTGATGATATCCGGATCTCAGATCAATCTTCAAGAACAATGCTACTCCCTTCAGTTGATCGAACAAGTCATCGATCTTCAATAATGGATACCTGTTCTTGATGGTCACTTTTTTCAACTACCTGTAGTCAATGCATAATCTGAGTGTTGCATCTTTATTCTTTACGAAAAACACTGGTGCACCCCAAGAGGATACACTTGGCCTTATGTATCCCTTGTCCAACATTTC
This sequence comes from Pinus tabuliformis, assembly GCA_031772625.1. Taxonomy (NCBI): domain Eukaryota; kingdom Viridiplantae; phylum Streptophyta; class Pinopsida; order Pinales; family Pinaceae; genus Pinus; species Pinus tabuliformis. The sequence goes on from CM062804.1 coordinate 587,268,095, forward strand.
CTTCAACATCAACTTTAACTCAACCAACTCAGGTGTACTCATCCTGAAAGGTGCTTTGGATGCTGGAGATTCCCCTGGCACTAACTCAATATAAAAGTATACCTCCCTATGAGGTGGAAACTCTATATTGTCCTCAGGAAATACATCCTTAAACTATTGTAAAATTGGGTACCTTCTCAACACATCTTCATCCTCAACTTCCTTACCTTTATCACTAGAAATGTGCACTGCAAATAACTTACACCCTTTTCTGTGGCTACACTTTTTTTGCAGAGTTGTCACCATCCTAGCTATGTGGCTTTCTTCTTTCCCTATAAGACTCTTGGTTCCCCATTGTCATCAACACACCCAATGACTTTTCCATAACAGTGTACCTTGGTTCTATGTAGATACAACCAATCCATGTCCAACAACATATTGTATGATCCCAATGGTAATACATTCAAATGTGTTGTGGTAGGCATACCATTCAAATCGAATGCATAAGCTCTTACCCAATGATGAACTTGCTTCTTCGTACCTATAGCCAACTGCACTAACCAAGAATCTGCATGCAATTCCTTACTCAAACCACACTTATCCACAAAGTTAGGACTAACATATCTATAATTAGATCTAGGGTAAATCAAAATAGAAATAACTTGATCATAAATCTTACCATCCATATCAATGATAGATGCCTGATGCTCTGCCTGTTTCTTATCCAACGCTGCATAGATATAAGGAATACTCTAACCAACATCTCCAACAGTCTGTGGCTCTGGCGCATTGTATATCTTAGGCCTACCACTTTGGTACTTTGGAAAATCTGATGCAGGAGCATCTAACCCCTCCCTAAATCAAAGAAGAATTCAAAGCAGAGAAAAGTTGACGTGGCCAAAAAAAACCATATTTTCGTTTAATTCATATTATTAATAGAGATTGTTGTGATTCAGTTGAGTAAATTTAGAGATCTTATGAGGGGAGATTGGATCTGGAACGATCCAATCTACTTTCCTCCATTGTTATAAATTAGTCTTCGTGCATTCATAGGGGTAGCCAGACGCAGGTATATCCATTGCTGCCAAGACAAACTGGCTCATAGAAACATATTGTAATTTGAATTCAGAAATAATATAAATTGTGTGGTTTGTGGTTATGAGTTTCTTTTATTATGTATACGCGTATGTTAGTTCTTAAATTGAAGCTGTGCGTTGACGGGTTCGACTGAAATAATTTTAAATCGAGTTTGGTATCATTATAATTACAGATGGACCTTGAAACAGTGCAGGGATTTAATCCAATCGATGGTCGATTCATAGCACAGAGGAGCGCTGTTGAAATTGTGTGGAAGAATGTTAATTTTGCGGCATTCATCTTTTAAACTAAGTCTGAGTTTTATGTGAATCGATTGCCATAATGGAAGTTTGTGTGCAAGGGCATCGATATTAGTTCGCCGTGAAACAAATGGTGTTGCGCAGACCTCGTATTGATTTGTTGTGGAATATATGGTTTGAACCTCTTAAAACGATCTTATTGCTGCGTAGTGAACTTTTTAGTTCAGATTGTGGGCCATAACCCACAGGCCCAGGTTCGAGATTTATATATGAAAGGGGATTTTGGAAATACCCCAAGATCTCTTGTCATCATTTTTGGTATCAGAGCTTGGCTCTGTTGAAATTGAATATGTTTGTTTTCTGAATGAAGTTTAGTACCAGATTACAACAGAGAGGAAATTCATTCAAAATACAGGTGACAGCTTAAGAAAGAATGAAGACTGCAGCAATCTAGACTAAGAGAAGTTGTGAGAGAAGAACTAGATGTGTTCTTAAAAGTAGAATAAGGAAAGTCCTTAGAAGTGGCAGTGAACCTGAAGAATCCAACAAGAGATTAGACAGAGGACAATTGAAGTGTTCTCGAAAGAGATTGCAGAAGCCTAGAGGGAGCAAAGGTGTGCTCAATTGGTTCCAGACAAGAGAACCAGAAGGATGCCAAAAGACCGAGTGAGGAGGGCTTGGTGAGGTATCGTGTAACAGAGGAAGACTGTTACTGCAGAGGTTGGTTGCAGCTCAAAGAAGATCATGAAGGCAGTTCCACTGAAGAAACACAGTGGGTAGAATTGCTACGGACAAGGAGAAGCATATGACCAAGAGGTCATAAATGTTTTTACCTCGGGAGTTTGATGTAGGAGCATATAACCCCTCCCTAAATCAAAGAAGAATTCAAAGCAGAGCGAAGTTGATATGGCCAAAAAAAAACCATATTTTCGTTTAATTCATATTATTAATAGAGATTGTTGTGATTCGGTTGAGTAAATTTAGAGATCTTATGAGGGGAGATCGGATCTCGAATGATCCAATCTACTTTCCTCCATTGTTATAAACTAGTCTTCGTGCATTCGTAGGGGTAGCCAGACGCAGGTATATCCAGTGCTGCCAAGGCAACCTGGCTCATAGAAACGTATTGTAATCTGAATTTAGAAATAATATAAATCGTGTGGTTTGTGGTTATGAGTTTCTTTTATTATGTATACGCGTATGTTAGTTCTTAAATTGCAGCTGTGCGTTGGCGGGTTCGACTGAAATAATTTTAAATCGAGTTTGTTATCATTATAATTACAGATGGACCTTGAAACGGTGCAAGGATTTAATCCAGTCGATGGTCGATTCATAGCGCAGAGGAGCGCTGTTGAAATTGTGTGGAAGAATGTTAATTTTGCAGCATTCAGCTTTTAAACTAAGTCTGAGTTTTATGTGAGTCGATTGCCATAATGGAAGTTTGTGTGCAAGGGCATCGATATTAGTTCGTCGTGAAACAAATGGTGTTGCACAGACCTCGTATTGATTTGTTGTGGAATATATGGTTTGAACCTCTTAAAACGATCTTACTACTGCGTAGTGAACTTTTTAGTTCAGATCGTGGGCCATAACCCATAGGCCCAGGTTTGATATTTATATATGAAAGGGGATTTTGGCAATACCCCAAGATCTCTTTTCATCACAATCCCTTCTGCGATGATATCCTCCACAAGTCCAACACCACACATGCTCCTTATTCTGCTTCTCAGATCTATGTCCCTGTCCTCTATCTGATGCATTGAACCTCTTAGGTGGTGCAACATTTTCCTTGTTACCCGAAACCTACGGTCTTACTCGCTTTATGTCTCATTTTCCTTTGTTCTTTGCATTAACTTTTCAATTTGGTTTTGTCTTAGTTCTGCGCTTTGATTTTTCATAGCAATGCTTTAGCTTTTTAATGGCCTCCTCCAATGATCTAGGCTCATTGAACTCAATCCTATCTTTGAATGCAACCGATAATCCACTAACGAATCTTTGAATCTTGGCCTTCTCCTCCATGAGATAAGGAACATACCTTAGTAACTCCAAGATACTACTAGTGTACTCATCATTTGTCCCAAATCCCATCTTTAGCTGATAAAATTCCTTCGACCTCTCATCAAATTATATTTATGAAAAATACTTCTTCTTGAATAGCCGTTCAAACTCACTCCAATTCAAATCCTCCTCATGAATACATCTGACATTCTTCACATCTTCCCACCAAATGTCTGCTTTACCTTTGAGATTGAATGTAGCCACTCTAACTTTCATGTTCTATGAATAGTCATGCAACCTAAACAATTTCCTCATGCCTCTGCATCCTATGGTTTCTTCATCTCTCCATCAAATTTTGGTGGCTTTGCTTTCTTAAATTCATCTAGCAAATATCCTCTATCACTCCTCCTGTAAGGATGATGACGATGACGATCATGATGCCTATCTGAGTCAGAACTAGAATCATACCTGTGTCTATCCCCTCTCCTATCCGGAGTGCCCAACAATCTGCCATCTCTAACTGTGTTATCTCTATATAACCTATGACCACCATGCGACCAACTACCATATGCCTCACTAATTTTGTCTTCTTGCGCATAGCTGATCCGACGTGGTCCTTGTTGCTGCAAATCTAACAAAATCTTAAGTATTATTGCATTTTCCTCTGCTTGTTTCTCTTGTGCCTACATGATTCTGTCATTATCTTCCTTACAACTCCTTTTCTCTTCATTTAATCTTGTCAGTGTAACTTCCAAATTGTAAGAGTTGCCAGTACCATACTACTCTTCTGATTCATAGGGAGAGTCTTTGTAGTCAACCATCTTGCTAGCCATTTGATATTTATTCTTTCAAGGTATGTCATGTCAGCTAAACCAAATCACAATAAACCAACATACCTTAGTATACCTCAAGGAGGATACCTTGTCTGCAATATCAACAAATCGGTGTGATACGTGCATAACATAATCATGACATCATATAGAAATATAAAACATAAGCATATGACCATGCAAACATCATTCTAGAGAGGGTCAATCATCAATAAATGATTTCAACAACAATGCACACCATGACCTCATGTATGACAACAACCACTATATCACTGTACACTTGACCACATGTAAACATGAACATGCATAAGTAGTACGTAACCAACTACACATATGCATAAGCACATATGATCAAGCATGAGTGAACGATACTTGAAATCAAACTTGCAAGAATGATACATTCAACCAAGCATACAAGAATGTAACCGAAAATGCAATATTATAATCAAACATACTACAACGATACATGTAAGTGACATAACTCGACATGTAACCATTCATACACTCACAACATTGCATTCCACAACAACAACTCAAGTTTCAAACGACGACATCACTACAATGATGAACATCATCATGAAAATGCAACAAGCACATGGGATGCAAGTGTGAGAGACACACATGCAACTGACATGCATGCATGACCAACACATATCCCATCCAGTCTGAGGGGTGAACCATGCTCTGATACCATTATGTAACACCCTCCTCCCACATCTGCCCAAGCAATCGGCCAATCGGGGTAAATATACGACAAGAGGCCACTATGGTATGATTCGGCCTCCTAAGTCACATTAAGGAAGTGGAACCGACGGAAGCACAACATACATGCATTCAACATAAGCTACAAGACTCTCAGGAATCAATCCAATACTTTAGAAATCTTGCCCTTGAGTCCCACTGAACTTTTGGACAACTTAAGCCTCGGTCGCTCTCATGCTATAGGCATGACAGTGTCTAGAAACACAAAGTCGCTCTCACAAGCTTGCCTGCTAGCGACCAGAGACTGAATTTGTCATTGCTATGCCAACAACCCCGAGATTTGAGCCACTTTTTCAGGCCCAGAGCCCGGGTCACTGCCTAGAATTGAACCATCTCTTCAAAACAGTAAAATAACATGGAAATGATGGTATTAAAGAAAATACTTATTTAACACCTTGACTGGACCCCTACTAGCCATGACAGACATTTCGTCAAACATATCACGAATATGTAAACTCCAGGTGTAAATAACAATTTTGAGCACAGGGGTCTCATACTTAGCTGAGAATCGCTAGAAACCATTGATGACTCAACACATCAACTGCCATTCCATCCATTAGGTCATAGATACATTGATCATTCAATTACAAGTAAAAACATGATAAGAACCATACATAACTACTATCATAAAACACATACAACATAATTACTGATCAAACGAGAAAATTACCTAGTACCTGTTTTGTTGAGGTATAAAAAAATCACTTGATTTTGAAAAGTGGTGATTCAAAATACACCTTTTTTAAGCATATTTTTGGCACATTAAATTTTCTTATGTATCAAGTATGAACAATTTTTTTTAGATGTTAGTGATTTTCATGCTGATTTGAAAAGTGTTGATGCAGTGTCAGCCCCCTTTTTTAGAGGGTTGATTTTTTACACTTTAAATTTTCTAATGTCTTCTTCTTCCCTAAGATATTTTTTTTTAAGTGTATTCATGTATTTGTGTGTTTTTATTTTTCTTTTCAATTTTTTTGTAATGAAATTTTAATTTTTTCGCCTAGTTAAAAAAATAAAAAAATAAAAATTGTCAATATTTTAAAGTTAGTATTTTCTATATGTTTATGTAATGTTAATTAATATTTCAATGCACATCAAATAATTGTCACTAAAAAAACAATAATTTTAAATATTTGACAAAAAAATACACATTTTCAATATTAATATAATGAAAAAAATGCATTTTCAGACTTTTTGTCAAAAATGACATGTCAAATAAACGATTTTATGGGAAAATCCTAACAAAAAAACTTAAAAAATAGCATTTTTTTATTAATTTTATATTAAAAATAATAATAATCACAAGATTTTTACAAAAAAAAAATGATTCACATAAAAATTAAAGTGAAAATCAGATAATACAAATATTGAACATAGAACAATAATAATCAAATGTCAATTCTTCTCATAAAATCTCAAAGTCAAAACATTACAAGTAAAACTTATGAAGATCTCTCAAAATTGAGCTTGATTTGCAATCATAACTTAAATGTCATCAAGAATAGCATATAATTCATGTTCATCATCTTCTACAACTTGATTATTTTCTTCTTCCACAATATTTTCTGCTTGAGTTTCCTCATTTTCCTCTTCTAATGTATCTTTCATGTCTGTAAACCTCCCAAAGCGTCATTTTACAATCATTCCATATAATGGTGGTTGAGGTTCCTTTGTCTTTTTTGCCACACGTGATTCATTAAAATCTCCTTTCCTCAAACCAACTTCTTGCATTTCATCTGGAAAAAATTGAAGAGCATTAATTCTTTGTTGAATAAAATTGCATTGTAGTGGGTCTCTTTCAACCACAATGCAATTTCTTCCTTTTTGTAGGCAACATGTTAGGGTTGTACCTAATCATCAAGCACAAAAATAATACGTAAGTAAATTAGTATAAACACATAAAAACAAAAAAAACAAAATATTAAAATTCATTTTTTTATAATAAAACTTATTTGAACTTGAAAATAAATCCAAAACCCAATCTCCTTCATTTGAACATAAATATATAAGATAGTTAATTAATGTTTGCAGTTTTTTATAAATGTTAACTATCTCTCCTTTTGCATCTTTATCCTCATATGTTAACTTTTTTATGACAGCATCATGAACCAGTACTTGGCTATGACTCTTTCCATCTACTTGATTCAAAAGAATAGACTTATAGCTATCATCTTTTGTCCAACATTCAACATGGATGAACTCACAATCACTTATAATTGGTTGATCTTTGGAAGAAATAAGATTTGATTTTTTCCTGTAACATGACATAGTAAAAGTTCAATTAACTTGTACATAAAAAAAAATTTAACATTAATCAAACATACAATTTCAATGTCTTACCATGTAAGCTGCATCCTTGAGTTTGTTTTTCCCTTGAATCTTGTTAATAACATTGAAAATTGTGTCTAAATGAAATGTCACAAATCTCCAAAGTGGTGATCTTGTGACATTTTGAAAGCCCATAACCACTGTATTAAAAATTTGATAAGTTTAAGGCTCACTATCATATCCAATGTCTTAGAAATTGAAACCATGTGGAATTTTTGCAATAACCAAGGCATATTCCCTTTTAGGTATGAATTTTGCAATGTCTTCATAATTACCTTGTATTATTTGATATTGGATAGTGTCCAACCCATTCCAAACGAAATGAGTAAGAGTAGGATCAAGTTCAACATTCCTAAGACACTAGTTTCTCAGCCTTTGCAACTTAATGTTTCCAATGAAGCTTTTGAAAGTATTTGAAACTCCACTCGCATCCTTCTTCGACTTCTTTAATGAAATAAACAAATATAAGTATAAGTAATAAAATATATAAAAAAAAAAAATTACATATGAATAAAATGAATGTAAAAATCAACATACCTTTTTGAATGCGAGATAAAAATCTTTAAGTGTTTCTGTAGAACTTGATTCTGGGTAGTTTCGTACAACATCATTCCAACTCTTTTCATTCAACATTCTAACCATATGTTCTTGTATTTTCATATAAATCTTATGACTGAATAAATAAAGTAAAAATTATTAATGTAGTAATATATATAACAAATAATAACAACAAGAATATGTTTTTTTTCCACGGAAAAAATTGTAATTTTCTATTATAATGGAAAATTACATGTTGTAGATTCCAGTGGCATATGTTGTACGTGACCGTAGTCATCAAAGAAGTGTATATGATTACAAAATTTCAAAAAATATTCAATTCTATAAGTTCTCTGTTTGTTGTTGCCTCAAAATACTATGATAAATTAGGGCCTATCAACCCTTTGCTGATTTTGTTCTATGTAAGGCATGTGATAGTACTGATAGGCCTATCCCAGTCTCTCCGCCTGTATCAGTTATTCTCCTCTGGGATGGTGCATTGCCTCTTTGGAAAGTTGATCCGCAAATTTGTTGTGCTCCCTGTAAATATGAGTACATGAAATTTGATCAAAATGTGATTTTAATAACAATGCATCATCCAATATGTTCATGAGTGAGTGAACATGGCATGCAGTTATGCAGTTGAACCAATTTATGACAGTCTTAGAGTCTCCAAATACTTGTATTTGTCTACATTTTTGGTTTAATGCAACATATAATAGATGGCGAAGTGAGGTGAGCTCAATAAAATTATTTGTGGCCGCACCTAATCTCATATGAATGCGGAAGAAATATGACTCGGTTAGGTGGTATAGAATCCTCCCCCCACACCCTTGTTCTTATGTAGAACCATCAAAGTAGGCCCAGGGATGGGCATGATCTATAACTTTATGGATGATTGTTCGAATCGAGGTAGGTTGTTCCTCATCCAGGATTTCATTATAACTGTTGCAAATTTTTGAGACAATAAGAGGCCATCTGATATGTTTGTTGTTAAAAATGATATTGTTCCTGTATATCCAGATATTCCAGCACAGAATCAGAGGAAGGTTCCAGGGTTTTGTAGTGGAGGCAACATTCCACCAATTGTTCCACACAACCTTAATACATTCCCCTTCCCATCGCTGGTTGATGTTTAGCAAGTACAACACCTGTTCCCAAATCTGTTGTGTGATGGTGCAGGTTAGGAATAAGTGCTTGTTTGATTCCTCCTCCTGACGGCATAAGACACACCAGGATGGACCTTGAAAATATCTTTTCATGAGATTAGTGTTGTTAGGGGTCTTATCCATGATCATATTCCACATGAAGAGGCGAGTGTGTGGCGACGCTTTGAGTTTCCGAATCATTCGCCACCAACTTTCCATATTGCTATCCATATGAGCCGCATGAATGATGGGGTATCCATCTTTAGGAGTGTATGCCCCATGCACAGCTGAAGCCCAAATCACTTCATCCTCATCATCCCGAATCCTCACATGTGATTCAGTTAATGCCATTGTGTAATTCCTCCACTTCTGACTCCGCTGATCAGGTATTCCAAGTTCATCTGGAGACATCCAAACTTGTTAATAAATGGAAGTATTCAACCGTTCCACTATATGGGCTATGGAGGCCAAACCTCTGTTGTTAAGATAAGCTATCAGTTCTGAAGGAAGGTTGTTCATGTTGCCGCAACCAATCCATGGATCAGCCCCAATGCAAACAACCAAAACATTTCCAATTCACCAAGTTAGCCCACTCCTGATGATGGGGAGAGTTTGAATAACAATTTTCCATATTATCGATATTCCTTGCTCCTTCCAAGATGGTAACCGGATCCAGTCCATGATATTCTGAGGCCAAATGTATTTATAAGTCATGACTTCTGACCATAAGCTTCGGTGCCTCAGGAGGAGCTAGCCAAGTTTGGGCACCAGTGCTTGAGCAAATGCAGGGAGGTCCTTAAGGCCCCAACACCCCATTTTTTGGGGGCTGCAATTCGACTCCATTTGACCCATGCAAAGGGTTTCCCATTCTTATGCCCCTTCCATAAGAAATTGCATCATTTCCTTTGTATCTGGGATAGTATGCCTTGAGGAATCTAAGCAAGAGACATCCAATAGATCGGGGTGGCTTCAAGAATAGATTTAATAAGCACTAGGCACCCTGATCTAGACAGGAGTCGATGGCTCTAGTTGTTTAGTCTTATTTTGACCTTGGAAATTAACCAATTCCAATAAGTTATTTTGTATCCATGCAATTTTATATGGAAGGCCAGGTATTTCAATCCATCCTCCAACTGTAGTCTCTGGAAGGGGAATTTTAGATATGCACGACAAATTTCCTGTGGAGAACAAGCCGAAAGGGTGATGGTGGATTTGATCTATTTATTTCCATCCCCGTTATTAAGCTAAATAATCATAGGACCTCTGAGAGAGTGTTTTAGTCTTGTATGCCACCATTGAGGAAAATAAGAACATCATCCACGAAAAGTAGATGAGAAATTATGCATTGGTCCGCGATCTTGAGTCCCATTAGCCTCGCTGCCCTTTTTTCAAAAGAAATTAGCCTACTTAAAACTTCCATAACAATCAAGAAGAGGGGCGGGGAAAGTGGGCATCCCTTTCTAAATGCCCTCTCTGCATGAAATAAATAGGAAGAAGATCCATTTATGAGAGTACTGAAAGAGACAGTTGTAATGCAACACATAATCCATCGAATGAATGGAATAGGGAAACCCACATGAGTTAAAATCATCCTGATGTATAGCCAAATCACTCGGTCCAAGGACTTTGAGAGATCTATTTTGAGAATGGCTCCTTTCAGTTTCTTCAACTTGATAGAGTGGAGGGATTCCTAAGCAGTACTAATGGCTTCATGGATCTGTCAGTTGTGGAGAAAGGCAAATTGTTTAGAGGATATGTTATCAGATAGAATCATCTTGATTCAGTTTGAAATGATCTTGGAAATAATATTGTAAAATCAGTTACAGAGGGAGATGGGTCGTAAATCACTAAAGGATTGCGGGGGGTTCGCCTTAGGGATAAGGTCAATGAAAGTAGTGTTAATGGCTTCATACATTCTCTTATAAGTTCTGCAGTCCTCGATTACCTTGATAAGGTCTGGGCCAATGATGTCGAAGAAGAATAGATAGAATTCCACCAACCATCCATCTAGCCCCAAACTTTATCCTTCTTGAACCATTTAAATGTGCTCTCCAGTTCCCCATAGTTGCAGGTTTGATAAGATCCTCCACCGAGTCGGGGTCCACAAATCTAGGAAATTTCGCCGCTATGTGAATAATATTTGCTATTGTTGCTCGAGGGGGGATTTAAAAAACTTCTTGAAATGTCTGTTTCCCATATGTTCCAGTTGATTGAAGGTATTATCCATCTACCCCTGTTCAGTTGGCATCTTCCATATGGTATTGTTGGCCCTCCTTCCATTGGAAAATTTATGAAAGAACTTTGTGTTGTCATCCCCAGCTTGAAGCCATATAGCTCGGCTTCTGAGTCTCCATGTCTCTTCCCGATCCAGCAAAATCTTGGATCTCTGGGCCTCCAAGCCCGTCAAATAGACTTTAGCTTCAATTGAGGTGTACCCTCTGCCATGGTCATCCGTCAGCTCGTCCATCTGGCGCTCAATGTCACAAAGAGTCTGATCATCCCTGGCATTTTTTTCTTTTGCCCAGATTATAGAGAGTCTTTTAAGATTCACCAAGTTATGACAGAAACCCTTTGCCACACAATGATCATTTGTAAGTGGGTGGTCTCTCCAATACTCAGTAACTAATCTGAGGTAATTAGGGTCCTTTAACCAGGTCGAATTCAATTTAAAGGAAAACCTAGGCTTTCTTAAAGGACTAGCCAGCTCTAAATAGATGGGGGAATGATCCAAAATCCCCCCAAAACCCACCCATTGCCTGTAATTTGTGAAGGATGCTATCAGATCTTCATGAATGAGAAAACGATCCAATCTTCTGCCTAATGCCACATCTCCGGTCCTTCTATTGTGCCAAGTCGAAATATTTTTGTTTATGGGGATATCAATAAGGCAATATTGCTCCAAAAGTTGTTCCATCTGGTCAGAGAGGGGGTCCAACTGAGAATCATGGCCCCAGGCTTCTTCATGTCCAATGGTAAAATTAAGATCTCCGCCTATTATAGTAGAGTTTTCAATCAAGGAGTGCCCTAATAGCTCATGCTAGAAGTCCAGTCTACTATGATTAGGTGCATAAATATTAATAATGTGGAGATTCCTTCCCAGCTCTGTGGAGAATATGTCCAGCCCAAGGAAACCATGTCCACCCCAAGACATATAGTTTTAATGGTACGGTAATTAACCCCCAGAGCAATACCCATCAATCGCCCTAAGAAATCCAAGGCATGAAAGCTCCATCCAGGCTTCATAGATTGTAGGGTCCGAGTAATATTCTCAGCCATACCAAGGGTCTCTTGTAGAAAAATGATATCACAAGGATCACAATCCAATAGCCTCTTCAGAGCTAATTTTTTGGAAGGGCTGGCTAAACCACTACAATTAAAAGAAACCCACTTCATGGGGGAACCCTAACAAGGTTTCCTATGCTCTAAGTACTCTTTCAATGGTGTTCTATCTGCCCAAGGCCACATTAGCCCCAAAAATATTAATGACTTTAGAAATCTCAGAGGGCCTCCCCTAAGAGGGTTTGGGCTCTGCAAGTGAGGATGACATGCCTAATCCAATCGATTCAGGGAGTACCAGGATATGAGGTCAGAGGTTGTAGGAATGCGATCCAGAGGCAGTGGAGGATACAAAAAGGTTGAATAGACCCAAAGAGTGAACAACGAGGGGGTTGTGGAAAAAATAGCCAGGGGGGGTCGAGCGAGCAATTGATATGAGTGGTGTTCATGCAGGGGATGGATGCAGAAGCAGACATGGAATATATGAAATTACTAAATTGGAAAAAAGAGGAACAGAGAGGAGGAGTAGTATCCATGGATGGTGTAGCCTTTACAACAGTCTGGGATCTAGTCATGGGTGGGGAGATAGGCAGAACCTGTGCAGAGCAAGTTGGTTCAGCAGCATCCCTAGCCGCATCCAATGGACTAGCTGGATGAGAGGGCTGATCCTCCACTTGTGGATCATTAGTCTACATGTGCTTCTTGCACTTTGTAATAAGAGGAGATGATGGCGAGACGAGTGGACATTCTTTGAATAGGTACCCAACCTTATGGCATCTTCGACATCGAAAGGGTACTCCCTCTTAATCCTAGATTTTCATGCGTGAATAATGTTGCCAATGGAGGGTGATATTCTTCTCCAATCCTTCTCTTGTATCAATATGAACCAAGATACTAGCCATGGTCATGTTTTCGGAGGATTCGTATGTCTTGTCGTGTTCCAGATAGGTGCCTAGGGAATTACCTATGTGAATGAAAAAAATCCTCCGACCAAAATTGCATTGGGAGCCTTGGAAGTTGAACCCAAATTGGCCCTACACCAAGTTGTTCTCTTTCTGGATCAAAAAGGGGATTCCATCTTTTAAGTAGTATTGGAGCTAGTTATATGTGCCAAAATCTCGAGAGGATCTAATAAGTGTACTCCTCCCTATGGAATCTGAGGGCAAACCACCCGCATGTGAGGACCTTGATCGAGGGCAATTATTTGAGAAGTGAATCCCAAATTTCCATGGTCCAGAGATGCAGATGCTCCGCAGAGTAGTTCTGCCCTCTAACTCGACCCACTAGGACCCTGTTGGCTGTGTCCACCACCTCACCCATTGTGAGGTCTTCCCCCAACGAGAGGTTAATGTCCTTGTCCGTTGCCTTAACACACTTCCCCTTCTTTGCTTTGATGGATCGAGGAGTTGTTGGGTAGTTTAGGAAGGGTCCCCTGATGCCCTGGTGAGTCGCCTGAGGGGACAATGGGGTGCTCTTAGGGATTGGGATAGACAAACTAAAGCAACCCAAGGGAATGGGGAAGCAATGCGAAGGACAATTAGGGTTAGGGTTTCCATTGCTAGCCAGAGTGGAAAAATGGGGAGTTGTTATCCCAGGCTGAGTGGTGCTGGAAAAAATGGGAGTGTCGGAAGGTGCAGATGGGAGGGGGAGATCAGGAAGCAGGGATTCAAAAGAGGGAGAAGGTGGAATGCATGTCATGATAAGGTTGAGGGTTTCCCAGGAGAGTGGGGGACAATCCAATCCAGAAGAGGCATCCAGAGCATCTGAGGGAGGCGGGTGGGGCACAGATGGACCAGAATGGTCCAAGGCAGGATTCTGAGTAGACAGCGGGTGGAGCAATGAGTGAAAAGAGCCAAAACCTGACACCACATGAGGGTGTGACCAAATCTCCTCGTAGGGATTTGGCTCAACTGAATAGTCGACAACATCTTGGTCTATTCCGACAGTTGAGTAGAGGACAAGGAATGATAACGACAATGCGAAAAGGTAGGGGTCAGACCGCACACTGTAGCAAAGGGTAGTCCGCAGGGAGAAGACAGTTAGGTGCAGTGACAGTCACGGTGATCACCACTGATGTTACCCTAGACCCCAAGGTGTAGCATCACAGAGTTCCAAAGCCATCACCTGCATGATCACCAACAATAATGTACTATATTTAAAAGAAAATTATAATCCAAGAAAAAGTAAAAATAATTCAACAAACTTACTTTTCAAATTATGAGCACATTTCCTCCAATGGTAATTCACCTAAATTCACACGACATATTATTGATTTGACTAGTTTTTCATCCTTCACTCCTTGCAATGTTCTCCAAGGTATGATAGTCATATCATCTAGAAGTTTCTTCATTTCAGGACTTGTCTTACTATTGGTACATATTATGGGTTTAGACTTCTTAACCTTTTGATTTTTTATGGCAATATTCTCCTAGATGTCGAAAATGTCATCAATCAATTCCCATATCTCCCCTGTTCTAAATGTCAACTAGAAAATGTTATCCATGCCTCTAAATATTTCTGAATTTACTTTGTCACCTTTTGATTTGATTTTATCCTCAATTTTATAACATGTTTCCATACAACATTCCTTTCGAAAGCTTAAACTGACTTTTGTCTTATCCCCACCACATTTTTCTACAAATTCATTATGAATAAATCTGACCCTTTGGATGAGATTCAAAAATTCTATACTCATTATCTGCATTATGATACCATGCCAATAAATTTGTCTCTATTTCTATTAAACCAACATAAATGATGCATTTCATTGTTTCAAAAAGATAGTTTCTAGGATATTCCTCGATCAATTGTCTTTTGGCCTCTACTGAATGGTTCCCTCCAATTACATTTTATCTATAGTCAAAATAATGTCCTATCAAACACCTCTTTGTTGGGAACTTGATTTGCATCAACAAGAACCACATAATCCACCACATGTGCATATGGATTGTACCTAAACAATGTTTTCAAATTATGGACATGTAGGTGATGTTCCTTTCTAATTTGATATTGAGATTGTCTTTCATCTGACCTATAGGCTATAGAATTGGGTGACATTAAGATCAAATGTTTTGCCACCATTAATTAATTTATTCTTCCTCAAGTGATTTCGAATGACATTTTGTTTTGTTTTCATAATGGCATCCTCTAAATCAGCACCTGGTGTTATGATTTCTTTGATGCCTTTAGAACTTTCACTTTTTTCTTCACTATTGTTTATGATTTTAACAGATTCACCAACTTTTGATTTCTTCTTCTTCCTAGTTAACATATCTTCTTCTACATAAACAATCTCCTCATCATCAAGTGGAAGAGAGACATCTGTGGAATTTTTATTTTTGGTGTTTTATTTCCTTTCTCCTTTTCAACAATAGTTCTAACCTCCTCGTCACTAATGGTAACATATTTTTGAGCTTCGGCTTCAGCTACAACTGCCACATATCCAAAAGAAACATGTTTACCTTTGTTAGATTGACCCATCGTATGGATTCTTTGATGATCCCCTATATGTACTATTGCAGTGTCATGGATTGTTGATCTTTGTTTCATTCTCCTTTCTTCTTTTGACTCTGTATGGAAAATGTTGATCACATTCATAATATTTGGCTCTACATAATAAATACCCTCCAGCATCATTGAAAGACTCTCACCAAAATCCTATCAAAGAAAATACAATATGTCATTGATCAATCATTTATAAAAAAGTTAATAATCCTTACAAGAATAGATAACGAATAAATATAAATAAGCATACTTACAATGTTATTTGAAATGTTGGATGAGATTTCTTCATACAATAGTGTAGATTCTTTATCTGTGTCATACTTGACCTTTGAGACATGATATCTAACATTTTCATGTGACTTGGGCAATTTTGCAAGAACATAAACTGTGTTTGAATTCAGCACCAAACATAGGTCTCATACTCTGCCTATCACCTCATATGGTTCACCCATGTAAATCATATCATAATATAGATAGATATATGTACTATCATTAGATTCAAAATCTTTAACATGCCATGTAAAATTTGTTTTTTTATTTCTCGCAAATTCATTCATTCAAAATTAATCTTTGGTGTACTTGATGGGCCAGTTGGTTGACTTTTACAATGTTTCTCAATTCGGGTATGTTCAACATTGTTTATAGCGCGTCCACCTTCAACTTTAGATGATGGAATTGTTGTCCTTGTTCCAGACATATTCACAAAGACCTTCCTTGATGCCATCTTCGTGAATATATATATATATATATATATATATATATATATATATAGATATAGATATAGATATAGATATAGATATATATATATATATATATATATATATATATATATATTAAAAAGACATATATTACTTAAAAAACTAAAAAATATAAATTAACAATATAATTATTGTTTTGAGGCTTCTGCGATCAGTGCTTTGTGTGTTGTTTTCTTCCGGAGTTCTCACATCTATGATTGTTTGTATCAACGATACAAACAATCATGGATGCGAGAACTCCAGAAGAAAACAATATAATTGTTATTTAAAAAATATAAGTATAAAAATAAATTAAATTATCTGTAAATTGTAAAAATTGTTATAAAAATTATATATATATATATATATAGATATATATTTTAAAATCATTAAAATAAATGTTATTAAATATAAATTAAAAAAATAATAATTTGTATATTATTATATTTAATATATATATATATATATATATATATCAGTTATGATATAAAAAAAGTATATATAAATTTTAATATGAAAAATTTAATATCAAATATTATATATATAACAATATATTAAAATTAAACTCAATTGTTTTTTATATTTAATTATATATTTTTTATTTTAATAATTTAAATGTTATTTTATAAAATAAAAATAAAAAAAATTGCCCCTCGACTTTTTGGTGGCTCGCTGCGGGGCCGAGGGCATAGGAGGGGTCTATAGGCAGCGCCCCCCGCCACCCTCAGCTAACGGCCAAAGGGCTGCAGGTCGATTCCGGGCTGCGTGCAACCTCCCACCCCCCTTCCGTCCGAGCCGCCAACCAGCAGCCAAACGAACGGGGGGGCAATTTTATTTTTTTTCAATCCAAATGTTTAAATAAATAAAAAAAACATTAAATTTAAATATAAATGAAAAAAAACTAATATTCATATAAAATAATAATGTTTTTTAATAATTAGATAAAAAAAACAATAATTCAATTTATTACAAAAAAGAAAATGTATAACTAATTAAAAATAAATTACAATTTTTAAAAATAAATTTTAATTTAAAAAAAAAAAAAATTCAGTTTGTTTTTTTTTTTTTTTAAATCAAGTGTAATAAAAAAAATCAATTAAAAAAAACACTAAAAATTTAGAAATAACAAATATATAACAAACAAAAAAATAGATTATTTATTTATTTATTTTAATTGAACATTTTTTTTATTTTTTATTTTTTTAATGCCAGAATTTCAATGCTCCCCAAACTAAATTAAGAAAAAATATATAGAAAAAAAATTAACACCAATTTTTCATTTCAAAAGCCTCAAAATTAAAAAAATTCTTAATTTTTCTCCTAAAAATCCTACAAAATATGACTTTTTTTTGTAAAAATATTTAAATAAAAAAAGTTTTCTATATGGAATTTCTCATAAAACAACAAATATTCCCCAAATTCCTCTTTAAATAGTCAAAATAGAAAGAAAATTAGCCTTTCAAATGCGTAAAACTCAAAATAGAAAGAAAATTAGCCTTTCGAATGCGTAAAACTCCCATTGAATGTGTTATCGATGACAATGCAGCTCCTCCGCAAAATCGCTCCAAACTTTTTAACAAGACCTAAAAGACTTGATGTGATGTGATGAATAGAAACAATAAATGTTATTTTATAGCGATGATTGTGGGATTGCTTTAACATTTCTCGAATGTGGGATTAAACTTAAAATTAAAAATAATAATTTATAGTTCATATTATAGTTTTACGTTAGTTTTAATTCATTGTGGGATAAAAATAAAATATTAATTATAAAAATTAATTTAGTTACAGAGTCAATGTTAAATAATTTAAATAGAAAAATTATTTTAATTTTGAAGAAATGCATTAAACGAAAATTTATGTCAATATTTTGAATAGAAACTTGAGCGAAATTTTTCAAGACCAAAAGTTAAGTAATATCTTTTCAGGTAAATTTTAGATGAAGATTTTGAAGGGAAATATTTCAAAACAAAATTTTTGGAGGGAAAATTTTCGGCGAAAGTTTTTGGAGGGAAACTTTGGAGGGAAAAATTTTGGCGAAAATTTTTGGGGGGAGGGGGGAATTTAGAGGGAATTTCTCAATCTCTAAGCTATAAATTGTCATTGGGAGAGAAAGCATTTGTATCATTCAACATCTTCTCGTTGAAGGTCATGGATTCTTCTGATAGTGAAGTTTTTATTTTTCTAGCATCGACATCTTCGTCATGCAACAACTATATATTGATTTTGATGAATGTAACAAGAATTCTTTCACTATGAATAGAGAGACAAATTTTCCACTTGGTCTTAATCCTAAGGATGATGAGAGAAAGCATTGATGAAGAACAGAAAAATAATTTCCTGTGAATAGAGAGTCAATTTTTCCCCTTCCTCCTAATCCTAAGGATTATGAGACCACCACTAATGAAGGGGGGATGAAGAATTTCCAGAGTCAAAGTTTACACATAGTCCTAATACTAAGGATTATGAGAGCACCACTGATGAAGGGGGGGATGGAGAATTTGCAAAGTCAAAGTTTCCACATACTTCTAATCCTAAGGATTATGAGAGCACCACTAATGAAGGGGGGATAAATAATTTCCAGAGTCAAAGTTTCAACATATCCATAATCCTAAGGATTATGAGAGCACCACTGATGAAGGAGGGGATGAAGAATTTCCAGAGACAAATTTTCCACATAGTCTTAATCCTTAGGATTATGAGAACAACACTGATGAAAGGGTGGATGAATAATTTCAAGAGTCAAATTTTGCACATAGTCCTAATCCTAAGGGTTATGAGAGCACTACTAAGGAAGGGGAGGGCGAGGATGAAAACTTTCTAATAAATAAATATTCAAAGTTTCCACTTAGTCCTAATCTTAAGGATTATGAGAGCATCACTGATGAAGGGGAGGATGAAGAATTTCCATTAAATAGAAATTTAAAGTTTCCACTTATTCCTAATCCCAAGGATTATGAGACTATCACTGATGAAGGGGAGGATGAAGAATTTCCTGCAAATCATAATTTGACTATGAATAGAGTCATATTTTTCACTTAGTCATAATCCTAAGGATTATGTGAGCACCATTGATGAAAGAGAGGATGAAGAGCTTCTTGCAAATGATAATTTTAGAGGCACAAATGTGAATAATGACTTTTCTCTAAGTGAGTGTTTCAAAGGCAGTCATGGTGATGACGAATTGAATCCTCCAATGGAGGTTTTCAAAAGTAGGGATGAAGATGGTGAAGAATTTTGTCTGAGTTAGGATTTCAAAAGCAGAGATGTTGGTAGTGAAGAATTTCCTTCAAGTGAAGATGGTAATGAATATTTTCCAAGCAATGATGGTGATGAATTTTCTAACTATGTTGACAATGATCATAGTCAGTATAATATTCCCCCTAATGACGATGAAAATGCTTCTACGTAGAATAATGAAATGAGGGAGATGTTGCAAGAAAATATTGTATCGAGGAGTAGGAGTGGACCTTTTCATATCAATAAAAAATATTCAAGTTATACAAGGTTTAGGACAAAATATATCACAAGTAAAAGTTCAATCAGTGATCTAATTTCAAGTGAATGTTGTCGAAAGGATTGCTTGAAACATATGGATTTCAAGTTTTCTTTGTAGAAAAGGAAGAAATATTTGTCAATGAATAAAAGCATGAAAAATTCATTTTTAGTGGGTTGCATGCAATCTACACTAGTAGGTTATGATTATCATATTGGGAATGTATTGATTTGTAAAAAGCCTGTCAAAATGTTGCATTCAATTGGTAATTTTCATTTGTCAAGAATCCAAGAAAGATTGGAAAAAGATCCTACGTATTATTCAGAAGTATGTTATAAAAGAGAGGTTGAACCATCAACAATCACTGCAATGTCATGGATGAAAGACTTCTTTTCAAAGCATGGAAAATTTTAAAGATGGAAATTTATTTTAAAGTTTAAAAACCTTTGCGAATCTCACTAGTACATAATATGCAATTTGTAAAATATTTGGAAGAGATTTTGTAAAAGTAATCAAATTTCTAATAATTTTATATAGTCTCTATATAAAATTTTCGCGAATTTTAAGGGTCATTTATATGTTGTTGGATTATATGTTTTAATTATGAAGAATTCATCTCTTTAGAATATCCACAATGCAATCAGCGGGGCTTCGCTGGGGGAGCAATATCATACCACATGGGTTCATATTGGGGGATATATATGGAGTAAAGGATTTTCATATTGGAAAATATAAAAAATGGAGCTTAAAGTTAATTAGAAAATCTAAAGGGGTAAAATATTAATGAAAAAATAGATACCTACAATATCTAGTGAATCCTTGGTGAATGTAATAATGAATTACAAAAATAAAATGTTTGTGATATTCAATCTACGAAAGTTGATATTTTGATTAAAAGTAAATAAATATTAGAAATTAATGTTGATTTTTAAAATTATATAGTGATATTGCCATGATATTATTTATTGTTATAATTTGGTATAAGATAGTTTTAAAATTGTTGAAATTTTATTGCTTCATTAAAAGGGACACTTCATTTTGATGGTTGGCTTTTAGGTTTTTGTTGCAATAGGATAAGTTGTCTTAGGCTAAAATTTGAAAGGAGCTATAGTTTTAGCATTTGAATTAAAAATTACTCTTAGAATAATGAATCTTTCATTTACTTGTTCATTTTTTAAAATTGTTTTAGTCATATAATTTTTCCATAATTTCATGGTTGAAATATGTTAAAAACTTAAGCTTTTTAATTACATGGTTGAAAATTTGTCAAAATCTTAAGGCTTTCCTGAATTATGATATTTTATCTTTAATGCTATTGATGAAAACAATTATAATTTGAGGGTTTTTTAGAGTCAAGATATTTTATCTTTAACAACATGAATAGAAATTATTGGAATTATGAGATATGATATTTTATCTTTAACATCATGTCCGAGAATTGTTGGAATTTTACAGTTTTTCAAATTCCCGATATTTATCTCTAATTCAATTCCTAAAAGTCTCAAAATTTTAACCCGGTTCTTTTTTTGTTGCAACATTAACACTTATTTTTTTGAGGGTGTTTTTTTCATCCATTTTGTAAAAAATAAAATGGTTTTTACTTCCATTTTAAAAAAATGTTGAAACTTTATCCTAAAAAAATTATCATTTTGGCATACACAATTTTCGTTTTTTGGTTGTTTTTATTTTTTTTGGGGTTTTTGGTATAGAGTACCCGTTTTGAGGTAATAGTTCTCATTTGATCAGTTACTATGGTATACATAACTGTCATAATAGCAACATAAATACTCATGAAAGTACATCCATGTAGACCACATATAATCCATCAAAATTCTCATAGAAATACAGGGAGAAATAACTTTTCATTAATGATTCAAAATCCAAACTCGAGATGGTACTTCCATGTTCCACTCGACCGTAGAATGGTTGAGCCAAATCTCTCTTTAGTCATTCACCCACATGCCATATTCCAAGCATGAATGTGGGATCTCATAGAACACATCAATCAAAAGCCATCCAAGGCCTCTAGAAGTCATCCACTTCAAGCCATCAAACAATGATTCAACCTCACCGTTGGACATCACAAAACCATCATTAGATCGGTCTCTATCCCAGCCATCCAGGGCTCTAGAGAGTTTGTTCCAACCAAGGCTCCAGGACCAGTAACTCAACCCACAACTGTTGTTGGGCTCTAGAGCGTTTGTCCAACCAGGGCTCCAAGGCTAGTAACTCAACCCACCAAGGGCTTTAAAGCGTTTGTCCAACCTAGGCTATGGGACTAGTAACTCAACCCAAGCTATTACAAGGCTCCAGAGCGTTTGTTCAACCAAGGCTCCAGGAACTAGTAACTCAACCCAAGCTAAGGAAACATGAAAACCAACAAAAAACAAACAATAAAAGTAAGCCCTCAATCACCATGGGTATCTAGGAAATGGAAAGGCTAAGCAATCTACTGTCAATCCCGATCATCCTCCATGCTAATAACAGATCACAACCAACAAATCACATGCACATTCCATGCATGCCAAAAATAGTGAAGGAAACATATATGCAACTCGGTACCTGTAAGAAAAATACGATGTAACGATTGATCCTGATGCCTTCTTGCGCTTTCCTGCTCATACTTTTCCTTCTTGCTCCATGAATCCAAGTATGCCACCCCCTCTAAGAGTGCTCGAAGAAAAATCCAAGTCTCCAAGAGTATGAGAGAGAGAGAATAATGAGAGAGCTCCAAAACTGAACTAAAAATGTTATCAATTGATCCTTAGAAGCCTTTTTATGAATGAGGCATCTATTTTCTTCATTTCCATTATTTTCCTTCAATTTCCTCCTCACATGAAACCTGTGACCTTTCACCTCCTTTTTCTTCTAATTTCCATTATTTTCATAAATAAATGTGTCAACAATGTCATTTTTCCTTTCCAAATCCTTAGCCATTGCTTTTGTCTATTTCCTTAGCCATAAACAATCACAAGTGATTCCCATCACTAGGATTTTGCCCAACATTCAACTTGGAATAAGTGTTCCATCTTTTGTGGTTGTTATTTTTCATTTATTTACTTTTATTACATGCAATTTTCATTAGGGTTGTTACAAGGCCTCTTCAGGAAATTATAACATAATAGTGGAAATAATAAAATAATAGTAGATTATGTCATCAAATTTTAGAGGAAAAACACTCGTTGGATGCAAAAATTGATTCCTCATCCAAGGCATACCCATGTTTCATACTTTCGATGGACCCTACTACACGAAAAATTAGAAATACATTAAAAACGTGATTGCAATCATGTTTTTTCATGTATTTCTCATTTTTTGTATAGCAGGGTCCATCAAAAGTATGAAACATGGGTACTCCTTGGATGAGGAATTAAATTTTACGTCCAATAAATGCTCCCACTTGAAATTTTAGTAAAACCTTAGGGAGATAAGTTGAAAATACGAGTTGAAAAAGTAGTTTTATTATTTTATTATTTTTAATCTTTTTACTTTTTTACTCCAAAAATGGTGAATCATTCCCCATGGTTGACATCATCATCTTGAATCCTATTAGTTATTATAAAGTTTATTTTGGTTGTACATTTTTCTTAGGAGACCCATTTTAGACCTCAAAATTCCCCTAGTGATAAGTACGGGATGAACTCAGATACAGTGTAGGTAATAATATCAAGGCCTGGGCACAATATTCAAAATAAGAAAACCCTTGAGAGTTGAGATGGACCTGCGTGTCGATCACAAAATTAATATGGATAAATACTTAAATTATTCTTGAAGGGCAATGTTATAGTCACACCTATTAATCTCTAACTTCTCTTCAACACAAAAATCATCCTCAAAATATAGGGTGAAGCAACTGGAAAGAAATACATCTCCAAATTTAAACCGACCTTTTATATATAATAATAACCTGTCGTGCTTCTACCAGTTATTGCCCTTGAAAGCTCCGATTGGATGAAGTTCCATTCTCAGAGAAAGGGCCAGGATTTTAATTAAAAGGTCGAGTATTCACGGTTTTAGGACACTATGTTTAGGAATATACACGCGATATGAGACCAAAATCCCAGAAATAAAATTACCAAAATTGAACTTAGGTATATCTATGTTCTTAGCTTCCAAAACTTGAAGATAGGCACAGTAAATAAAATATTTTTCTTCGAGGAAAACATTTCTCATCATGTTCTATTTTATTTCTAAAAATAAGATATGGTACTATGGTGATCCAATCAATCCATGCTATAATCTCGGAGATCGCTTGGTCCCTCTTCAATTTGCAATGCCTAGGTACCCACTTTCATTCAAACACTCTAGAAACTCAACCCGTTATGGCCAAGAATGCTCCAAAGAACCTATCCCCAAATATCCCGATGGCTTCTTCTTCAACCATAATTTTCTTTTTCCTCCTAGATTTCACAAAATTAAATCTTCATTATTTTTCTAACTTTTCCTGATTAAGCTTTTGTACAACCAAGGATAATTTTTGGTCAATTTCAAAACACTCTTTTCCAAAGGTGAAATCTTGCACTTGATTTCCTTTATTTTTCTTTCCTCATTTTCTTGATTATTTCCCTTTGAAATGCGAGTTTTTTATTAGATTTTTCAATCTAAATCTTTGATTAAATATCGGTCATGTCTCCAATTAAAAGTCCAAACTTTTCTTCTCTATATTTTTGTTGAGGCCAATGCCTTCGTTGAAGACTAAATCAACTGGCTCTGACACAATAGCTTCTTTGAAGGGCAAATCAATGGGCTTGCTCTAAACGCTTTCAGGCTCTGTCTGGGACAAAATTTTGACCTCGAAACCCTCTTTGAAGCCCTCTCCTTCATTTATTTCCTTTGCATGGATCTCTAAAAATTCATTGTCCTAAGATTGGATGTCCCACCTTCACATTCTTTTCGAGTTTTTTGTTGAACCCATAAGTTCCTCTAGTGAATCCTTAACACTCACCCATCAAACACAATATATGGATATGTCAAAGGCACATTCATTAATTATATAATTGCAGGATAACTTCATCCATTAAACACTGAATATTGAGAGGCCCCTTAGAGTTAGAATTCGTGAGGTCATTAGAAAAGTAGGGATGCTATGGTTTATTAACTGTGATCTACAGATCCCTGGGCATTTCTATGCTACCTTAGTAAGTGTATTTTTAGATGTTTCTATCAACCTTGTCCATCTGTGCTTGTCATGTTTTGGAAGTAAGGTGATAAGACTTATGAAGTGAGAGTTATTGGAAGTGAGGGTGATCAAACTTATGAAGTGGTTGTATGCATACAAATTTTAAGATGGTGTGGTCAATAAAAAGCTCTTTCTATGACCAAATGGCAGAAATTATATGGTTTTTCCCACTTTATCATGATAAGTTGAATTTGTATAATTGCACAACATCCACATTGTTTGGTGGAGAAACGTAGTCATTTTGTAGATGCCCTTTAGATTCATACTCCAATTCATTGAAAATTACAATTGCACGTGACCTTTTGTTGCCCTTTCCATGCAATGTAATAAGTGCCCTTAGAAGGACGCCATTGCTGCTTAAACACCACAAGTGGCTCATTCTCCATTAAAATGGCTAGATGCCTTGAAGGATGTGTGGTAGTTTCTGTGAAATCGTAATTTCAAGAGGAAGATAAGTATATTCGTTATTTCCTAGATGGTACTAGTGTCCCTGTGCTTTCTGTCGACCCACTTATGCCAGTCTCTTAGCCTGTTTCCAACAATAGCGAGTGCTCGTATCTACTATAATGGTTGGACCAATAGAGGGTAGCCACATCCATCCTATTTGTTTCATTCGACAGTGAGACGTTTCTTTGTAGAGAACAAGTTTGTGAGATGGCACTAGGGTTGGAACTGAGCGGTCTAGCATTTCTATGGTCTCTTCGTTCTCTAGAGGCAGACCCACTGGGGCTCCACCCTGTGGGATTCCATACTCGAACACAGAACATGGGGTTTGTGACCACACCAGGTGGTTTTACGCCATGGAAGCGCTGAGCTTTAGACCCATTCTCTGTTGGAATGGGTGATTGTCGAGGTAGGATGGCTTGAATCACGTGGTGCACTCAATCACATGCATGATGGAAGACACCTTAAATGACAGAAATCTCGCTTAGACCTTTTGAAACATACAACCCGACGATTCATTATTTCACGTGGTAAAAATTTATTAGATAGAGGAGGACAAAAATTGAAAGATCTCATTATTATTTTTTTTCCAGCCCAACCCACTTTCAGTGTAAAAATTCAAACATAAAAATAAGAAAAAACTATAAAAAACATATATATATATATATACCATATATATATATATATATATATATATATATATATATATATATATATATATATATATATATATGCTCGCCACCCCTGCCTAGCCGCTAAGGGGACGTGGACCAAGGCAAGGGCCATTGTATCAAGAGAAAAGAGCCAAAGGAGATCTAAGGTTTCAGAGAATCTACAGCTACAACATGCATAACATAAGAGATTTTTTTAGGGGGCAATGACAGTATTGCAACCCCAGTGCTACTGAACCAACGTTATAATGCACAAGAGGTGCCACTACACACGCATTCCAACTACCCGACTTAAAGCTCATCGCAAGCATGTGACCGCCCTATTTCCAAGGGTACATGCATGAATGAATAAATGGTTTTTAATGATGTCCACGAGACCTCACGGTCTAAGAGACCACCAACTAACACTTACACCATATTCAGATTATTTTCCATGTTGATTCTGTTGTTATGGATCTAGAGAAAGAAATTCTCTATTTTGTGAAGTCTTGCCTCCTCAAAAATCCGTGTTCACCTTCAAATTGTTATCAAACTAACAACAAATAACTTCATACGCTGCACACTCTTTGAAAAAATTCCATTCTATTTTTACCACCCCTCCGCTCCAAAAAATGCGAATTCATTCTTCCAAATCTTCTTTAGGAATCCCCGTTTACCACCTCCATACCACCTCCATATCTCGAGAGCAGCGTTAGTAACGTGGGCTCCCCTTATTCAAGCCGCATTAGTCATCATAGAGCCCTATTGGTGATCTCGTGGGCAAGCAAGCTTAAAGGGTTTGAAAAAATTGTTGCAAATGTTTATGAAAAAGGGTAAGCTCGTGAAACATGGAAGAAGTTTTATTAAAGGGATTTTATAAAGGTTAAAGGATTCTTGATTCGAAACTTATCTTTTATAAAAGGAATTTTTTTTATAAAGGATAAAGAAATTTTTTTAATGGAAATGAGATTTAAAAAAAAGGTTTATTAAATGTGAAGCCTTGTCGTTTTGTTTTAAAGTATTTATTAAAAGGGAAAGTTGTAAAGGTGCATAAAAGTATATGAAGTTTTATGAAGGTATATTAAAAGTTTATTGAAGGTTTTTATTAAATGTTTTTAAAGGTAGACGTTTTAAAGGTTTAAAGAGTTTGAAGGAATTTTTTTTTAGGGGATTCTTTTTAGTTTTAAGATGCAGTGAAGGGATTTATCTAAGTTTTATAAAAATAGGGGGAGGGGAATGAGAGGTGTAAAGGTTGTCAATTTGTAAAAAAAAAAAAATTCTTTCAAGCTTGAATTTGTTGGGTTCAAAAAAATGCTTCTTTATTATAACGATACGTGATTTGGTGAAGATTGTGCCTTACAATGATGCATATTAAAAATCATATTTTTTGTTAGCACACTCGACTGTTAAGGAGAGGCCCAGTAGGGTGAGGTACGTTAATGACTCGACCTATGGGAGAGGTACGTCAGTGACTCAACTTACATGAGGAAAGAAGCCGAAAAGCAGAAGGTGAA
This sequence comes from Pinus tabuliformis, assembly GCA_031772625.1. Taxonomy (NCBI): domain Eukaryota; kingdom Viridiplantae; phylum Streptophyta; class Pinopsida; order Pinales; family Pinaceae; genus Pinus; species Pinus tabuliformis. Next base: position 587,295,814 of record CM062804.1, read on the forward strand.
TGATAAGTGAGAGATGATAGTCATGGGTTAGAAATGAAAACTCAAGCATATCAAAGGAAGAAATTGAAAAGAAGAGGAAAATAGCATTTTCATGTTTATAAAGGTTCATGCCACATCTAAGGAACCCAAAGAAGTTTAGCAAAAGATGAAGAAGAGATCAAAGGTGATTGGTGTAGCGTGGATCTGCTACAAACTCCTATGTTTACTGGTAAAAATTTTGATTTTTGGGTTGTCAAAATACAAACTTTTGTTCGATGTAAAGAGTTAATTGAGTACTAGTCTAATAAACAATAAGATGAAGTATGTGATGCTTTACTATTTGATTTCATAAAACATGCATTGGATGATAATTTTTTATGCAAGGTATCAAAATCTATATCTTCTCACGAATCATGGAAGATCCTAGAAGAAAAATTTGGTACAAAGGAAAGTGGCATGTAGCAACAAGTTGTGTCACAATCTGTTGAAGAATCAATAGACAAGTCAACAACAGGTCTTAGAGTAGATGAGAAAAACCCTAGGAGGAAAATAGAACTTGGAGATTGCCACTCAAAGGTGGATGATGGTTGTGAAGACTATAAAAGTGAGACCCATTATGTAGACCTGCATATGGATGAAGAAGACGCATAAAAGATTGAAGAGAGAGAAGTTGAAGCCTTTGTGTGTGAATCATAGCAAGAGCATATCATGTGGATGGCGAAGATGATGGTGAATCCCATTGTGAAGAGGCATTTAAGTTTGAGAATGACAAAGAAATTTTGTCATACGACGTAATGGTTTGTAAAGCTGACAATGAATCTCTCGTGAATTCAACAGTAACTGATGAATTTGGTGAAGTTGAAATTGTTAATGAGCACAGGCATGCTTAGATATCCCACCATAGGGTGGATGAACATTTTGTTAATGACATTTGTAGTATATTTTTTTAAACAGAGATTGATCATGGAAATATGGTAAGTTCCATGTTTGATGAATAATTGAAGGTTGAAGTTTCCACTATAGCAACAAGTTGTGAAGAAAATTGCTCATGAAGCAATGTGTGAACTAGAAACAACTAAGTTTGGCATAGATAAAGTTACTAATGGAGCAAAAAGTGCTTTGGTGGATCCAACAATTGAAATTGTTGATGCTAAATTTGATGAAGAACAATTAATTGATGATGAGTGGTTGCAGAGGATGCAACAAAAAGAACACATTGATATGTTGTTATTTGGTGAGAGAATCCCACTTGTGTGTGGACGCCAAGTAGAAGACACCTTCTTTGCAACAACAAATGTTGGTAAATAAGTGGAAGAGAAAGAAAATAAGGAAGAGAAGGATGAAAAGGAAGAAGAAGAGGAGAAATCTCTCACTACAAAGCATAATGAATATGTTTATAATATTGATTTTGAGTGTGCAAGTAATAGGATAACAATACAACTAAAAGAGAAGATGAATATAAAGATCTAGGAAAGGACAAGGAAGTTTATGAAGATGAAGAAGAAATCATTGAAATAAACATTCAACAATGGAGTCAAGAAGAGATCAAATTATGCTATCGTGAAATATGGAAGAAAGAAGTTTAGGAATATGAAGCGCAAGAAGTAGAGCAATGAACACAATTTGAAGATGAAGAGTTGTGGCAACAATCCATGGTTGAACATATCTTTGAAGAGGAAGTTGTAGAAGATAGGCTCAAATCATTTTTCAAAACAAATATAAAATAAGTCAAAGAAAAATTGCAAAAATAATAAGTGAAGAAATATGGAACTTACATCAAGAAATCGCAACCAAGAATTAAGAATTTTCAAGGGTATATAATTTGGAAGAAATAAAAAAGAAAACCTAGCATTGTAAAATATTTTTGAGTCAATTTTTTATTGTAAACCTAGCTGAGACTTAGACTAGCAGACATGTTCAAGTTATGATTAAGTCAATTTTGATTGTAAGCATAGCAGACATAGTTGAGTCATGATTAAGTTAAGGTTAAGTCATACAACCATAGTTAAGGGGGAGTGTTGGAAATAGTAATTATTCCCATATTGAAGCAATTCATGAAGAGATGAGTTGAGTTAAGTTGAGTCCAATATTGTAAGTTGAGTGTGAGTTTGCACGGAGCAGTTAGTTGGAGAAAAGGAAAGTCAAGTTAGAGTTTGCATAATTCCATATTTAGTAAATGTGGTCTTTATATACTTGTGGTTGGGTCATTGTAATGTGTGAAATCCAAGAGGAAAATAGAGTGTTGAATCACGTCTCGATGGATGTAATGAGAGAGATTTATGAATAACAATTTATTTTGTGTGAATTGTGTGTTTTTCCTCCTCTGCATTTCCATTAGCTTGAATTTTACCTTTGCCCCTTTCTTATTTATATAGGAGGTGTTGTTACTATTGGGGAAGCAATTAAGTGGGCATGAGTGATCACCAGTAGCAGGGAATGATTCAAACCTATGAGGCCCAACAAATTCCCTCTCCTACAATAATCAATTCCAAAGGGTTACTACACAAAGCAAGTCATAAATTGACTTCTTATCAAGAAACAAACGAGGTTCATTTTAATGCCTATATAGTAAACAAAATAGCCTTAGATTTGTTGGCCTTGATGACTCTCCACACCAAGTGAGGATGAAAAAAATGGACTGCAGTAGCACAAAAGAGAAAATAAAATTAGAGAAGAATAACAGTATGCACAAGTATGAACAGAGCTAGACCCAGAAGCACCAATAACATTGCAGAAAATATAGTTAATAAAGTTGCAATTAACCCCAAATTCTATCTATAATTGGATGTTCATAACACTTGACACCACTAGCCATAACAGGATGTTCATATCACTTGACACCATGGGCTATAATTGGATGCTCGTGTGTCTAACATGACCACCACCTACCAAAATAAGATGTTCTTATGCCTAGACTAGAAACCACTTTCCATTCCTATCTAGATAAAGGATGGCATGTGTGTTAGTCAGTGATTGTTTTTTCCCTTGCCTTGAATTACTCTCCCCGAAGATGAAATGGATAGGCAACGTTCCCCTCCTAGTTTATTTTGATTTTTTTATTATAGAATAACGAGTGAATATACCTATTAGATGGGGGCAAGTGGAAGGAAAAGGGGAATATCATTCCCCATCCATCAACATTGCAAACCCATAAAAACTAGAATCCCCTTTCTTTATCTCAGAGGGTAAGTTTAATGGATCCAATATAGCTTTTTTTGCTTGTGATATGCGTTGGATATATCTAAAAAATTTATTTTCCTTTCTATTCTATTTGATAGAAAAAAAAATCTAGATGGAAATTCCATCCTTGTCATTTAACTTGAACCCAATATTTGGTCCAGTAGCATAGCTAGAAACAATACCTCGCGATGCACCCCTACCTATTTCCCTACTCATTTTAGAAGTCGAAACAAAAATTTTAGGCAATTTTGCAGTGACTTTGCTCTCATATCTAAGCTAGGAGACACACACCTCTCTCTTTTGTGGCGGTAAGGAATAAAAACATTCAAAACAAAAAAATTTATTGTGGAGAAGGGGCATGTGCACCCCATGCAAGTTTGGCATATATAAAATACAAAATACAAAATAAATAATGATAATATATATAATAAAAAAATTACTGCCTAAAAATGCACTGCCTTTACATCAACACATGTGTCCACCTCTGTAACAACCCCTGGTTGATTTTCTATGTAAATAAAATAATACCAAGTACATGGGACACATATTCCAAGATGAATGTCAGGAAAAACATAGTGATGGGTATCACTGGTGATTAATTAATGGCTATGGAAATTGTCAAAGGCAAAGTGGCAATAATTGGCATTTTATTTATGAAATGAAGGAAAATAGTAGAAAGTGAAGAGACACATATTTTCATGAGAGGGAAATTGAAGGAAAAATGAAGGAAAATGAAGAAAATAGAGGCCTCAATGATGAAAAAAAAAGGTGTATGAGGATCCGTTGCTAGCCTTTTGACAATTTTTGGGTGGATCTCTCTTTTATTCTCTCATTCTATCATACTCTTGCACACTTAGAGTATTCTTGGAGCACTTTGGCATACATTGGATTTGGAGAAAGAAGGCAAAGGAAAGAAAGAAAGCACGAGGGAACATGTGGATTAACAACTATAGTAGGGTGCTTTACAGGTAACAGGTTGCACGTTTGATTTCCTTGTTGAATTCTGGATGAATGGTATAAACATGTGAATTTCTAGTTATGTGCTATCATTGGCATGGATATTTTCCTCGATTAACAATGGTTTTATCCTTGCCTTTCCATTTCTTGAATAACCATGGTGTTGTGGGTTTTTCCTCTTGATTGTGTTCTGATTGGTGCTCATAATTCCTTATGGATGTGGGTTGGGACAAATACTTTGGAATCCCTGGAACAACTTGGGTTGAGTTACCAGTCCTAGAGCCTAGGTTGAGACAAATGCTATGGAGCCCTTAGTGGGTTGAGTTACTAGTCCCTGGAGCTGGGTTGGAAAAATGTTGTAGAGCCCTAGAAAGTTGTGGGTTAAGTTACTAGTTCCTGGAGCCCTATAAAACTTAGGTAGAGAATGATCTAATCGGTGTTAGTGATGTTCAACCGTGGAGGTGGAATCAATGTGGTTGAGGGTTAAGGTGGTTTCTCTCTGGAATCCCTGGACTGGTTTTGTCTTGGTTCATTTAATGAGATTCCACATTCATGCTTGGAATATGGCGTGGGGGTGATTGGATGAAAGAGAGATTTGCTTCATTCCAATCTATGGTCAGGTGGCATGTGGAAGTCATTGACTTGATTGGTATTTTCACATGTTAATATGAGACATTTCCCTATTATGATTTATGAGCATTGATAGTGATTATGCTGGTAATATTATGGCTAAGTTACCATGGTTTCTATGCTGGTTATTTTTTGGCTATATGTTGTGTATCATTTATGGCTCTTGTCATGAATTGTTTAGTTATTGATTGGTTGATGAATGTACGGAATAATAGTGTTGTTGCAACTATGTGGAGAGGTCATAGGTCCTTCTTAGTGATTCTTAGATGAATCTTAGACTACTATGATTAGATATGTACTCATGACATGTAGCTTACATGTTTTTCATGTGTTTGAAGAAATTTCTAGTGTGTTCTAGGAAGTATAAGTAAAGTTTTGGCTTCAAGTTTGAATGTTTAGCTTTGTCATCATGTCAATAATGATTCTAGAAAGTCTTAGGAAGTTATGGGAGTGGTCTATAGGTTGGCATAGAATTGTGGCTCAGATCTTAGGATTGCACCCTCTAAACTAGGAAAGGAGGCAGTGTTGTGTATGTGGTTGGAGGCCTATAACTGCATCCATGCCTTGTAATGTGTGTGGATAGGATTCTAGGTCCATGAAGAAGAGCCCCAACTCAAGGTTTGGTCAACTAGGGTGATGTTTTGGCCCTTGAGTGTCTTGTAGCCTTGAGGGATGTTGTGAGTTGTCAGTTTGTGGTCAATTGTATGCCCCACTTCCTTAACTAGAGTTTGGAGTTTGGGTCATGTCATAGTAACTCTTCGTCTCATGTTTACCCTGGCAGGTTAGTGAAATTGGGAAAATGTGGGAGGGGTGGTTATAGATTGGTATCAGAGCTTGTAGTTTCAAACACTTGGAATAGATGGGCGAGATGTGATTGTTATGCATGAATTGCGATGGTCATTGTTGCAGTTGGTGTCATCATGTTGAGGTTGATGATGTTTATAATGAGATGATTGATATGTTGATTTCATTATATATAAATATGTTGTGCTACTCTAGATTAACTGTATAGACAAGATAGCCTCCCCTGAAATTCACTAAGGTAAATTTGGTTATTTTTATATTTGGTTATTTGTCATGGTATGTTTGTATGAAGTAGAAGATCAGATATTATAAGAAAAATGGTGGATTACAGTTCACATGACTCCCCTTGTAGATCAAATGGACAACAAAGATATGAGTAACCTCCTAACGTAACAGACGCCTTGATAAGTTTAAAGGTAGATATCATAAGTTGTAAGGCAGATAATGATAGAATCATTCAGTCATAGGAAAGAATTGCCAGCGCATAGGAAAAGAAATCAGAGTTCAATGTAGTGATTCTTTAGAGTTTATCAAATTTGTAGCGATATGGATAGCCAAAAATTAGTTATGGAAATGAGGAAAGGATTGATGGGGTGTATGGTAGTAGATCTCATGGAGGACACAAGTCAAGAAGGGATGACATGGTTAGAGGTGGTAGATGGATGGATACACCTGACAAGAGAGGTAGTGGTTATGGGTTCTATTCTAGTTCTGGTTCAGAGAGACAACGTGGTCATCATTGTTATCATCCTTACAGGAGGAATGAGAAGAAATAATTGTCGAGTGAGTTTAAGAAATCCAAGCCTATTACCTTTTATGGAGAGCTGAAGAAATAGGAAGATGTTGAAACATGGTTATTAGGGATGAAGAAGTTCATCGAGCCGCATAATATACAATGAATATGAAAGTCAAGATAGTTATTTTCAGTCTTAAAGGAAAGGTAGACATCTGGTGGGAAGATGTGAACAATGTCAGAGGTATTACGATAGAGGAGTTGAGTTTGCATGAGTTCAAAAGACTCTTCAAGAAGAAGTACTTATCAAAGAGATACAATGATGATAAGGATATTGATTTATATGAGTTGAAGATGAGATCTATGATGAACAAAGAGTATACAACTAAGTTTTTGGAGTTATTAAGGTATGTAACATATCTTAAGGATGAGAAAATGAATTTCAAAGGCCCGTTAGTGGATTTCCATTAGAATTTAAGTACCATATTGAGGATGCTGAGCCTAAGACATTAGAAGAAATAATTGGGAAGTTGAAACATTGTTGTGAGCAGTATAAGCATAAGATGAATCCTAAGCAAGGTTGGAAAGGTAATGATATGACTAATGGAAAATGGAATAATAAGAGAGGAAGACCTTAATATGCATGTAACAAGGACAATGCAACACGATACAAGAAATTCAATGCAATTAACAAAAGAAAGGGGTTTCATTCTCAAGAGAAGAACAAGGGTGATGGAAGGAAGCCTTTGCAGTGTTGGACTTATGTTGTATATCATCGTAGGAGAGATTGTCCAAAACATCAGGTTGGTCGATCACATATTTACAATGCTCAGGAGGCACAAAAAGTTGGGGATGTTGGACAAAGTTTTCCATGAATTTATGCAAGATTTGATGATAGGGAGACTGATCAGCATACGTCTATTATTGAGATGGAAGGTAAGATTTCTGATCAAGTTGTTTTCTATCTTGATTGACCCTAGATCTAACTATAGCTATACCAGTCCTGACTTGGTGGATAATTGTTTCTTGAATAACAAAGTGCATGCAAAATCTTGGCTAGTTTAGTTGGCTATAGGTACTAAGAAAAGAGCTCATCATTGGGTAAGATTTATGCATTTGAGTTGAACAACATGTCTACATCATCACATCTAAATGTGCTTGTGTTGGGATCATACAATATGTTGTTGGATATGGATTGATTATACATTCATAGGACTAAGGTAGATTTTTATGACAAGGCTATTGAGTGCTTGAATGATGATGGAAAGAGGATAATCTTGCAAGGTAAGAAGAAGCCTACATCAGTGAGAATGATTAAAACTATGCAGGAAAAGCGCAGTAGCAAGAAATGGTGAGTATTTATTGCAGTTCATATTTCTAGTGAAAAAGGGAAGGATGTTGAGGATGATGAAGTTTTAAAAGGGTATCTAGTTTTGCAGCAATTTTAGGATGTATTTCTAGCAGAGATTTCAGAGTTAACGCCTCATAGGGAAGTGGAATTTTCTATTGAGTTGATGTCGAGAGCAACACTAGCATCAAAGGCACCTTACAAGATGTGCACTACAAAACTAGTGGAATTGAAGTTGAATCTTTAGGAAATGCTTGATAAGGGATACATTAGGCCAAGTGTGTCGCCTTAGAGGTGCACAAGTGTTGTTTGTGAAGAAGAAGCATGATACTCTCAGGTTTAGCATTTATTATAGGTAGTTGAACAAGGTGACGATTAGGAACGTGTATCCTTTGTCACGGATTGAGGGTTTGTTTGATTAGTTGAAGGGAGAAACAATGTTCTTGAATATTGACTTGAGATCAAGATATAATCAAGTATGCATCAAAGAAGAGGAAATCTACAAAACCACATTCCATACTAGGTATGGACATTATGAGTTTGAAGTAGTTCCCTTTGGTCTTGCTAATGTTCCAATTACTTTCATGTGTTTGATGAATAATATGTCGCATCATTATCGTGAAAAGTTTTTTATAGTATTTATTGATTATATATTTATATATTCTAAGAATGGTGAAGAGCATGCAGAACACATAGAAATAATGTTAAAATTGTTGAGACAACATTAGTTGTATCCCAAGGTTGGTAAGTGTAATTTCTTTCATACAAAAGTTCATTACTTGGGACATGGTGTTTCCAAGGAAGGTATAGCAGTGGACCCATAAAAGATTAGAGATATCATGGAATGAGAAATTCCTAGGAATGTGGATGAGGTCAGATCATTTATGGGACTAGCAGGTTATTACAAGTAGTTCATCAGGAACTTCTCATTAATTGCCTATCCTATTACATCTTTGTAGTGAAAAGGGTGGAATTTTGAATGGACTAATGAGTGTGAAACTAGTTTTTAATAGTTGAAGCATTTTCTCACAAATGCTCCAGTATTGAAGATTGAAAATCCAGACAAAGAGTTTGTGGTATCTATAGATGCTTGCAAGAGAGGACATGGTGGTGTCTTGATGCATGAAGGAAAGGTAGTATGCTATGAGACAAGGAAGTGGATTGAGCACGAGAAGAACTATGTGGCTCACGATCTTGAGTTGGAAGCTATCATTCATGACTTGAAGATGTGGAGACATTATCTTCTTGGAAGGAGGTTCATCTTAATGAGTGATCACAGCGGGATGAGGTATTTGTTTGATCAACCTAATTTGAATGTCAGGAAATCTAGATGGTTAGCTACTCTCACTAAGTTTTAATTCAAGATTAGGTACATTAAGGGAAAGGAGAATAGGGTTGTGTATGCTCTCAGTAGGAGAGTGTAGGTGAATCAAATTTCAGTAGTGAGTTCTTATGGGACAAATTTACAGGATCAAATCTTACAAGCAGGACAACATGATGATAGGTATCAAAAGTTAAGGAATTTTACCATTGGCTAAACTTGAAGAAAGACGTGGCTGAGTTTGTTGCGATATGTTTGGAAAATAAATAGGTAAAATCATATTGTAAGCATCCAGGTGGTTTATTACAACAGATTCTGATTCTAGAGTGGAAATGGGGGGTCATTTCCATGGACTTCATTATAGATTTACCAAGGACATCGAATCAACATGTTTCTAGCATGGTTGTGTTTGACGGGTTAAGTAATGTAGCCCACTTCATTACAATTAAGTCTACGAATTCAGCTGGTGAGGTAGCTCAGACTTTCATCAGGGAGATACTAAGATTGCATGGTGTTCCTAAGAAGATTGTATCCAACAGAGATTCCATGTTCACTTCCAAGTTTTGGAAAGAGTTGTTTACATGTTTGGGGATAGAGTTAGCATTCATCCTAATGTATCATCCATAGACAGATGGATAGACAAAGAGGGTCAACAATATTCTTGAGGACATTTTGAGGATGTATTTCATGCATTAGTCACAGGAAGTGGGAATAGTATCTTCCACTGGTATAGTTTGCATATAATAACGAGTATCAGGAGCCCTTGAAGATGAGTTTGTTTGAGACACTTTATGGGTGGAGTTGTAATACTCCTATAACCTAGAGTGATCTAGTGAATTGGGTGTTGATTGGGACGGCTATGTTGGCAGAGATGTAACAAGATGTATAGGTTATTAAAAGGAATTTTAAAGAAACACAGGACATGCAGAAGCGTTATGTGGATCAACACAAGGTATTTAAGGAGTTTCAGGTTGGGTTTTGTGTGTACCTTCACATAAATCCCAAGAGGATCTCCTTGCGGATTGGATCATGTGCCAAGTTGGAACCTCAGTATTGCAGGCCTTTCGAGATCCTTGAGAGGATTGGATTAGTGGCCTATAGACTTGCACTACCTCCGATAATGAAATTCCATGATGTTTTCCGTGTTTCATTTCTTAAGAAGTATGTACAAGATGATAATCATGTCATTTAATGGTTTGTATTGTAGGTGGAACCATAGCAAGAATTCTAGCCAAAACCACAATGCATATTGCAACAAAAATAGCTCATGCTCCAGAACAAAGAAATCGAGCATGTTAAAGTGCAGTGGAAACAATTTGGGCCCGATGAAGCTTCATGGGAGATGATTGATCAGATGTGGGCCATGTATCCTTCATTATTTGCTAGTTCGAGCAAATGAGGTTTTGGTATATGTATATATGGATGTTTTTGTAGATATTGCAATGAGTTGCATTATAAATCTCCAACAAGCGGTATGATTATCTTTTTTTTTTTATGTTGGTCATGGTTTGTAGGATGTCACTATAAACGATGTATCGAGATATGTTATAAATATCCATGGGAAATATGTTTTGTTTCCAGCGGTTTGCTGGTCATAGGTGTCATTGAACATTGAGAACGATGTTCCCCTGAGGGGGAGGGGTTTGTAACAACCCCTCGTTTATGTAAATAAAATAAGACCAAGGTCATGGGACACATATTCCAAGTTAAATGTTGGACAAACATAATGACAGGTATGATTGGTGATTAATTAATGGCTATGGAAATTTGCAAAGGAAAATTGGGAATAATTGAAATTTTATTTATGAAATAAAGGAAAATAGGAGAAAAGGAAGGTGAAGAGATACATTTTTGCATGAGAGGGAAATTGAAGAAAAAATGAAGAAAATAGAAGCCTCAATGATAAAAAAGGCTTCTGAGAATTAATTGTTATCCTTTTGATAGTTTTTGGGTGGATCTCTCTTTTATTCTCTCATTCTCTCATACTATTTCACACTTAGAGTATTCTTGGAGAACTTTGGCATACATTGGATTTGGAGAAAGAAGGAAAAGGAAAGAAGGAAAGTGAAAGGAAACAAGTGGATCAACAACTACAACTAGGTGCTTTGCAGGTAACAGGTTGCATGTGTGATTTCCTTGCTAATTTCTACATGCATAGTATAACATGTGATTTTCTAGTTTTGTGTTGTCATTGACATGGATATTTTCCTAGATTGATAGTGTTTTTAACCTTTCCTTTCCATTTCTTGGAGAGCCATGGCATTGTGGGTTTTTCCACTTGATTATTTATTGATTGGTGCTCATAATTCCTTATGGTTGTGGGATGGAACAAACACTATGGAATACTTGGAACAACTTGGGTTGAGTTACTAGTCCTGGAGCCTAACTTGGGAAAAAAACTCTAGATCCCTTGGTGGGTTGAGTTACTTGTCCCTAGAGCTAGGTTGGAAAAATGCTTTGGAGCTCTGGAAGGTTGTGGGTTGCGTTACTAGTTCATGGAACCTTGGAAAAGTTAGTTAGAGATCGATATAGTTGGTCTTAGTGATGTCCGACCATGGAGGTGGAACCAATTTGCTTGAGGGTTGAGGTGGTTGGCCTATGGAATCCATGGTTTAGTTTTGTCTCGGTTTATTCCATGAGATCCCACATTCATGCTTGGAATATGGCGCATGGGTGATTAGATGAAAGAGAAATTTTGTTCAGCCCAATCTATGGTCGGGTGGTACATGGAAGTCACTGACTTGGTTAGTATTTTCACATGTTTATATGAGAAATTTCCATATTATGATCTATGAGTATTGGTAGTGATTATGCTAGTAATATTATGTCCAAGTGGCCATGGTTTCTATGTTGGTTATTTTATAGTCATATGCTAGTATATGATGTGTATCATCTATGACTCTTATCATGAATTGTTTAGTTGTTGATTAGTTAATGAATGTATGGAATAATAGAATTATTGTAGCTATGTGAGAGGGCATAGGGCCTTATCAATGATTCTCAGATGAATCCTAAACTATTATAATTAAATATGCACCCACGACCTATAGGTTACATGTTTTCCATATGTTTGAAGAAATGTTTAGTCTGCTTTAGGTAATCTAGGTCAAGTTTTTGCTTCAAGTTTGAATGTTTAGCTTTGTCATCATGTCAATAATGATTCTCGATAGTCTCAGGTAGTTATGGGTAGTGGTTTGGAGGTTGGCCTATAATTATGGCTCAGATATTGGGACTGCGCCCTCTGAACTGGGAAATTTGTGTCATAACCACATAAAGGAAATGATGTGCTTGTGGTTGGAGGCCTATAACCATGCCCAGACCTTGTCATGCATGTCGTTGGGAGTCTAGGTCAGTGAAAAAGAGCCCCAACATAGGGTTTGGTCACCTGGGGTGGTTCTTTATCCTCTAAGTGTCTTATAGACCTGTGGGATGTTGTGAGTTGTTAGTTTGTGGTCAGTTATATGTGGCACTTCCTTAACTGGAGCTTGAAGGTTAGGTCATTTCATAGTAACTCTTCGTCAAATGTTCACCTTGACAGAGGCTGGTGAAATTGGGTACATGTGGGAGGTGTGGTTATAACCTCACTGCCTTTTGTGTTGAGAAATCAATAGGGGCAACAATTATGATCCTTTCTCTTTACTTGATAATTGTTTGTGAAGTTATATTGGCTTATTTTTAATTTTATTATATTCTATTTATCAAGCAATTACCAAAAACATAAACTATGAAGTTCAAAAATTGACAATGAACACAAGAAGTAGGCTCCAAGCCAGGGAAAATCGCTTTGAGGGGAAAAAACATAAAATTTTTCTCTTCTTATAAACTCGGATCAAATGAGGAATCAAAGACCGAAACAACAAGACCAAGACCTCCAACAAGACCCAATTCATTCCTCCTCCCCTGCTCTTCTAGAAAATCAAAGTATACTCAAGTCAAAACCTTCCAAAACAACTTGAGTTTCAAAATTTTTGCTCCAACTTCATAATTTCAACCCCCAGCTTCAAAATTTTGGACCTACAGTGAATATGTAACTTCAACCCCTGCAACAGCTTCATAATTTTTCATGTGTGAGAGATCTAGGGCATATTTTAGGTAGACACTACGATTTTCTTCTTCTTTCTCTCTCTTACTTTCATGCACCTTATTCTCTTGAATTTTTCTCTTCTTTTCTTGGAGATCAAACTTGCTTAAGTGATACTTGATAAACATCTAGGAAGTTGAATTACCCCTTGTAGGCCGACTTGGTCTTATGGGTACAAAAATTACATTTTTGACTCAAATAAATATATTTCACTACAAGGAAAAGACCTTCTAGTAGAGGTTTTTAGGAAGCCCCCATAAAAATAGCCAAAAAATATGTTTGTAGTGGAGGTGGGCGGGCATATGTTTAAGCATATGTTTTTTTTAACTGTGTGTTTATAATATAGAAATGTACTAGCGCTTGACTATACATATAAGCACTGATACCTAATAGAAGATGGTGCACTATGGAAGCTTTATTTAAAAAAAAAACAGTGTGCTAAATAACAAATAGAACTAATGTGTATACTACTCGATAGCACCAGAAAAGGGTTAAATTTACAAAAATGTCGGTTGTAAAATTCATTTTTCCTAGTCATTGTTATACTATGACAATGACCCAATGTTAAAACAATACTATAACGCCTTGATGTGTACATAGTATACCATGCATTGATGCATATACTAATCAATAGCACCAAATAAGGATTAAATTTAAAAAAGTATCGATGTTATATCCACCTAGAGCATTGATTCCCTTCCTGTATTAAAACACCCTAGTGCATACTTAGAAATATCACTGCTATAGGATTTTAATTTTCAAAAAAATTCAAAGACATATTCCAATGAAGCACCAATGTTGTTCATCTATTAAAACACCCAGGTCTGTTTTAGAAAGAATGTCGCTAGGGGGTTTTTTAAATGTGGTGCTATATTCGCGTTGAGCACCAATGCGGTTAATTATTTTAAACACCCAGGTGCATCTTAACAAGAGCACCGCTATAGGTTTCTTTTTAAAATTTGATGTTATCTTATTACGAAGAACTGTTGTTTTTCATGTATTAAAACACCCTGGTCCATCTATAAAAGAGCACTACTAGGCGGTTTTTAATTTTTAAAAATGTGGTGCTATATTCGCATAAATCACTGGTGCGGTACATGTATTCGAATGCCCCAATGCGTCTTAAAGAGAGCAATGTTATAGGGTTTTTAATTTTAAAAAGGCGGTGCTCCTAGATATTTTACACGTCGGTGTGGATATAATAATACACCGAAACAGGGTTAATTAAAAAAAAACTTGCCAGCCGTAAATTTCATTTTTACCATCTATAGTGCTACAGAGCTCTGAAACAAAAATGCCTTTCTTTCCTCACGCAAGCGCCCTTCCATTGGTGCTTCTCTTGCTCACCATCCTTCTATACTGTGCTTAGTGCATGGATTTCTAATTTTCTCAAATAGTGGTGAAATTTGTTTTTCTCAATTACATGTCAACAATGCCTCCCTGATAATCAAATGTCCAAGTGTCGATGTTTCTCTATAATTTAATTTTTTAGCGGATTAGAATTTAAAAATAGGTCAAAAAATCCATTATTTTTTATTTATTTTTCCTGCACAGTGCATTTGATTTCTTTGGTTGGCACCAATAGCAGTGCACCTGTAAATTTACAGGGTTCACCATAGTTCGGTGCGTGAACCTAACACACCATTATTTTTGCGGTGCATTTCTTAAATTACAGCACTCCGGGAAAAGCTAAAGTGTACTTCGGTGAATACATTTTTAGGTTACACCCAATGCATTTATATTTTCCAAATGCATTGCACACATAACATTAAAAAATATAGCATAGTTTGTTTGATAACCTGAATGTCCCATACTGACACAAAAAGGTTATAGGTGTGAACTAGTGCGTAAGTTTTCCTGGACACACTACGCTGAAAATGTATGAATGCGAACCAAAATCAGTGCATCATACGTATGTATGCAATATTTTCAGTGTTGTTGTGTTTGATAGCACACCAGAGCCGATGCATTACTATTTTTTGGGCACACCGGGGATTTTTTTTTCTCTTTAATTGCAAGTTATGTTTCTATATTTATACATACATTTTTCATTTAATAAAAAAAAAATATGTTTTATGTATGAGGCTAATTCATTTTATATGTCAAACATGTAGTAGATATGTCAAAAAAGGGAACAACAAAAGGAATAGGAGAAAATGGCGGACCAATACGATGTGTTCGACCATGGGATGCCCGAGAGAGGGAGAGAGATTTATACCCTCACCCTATTAGCACAATGACCCAAAAACTCTTGATTAATGTAGGCCTCCTTAAGTACTATGAGGAGGCTACATCCCTGAAGGAAAACTCTATCTTATTGGCATATCTAATCCGCCAGTGGAGTGTCTAGGAGTAGGCTTTCTGTGTCGGTCCTGAAACGTGGTATAGGTTCTCTGAGGAGAACATATATTTTATCACTAGTGTATCTAGGAGAGGGGAGGACTTTCCGGAGTTCCATAAAGTTCCACATGGGTTTGCAACAGAGAGTCATATTGTCTACTCTCATAGATATGTTGGGGCTCATGTAGTACATCCAACAGATTTTTAGGTGCGTGGTTGACAACTACATATTGCTTCTTTTGTTGCACAAGAGGTTAGGTGCCTCTCATTATTAGTGACCGCCATTACACACTATACTAATGCCTCTCATTATTAGTTTCCATATTTTGTATTATGTCAATTATTTGATGCAAGAGCCATGATATATCATATGGTATGCCTTTTTTTGAGGTAGTTTTGTAGTGCATGGTTAGAATGATGATGATCATGCTTCTGGTAGTACTACCCCATTGGATCATGGTTAGGGTGATGGTCAGGATTTCATTCATCCTTCTGGTAGTACACCTCCTCATCATTCACTTGATGATCACATCCGAGAGCTAGAGGATGTGCCTCATGATTCTCCTGAGAGAGTAGACCAGCCACCTTCTCCTCCACCTCAGAGTTCGACAGTTGAGGCAGGGCTTGACCATCCATCATCTTCTGTTGTAGACCAGGATGCTACTACTACATTTATTGTATCAGATATTTGACAACAGTTATTTGACCTGTTTGTATATATATATATATATATATATATATATATATATATACATATACATATATGATGCATTTTTTTCATTTTATATACTTAATTTATATGTTGGTGTTGATGTGTATATTGTTAGGTCATGTTATATATGTTCATTTAATGTTCTTGAAGATAGATGTGTATGTGATAACAATTATTTGGCATGAGATGTATATTAATTTGAGGATGTGTGTGGTGATAATATTATATTGCAATGTTTTTGTTTTGTTAGATGTGATCACAATGATGATGCACTGTTAGATTATTAGATTTATGTGCTACCTAATGACATTTATATGTGCTAGAGGTGTATATAATTAGATGATGGTAATGGATTTGAATATTTATCTTAGATGATGTTTATGTTTGTTAGATGGTTATCTTCGTGATGTTTATTTTTATGAAATAATATTTACTATAAATTATATATTGGTGAACTTATATCAAAATTTTATATATGAAATTGCATGCAAAAGTGACTTACTTAAAAAAATGCAAAGATATTTTTATAAATTACAAATTTTAGTACGGTTGAAATTATGTAGTTGGGGATCTGCTCTATTTGGGAGTCCTCCCTTAAAGAGGCAAGTGAACCTTTTTCTAGTGATAAAGGTATAACATTTTGGTGCTATTTTGGTTCTTTATTTGCTAATGTACTGGTTTAAATTAATTTTTTTAATAATAACTATGAGTTAAATAATACAAGAAACATACTATATTAGATTTAACTTTTTGGTAAATAATATATTTGATTATTTCTTAATGAACAACTCAAGAAACATTATTTTTTCCACATACTTATCATGAGATAGTCATTAAAATTCATGTTTTCACATTTCTCCTAACTAATATTACATCATGTTCACAATGATTAAGTCATGTCTACTTTAAATAATTTACGTATAAATACATAAAAATATATATTTATTTTACATAATCTAAATAGAAAAGAAAAATGCATAACCAAGTCTATTATAAAGTCAAACAAAAGCCTCTTAATAACCATCACTTTATTTATCATTTAATTCTTAGACATAAAATATTTATTAATTCAACTTTTATTTATAATTACCATTGAAAATAAAAGTCAAAATTGTTCCATTATCTGTGAAGAAAAAAATAAAACCTCTCATGCATCCATGTAAGCCCATTTGTTTCTCTTATGGTCCATAAAAAAAATGTAATGAACATTTTATACATGCATAAGACTTCTTTTTAGTTTACATGATGTTGTAAGAACTGGAATTTAAATATAATAAACATGACTTTATCTCACATATCAAGAATTTAATCTTACATATTAATACACAATGTTTTCAATGTTAAAGTCCTCATAGAGTTATCACTACACACTTTATATTGATTTTGAACTAAACAAGAAGAAAAAAACATGTGAATTTATTAATAAACCAATAAGTATCTAAATCGATAATAAATCTTCAATGTTGTTTTTAAATTCACTATTTTCTCATTTTGATTATATTCTTCTCATTTTCCTATTTGAGAAGGTTTGTGACCTTGAATCCTTATTTTCATAGATATTGTACACAATTGGAAATACTTATTTTTAAGTGTAAAATTGTTTCCATTGCAAAAAAATGTGTAAAAAAGTTTGTGAATCTCACCAATTATATAAAATTCCAACAAGGCGAATAAGAAAAAAATATAATTATAGAAATAAATAAATAAAAAACATAGAACAATAGTATAAATGATGAAATAACACAAGTCATATCACACTTCGTCGTCATCACCCTCATTATGTTACTTGCTTGGCATGACAACACGGTTTTTCACAATAATATGTTTTGATCTAGGGTCGTGCCTTAATACGAACCACCAATCCCTATCCAACACATTTGGGTAAAAAAACACCTTGTTGCAGTGTTTTGGGAAAAACATAAGGCTCCCCATCTTCATGCCACATCTTTTAAAGATGATAGATATTAGCCCACTATTGTGATTTTCCTTTACATTATTTCGATCAAAGGTGTCCCACCACTTGCACCTAAAAATAACACATTGGAACAAATAGAAGTCCACTTGAATGACCTATTGTATCTTTCCAATGTAACCTAACGTCCCATGTGTTGAACCCTAAACTTGCATCTTTCCTATACACTTTCCTAGACTCTTTCCATTCACCTAGACCTCCTAAGCTATCAACATCATTACATATTAATCATAAAAGAGAATTTAAAGTGATTTTTTTTAACTATGTTTTGTGTCTGCTGTTTGAACTAGATTTTTTCTCATTGAGCTGCAGAATCCTGTCACTTTCCGCAGCTGTTTTTGTTAAAGTCTACATTGCAGGTGTCATCAGGCAAAGCGAGCCACATGGGCAAGTTGGAAATGACTTGGACATGGACCGAGTCCTATTGGCTCAGTCGGATTCATCAGGGGAGGTCGTGGTCAATGGTGGTCAAGCGGTGGTCAAACAGAAGAGTCCTACGGCAACAGGACTCCGTTTCCAAGCACATGAAATATTTTTGTGGTTGTTTCTAGATCTCTGGAGGCACGCTGACACCTGTAGGTTGCCCACGATGTGAATCCAACAAGCCGTTTTCAATAGATTGCATAATCTCGGCAGCCATGATGCTAAATCCATGGACGCTGTCGTTTACGTGTCCTCTGTCAGCGTAGTTTACAGGAAAATAGTTATGTAACCTTTTGCTATAAACAATGTGTTTCTATATGCATAGGAGTTAGTCTTTTGAATATAATTTTGCTGATAAAAAGCCCACTGTGCCGTGACACTAGTTTCATTGTTGTGACTGCTTTTTGAAATATATGAGAAGACTTTGTTTCTACATGATTGCGTGAAGCGTAATTCTTGATTGATAGTTGTTGCCCGAGGTTGTGCAGAGGGCCCCTGCACACGCCGAGGTTTCATTTCTTATTGTTGTACAGTTTCATGTTGTGTTTCTTTATGTTTATTGTAAATATGCCATAGTTATTCACTTATGTATATTCCATTTACTATGGTACTAATGCTTCATTCTTGTTCATAATTTTACGTGCTTTGTACATTGCTATTAACGTTGATCAATGTGCATGTTCTAGATTACAGTAGGCCCGGGCATCTTCATACATTTCCTTTTGCAAAAGCTAGTGGCATGGAATCAGTCTTTCTACTGACTTGCTTTTCTTAGCTTTTAATTCTAGTTATGTTTTGTTGATTTTCGTTTAGTTCATTTGCTTCGTTAGAAATTTTAGATATTCGATTGCTCAAGTTTTTTATGATTACCTCCAAAAGCCATAGCTAGACTAACTGGCGAGGAGTCAGACTATGAATTGATGTGATTTTATTTTATTTTTACTTTTCTGCAATTAAATATCAGATTGCTCAAGTTGTTGATGATTACCTCCGAAAGCCATAGCTGGACTAACTGGTGAGGGGTCAGACTATGAATTGATGTAATTTGATTTTAGCTTTACTTTACTTGAAATTTTTGGATTTCTTTGAGTGCAGTAGCTTAATTCATTTCTTTTGTATTTAGATAGCAGCAGGGATAATGGTTTCATGATCAATAGTTCACTGTTTTTTTGATTAGAATAATGGCACATTTTCATTTTCTTTTAGGAATTAATTTCATCATTAGTATGTTCTAAGACCCTCTGAAGTTTGAAGTTTTGGAAATCATTATAAAGGACATAATTTCCTTGAAAATTTATATCCATACTTGTCTTTTAGAGTAATCTTAAAACTCAGGGATAGAATTTCCATTTCAAATTGGGAGATAAACGAAGATAAAAACCCAAAACAAAATAAAAAAATAAAAAACGACAAAAAGTAAGAAATAGGTTATCTTGCACATATAGTGCACCACACTTCAATAGTTTACGACTCCTGGATTGACAATTAATATAGCAATTTAGGACACTCTAAATTGACCAAACATTTTGGCGCCGTTGCTGGTGAAGTGTAACTAGGTAGCCAATTTCTTAAAAAAAAAACCAAAGAAGGGAAAAATTGATAACTTCTCGAAGTATGCTCTCCTCTTGCACCTAGTGTGATCTGGAGGATTAGAAAAAAGAGTTATTGGTTCAATAATTTCTTGAGTATGCTCTCTTCTTGCACCTAGTGTGATCTGGAAGATCAGAAAGAGAATTATTAGCCCGACTTGAAGAGAAAGATAAAAATAAAAAAAATGACATGCATAGAGCAAGATATTCTAGGGGAAGGTTTATAGCTAGGGCCAAGAGTTCAATTTTTATAACTCCAGCTACTTCAAGGCATAGAAAAGATTCACCCCCATCTACTCCCAGCCTTAGGATTCCTGGAATTCAAGGAGCAGCAGCTGAATTTGAGGGTTCTCCCACACTATCTACTAAATCTGATCTAGGAGAAGAATCTTTCTTTACTTCTACAGGGGAACATATTGTAATCAAAGAAGTAGAATCACCCGAAGAAGAGAAGGAAGAAACTCTCTCTCATCCACCCTTGATAGAAGAACCAGAAGACTCTGAGGAAACTACCATGACGAAGGAAGTAGTAAATGGATTTAGAGGTAGGGGTAGAGGAGGAGGAAATAATGGAGGCAACAATGGTGGAGGTGGAGGAAATAATGGAGGAAATAGGGAAGGAGATAACTCATTTGGATTCCCTATAGTTGATGAGGAAACTCATACAACAATGAGAAACATCTCACCATCTGTCGTCCCAAGCTTTTATGGGTTGCAAAGTGAGGATCCTGAAATATTTCTATTTGAGTTTGAACTCGTGTGCCGAACTTATGACTATATGGAAGACTCTCAAAAACTCAAATTGTTTCCTTCAACATTGAAGGGAGCTGCTTTGAAATGGTTCATGGGATTAGTCACTCAATCTATTAGGACTTGGAATGATATGAAACAAACATTTTTGGATAGATACCTGGACTATTGCATGCCCACCAACCATAAAGATGAGGTATTCAAAATGGTGCAAAAAGAAGATGAAAAATTGGAGGATTTACTTGAAAGATTTCAATACAACTTAAAAAGAGCAAAAATGAGTAACTTAGATGAGGAGACCTTGAAATCCCTTCTATTAAAAGCCATTAGAGATGAATGGATAGATATTTTAAACATGATGGGGAAGGGAGATATTTCTCAACTTCCACTTCATGACATAGCAGAACTATGTGTCCATCTCTCGAGGGGAAAATCTAAAACGGGAAAAGGGCCTAGAGATCCTTCTCTTATTAGAGCAAACAAATCTGCAACTAGATTAGTAAGTAGGACAGAGATTGGAAATATGCTTGATGAGTTCAAAACTGATATTCTAGGGAGCCTTAGTGAACAACTAGACACCCTTAAAATACAAAACAAGCAGAAAGAAGAAGCTGAAGCCTTGGCCATCTTTTGTCCAAAATGTAGGAAGAAATATGCTCTAAGGGAATTCCCCTTGGATGCAAAAGTTTTAGAAACATGTATGATTTGCTCGGAAATCCATGAGACCAAGGATTGTCCTTCAATTCCTGGGCTCAAAGCTATCTTTCAAGAAGATCAAAATTCAGTAGAGTCTCTCTGTTTTGTTTCAAGGAAACCTTGGCAGGGGCAACAAAATCAAGGGTTTAATAACCCTATGAACTTTCAACCCCCACCAAATTGGAATTCTTGGCAACAACCTTGGCCCCAACCTAAAAATCCATATCAATCATGGGCACAAGGGATGCAAAATCCTTATCAGAGATTTGCTCAATTTTATCAATATCCTCCATCTTTTCAAAATCAACAAGCTCCACAACTTTCAAATCAAAACCCACAACTTTCATTGCCATTTCCACAACAACAACAACTTCCTCAACAAAATTCCCAACTCTTGCTTCCATTTCAACAAAAGACAAATCAACTACCAGCCCAGCCATTACCAAATCCTAACAATAAAAATCCTCAGAATGCTTACATGGTAGAAGGACAACAATTCCCTACCTATATGATTGTTCCTCTTAATGATGTACAACTCAGGTCTGGTAGAGTTTTAGAAAAACCTTCTATAGATGCTCAAAAGAAAAATACTTTTGAGGAAGATTCTCTTAAAGTTAATAAAGGTTCTGAAGCATCTCTTCAAAACCCAAACACTCAAAAAGAAAAAGAAAAAGAGTCAACCCCCACAACTCCTATAGTTGAGCAACCTGCATCTTCATCCACACCTCCTTTCCCTGAAAGATTACAAATTGACAAAGGGGTGGAAAAACAAATCTTGTTGCTGGACTATGATTTTATAGATGAATTAAAGAATGTCTATATCAAGATTCTCTTGCTACAAGCCATTAGAGAGATTCCTATTCTAGCAAAAACAATAAAGGAGTTGAGTCTCAAAAGACCAGGAAGGAAACCAAGAGATACAAGAAGAATCCACCTGGTAGGAAAAATTGCAGATATCATGATGGGAAAAATTACCATGCAAAAGTATGTAGATCCCGGTAGTCCAATTTTCAAGACACATATAAATGGGATAGAAATTCCAAACACTTTGATTGACTTAGGGGTTGCTATCAACATTATGAGTAGACAGACTATGGAACAGCTTAAACTTCCTAATCTTGTTTTTACACCTACCTTACTGCAACTTGAAGATCGATCAATAATCAAACCAGATGGTGTATTGGAAGATATTTCAGTCTCCTTAGATTCTTGGGAATATCCAGTAGATTTCATGATTTTGACTCCCAAGAGTAATTTAGGAGGGCACCCACTCATCTTAGGAAGACCTTGGCTAGCTGTTTAGTCAATTTAATGTCTTAAATTGCTCTACATAAATTATCAATCCGGGTATCGTAAACTGATGAAGTGTGGTGCACTATATGTGCTTAGTTAACCTTTCTCTTACTTCGTTGTTTTATAGTTTATGTTCAACTCTTCCTAAAACTCTGCTTCAAACACATGTGCTGTGTAAAGCACGATTAAGAAGTAGTCAGAAATAACTTGAAATGAAACTGAAAGCAAAGAACTTGAAATGACTTGAAAGTAAATGACCACTTCCAATGGCACTAGACACCATTCATGCTGCTGCAAATAAAAGAAAAGAAAGTCACTTTTAAAACCAAAGATAAAGATTATCTCTCTCTAACTCGATGCTTCTAAGCACATGTACTGTGTAAAGCACGGAAAGAAAGTAGCTTAAGTGGAATTATAAAAGTGAGAAAAATATGCTTGAAAGACTAATGATAATAATTTGCTATTTCTAATTCTCTACTTCAGCCATATGTACTATGGAAAGCATGATTAGAAAGTAGTGAGAAAATAGTCTAGGAAGCACTTTAAAATCAAAACTTCTACTTTAAAGACTAGTGGTAATGATTTACTCTTTCTAACTCGATACTTCAAAGCACATGTACTGTGTAAAGTACGGAAAGAAAGTAGCTTAAGAACAGTCCAAAAAGCACCCAAACAAGCTGCAAGTTAGTGATATTTTGATCTTAAAGGATAACAGTTTATGATGAAGATCATTTATGTGTTAGCAGCTCTTTGAGAAATAAAATTAAAAATCAGCTATA
Organism: Pinus tabuliformis; assembly: GCA_031772625.1. Classification (NCBI taxonomy): domain Eukaryota; kingdom Viridiplantae; phylum Streptophyta; class Pinopsida; order Pinales; family Pinaceae; genus Pinus; species Pinus tabuliformis. The sequence continues at coordinate 587,319,401 of CM062804.1, forward strand.
AAAACAAAGGCAGCAGCTTGAACCTGTCAACTTCAAATACCATTAGTTTGTAAAGCAAATACATAAACATAAAAACAAATCCCGGAGAAAATAAAATGCAATAATTCAAACTGTACAAGGCAGGGGCCCCCTTCTACCTATGAAATCAAAGCATACTTAAAATTGCATGAATGAAAATCTAATCTACCTTACATTCTACAAAGCAATATTTACAAAATGAAATCTAATCTACTTACATCCTAATATGCTCCATGACATCTACTTCACATCTCCTTCCATGTTGAGAACATCAAAGCTTTATTCAATTTCCTCAAAAGTGCAAAGTACAACAAAGCTCTCCAAAGAGAGACTAAAAAGATACTAAAGAGACTCAAAAAGACTAACTAATGAAGGAGAGAGACCTCCTATTTATACAAAAAGATGAGAGCCTTCTCATTAATGATAATCCATGAATCTCTCCCTCTACCTCTAGAGTCCTAATCAAAATAGGAACTGATAAGACACATGTCTTTTGAGAGTTACAATACAATTAGGAGATGTGACACATATCCTCATGATCCCATGATTCTTTCCAACCAAATTCGAATTTGGCCTTAGAGTGCCACATAAGGGTCTTCTAGAAGTCTCCTTTCAACCTACACATGTCAACAAACTCAACCCATTTGTTAGGTATAAGCATATGCACATTATTTTCTAATGTTTAACCACAAATTCACTTAAAAGGCTTAGAAATAATAAATATTGGAAAAACATAAAGGTAGCCCAATGATAATGAAAGTGGGATGAATGTGGTGACATAGTAGTGAAATGGAGGTGAAATGGAGGTGATATAATGGACATAATAGTGAAAGTGTAATGCAAATGAATGACATTTTCAAGACTCAACATACCCCCCAACTGAAGCTATTGCATGTCCTCATGCAACATATATTACATTGACTCTTTTGATCCTTGAGTTTTGGCTTAACTTTGCATGATATCATTTGATAACTTCATATTTCTGCAAAGTGTTTTACTTGAATTGCAACATGGTTGGTTCTTGTGTTACAACCAATTTTTTTTTTTTTATTGTTGCCTTCTATTTTGATCTTTGAACTTTGCATAATGATATTTTGATTATTGTTGCAAAGTATATCTTTATTGGATTGCATGATGGTTGGTTCTTGTGTGACAACCATGATTTTGTTTGTATCCAATTTATCCTTTAAGCACTTTTTCAAAAGCCATTGTATGCTCATAATAGCAATGTAATAATTAATATATATTGGAAGTATGTGAGTTCTTGAATATGTTATGAACATGGAAAGATATGAATATGAATGTATTCCCCCCCCCAACTGATGGTATTGGCAATTTTATGAAATGAGGAAGAGAAATGTTTTTCCAACAAGTATCATTCTAGCTTTTTATGGAATTCTATGGTTAAAAGTTAGAAAATGCCGTACCTTCACTTACCCTTTGGAATGGATGAGTTGTATGTGTGTGGTGGCTGAAAACTTCTGATCATATTCTTCTTCAAGTGGCTGAACAAGAGGAGTCATGGATAGAGAGATAAGATGGCTTTTTATTGCTTCTACTAAAACTTGCTGAATCTGCTCCAAAATGCTGAAAATAATAGTCTTCATGTCTTCAAAACTCATTGGCACAATTCCTACTATGTGAAAAGATGTTCTGATGTCGAACATAGTAGGAAATTGTTGGCTTAGTGGCCATTAATGGATGCCACTAGTCAACACGAGTACTCTCACCATTGATGTCAATGAGAGTCAAGATGCCCAAACACATCTTGCTAGGTACGAATGAATTTGCTGATGTCGAGTCACCTAGAAGATCTAACGAACAAGGGACATTAATGTATTCCCATTGTTTGTCAGCATGAGGACTTGCCATTAAGGCATGCAAGTCTCAAGGTGTTTTTACAAAGAACTTAGACTCAAAGGACTATGGACTCAATAATTTGCATTGAAGCAGGGCTTATTTGCGGAATGAAAATGACAAGGAATGGAAAGTGAAAATGGAAAATGGCAATGGAGAACAGAAATGACAATGGGCAATAAGCATGTGAATGAGCCTTTTGCTTTTATTGGTGGGTTATGAATGGACAAAAAGAGATGGAAAGTGTATGTGAATGAAAATGGAAAATATGGAGTGGAATGAGGTGAATGGTTTATTATGGAGTATGGATGTGATGGATGGATGTGATGGAGACAATAGTATCTGAAAGTTTTTCAAGTATTTGGATCTGATTTTGCATCAGCATATTTCCTCTTTGTTGCGGATCAACCTCTTATGAAACAAATTGGTCTCTTAGAGAGACATCATTCCCTTGTAGTCATTTGTCCTTCCTCCTGGAACCTGCAAAAAAAACTAATACTTCTTCTGCAATGGAATGTAAGATTATCAAAGGAGAGAGGTGATCAATCTCTCTAGTTATGATATTTACACACAAAACTAAGAATTTGTATTAATGAAACAAGTTCTCAAAGGAAAAATCAAAAGAATTTATACCTGCTTTGGAATTAGTGCCTCAAGTTGATGTTGCTTCTTTTCAGCAATTTATTTCATTATTTGCCATTTCAAACTCTAATGATATATTTCTCATTGTATAGATCTTGTTGAGATCTTTCCAATGGTACTTAAATCATCAAAATCTGATTTTGTATGAGAAAGATAGGCTGATTTGAACAATGAGGTTTTTCTGGCTGCGGAATTGAGGAACAGCTCTGTAGCTAAAAATCTTAAATAAAAAGTTAGCCATTCAATTTTCATTATCAGTCCAAAATTAATCAATACCTTCAGAAAAGTGAGAAAATAACTTGTTCATTTCATTGATTCAAAATTATTGTTTTTTTTCTTGACATGCAGCGACTTAGTGTGGCGACTCAGTGTGGCGACTTTGTTATAACACCCAATTTGACTTCCCTTTGACCGGGGTCTTTTTCAACAAATTTGACCGAATGGATAGGACACCATCCATGTACTGAAATTTCCCTAGCTACCCATGTGGCTTGTTTTGCCTGATGACACCTACAACCTAGAGTTTAACAAAACAGCTGCGGGATCACTAAACGGCTGCGGGATTGCAGAGTGTAAAAAAAAAATACTGTGAAATGGAGTGGCTGTGTGCGAACAAACTAAGCAATTTCTCCATCTCAAACTTCAGCTGAAAAATGGAATTATGGAGTTTAAAACACAGCTGCGGGGTTTAATAACCTCCACCTCCACTCGACTCTACGGCTCTGTTCTAAAACACTACTTCAATGGTGGCTTAGCAGTCATAATACAACCGTAACATACGTTCACTGGTTATATGTATTCACTGTTTCTCAGAATTAGCAGTGATATAGAACCCATACAGTAGTAGAAGGGCCATTAATAACATACTCAGTCCTTGTGCTCTACAAACCAGAATTGGCAGCACTACTAGCCCAACTTATTAATTTTGATAGTCGCCACTGCCATTATGATACTAGTCGTTTTGACAAATAAATGTGGCAATCTCTCCTCCTTCTTGCACACCGAATGTCTTTGCGGGTACCTTCAAGAACTAAAATATCAAATAAAGCCAAAGACTCCGCGGTGGATTTTGCTGAATTCTAGGGTTCACGTGAGTTTTTCTACCCATCAAAACATAAAGAAAACAACACTATTTTGCAATAAGAAAATGATTTTGTAACATCATACTTGCCATGGTGTACGCAATTCTAAATCCATTGTGAGCTATTGCTGCTTAATTTTCTTGGCATTGACATTGGATTGAAGGGTTCAAAATTCCTCTTTATGAATACAAGGTGTTTGGCATTGCGTACAAAACAAAAAGATGAGAGAAATATCCGGAAAAAAACAGAGGAAATTGTTTTCTTCTTCATTAAATTTCTGAACACACAAGAGCCTGAGTAGGTGAACCCTGATGCACATTGATTATATGATCTTGCCAGATCCTCCAACTATGGGAAATGATTAATGACCGAGAGTCTTGTTTGATTAAAACACGTCTCTAGACAGGCGCGCCAGCATGTAATTGATTCCCATTAGAACTCCTCAGGCACGCACATTAAATTGCTGCTGTTGATTTTAATTAAAACTCTGTTTTTTTCACGCGGCACTCAAAAATACCCTCCAAAGAACCGAACATTTCTCCCTAACCGCCACGAATCGTCTCAAACGTTTTCTGGGTTTTCTAATTAACCCACCTGGCAACAAAACCCATGTTTTATTTTTCTGAAATTCATCTTTGTTTGGGAGAATCGAACGTTTAAAGTTTGACGTTTTTCTGCTATTTGCGTTTTTTTTTCCTGAGTTAATTTTTACTGCCCTGCCTTTCATGAATTCGTTTTTCTTATCTGATCTATTGTTTTGCAGGTGAGTTGGACATTTGTTTGAGCATTAAGTTTGTAGGTATAAACATATTTGGCAAGGGTAATCTTAATCTTGCATCTGGTTGTGAAACTTCACATTGATTTATTTTCTCAACTGAGAACGCAGTTCCATACCATGGTTCAACTTCATTTTTCTGTCCTTCAAACCGTTTTGAGGCCCAGAATATTCTTAGCTGCTCCAAAACCATTTGAATTGTGATTGTATTGAAATTGGAAGGCAACGACAAAGCCACAAGCCAGTCTTGCAGTGGATATCTCTCTAAGTTTGAAGCAATGTTTGTTACATAGTTAATTGGTGGAATCTTGTCTTGGAAACGAAACATTGTATTGCAAATACCCCGTACCTCATCAAAGATCCATTCAGCAATACCGCTTTTCCTTAAAATGTGAAGGTACTGGAATGTATGCTCAACTATCTCTTCCATATGCTCTTGCCCATCATTAGTAAGTTTAATTCTCTGCTTCTAATTGATAAGGTAGCTATCCAAATGTGAATTCAACTCAGAAATCTGCCACTAAATGATGAATGCCTCCTACAGGAATCAACAGGTCAAAGCTTGAACAGGGAGGCATATTTTTTTTTTTTTTATTGAAGCCACAGTGAAAACTAAGAATGGAGATAGCCCTAGATTGTTTTTCTCTTTTTTCTTCTCTGAAATTGTAAAATTTTTATAAAAAGGATTAATGATTTTCAATTTCAGGCAGCAAATACTTCAAGAAAAACATGTTAAAAACAAGACTTTGACTGAGGTCCTAGGCTGGTTTTTCATCGATCTGAGCTGGGTGACTAGGATAGGATCCATGTCGGGACAATTCTGGAGATGCCCATGTGGTCGGTTTTTTCATTAGATGCCTGTAACTTGTTAAACCTTGAAACAGCTGCAGGATTGTTAAACAGCTGCGGGATCAGGGCAGTTTCTGCAACTAAGTTGCAAAACCTTATTTGAACAAGATACAGTGTTTTGAAGACCACTACAAAGCATAACCAGACAATTTTGGACAATTTGAACCTATCAAAGCACTTGAGTTTTATTTTTCATTTTTTTTCATTTTTTTATTTTTTTTATTGAATCAATTGAAGTGATGAAGTTTATTTTGTCTCCTATTTTTTTTTGTAACAATTCTTTTTCTGATCCTCCAGATCACACAAAGTGCAGGAGGAGAGCATACTCAAGAATTATTGTTTTGTCTTTTTTACTTAACAATCCTTTTTCTGATCCTCCAGATCACACAAAGTGCAAGAGGAGAGCATACTCAAGGATTATTAATTTTTTTCCAGATGTAAGAAATAAGGTCTCCTAATTACACTTCCCCGGCAACGGCGCCAAAATGTTTAGTCAATTTAATGTCTTAAATTGCTCTACATAAATTATCAATCCGGGTATCGTAAACTGATGAAGTGTGGTGCACTATATGTGCTTAGTTAACCTTTCTCTTACTTCGTTGTTTTATAGTTTATGTTCAACTCTTCCTAAAACTCTGCTTCAAACACATGTGCTGTGTAAAGCACGATTAAGAAGTAGTCAGAAATAACTTGAAATGAAACTGAAAGCAAAGAACTTGAAATGACTTGAAAGTAAATGACCACTTCCAATGGCACTAGACACCATTCATGCTGCTGCAAATAAAAGAAAAGAAAGTCACTTTTAAAACCAAAGATAAAGATTATCTCTCTCTAACTCGATGCTTCTAAGCACATGTACTGTGTAAAGCACGGAAAGAAAGTAGCTTAAGTGGAATTATAAAAGTGAGAAAAATATGCTTGAAAGACTAATGATAATAATTTGCTATTTCTAATTCTCTACTTCAGCCATATGTACTATGGAAAGCATGATTAGAAAGTAGTGAGGAAATAGTCTAGGAAGCACTTTAAAATCAAAACTTCTACTTTAAAGACTAGTGGTAATGATTTACTCTTTCTAACTCGATACTTCAAAGCACATGTACTGTGTAAAGTACGGAAAGAAAGTAGCTTAAGAACAGTCCAAAAAGCACCCAAACAAGCTGCAAGTTAGTGATATTTTGATCTTAAAGGATAACAGTTTATGATGAAGATCATTTATGTGTTAGCAGCTCTTTGAGAAATAAAATTAAAAATCCGCTATAAAAACAAAGGCAGCAGCTTGAACCTGTCAACTTCAAATACCATTAGTTTGTAAAGCAAATACATAAACATAAAAACAAATCCCGGGAGAAAATAAAATGCAATAATTCAAACTGTACAAGGCAGGGGCCCCCTTCTACCTATGAAATCAAAGCATACTTAAAATTGCATGAATGAAAATCTAATCTACCTTACATTCTACAAAGCAATATTTACAAAATGAAATCTAATCTACTTACATCCTAATATGCTCCATGACATCTACTTCACATCTCCTTCCATGTTGAGAACATCAAAGCTTTATTCAATTTCTTCAAAAGTGCAAAGTACAACAAAGCTCTCCAAAGAGAGACTAAAAAGATACTAAAGAGACTCAAAAAGACTAACTAATGAAGGAGAGAGACCTCCTATTTATACAAAAAGATGAGAGCCTTCTCATTAATGATAATCCATGAATCTCTCCCTCTACCTCTAGAGTCCTAATCAAAATAGGAACTGATAAGACACATGTCTTTTGAGAGTTACAATACAATTAGGAGATGTGACACATATCCTCATGATCCCATGATTCTTTCCAACCAAATTCGAATTTGGCCTTAGAGTGCCACATAAGGGTCTTCTAGAAGTCTCCTTTCAACCTACACATGTCAACAAACTCAACCCATTTGTTAGGTATAAGCATATGCACATTATTTTCTAATGTTTAACCACAAATTCACTTAAAAGGCTTAGAAATAATAAATATTGGAAAAACATAAAGGTAGCCCAATGATAATGAAAGTGGGATGAATGTGGTGACATAGTAGTGAAATGGAGGTGAAATGGAGGTGATATAATGGACATAATAGTGAAAGTGTAATGCAAATGAATGACATTTTCAAGACTCAACACTAGCCACAGATGATGCTTTCATTAGTTGTAGATCTGGAGATATGTACATTTCTGATGGTAATTCGACAAAGAAGTTCAATTTGTATCCTCCAGCAAAAGCAATTACAGAAGTATGAGATAATGAATGGGTCGATGATGAGAACACTATACAACCTGTCTTTACCATTTCTGAAATCAGTGAAGATAGTCAAATTCTGAACACATTAGAAAACTTTGAAACATCTTCAGAATATGACCACACAATTTCAGTTAGATTCTAATATTGAGTATTTATCATCCAGACAAATGTCTCTTTACTATATGGAAGAGTTCGGTAGTGCCACCATTGAGATTTTTCTAGGTAAAACATTGAATATCAATAAAATTTGGGAAAGTCACAACAGGAAGAGCTAACCAAAATCTTGCAAAAACATTCTACTGCATTTGCATGGGAGTATACTAATATGAAAGGTATTGACCCTAAGACTTGCATTCATCACATCTACATTGAAGAAAATAGTAGACCAATTAGACAACCTCAGAGAAGGATGAATCCAAACCTTAGGGAGATAGTGAAAGAAGAGCTCCAAAAACTACTCAATGTAAACTTCATTTATCCAATTTCAGATAGCCGATGGGTTTCTCCTTTGGTTATAGTACCTAAAAAGAAGGTAAATGGAGGGTATGCATTGATTACAGGGAATTGAATAAAGCAACTTTGAAGGATCACTTTCCTTTGCCCTTTATCGATCAAGTATTAGATACATTAGCAAGCAAAAAGTACTTTTCATTTTTGGATGCTTTAGTGGCTATAATCAAATTCAGGTGGCACCTGAAGATCAAGATAAGACCACATTTACTTGTCCATGGGGAACTTTTGCTTATCGAGTGCTTCCTTTTGGATTATGTAATGCACCTGCAACATTCCAAAGAGCAGTACTAGGAATTTTTTCTGATCTAATCCAGGATTGTGTAGAGGTTTATATGGATGATTTTACAGTTTATGGTGATTCATTTGAAGAGGCATTGGAAAATTTGGAAAAAGTCCTTATAAGATGTAAAGAAACAAACCTTTCATTAAGTCATGAAAAATGCTTTATGATGTTTACTGAAGGTATTGTTTTGGGACATCACATTTCAGGGGATGGGATTAAAGTTGATAGATCAAAAGTTGAAGTCATCTCCAAGTTGCCTATTCCAAATTGTCAAAAAGATGTTAGAAGTTTTCTGGGATTTACTGGGTACTATAGAAGATTTATAGAGAACTTCACTAAAATAGCATCTCCACTCTTCAAATTTCTCAGAAAAGATTGTGAATTCAAATGGGATCCTGATTGCCAATCAACATTCAAAACTTTGAAAACAAGAATATCTGAAGCACCCATCTTGAGAGGACCAAATTGGAAACTTCCTTTCCATATTTCTACAGATGCTTCAGATACAGCTCTAGGGGCTGTGTTGGGTCAAAAAGATTTAGTTCCTTATGCCATTTACTATACCAGTAAAAATTTAACTCCCACTGAGTTGAACTATACTGTGACTGAAAAAGAGTTCTTAGTTGTTGTTCATGCAATCAATAAGTTTATACATTATATAACAGGCTATGAAACTTTTATTCATACTGATCATTCTACAACTAGATATGTAATGAACAAACCTGTTACTAATGGCAGAGTTACAAGGTGGCTCTTACTTTTACAGAAATTCAATATCACTGTGTTGGATAGACCAGGAAAACAAAATACAGTAGTTGATTTCTTGTCTAGGATTCAGAATACTAAAGAAGATTCTCCTGTAGAGGACAAGTTTCTTGATGAATATTTATTTGCAGTAACTACTAAGACTCCTTGGTATGCAGATATAGCTAACTATTTGGTTACAGGGAAACTGCCTCCACATTTATTTCCTGGTGAAAGAAGAAAGATTATTCAGGAGAGTTCAAAATATTCATGGATTTCTAACGAATTTTTTAAAACAGGGCCAGATCTTGTGATCAGAAGATGTGTTAGGGAAGATGAAATGCCTGATATCCTCAAAGCATGTCATGATGAACCATGCAACAGAAACTTTGTTGACAAAAGGACAGCCTATAAAATCCTCTCTTTGGGATATTATTGGCCATCCCTTTTCAAAGATGCAAAACAGTATGTCAAAAGGTGTGACAGCTGCCAAAGAGTAGGGAAACCTACCCTTTCAAATGAAATTCCATTGCAGCCACAGGTACTCATCGAACCCTTTGAAAAATGGGCTTTAGATTTCATTGGACCTATTAACCCACCATCTAAACAAAAAAGTATATATTAGTATGTATTGATTATGTCACTAAATGGGTAGAAGCCAAAGCATTATTTTCTGCTACTGAAAATTCAGTTGTTAGTTTTCTTTATGAGGATATTTTTACTTGCTTTGGTGTTCCAAGAGAAATTGTGACAGATTAGGGAAGTCAATTCACATCCAACCTGGTGGAGAAGCTGATGGAAGAATACAAGATCAAGCATGAAAATCTACTCCTTACCATCCGCAAGAAAATGGTTAAGTGGAGTCTACAAACAAAGTTATTGAAGGCATCATCACCAAAAATGTTCATTTACACAGAAGAGATTGGGCAGAAAGGCTTCTTGAAGCCTTGTGGGCCTACAGAACTACATGGAGAAATACAACAGGACATTCTCCCAATGAACTTGTTTATGGGAAAGAAGTCCTACTCCCCATTGAGTTCTAAGTCAAAACTTTCAAGATGGCAGTTCAGTTGGGGATGGATCTATCAGAAGCCCAAAAGAATAGAATGGAGCAGTTGAATGAGCTAGATGAGATTAGACAAGAGGCAATCCTAAGAACTGATCTAGTTCAATATCAAAGAGCTAAGTGGCATGACAAATACATCAAGGAGAAAAAGTTTCAAGAAGGAGACTGGGCATTGCTATTTGATTCCAAGTTTAAAGACTTCAAAGGTAAATTTCAGACTCATTGGCTTGGGCCATATGAGATTGACAATGTCTTTAGCAATGGAGCGGTAAGAATCAAAACCATTGATGAATTTCAAACTCCTCTTATTGTGAATGGTCACCAACTAAAGATCTATCATAAGCCACTCTCAAAGAAGGAATTTGTCAAAATCTTTCAAGATAGTTCTGCAATAAGGCTGGTGAAGAAGCATTCTTCTTCTCGACCAGCCTAGCCTTTGTTCTTTTCTGTTTCTAAAAAAAATAAAAAAATGTGTATAAGCCTGAAAACCAATCACTGATTGGCAGTCTTATACAGAAAATAGAAGGCAAAAATCAAGAACTCTTAACGCCCTATATTTTCCAAAAAAATCTCCTCTCATTATCCATAGTTTCATTCCATCTCACTTCACTTCATTTCACCTCATTACACTCCACTTCACTTCGTTTCATTCTACTCCACCCATTTCATCTCATCTCATTTCATTTCATCTCACCAATAAAAGTCTTTTCATGAACAGTTTTCTCATATATCCATTTCCATTCAGTCATGTGGCCATTGTACCAGTTTCCGCAGCTGCAAACTGATTCCGCAGCTAGTTGTTGTTTTCGCAGCTAGCACCCTGTCATTTAACATTAGTAGTCAGCTGATAGTTAAAAATAATAAAAATCAAATGCAGGTATGACCGAGGACATATTATGAAGACATGAGGCACTTAAAAGCATCAACAAGGAGCAGTCGATCAAAGATTAATGGACAAAAAGTGGCAAGAATTCCAAGGTATGAGTAGAAATTTATTTAAAATAGCATTCAAAACAAATTTTTACATAGTTATAAAACCAAAGCTCCACTATATGAAATGATTGGCATTGATAACCTCATAACCGTTCCACGGCCTACAATTCCTCCACAAACCATGCATTTATTTCTCAAACAGCCTCATGATCAGCCCTCAGATTTAACTTGTGTTGGCTGTACCTTGACACTCCACTTGTAATCATGAGGACGTGGTCGATTTGATCATGGCTCCTCTCTGCCGCAAAAATTCCGCAGCCATTTCATAAGCATGTTTATGTCTACTTCGCAGCCATTCAATTTAAAATTCTGCCGGGTTCACTTTACTTCCCTATTATTTTATTGAAGCCATGGTTGCATTTCCACCTTGTTCATATAAGCCTCCGTTCCATTTCCGTGAATTCACTCCCACTACCTGTTCTCTATTTTCCATTTGCAGTCACTATTTTCTTCTCAATAAACCCTATTCACCACCGTTAACCCAGCCGTCTCATCTCCGCTAAAACCCTTAGTCACGCAGACAAATTTTAAGACGGAAGGAAGGATGGGTTTGTTGTTGAGGGCAGAACTGGAAGGGCCCAAGTTTATGGAAGGGTACCCGCAAGTGAAAAACATACTGAAGAAGGCAAGGTGGCTACGGTTTATTAAAAAATTCAAGGGCTACAACAAGGATATTACAAAGACTTTTGAGAGGTATTTTAACGACATGGAGGTGGAAGTTGGAGACCTCAAGTTTACAGTCACTGAGTCATCTATAACAGCCGCTACAGAACTTCCGCAGGAGGGAGAACGCTGGTTCAAGAACAAGAGCTTTGATGAGAAGGCTTGGAGGGTTATCCTACGAAACCCAGGTATGGATGTAACTATTTTTAAACGAGGAATCCCTGTCCATGCTTTAGAAGAGAAGTGGACCAGTCTATCGTTGATTATTCAAAAGTTCATTACCTGTGAGGGACTTTTTGGATCAATGTATATGTATCACACGCGGTTGTTGATGAATTTCTTAGAAAACCAAACCCTAAATTTTCCCTACTTCTTGTTAAATAGCCTGAAGAAAATGTCCACCACCGTCCAAAAGAATTTGGAGGACGTAGAACCCCATTTGTATCATCACAGCCTTGTGAAAATTCTGATAGAAAAATTATTGAAGGAAAATAAGGACACTTGGGAACATTTTTTGGTTAGAAATTTTTTCCAAGATTCCCCATGAAACACCAGAGAACAGCTCAGCCAGGAAGAGTAGAAGGAAGAAGACAAGTGGGAGAATGCAAGCCCCTCCTACTAGCATAACTAGATAAATTAATCAAGAAGAGAGGCTGGAAAGAACTAAGGATAAGGAGCAAAGAAAACCTAAAGGGAAAAGAAACATAGAAGCTGTATATCAAGCCCCAGATCCTTCCCAAAAAGAAGACCAAACACTATCTAAAAGACTAGCTTATCTTCAGGAACAATCAGCTGCAACCAAGAAGAAAGGAAAAGAAAAACAGAGTAGGGAGGAAAAAGACACTAGTCCACAGCATGTAAGGAGAAGCTCCAGGTTTAAGGTAAAATTAAGGACAGTGCAAACCAAAGGGCCCCACTTTATTGACTTGGGAGGAGAAACACTGGGGCAGCCTCCAGCAACCTCTCCTGGCCGTGGCCCACATCATCCTCTTATTTCTCAGCCAAATTTTGACAGTCCTTCTCGGCTAGATTTGGAGATCAGTCCTTCTCAATAGGATTTTGGGGTCATCCCAAGGAAAACTACACCCGAGATAGACCCGAATCAGCAAGAGATGTATGATTATATAGAATCCTTGGAAAAGACAGCCACAGGTCCAAGCACTTCCTCCACTCAGCCTCACACAACACAAGAAGCTCTAGTCCAATCGTTGAAACAAGAAGTTTTTGAATTGGAGGTCTTAAATAGACACATTAAAAATGAAAATGAAACATTAAGGGAACAAAGCAGATTGGACAAGATCATTCATGACAACACCATGTTACATCTTGGGTTGTGGCAGAAAAAGAACAGGAAATTGAAGAAGAAGTGCAGGAGGTTGAGTAAAGCACTTATCAACCTCAAATTCAGATGCTTGATGAGGAAGCCTAGGATGTTAGCAGTACCAAGGAAGAGGAGAAGAGGGCTGGATGTGTTGGCGGAAGTCTTAGAGCATATGGATTGAAGAGAGGATGGTCAAAATTTTGGTTGCATGGGGACATGCAACACCTTCACAGTGGGGGTATGTTGAGCCCTGAACTTGCATCTTTCCTATACACTTTCCTAGACTCTTTCCATTCACCTGGACCTCCTAAGCTATCAACATCATTGCATATTAATCATAAAAGAGCATTTAAAGTGGTTTTTTTAACTATGTTTTGTGTCTGCTGTTTGAACTAGATTTTTTCTCATTGAGATGCAGAATCCTATCACTTTCCGCAGCTGCTTCAACTTTCCACAGCTGTTTTTGTTAAAGTCTACATTGCAGGTGTCATCAGGCAAAGTGAGCCACATGGGCAAGTTGGAAATGACTTGGACATGGACCGAGTCCTATTGGCTCAGTCGGATTCATCAGGGGAGGCCGTGGTCAACGGTGGTCAAACAGAAGAGTCCTACGGCAACAGGACTCTGTTTCCAAGCATGTGAAAGATTTTTGTGGCCTTTTCTAGATCTATAGACACACGTCGACACCTGTAGGCTGCCCACGATGTGAATCCAACAAGCCGTTTTCAATAGATTGCATAATCTCAGCAGCCATGATGCTAAATCCATGGACGCTATCGTTTACGTGTCCTTTGTCGGCATAGTTTACAGGAAAACTGTTATGTAACCTTTTGTTATAAATAATGCGTTTCTATACGCATAGGAGTTAGTCTTTTGAATATAATTTTGCTGATAAAAAGCCCACTGTGCTGTGACACTAGTTTCATTGTTGTGACTGCGTTTTGAAATATATGAGAAGACTCTGTTTCTACATGATTGCGTGAAGCGTAATTCTTGATTGATAGCTATTGCCCGAGGTTGTGCATAGGGCCCCTGCACACTCCGAGGTTTCATTTCTTATTGCTATACAGTTTCATGTTGTGTTTCTTTATGTTTATTGTAAATATGCCATAGTTATTCACTTATGTATATTTCATTTACTATGGTACTAACGCTTCATTATTGTTCATAATTTTATATGCTTTGTACATTACTGTTAACGTTGATCAGTGTGCATGTTCCAGATTATAGTAGGCCCGGGCATCTTCATACATTTCCTTTTGCAAAAGCTAGTGGCATGGAACCAGTCTTTCTGCTGACTTGCTTTTCTTAGCTTTTAATTCCAGTTCTGTTTTGTTGATTTTAGTTTAGTTCATTTGCTTCATTAGATAGTTTAGATATCAGATTGCTCAAATTGTTGATGATTACCTCCGAAAGCCATAGCTGGACTAACTGGCGAGGGGTTAGACTATGAATTGATGTGATTTGATTTTAGTTTTAATTTTCTACAATTAAATATCAGATTGCTCAAGTTGTTGATGATTACCTCCAAAAGCCATAGCTGGACTAACTGGTGACGGGTCAGACTATGAATTGATGTAATTTGATTTTAGCTTTACTTTACTTGCAATTTTTGGATTTCTTTGAGTGCAGTAGCTTAATTCATTTCTTTTGTATTTAGACAGCAGCAGGGATAATGGTTTCATGATCAATAGTTCATTGTTTGTTTGATTATAATAATGGCACATTTTCATTTTCTTTTAGGAATTAATTTCATCATTAGTATGTTCTAAGACCCTATGAAGTTTGAAGTTTTGGAAATCATTGTAAAGCACATAATTGCCTTGAAAATTTATATCCATACTTGTCTTTTAGAGTAATCTTAAAACTCAGGGATAGAATTTCCATTTCACATTTGGAGATAAACGAAGATAAAAGCCCCCAAAACAAAATAAAAAAATAAAAAACGACAAAAAGTAAGAAATAGGTTATCTTGCACATATAGTGCGCCACACTTCAACAGTTTACGACTCCCGGATTGACAATTAATATAGCAATTTAGGACACTCTAAATTGACCAAACACCATGTATTAGTTTTTTATCACAGTGGCTAGCATGACTAGATTTGTCGAACTTGACTTCCACTCCACAGTATTGTGTCATGCATCCATCATCAACATCCTCCGTATGAAAATTATGTCCATACACCCACATAGATGGGAACAAATTCACCTATAAAAAAAGTAAAAAAATCACAGTGTCATGTGTCTAATAACCCGAACATAGTTAGAAATATAAAATATAGATGTTACAATTCAAAGGTGCAGTGTGAATTTAAAAATGTACAAAAAGAGATTATTACCGAATTGTTGCACCCATTCCTTATGTTTAAGGCATACTCTTTAGAACGCGGGTAATGACTAGACGCATAGCATTTCTCTTCGACTTGATCAACAACCAACCTGTTAGGGCATGTCATTGGCATATTTTCTTTTAAATGATTAAGATGAGGCACACTTCTACCATTCAACTGTTTGAATTCTTTCTTGTCACTATCCCATTTTCTCCTCTTCTGCTCATACAATGTGACCCACTATTGTGTTGCTTCCATATTGTAAACGGTGAATTTGTTGATGGTTTCTATCTATGAATTCACCGAGGAAATCAAAACAATATATATATATATATATATATATATATATATATATATATATATATATATATATATATATATATATATATATATATATATATATATATATATATAGATGAGATAAAAATATGCATTAATATGAAGTTCAGTGTCAATAGTTACTGTGTATAAATTTTGCAAATGATAAGCCACTTACTCTTTATCATTCGCCTCCATTCATTTTAAGAAGCTCCCCTTCTCTTTTGTCTTCATCCCTTTCATCGTCCCAAATCGTTGCACCTGGTGTGTTGTCGATCTACTTGATGTACTCACTAGCATAATAGAAAGACTCATATGATATATACCCCTCTGCCATAGACCCCTCAGGTTTTTCCCTTTTTTCAAATAAAAACTTTAAATTTATTCATGTAAATATCTAAGAAGAACATCCAACGATAAGAAACCACCCCAACTAATTCAACCTCATCTACTAGGTGAATTATAAGATGAACCTGCAAGTCCATGAAACTCGTCGGTAGTTCCTTCTCAAACATACAAAAAATCTCAGCTATCTCTTGATACCACCATGGAATGCTAGCCATATGAATCTCCTTTGATGTGATCTAACGTACAAATGCAAATAATTTAGATATGGCATGTCGTAGGTCTTGGGGGAAGTCATGGTTCACACACCCACACACAAGTAGAGGATAATGACACTGCATAATAAATAGTACATTATACAAAAGTTAATTATAAAATATCCCATTTCATAAAAATAAAAATAAAATAATAAAATCCCATTTTTGGCATACATACTCTTAGAAGGTTTAGATGGTCATGCGATTTCAACATAAAAAAATGGTCTCCAATAGTGAAGAAACGCCATAGTGAAGACCCATATAAAGAAGGAACCTTCACACTCATTATAACTTTGTTTTCGAAAGAAAGATAATATTTCTTTAAAACCCATGGGACATCACCTTCTTTGAAATACTAAGAGGGACCAACCTCTCCTCTAGTTTTTGTCTTGGCCAATGTTTCTTTTAAGTTTTTGAAGAAATGTGCCTCCATAAAGAAGATAAAGCATTTTTAAATATATGCATGGATCTAGTAAGTGGGCAATCTTAAGATTCTCCCAATATGCGAGCTCATAAGAGACAAATTTCATTTTCATCCCATTAGGAAATTTTTCAACATAGGTGTCGAAGAAGTTTGGACCATCAAACATAGGCTCCCCATTCGAATCGAACATTTCTGCAAACTCCTTCTCCTTCTCTCTCTCATATGCTCTAAGCCATTCAACTGGTGTCATTATTGCAGGCCTTCGGGTTTTCCCTGGTTTACCAATTAAAACAGATATTTCTCTTCTATTAGGATGTTGTTATGGGAGGAATACCTTGGAGAAGTCATACACTACACTCGCATTCATAGGTGGTCAGACAACCTAGCCTTTAGATAAGGTCCACAACATTTACATCCATGGTACCATTTGGCTACAAGACCTGCGAAATTATTATATACAGGTGACATGTTAGCAACCATTAAGATTAGAACAATTGCAATGAATTAAATTAATATGCGAAACAATATTCCTACATCTATAAACAAATCAATAAAAATGTAGTTTACTAGAGCAAACTCCTAAGCGTGGATAATCATGTATGGTGTAAGCACATATTCCATAATGTAAAACTCCTCATTGTTGCGATGGGTCTTAATATATCGTACACATGTATCCGTTTCCATAATTCTTTCAATTCATATACTAATAGTTTTAATTAGACATCCATATTCTTCATTTGTCTTCTACCAGGGACTATGAAAACCAACGTAAGATGTTCATTCTTCACAAACAACAATGGGGGGATATTGTTATTGATCACTACTATAGGTAAAACATAATAGTTGGTGTTTTGGAGGGAATATAGGTTGATGCCATCCATGTCTATGTTGAGTCATAGACATCGTACTTCATTCTTGAATTTTTTAGGCCTTGTATCATCTATATGCTTCATGGCTATTGAATCTGTTTGGATTCACATAACTCTTGACTCACTTCTGTGTGACACATGCCATCCCTACAACATAGCTAATTATTTGCAATGAAAGAGCCTTTGAATCCTTGGTATTATAGGCATGTGCTTCAATAATTAATGAGGAGGATCGTGTGATTTTCCCATTTTTTTATTTACGGTACCTATCATGCCCACATTTCAGACATGCCACTTTGCCTACATATTCTGCTTGTAATAGCCCTGGTAAAAGTTCATGTAAAAAAAGTTATTAAAGGAAGAATAAGACCATGGTTAAGGGACACTTATTCCAAGATGAGTGTTGGGCAAATATATCCTAGTGGGCATCACTGGATGTGTGTTTTGGCTAAGGAAAATTGGCAAAGGCTAAGGAAAAGGCATTAAAAGGTAAAAAAGACATCTTTGACACATTTATTTATGAGAATAAAGGAAAATAGGAGAAACGTAAGGTGAAAGGTCACAGGTTGCATGTGAGGAGGAAATTGAAGGAAACTAATGGAAAATAAAGAAAATAGAGGCCTCATTAATAAAAAGGCTTATGAGGATCGGTTGACAAGATTTTTCTAACCTTTTTTCAGTTCGAGTTTGGAGCTCTCTCATTATTCTCTCTCTCTCACACTCTTGGTCACTTAGAGTTTTCTTGGAACACTCTAGTTTTGGAACAGGGAAGGAAAAGAAAGCAAAGGGAAAGGATGGAAAGCAAGGATCAAGGAAGGAAAAGAAGGATCAAGCAGTTTCTGTAGGAATACTAGCAGGTAACCTTTTACATGTGTAATTTCCTAGTTGGTTTGGACATGAATGGCTTTTCATGTTGGTGTATGGTTTTCTTGTTGTCGGTTGCATGGTTTTACTGGGTTATGACCGTGGTTTTCAACCTAGCCTTGCATTTTTCTAGATGCCATGGTATGTTGGGATGTTTATTTTGGTTTTGAGCTTTGGTTTTCCTGATGGATTTCAAAATCCAGGGTGGTGGTGGTCTCAAGTTTCATTCCCGAAGGCCTAGGAATCCCTTGATTGGGTTTGGCGAGATACACGATAAAGCATGAGGGAGGAGTCTTGGTTTAGGGCCTAGTGATCCTGGTTTGGATTGCAGTAAAGCCTAAGGGACTGGTCTTGGTTTAGGACCTAGTGATCTGGGATTGGATTGCGGTAAAACCTAAGAGACGAGGAGAAAGAAAATTCCTCAAGGATAGTGATGGATTCCAAGTTTGATTCGGTTGTGATCAGAGCACCAGGTTTGGTTTTATCACGGATTGGTGAGGGTGGAAGTGGTTTAACCTTTGGATTCCCTTGGTTTTTCTTGGATTGGTTGTTCTATGAGATCCCACATTCATGCTTGGAATATGGCACGAGGGTGAGTGGTTGAAAGAAAGATTTGGTTCATCCATGTCTACGGTCGGGTGGTACGTGGAAGTCCTTAACCTAGTCAGATTTTCCTATGATTAATAAAAGGTAAGTTCTCTCACTTTGGAACTTGTTTATATGTGGATTTAATGGTTGTCATATCTCTGGTATGTATATGGTTTTATGTTGCTTATAGGCATGGTTATATCACTAGCTCATGTCATGGTTATTTCATGTATTTACTTGCAATTGTGAAATGGATGGATGCAAGACCTAATTGAGAGGTTATAACAATTCAATGGAGAAGGTGGTGATCCTTCTGGTTATGTTTCATAAGTTCTTTCAGTCATTCATGCTCTGTCTTATATCCTAGAATTGTAGGTTGCATTGATGCCAATTGTTTGATAGAATTTCAGTCCCAGTTGGGGATGCTCAGGACTAGTATTGAGGTTGAATTTCGATTTGTTTATATTTTCATCATGTCTTTGATGGATTTTGGAGGTTGTAACAAGTTTTGGGAAGAGGTCGGGATTCTAGTCTAGAAAAGTGGCTCAAATCTCGGGGATGATGGAACAGGTTTGTTGAAAAGAGTCCAAGGACGCTGGCACATAGGCCCATGAGAGTGACTCTGGGTTTCTGGACATTGTCATGCCTATAACATGAGAGCGACTAGGGGTTAAAAGGCTTAAAAAATTAGTGGGACTCAGGGACAAGATGTCTGAGTGGCCGACATGTCTCCCGAGGGTGTTTTTGCTAATGTGGATGGATTTGTTTGATATGTTCCGTTGATTCCATTTCGTTAAGGTCACTAAGGAGGTTGAATATCTTATAGTGATCTCTCTCGTTGCATGTTTACTCTGGCTTGTCAGTTGCTTGGGTAGACCTGGGAGGAGGAGGTGTTACATATTGGTATCAAAGCAGTTTTGTGCTTTCCTTGGGTGACAGTGTTGGTCATGTATGCAAGTCAGTTGCATGTGTGTCTCTTACTATTGCATTCCATGTGCTTGTTGTATTGCATCATGTTGATCATGATTGTACTAAGGTTGTTATGAGGAACTTGATGTTGATGTTATAAGATGCATCATTAGAAGTATATGATTGGTTATATGATTATATGCAGCTTGATTACATCCTTGTATGTTAGGTTACATTCTTGGTTGTTTGATTACATGTATCATTCTTGTAGGTTGAGAATTGATCGCTTATGCTTGACTACATGTGTTCATGCATATGTGTAGTTGATTAGGAATTTCTCGTACATGTTGATAGTTGCATGTGGCAATGTGTACAATGGAATAATGGTTGTTGTCATGCATGCGGTCATAGAATGCATTGTTGATATGGCCTTGAATTGATGACTGGAACCTAACTAGTATATGTCTATATGATATTATGTTTATGTTATACGTGTATCACGTCGATTTGATGATCTTGCAAACAAGGTATCCTCCCTGAATTATGCTAAGGTAAATTGGGTTATTGTGATTTGATTTAGCTGACATAGTATGCCTTGTAGGAAAGAGATCAAATGGCTAGAAAGGTGGTAGACTACATAGAATCTCCCTATGCATCAAATGGGTAACGTGGTGTGGGGCACTCTTATGATTTGGCAGACACATTGAGAATACCAAAGGATGAAATAAGGAGTTGCAAAGCAGACAATGACAAAATCATGCAGGCACAAGAGAAACAAGCATAGGTGAATGTGATACTTCATCAGAAATTGTCAGAATTGCAGTGACAGAGACCGCTTTGGATCAACCATGGATAGGAGCAAAGAACTTATTGGGCATATGGTAGTAGGTCTCCTAGTAGACACAAGTTAGATAGATCTAAAACAATCAGAGATGGAAGTCTATTGGACACTCTGGATAGGAGAGGTGATAGACACAGGTAATATTCCAGTTCTAGTTCTGACAGGCATCATGATCGCCATCGTTATCATCCTTACATGAGGAGTGATAGGGGATACTCTCCAGATGAGTATAATAAGGAAAGGCCACCTACCTTTGATGGATAGATGAAGAAATCATAGGATGCAGAGGCATGGTTGCTTGGTGTGAAGAAATTCTTCTGATTTCATGATTCTTCAGAAAACATGAAAGCAAAGATAGCCACTTTCAATCTCAAAGGTAAAGTAGACATTTAGTGGGAATACATGAAGAATTTCAAAGGGATACATGAGGAATATTTGACTTGGCATGCATTTGAAAGGATTTTCAAGAAGAAGTACTTGTCAGATAGGTACTATGATGACAGGGCTAAGGAATTTTATGAGTTGCAGATGGGTTCAATGATAGATGATGAGTATACTAGCAGGTTCTTAGAGTTGTTGAGGTATGTGCCTTACCTCAAGGAGGAGAAGGCCAAGGTTCAGAGATTCATTAGTGGACTACCAATAGCATACATAAACTAGATTAATTTTGATGAGCTTAGATCGTTGGAGGAGGCCATCCAAAGGTTGAAACATTTTTATGAGCAGTCGAAGCACAAAGTTGTGCCTAAGCATGACTTGAAAAGAAATGAGAAAGCTAAAGGAAAATGGCCACCAAAGAGAGGAAGACCTCAAGATGCAAGTGAGAAAGAAAACATAGTTCCTTACAAGAAGTTCAATAAAACTGAGAAAGGACATGGAGAGCAACAAGCTAGAGGTAGTGCTAGGGAACCATTGTAGTGTTGGATATGTGGTAAGGATCATTGTAAGAGGGATTGTCCGCAATATTAGAGTGGTGGTAGACCCTAGATCTATAGTGCTAATGAGGTGCATACAACTGGTGATATTGGTCATAACATTCCTTGTATCTATGCAGTTGTGGACAACAGGCAGGCAAATCATTAGGCATTTATCATTGAGATGGACAGTAATCTTTGTGATCAAGCTATTTCCATTTTGAATGATCCTGGATCTAACTATAGTTATATTAATCCTGACCTGCTGGATAAGTGTGGTTTGAGAAAAGAAGTGCATGCAAAATCTTGGTTGGTACAGTTGATTACAGGTACAAAGAAGTGAGTTCACCATTGGGTAAGAGCTTGTGCATTTGAGCTAAATGGTATGCCTACAACACATTTGAATGAATTGACATTGGGATCATATAGTATGCTTTTGGGTATGGATTGGCTATACCTTCACAGAACCAAAGTGGATTGCTTCAACAAGGCCATTGAGTGTGTGGATGATAGTGGGGAAAATAGGACTTTGCAGGGGAAGAAAAATCCTACATCAGTGAGGATGGTTACCGCGATGCAGACTAAGCATAGTTGTAGAAAGGGTTGTGTGATGTTTGTAGTGCACATTTCTCGTGATAAAGGTAAGGAGGTTGAGGACGCAGATATCTTGAGAAGGTACCTATTTTTGTAGCAGTTTTAGGATGTATTCGTTGAAGACATTACAAAGTTTCCACCTGACAGGGAGGTATAATTTTCTATTGAGTTGTTTCTAGGGGGTAGCTCCAACATCAAAAGCACCTTACAGGATGAGCACACCTAAGTTAGTAGAGTTGAAGTTGCAGTTAAGAAGATTCTTGACAAGGGATAAATTAGGCCAACTGTATCACCTTGGGGCACACCAATTTTGTTCGTAAAGAAGAAAGATGGTACTTTTAGCTTGTGCATTGATATTAGGCAGCTGAACAAGGTAACAATCAAGAATAGGTACCATTTTCTGAGGATTGATGATTTGTTCGAACAACTGAAGGGAGCAGTATTGTTCTCGAAGATTGACCTGATATCGGGATACCATCAGGTACGCATCAAGGAAGAGGATATATTCAAGACTGCATTTCATTATGGAAATTATGAGTCTGTTGTTGTTCCATTCGGTTGACTAATTCTCCAGCTACATTTATGTGTTTGATGAATAGTGTGTTGCGTCCTTATCTGGATAAGTTTGTTATTGTATTAATTGATGATATACTAGTATATTCTAAGAATGAGGAAGAATATGTCGAGAATTTAGTAGCACTGTTGATATTTCTAAGAGAGCATTAGTTATATGCTAAACTTAACAAGTGCATCTTCTTTCAAACTGAGGTACATTATTTGGGGCATGCTGTCTCCAAGGATGGCATAACAGTGGATCCAGAAAAGATAAGGGCTATCATAGAGTTGGGAGCTCCTAAGAATTTTGATGAGGTGAGATCATTTATGGGATTGGTAGGTTAATATAGGATGTTCATCAAGAAATTCTCACCCATTTCATATCATATCACATCATTGCAGAGGAAAGGTAAGAAGTTCGAATGGATAGAAGAATGTGAGGCTAGTTTTGAGCAACTTAAGCAATTGTTGACACATGCACCAGTGCTAAAGAGAGCGGATCCGAACAAGGAGTTTGTAGCGTGTACAAATTCTTGCAAGAGAGGACTTAGTGGAGTTATCATGCAAGAAGGAAAGGTAGTGTGCTATGAGTCACGAAAATTGAATGAGCATGAGTAGAACTATCTGACACGCGATCTTGAGCTAGCAGCAATCATATATGCATTGAAGATGTGGAGGCACTGTCTTCTTGTCAGGAGGTTTGTATTGATGAGTGATCACAGTGGGTTGAGGTATTTATTTAACTAGACGAATCTAAATTCTAGGCAAGCTAGATGGTTGGCTACCCTTAGTGAGTTTGACATCGAGATTAGATACATCAAAGGGAAGAAGAACTAGGTTGCAAATGCTCTTAGGAGGAAGGTACAAGTAAATCATATAGCAGCTAGCTCTTATGGGACAAAGTTGCAGGATAGGATTTTGCAGGCAGGATTGCAGGATGACAAAGACATGGAGATCATGCACAGGTTATAGTAGAGCATAGGTACTGTAACAGCCCTGGTGAAAATTCCATGTAATAAAAGTTAAAAGAAATAACCAAGTTTGATGGGACACTTATTCCAAATTGAATGTTGGGAAAGACATCCTACGAGGTGTTCATTTGGTTGTTTATGGCTAAGGAAATTGGCAGAGGAAATGGCTAAGGCTTTGGAAAGGTAAAATGACATTTTTGGCACAGTTATTTATGAAAATAATGGAAATTAGGAGAAAAGGAAGGTGAAAGGTCACAGGTTTCATGTGAGGAGGAAATTGAAGGAAAAATAATGAAAA
Organism: Pinus tabuliformis; assembly: GCA_031772625.1. Classification (NCBI taxonomy): domain Eukaryota; kingdom Viridiplantae; phylum Streptophyta; class Pinopsida; order Pinales; family Pinaceae; genus Pinus; species Pinus tabuliformis. The sequence goes on from CM062804.1 coordinate 587,343,556, forward strand.
ATGGAGAAAATAGAGGCCTCATTCATAAATGGCTTCTAAGGATCAGTTGGTAACCTTTTGTCAGTATAGTTTTGGAGCTCTCTCATTATTCTCTCTCTCTCTCTCTCACTCTTAGACACTTAGAGTTTCTTGGATCACTTTGGCATTGGAGCAAGAAATGGAAAGAAGGCAAGAGGAAGAAAAGATCAAGCAGGGAAAGGCAGGATCAAGCTGTTACAACAGGCTTCATTACAAGTATCAACCTGCATGTGTATTTTCCTTGCTAGATTTGGCATGCATGGGATTGCATGTGTTTCTTTTCTACCATGGCATCGGTATTTCTAGGTGTGGCAGTATTTTCAGCCTAGCCTTGCCATTTCCTAGTATATTTGATGAGATGGTTTCTCTCTTTCAGTTTATGTGCGATGGCCAGATTGGATTCGAAGATAGGTGGGGTGGATCTCCGAATTGACAAACACATGGTCTGAGTGGTTCGTGAATCAGACTGAGGATCACGAAGCCACTGGCCTAGTAACCCCTGAACCAGACTGTGGGTTGTGGTTAAGCTAGACTGTGTGCCTCGGTGGGCCTAGGAATCCTTTTCGGTGAATGGTGAGTATATGGTAAAACCAGGAGGAAGATTTTCTCTTCGTTGGGCCTAGTGATCCCAAGATGGGATCTAAGGTAAATCTTGGAGAGTATGCCTCGGTGTAGAGCCTAGTGATCCCTAGATCGAACTGTGGATGCACGGTAAAACCTAAGAGACTAGGAGGCAATAAAATTCCTCACGTTGTAGGTAGAGAAACTCGATGGAATCCATGTTGATTGGTGTTTTGATGTTTTATATGAGTCCCACATTCATGCTTGGAATATGGCACGGGGGTGATTAGCTAAAGAGAGACTTGGCTCAGCCAATCTATGGTCAGGTGGAATGTGGTAGTCCCATCTCCAGTTGGTTCATTGCATTCATTAATGAGAAATCCATTCCATTGATTTTCATGTGTAAATGTATTGATGTATATGTGGATTTTTATGGCTGATATGGGTATGGTATTTATTTTCCTATTATGCTAGTTATATGTATATTTTATGATAGTAGCAATGCATGGCTCTCAACATGTTTTTACTTGTATATGAATGGATAATGAAGCAATTGACATGAGGAAATAATGGTTCATAGAGCTTCTCAGATAAGTATGAGATCCCTACACTTAATTATGTTGTTTACACCTGTAGGTTACATGTTGATGATGTGTTTGACGAAATGCCATTGCTAGTAAGGTTCTGGTTATGGTCTTGTTCATCTTATTTCTTTTGCATCATTGTTTCCCTGTACTTTTTCTGATTTCAAGCTATCACTCCATTCTGGGCAATGGCTTGGGCTCTGGGCCTGAAACAATGTCTTAAATCCCGGGGTTGTTGGCACAGAATTGGAAATTTTGGTCTCTGGTCACTAGCAGGCAAGCCTGTGAGAGCGAATATAGGTTGATGGTCACTCCCTTGCCCATAGCACGAGAGCGACTATGGCCTAACGGATTGAGAACAACAGTGGGACCCAGGGACAAGTTGTCTGAGTGGTTGACTTGTCTCATGAGGGTTCTGTTGATGATGTTGGATGACTGTGTGTGATGTTCCATCAATTTCACTTCCTTATGTTCACATAGGAGGTAAAATCTGATCATAGTAGCCTCTTGTCTCATGTTTACCCCGGATGGCATGGCTACTTGGGTATATGTGGGAGGAGGGTGTTACAGAGTGGTATCAAAGCATGGTTCAACTCTCAAACTAGATGGGCAGTGTGTGTTGGTCATGCATGCATGTCAATTGCATGTGTGTCTCTTACACTTGCATTTCATGTGCTTGATGTATTGGCTTGATACTTAATTATGGTTGTAGTATGGTTGTTATAGAGAATTTAATATTGATTTCGTGAAATGTATTTGTCATGAGTATGTGATTGGTTGCATATGGATTATATGTCGCTTACATGTTGATTTTATTTCGCCTACTTACATCCTTGTATGTTAGGTTGTATTCTTGAATATGTTGATTGCATGTATCAGTCTTGAAGGTTGATTACAAGTTTGGCTACATGCATTTATGCGTATGTGTAGTTGATTAGGCATTACTTATGCATGTTTTTGGTTTCATGTGGCAATGTGTACAATGGAGTAATGGTTGTTTTCATGCATGAGGTCATAGCATGCAATGTTGATATGGCCTTGGATTGATGATTGGATCCTAGCTAAAGTGATGCTTGTGTTGATGCAATTATTTGTGTATGTCTATATGTTGTTACAATTATGTTATACATGTATCACACCAATTTGGTGATCTTGCAGACAAGGTATGCTCCACGAGCTATACTAAGGTACGTCGATTTATTGTGATTTTTTTTATCTGAAATATTATGCATTTCAGGAAGAAATATCAAATGGCTAGCAAGATGGTTGACTACAAAGACTCTCCCTATGAATCCGAAGACAAGTATGTTGTTGGAAATCCTTCCAATTTGGTAGTTATACTAAGGATATTAAAGGAAGAGAAAAGGAGTTGTAAGGCCAATAATGACCGTATCATACAAGCACAAGAGAAGAAAGAAAAGGTTAATGCTATACCTCTTCAGAGTTTGTTGGAATTGCAGTGACAAGGGCCATTTCGGATCATCCATGGACATGAGGATAGAACTAATGGGGCATATGGAAGTAGGTCTCCTGGTAGACACAGGTCGGATAGATCTGACATAGTGAGAGATGGTAGGTTTTTGGACACTTTAGATAGGAGAGGCGATGAGTACAAGTGCTATTCTAGTTTTGGTTCTTACAGACATCATGATCATCATCATTATCATCCTTACAAGAGGAATGATAGGGGATAATTGTCAGATGAATTCAAGAAAGAAAAACCACCTACTTTTGATGGAGATGTGATGAAGTCGTAAGATGCAGAAGCTTGGATACTTGAGATGAAAAAATTATATGAGTTGCATGAGTACATAGATAACATGAAGGCCATAATATCCATCTTAAGCCTGAAAGGTAAAGAATACATCTGGTGGATAGATGTTAAGCGGGTCAAAGATATCAGGACGGATGACTTGAGTTGGTGGGAGTTCAAGAGGTTTTTTAGGAAGAAGTACTTGTCAAAGAGGTACTACGATAGTAAGGCTAAAGAATTCTATGAGCTAAATATGGGATCAATGATAGATGAAGAGTACACGACATAGTTTATGGAGCTATTTCGATGTACCATATCCTACTGATGAGAAGGCTAAAGTTCATAGATTTTTTAGTGGTTTTCAATTAGCATTTAAGATCAGATTGAGTATGATGAGACTAGACCACTTGATAAATTCATTAGTAAATTGAAGCATTTCTATGAGAAGTCAAAGCATAAGAAAGAATCTCAGCATGGATGGAAGGGAAAAGGAAAAGGTAGAGGTAAAGGGAAGCCTAAGAGGACAAGGCATCATAATGCAGATGGGAAAGAAAATATGGCACCTCAAAAGAGATTTAATGCAGCAAGAGAGGGACATGGGTCACAATAGTAGTAGTAGCATATAGGTGATGACACTGGGCGGTTGGATTGTTGGACATGTGGTGAGGAACACCTTAGGAGAGATTTTCTGTAGCATCAAGGTGGAAGGCCTAAAATATCCAGTGGACAAGATGTGCAGACTATTGGGGATGTTGGGTAGAAAATTCCTCGTATTTATGCACCAGTGGACAATAGGTAGGCAGAACACTAGGAATTTATCATTGAGATGGATGGTAAGCTTCGTGATTAAGTTATTTCTATTTTCATTGACCCTGGATCTAATTATAGCTATGTTAGTCTTGACTTGGTGGATAAGTGTGGTTTGAGTAAGGAATTGCACGTAGAGTCTTGGTTAGTGTAGTTGGCTACAAGTACAAAGAAGGGAGTTCATCACTGGGTAAGAGATTGCACATTTGACTTGAATGGTATTCCTACCGCAACACATCTAAATTTGTTACTGTTGGGATCAAACAATATGTTGTTGTTCATGGATTGGTTGTATCTTCATAGACCAAGGTAGAATACTATGATAAATATATTGAGTGTGTTGATGACAGTGAGGAACCAAGAGTCTTACATGGTAAGAAGAAAGCCACATCAGTTAGGATGGTGATAACTATGCAAGTAAAACGTAGCCACAAGAAGGGGTACAAGCTATTTGCAGTAAACATTTATAGTGATAAGGGTAAGGAGGTCGAGGATGTTGATGTGCTGAATAGGTACCCAGTTTTGCAGCAATTTCAGGATGTATTTCTTGAGGACATTACAGAGTTGCCACCTCACAAGGAGGTATAATTTTCTATTGAGTTAGTGCTAGGGGAAGCTCCAACATCAAAACCACCTTACAGGATGAGCACACCTGAGTGAAAGCTATAGTTCAAAGAAATGTTGCACAAGGGATACATTAGGCCAAGTGTATCACATTGGGGTGCATTGGTCTTGTTTGTGAGGAAGAAAGATGGTACTCTCAGATTATGCATTGATTAGAGGCAATTAAACAAAGTGACTATCAAGAATAGGTACCCTTTGCCAAGGATTGATGACTTGTTCGATCAGCTGAAGGGAGCAGTAGTGTTCTCAAAGATTAACTTGAGATCCGGATACCATCAGGTTTGCATCAAAGAGTATGACATTTACAATACTACGTTCAGGATCAGGTATGGGCATTATGAGTTTGTTGTTGTTCCATTTGGTTTAACTAATGTTCCATATACATACATGTGCTTGATGAATAGTGTGTTGCATCTGTATTTGGATAAGTTTGTTATTGTGTTCATTGATGATATACTGGTATATTCTAAAAATGAGGAAGAGCATGCTGAGCATTTAGCAGCAGTGTTGAGGTTGTTAAGAGAGCATTAGTTGTATGCTAAGCTCATCAAGTGTAGTTTCTTTCAAACTAAGGTACACTACTTGGGACATGTTGTCCCCAAGGAAGGAATTGCAGTAGATCCAGGGAAGGTAAGGGCCATCATCGAGTGGTTTCGACTCTTAAGAGTGTGGATGAGGTGAGATCTTTCATGGGTTTGGTAGGCTATTATAGGAGGTTCATCAGGAAATTCTCATAGATTTATTATCCTATCACATCATTGCAAAGGAAAGGTAATAAGTTTGAATGGATAGAGGAGTGTGAGGCCAGCTTTGAGCAACTTAAGAAGTTATTGACACATTCACCAGTGTTACAGATTGCAAATCTAGGCAAAGAGATTATGGTATGCACAGATACTTGCAAGAGAGGGATTGGTGGATTCCTTATGCAGGATGGACAGGTGGTATGCTACGAGTCCAGAAAATTAAAAAAGCACAAGCAGAACTACCCGACTCATGGTCTTGAGTTAGCAACGATTATACATGCATTGAAGCTGTGGAGGCACTATCTTCTTGGCAGGAGATTTGTACTTATGAGTGATCACATTGGGTTGAGGTATTTGTTTGACCAGCCGAACCTGAACGCCATGTAGGCTAGATGGTTGGCCACGATCAACGAGTTTGATTTCAAGATCAAGTACATCAAAGGTAAAGAGAAAAGGGTGGAAGATGCTCTCAATAGACGGGTACAAATACATCACTTGGCAGTTATTAGTTCCTATTGGATAGACTTACAGGATAGGATCTTGCAGGCAGGTGAGTAGGATGTCAGGTATATGGAGATTGTGCACAGGTTGCAGCAGGGTGTTGATACAAGTACAAGTGCAGGTGTAGGTACAGATACATGTAGTGGTACACGTACAGGTGACAGTATAGGTACAGGTGATGGTACATGTGACAGTATAGGTACAGGTGATGGTACAGGCACATGTGCACAAGGTATATGGAGATTGTGCACAGGTTGCAACAAGGTGTTGATATAGGTACAAGTGATATTACAGGTACAATTGTAGGTAAAGGTAAATGTAGTGGTACAGGTACAGGTAGCAGTAAAAGTATAGGTGAAGGTACAGGTACAGGTACAAGCGCAGGTGAATAGGGTATGGATTATTGTCTTATAATGGATAGATTGGTCAGGTTCCGACACAGGATATGATCCAATTTGGATCTAGAATAGACTTCTAACTCTAAAGTGTTCCTCATAGAGGAAAATGAAAGTCAAGGGCTACTCCTGGAAATAATCCCATTGCATAGATATTTTCATTCTGAATCTACTACAACTTGAATGGGCTGGAATGGACTTCGGATGATGAAGTTATTGTAGAAAGAAGGTTGCCTTTGTCCTTTGAAAAGGAGGAAAATTCTTATAAAAATGGCCTAAAAGGCTCATTGAAGAAATTGCATTGCAAAAGGCCAAAGGGAAGGACTTAGGCCAAAGGCGGAGGGAACCCCAATTGCGACCTCCGACTTATCGCATCAGAGATAGGCCCACATGCGATATTGGGACCCCAGGCAGAGCCGATTGCGATATCTGATGAGTCGAATCGATGCATCGGTGATATATATATATATATATATATATATATATATATATATATATATATATATATATATATATATGCATCGAATGTTGTCCAGACCCCAGGCCATTGGGCAATGCGACTGTGAAATGCCGATGCGATCGGTGATCAACAATCGGCAATCAGGATCACAACAATACAAAGGCCAATGCACATGCAACCATCGATAAGCGATATTGCAATATGCCAATGTTCTGATGGGCCAATCAGCGATATCGGCAATCGACGAACCCCCGATACTAGGGCCAATGCACATTGTAATTGCGATATGCCGATAAGGGGCGGACCTAATGAGAATTATAAGCGCGAATGCATAAAATTTGAAATTTGGTTTTCTTGGCTTTTCAATGTATTTCCTGTGTAAATGGGTTTTTGGCCTTTTGGCCATGTGATGATGCGATTGCGATATGTGACTGAAGGTGGACCTGATAGGTATTATGAGTGCGATTTCATAGATTTTGAAGTCCGGGATTTTGTGCCTGATACTGTAATTCTGAGTATTCTATGTGTAATGGAATTATGTGCTATTTTCGGGATTTTTGTACAGAAAGGCCAAAACGACTGGGTTTCTTGTGCCGCCGGTTCATTTTCCATTTGGAAACAGCCATCATTCTCCTTGCCACAATGTAAGCGGGAATTTGTAACAATGATGTAGGAATGCGTTACACGCACAGAGCCACAGAGCCACAGAGCCAGAGCGCCAGAGGGCCAGACACAGAGCCACAGAGCCGGTGAGCCAGAGGGCCAGTTGAAGAGATGAAGAGTCGCAAGGGAATGGTTCCTCATGATCGAAGGGACGAAGGAATGACTGTGGAAGACGCAGAGTCAAAGAATGCCTGCGCATAGTTGTAGAAGGGGGCTGAGAGAGCGCAAAGAGTTTTGGAGTCACTTGAGAGGTCGAGTGAACCAGAGAGCTCAATTGATAGCAATGAAAAGTTGCCAAGGTCGCTAAAAGGTTGCTGAGAGTCGCTTGGAGGTCAAGCAAACTACAGAGGCACGCAGAGGCCAAGAGAATCCCAGAGAGATCAAGAGTCGACGAGCCAGATCCAGAGCCAAGAACAACAAAGAGATCAAATGATCCAGCTGTTGTTGGTGTCCAAAGAGTGCTAAAGATAGAAGAAGGCATTCCAGAGATAGTGAAAGAATTCTGAGGAAGTTGGTGCAAGCTAGAGCAAGATCGCTCAGAGTGCTGATTGAAGGAATCTAGTCTAGAGAAGCCTAGATTTCTTTGCAGAAGTATGGACAACCAACGGGACAAGAAGGTATTCTAAGCCCATTGTTTCTATGTAAACCAATGTATTTGAGTGTGAAGCTTGTAAAATGAATTAATGCCATAATCGCAGAGAGCCTAGTTGAGTTGATTAGAGCTCAATGAGACATAGCCCATGAGGTTTGGGTGAACTCCATATTATATTGCTGGTATATGTGACGCTTATTTGTTGCATTGTTTCACTGTTATATGTTTTTATATCAGTTTAAGAAAATCAATTTAAAGCACATAAACAATTTAAACCAAACACAAGCATAAACCTATTTTCAAGGAATTTTTAATTCCGCAATTGATTAATCATAAGGTCTTGGAAATATTTAAGCTTTGGAAGTGGGAGAGGTTTTTGTAAGCTAACAAGAAGCCTTTAGTGCCCCATTTTCAGATCAGGTGGTATCAGAGCCTAAGATTTATTAACCCTACCTTTAGGAAGGTGATATCAAAGCTGGTTATACCAGAGTAAGTGGTATCAGATCAGAATGCTTGATTGGCAGAGCAAAGATTGCTTGTCTGAAAGGTGTTTAAACACTCAAAGGTTGATTGTATGTTTGTTTGCAGACTAACTATTGTTTGAGTTTGCAGAGGTGAAGGGAAAGATATTGATAGCTCAGCCCAGGAGAGGACAAAAAGGAAGAAGGGCTGAAGGAATTCTTCTTATGTCAAAGGACCTCAAGGAAATCCTTGAAGACAAGAGATTTGTTGCAAAAGGTTGCTTGAATAAAGCTCTTTGTTAATCTTGTTTGAAGTTCTTTTGTTCATGTTGATAATGACAACTTCTACAAGCGAGTCCTCAAATTCTTCTTTCTTCACAAGAGTCTTTGATGGAGACATGAAGAAAGACTTGTTCATCATGATGGACATGATGAAAGAAATGCACGAGGATGGAAGGAAGAGCAACATACTTAGAGAGCAATTGAATTCCGTGGAGGAAGAGAAGTAGTTGCTTTCTGACAAATTGGAGGAAATGGAGAGGCAACTTCATATTGCAAATATGAACCTGAAAAGGATGCATGAGTTGGAGACACAGCTCTTTGTTTCCAAAGAAGCCTTAGTCAAGTATCAGCTTGAAGAAGAGGTAAGCAATTCCTGTTTGTCTTCAAATTCTTCTAAGAATGTTTATATTGGTTCTTTTGAAAAACATACTAGAGGCATAGGTTCCAAGTTAATGTCTCAGATGGGCTATAAAGGAAAGGGCTTGGGTAAACATGCATAGGGTACTGTTAAGCCAATAATAGTTGAGGAAAGGCCTAAGTATTTGGGTCTTGGCTATGGACAATCTTATGGAGAGAGTTCCAAAGCTACCATGAAGACCATTGAAACATCTCCAAGGAGTTTCATTGCAGGTCTTCTACCTCAAGAGTGTGAAGATTGTATTCATGGAGAATGAAATAGCTTGAAACATCATTTGCAAGATGCAGATGTTCATAAGCATGCACTTGAACCAAAGAGTTGTGGAAACTCTGAAATCCTTGAAGAGATTGGTGATGTTCCAAAGGGAGCCACTTCTTCATTCAATTCACCTCCTCATGAAGGCAATAAAGGTGAAAGAGAAAGGTATAAATCTTGTTCTTATCATATTGCTTTTGATTATGTTCAGCATGGTAAATTTTCATATAAGTATGGGAAAAGAATTGCATGTTCCTTTTGTGGTTTGGATAACCATAGTGTTTCTAGATGTTGGAAGAGAATGGCCACACATAGGAAGCTTTTGAAGGAAAGGAAGCAAGAAGCCAAAGGTCCATTGGACAAGGAAAATCATGCTGTCAAGAGGATGCACATGTGTTGCACCTACTGCCATAAGCAAGGACACATTGCTGAAAAGTGTTGGACTCTGAATCCAACAATGCTTCCACAAAAGTTGAAGAAGGTGGAAAGAGAAAATGGCAGAAATGGAAAGAAAGTTTCCATGATTGATGTGTTTCAAGATGATTCACATGTTGATGCTGATGTATAGATAAAGGTAGAACCTTTGAAATTGATTGGTAAGAAATGGTTAGAATTCTTATCCAATTAAAGATTGCATGTCTTTTGATTTGATGGATCTATTTTCATTTCTTTGTTAATGGAATGCAAGTTGCGGGCCTTTTACCAAGAAACTGAATGGAAAATTTGAGTAGGAGACTCACTTTATTGCTGCAACATTATGTTCATTTCAGCTCTGAAAGTATAGTGTACTTAAGCGAAAGTTGAAGGATGAAACGCATGCATGAGAATGATGTGCATGAACACAGGGATGTTGATGATTTCCTTGTATTTGAACATGTATGTGTGATTACTTGAAATTTATTACTTTGTTTTTTTTTAAACATGCATGTAATATTGACTTGGTAAAAGTTGATTTGGTCTCTAAGATGGAGATGATGATGAAGTGTTTCATATTTTGAAAAAGCGTCCTAAAGGTCTTTTTCGACATGCTTGACTTGAAGGGTCAATTGTTTTAAAGGCATGTTTTGTGGGCTTGTTATCTAGTCCATCATTTGTATGCAGATGTGAAGACATGGAGGTGTTCACAAGATGTGAAATCTGTTTCTTTTGTTGAAGCAGGAGTTTAGGCCATCGAGTTGTTGTCTGTAATGTTGTTGTTGTTAACAGTTATTGTTGACAGTATGTCAAATAGGTACAAATGAAAATTTTGTGAAGAAGATGCAACTTCACATTTGTTTGAGCCACCTTGGATCAATGATTAAGGCAGAGAAGTTCAAACTACCTTCTGTAACCTTCTCAGCAGGAGTTCTACATGAAGTCAAGGAGGAAAATAGTTCTTCCCAAGAGGATCAGCACATCTAGGAAGGAGATTGGTCAAGGGCTTTGGTTCAAAGGCACTATGCAAGGCAAGTGTATGGAGGCTGAAAGAAGAGGGTGTTGCTACTCTCATTTACTGTTCAGATCAGTATGTCAATCTTTTGGAGACCAAAATTTCTTTTAGTGGGAAGGTGTGATCTAAAATGGATCTAGAATAGACTTCTAAGTCTAAAGTGTTCCTCATAGAGGAAAATGAAAGTTAAGGGTTGCTCCTGGAAATAATACCATTGCATAGATCTTTTCATTCTGAATCTACTGCAACTTGAATGGGCTGGAATGGACTTTGGATGATGAAGTTATTGCAGAAAGAAGGTTGCTTTTGTCCTTTGAAAAGGAGGCAAATTCTTATAAAAATGGCCTAAAAGGCTCATTGAAGAAATCACATCGCAAATGGCCAAAGGGGGAGCGAGCCCTGATTGCAACCCCTGACCTATCGCATCGGAGATAGGCCCGCATGCGATATCGAGACCCCAAGCAGAGTCGATTGCGATATGCAATGAGTCGGATCGGCGCATCGACGATATATATATATATATATATATATATATATATATATATATATATATATATATATATATATATATATATATATATAGATATCGCATCAGAAAAATGCATCGGATGTTGTCCAAACCCCGGGACGTTGGGCAATGCGACTACGAAATGCCGATGCAATCGGCGATCAACGATCGGGATCACAACAATACAAAGGCCAATGCACATGCGACTACCGATAAGCGATATTGTGATATGTTGATGTTCCGATGGGCCGATTGATGATATCAACATTTGGCGAACCACCGATACCAGGGCCAATGCACATTGCGATTGCGATATGCCGATAAAGGGCAGACCCGATGGGAATTATAAGCGTGAATGCATAAAATTTGAAATCTGTTTTTTTTTGGATTTTCAATGTATTTCCCGTGTAAATGAGTTTTTGGCCGTTTGGCTATGCGACAATGCGATTGTGATATTCGACCGAAGGCAGACCCGATAGGGATTATGAGCATGATTTCATAGATTTTGAAGTCCAAGATTTTGCGCCCAATAGTGTAATTCTGAGTATTCTCTCTGTAATGGAATTATGTGCAATTTTTGTGATTTCTGTACAAAAAGGCCAAAATGACTGGGTTTCCTATGCTGCCGATTCATTTTCCATTTGGAAACAGCCATAACTCTCCTTGCCATGCTGTAAGCGAGCATTTGTAACAATGATGCAGGAATGCGTTACACGCACAGAGCCACAGAGCCACAAAGCCAGATGGCCAGACACAGAGCCACAGAGCCAGAGCGACAGAGGGCCAGACGCAGAGCCACAGAGCCAGTGAGCTAGATGGCCAGTCGAAGAGCTGAAGAGATGCAAGGGAATGATTCCTCATGATTGAAGGGACAGAGGAACGGTTGTGGAAGCCACAGAGTCAAAGAATACCTCACAAAAGCCAGAGCACACAATTGCAGAAGGGGGCTAAGAGAGTGTAGAGAGTTTTGGAGTCACTTGAGAGGTTGAGTGAACCAAAGAGGTCAATTGACAGTAGCGAAAATTTGCCAAGGTCGTTGGAAGGTTGTTGAGAGTCGATTGGAGGTCAAGTGAACTATAGAGGCATGCAGAGGCCGAGAGAAGCTTAGAGAGCTCAAGAGTCGAAGAGCTAAAGCCAGAGCCAAGAACATCAAAGGGACCAAATGATCCAGTTGTTGCTGGTGCCCAAAGAGTGCTAAAGATAGAAGAAGGCATTCCAAAGACAGTGAAATAATTCTGAGGGATTTGGTGCAAGCTAGAGCAAGATCACTCAAAGCATTGATTGAAGGAATCTAGTCCAGAGAAGCCTAGATTTGTCTACAGAAGAATGGACGGCCAGCAAAATAAGATGGTATCGTAAGCCCATTGTCTTTGTGTAAACCAATGGAGTTGAGTGTGGAGCTTGTAAAATGAATTGATTTCATAATCCCAGATAGCCTAGTTGAGTTGAATAGAGCTCAAGGAGACGTAGCCCAAGAAGTTTGGGTGAACTCCATATTATATTGTTGTTATGTGTGATGCTTATTTGTTGCACTGTTTCACTGTTATATGTTTTTATATCAGTTTAAGCAAATCAATTTAAAGCACATAAACAATTTAAACCAAACACAAGCATACACCTATTTTCAAGCACTTTTTAATTCCGCAATTGGTTAATCATAAGGTCTTGGAAATATTTGAGCTTTGAAAGTGGGAGAGGTTTTTGTAACCTGACAAGAAGCCTTTAATGCCCCATTTTCAGATCAGGATATATGTACCTGACAACAGTGAGCTCAAGAAGTTGATATTGAGGGAGTTTCATGCAAAAACTTATTTAGGTCACCTAGGTTGTCAAAACACACTGACAAAAGTGAGGAGATATTATTATTGGCTGAATTTGAAGAGGGATGTAGAAAATTTTGTGGTGAGGTGTTTTGACTGTCGGTAAGTGAATGCAGAGTGTAAACATCCAAGTGGACTGCTATAGTTGATCGCTATTTCATAGTTGAAATGGGAGGTCATTTCCATGGACTTCATAATAGGGTTGCCTAAGACAGTGAAACATCGTGATTCCATTATGGTCATTGTGGAAAGATTAACAAATATTACACACTTTATTCTAGTCAAGTCTATGTTCTTAGCTAGTGATGAGGCACAAGTATTCATCGGAAATGTGGTTAGACTACATGGTGTTCCGAAGAAGATTTTGTCAGACAGGGATGCGAAGTTCACTTCCAAGTCTTGGAAGGCGTTTTTTGTAGGTTTGGGCATAGAGTTTGCCTTCAGTATAGCTTATCATCCATAGACATATGGATAGACAGAGAGGGTCAACAGGATATTAGAGGACATGTTGAGGATGTATGTGATGCGTCAGCAGAAGGAGTGAGAAGAGTATCTCCCTTTGGTAGAGTTCGCATACAACAATAATTATCAAGAGTCATTGAGGATGAGTCCTTTTAAGGCATTGTATGGGCAGAGTTGTAACACCCCCATTAGTTAGAGTGATCATGTTAGCAGGGTTTTGATTGGACCAGATATGTTGGCAGACATGAAACAAGAGATGCAGGTGATCAAGAAGAATCTAAAGGAAACACACGATAAGCATAAGAGTTATGCAGATAGGAACAGGTTGTTCAAGGAGTTCTATGTTTGGGAACATGTGCACTTGTGCATCAAACGAAAGAAGAACTCCTTGTAGATTGGATCATGTGTTAAAATGGCACCACAATTTTGTGGACCCTTCAGTATCATTGAGAGGATTGGTCTAGTAGCCTATCGACTTTCACTACATCCGACAGTAAAATTACATGATGTTTTCCATGTGTCTTTTCTTAAGAATTATGTTAAGGATGATGATCATGTGATTGACTAGTTTGTATTGCAGGTGAAAACAGATGGAGAATTCCAATCGGAGCCTCAATATGTATTACAGAAAAATGTGCTCATGCTCTGGAACTGAGAAATCAAGCAAGTTAAAGTGAAATGGAAGCACTTTGGGCCTGATGAAGATACATGGGAGATGGCGGATCAGATGTGGGATATGTATCCTTCCTTGTTGAGACAAATTAGCTTCAATATGGTGGTCTAGTATATGCTTTATGGTGGTTTGGTATATGCTTTATGGTGGTTTGATATATGCTTTATGATGTTTTTATATATGCTTAGATATGGTGTTTAGTATATGTTTTAATATATGTTTTGGTATATGATTTGGTATATGGTTTTGATATATATTTTGATGATCTTTCTATATATATGTATGTGTATGGATGTAAATAATGCCATGAGCTATGTTATAAAGCTCCATTATGCAGTATGGGTGTCATGTCATTATGATTATGTTTTCATGTTACTATGCTATCGTGTGGTTATGTTATCATGATGTTATGATCTCATGTGGTTTGGTAGTCAATATGATAATCATTGTAAATACTATAATGAGTTGTGTTATAAAGCTTCACTATGCGGTATGTTATCATGTTGTCATGATGTTTTTTTAGCAAGTCTTTCATTGTCAATACTGCAATGAACTGTGTTATAATTTCCATGACACTAGTAGAAAATTATGGAATTAGTGACTAGGTGACTGAAAAAGTTAGTCAGCGTAGCTTTTCCAAGTGAAATACAATAAAAAATGAGCAACATTAGGTAATTAACTAAAAATGACTAGCATAAACAACTAATTTAGTCTCGGGTTAAAATATATGACTAGCTAATAAGTAATACAACTAAAAATTACTAACATGAATGACTAATTTAGTCTAGTAACATAAATATGACTACTTAACAAGTAATACAATAGTACAAATTAGTCGTTTATGTTAGTAATTTTAATTATGTCACTTCAGCAATCTAAACTTACAAGTGATAGGGGATTCAAAAGTTGTTATAGATTGGCTAAAAGGTTATACTTCCTTAAACACTTATTTACTGCATCAATGGACTATTAGAGTTATGGAGCTGATTAGAACCTTCAAGGTTATACCCTTTGATCACATTCACAGGGAATTATTGATAGATTATAAAAAATGGGAGTGGGCTTACAGCTGGGTCAAATACATTATGAACAATACCTACAAGAAGTGTTTAGTAATTAGTAGAGGACATATTTCCTTTACTTAAAGACTTAAATTTTCATGCATATCTACATTTTTTATTATTAAGGTCATATCCATTGAAATTAGGATACTAGTTTTTAACTTGGATACCATGTTATTTATCTAGTTTGAACATACATTATGAACATAGCAGTACTAGACTCTTATGAAATTATTTTGAATCCTATGGGGATTTTGATATTGCCTGAACATTAGATGTTGAACATATTACAATATCATGTCATTCAGGTAAAACAATTTTAGTATATGATAGATGATGTAAATTTCATATTTGCATTATTATTAATACAAAAATGATGTCTTTTTCTTATTGGAAAACAAAATTATGGCATTTCCCACCACCTAAGTTATTAGACATAATTTACGTAGGAATACATGGAACTACAAGAATCTTTGCTTAGTTTCTAAATATGGTTTGATTTCATAACAATGATTATCATTATTTGTCTTCTTGATACCATATGTCAATGTTGGGCTTCCATGATGGCTTTGTGATGGTTGGGTTTCCTCTTAATAGGCATGCGAACCCCGAGGTGTGCACACAACTTGTTGAATGTGAATATGGGGTTTGAAACTTGGCAGGTACAATGTTTTATATGTTGTATGAAAGGTTGTTGAGGTTTCAAGACATTACCTTGAATCCCATAAGAACATTGTGCCACCCCTCAAACCCTATGTTAAACACTCCATGCTTTGGTATTTATGTGCAAAACTAAATTTCATGAAAAATATATATTTATAATTTATACAAAACCATACATCAAATACATGCAATTATGCTAAAATTATACAAAATATCCAAGTATGATTTTCCTCATAAAAATTTCAAATATATATAACCCTCCTAGATCCATCTTAAACCCAAATCTATCAAGCACCGAGAGGGATCCAAAATTTCGATGCGAAAGCCTCTATTTTTAGTGCAAAACTTGAGGAAAGGTGTGTACCTCGAGAAATTTGATCCCTCTCAGTGCTTGATAGATCTGGGGTTAAGATGGATCTAGGCAGGTTATATAATACTATATAATATCTATTTTTGTATTTATGTGTCTCTTTCTTATTCACTCTCTCTATTTCACCCCCAAACATGCACACACTCTCTCTCCATATCTATCTATCTCTCTCCCCGTCCCTCTTCCTCTTTGCCTCTCACTCTCTCTCTTCCCTCCCACTCTCCTCTCTCTCTCCAGCTTTCTCCCCTTATGTATTTCTTCTTCCTTCCCTCTCTCTCCCCCTCGAATTGAATCTCTCTCTCCTTATCTCTCCTAATTCTTCTCTCCCCATTTCTCTCCCATCTCCCTCTATCTCTCCCCCCATATCTCTCTCTCTCTCTGTCAAAATATATCACTATCTCCCTTTCTCTTCCCTTCTCTCTCCCCTCCATCTATGTGTATCCCTCTTTATCTCTTCCCATTCTCTCCCTATCTCTCTCTTCCCTCCTCTCCTCTCTCTCTCTCTCTCTCTCTCTCTCTCTCTCTCTCTCTCTCTCTGCCCTCCATATTTGTCACTATCTCCCTCCCTCTCCCCTTCACTTTTCTTTTTGTCATCCCTTGGATGTTTAGTTAAGATGGATCTATGTTGGTGCTTACTAACACTATTTATATTATATAAATTTCACATCTTTAAATATAAAATTATTTTCATTTTTAATTTTATTAAAACCTTAATTTAATTTCTATGGGAATATTTTTAGTAGTGGTGAGGATAAAGAGTTTAGATATATCTCAAAAGTAATTATAATATTTTTCCTATTAGCTTCAATTTTAAAAATGTTATAAAATTAAATTAAAATAAATTATTTTTATTGTGAAATATGTTATGGTTTTTGGGCATGTGGTATTGATAAGCCATGGTATTGGTCCACAATATTGTAACAAAGCCTATTTACAAGTTAATAATATCCATGGTAAACTCGGGTGAATATCTATGGTTAAGAATCTTGTCATATTGTTAAAATATATTTTGATTGTGAAATAAGTTATGATTTTTTTGCATGTGGTATCTATAAGCCTTGGTATTAACCCCATGCTATTATAACAAAGCCTATTCACAAGTTCAAAATATCAACAGAAAAGTGAGGGTTAATGTCCATGATTAAGAATCTTGTCATATTGTTATAAAATATTTTGATTGTGAAATAAGTTATGTTTTTTGGGCATGTGGTATTGATAAGATGGAATTGGCTCATGGTATTGTAACAAAGCCTATTTACAAGTTAATAATATCCATGGTAAAGTGGGGGTGAATATCCATGGTTAATAATATTTTCATATTGTTTTAAAATATTTTGATTGTGAAATAATTTATGGTTTTTGGGCATGTAGCATTGATAAGCCATGGTATTGGCCCATGGTATTGAAACAGAGCCTAGTTTTTACAGGTTAATGATATCCATGGTAATGTGGGGGTGAATATCCATGGTTAAGAATCTTGTGATATTATTATAAAATATTTTGGTTGTGAAATAAGTTATGGTTTTTGGGCATGTGGTATTGATAAGCCATGGTATTGGCCCATGGTATTGTAAAAAAGCCTATTCACAAGTTAATAACAAAATCAAAATATAACAAATTGATTTTTATTATTGTAAATTTTTATTATTAATTAACCTAACATTTAAATGTTTATAGTCACTTTTATTTTTTTCTATTTTTAAATTAAGTTGATATTTAAAATGGTTTACATACTTACATTACACCTACACATGTACTCTATACTAGGCATTTCCATTATTAAAAAAATAATACATTAAACAATTACCATCAAATTTAATCTCTAACTTCTTTAGTAATTAGTCCCAACCTTCTAATGGGAGCTCCGTAGACAAGTCCAAATTATGTAATGGAACCTCTTTGGAATGATGACTTCAAAGGGAAATCAAAGAAAAAAATTAACACGGGGAATTGACTATCCAACCATAGCCATCAAATTTGAATATAAACCACATAACAATTTAAATTAGTTTTCTTGCAAAAAAAATTCCCATTAAAATTGTTTGAATTATATTTTTACTAGGGAAATTCTAAAACCCTATGTTACCTAAATTCTTGAAAATCCCAAAATTAGCCTGGATCTTGCAATTTTTTTTCCCAGTAAAATTGTTTGAATTATAGTTTTACGGAGGAATGGTATATTATTCATAAAGTTATACGTAAAACTATGAATAATTTGAAAAACCACTTTACATTTTCAGCTACCAAAAATATACAAATCATTACAGAAGATTCAAGCAATACTTGAGGAGGACTCACATGAAGAAAACATTTCTATGCTCAAAGACATAGTACTCCAATTTTTGCGTTTTGAGCACTCTGAGAATTGCTTTATCATTAACTTCATCATTCTCCAATGGATACCAAGGGTTTTATGGACAAGAATGTTCTAGGTAAAATCTGAAAACAAGGTTCTATTCATATTTCTTGATGCTTTTTCTCTTCAAATTATTTATGGCTAATTTATTTCTTTAGTGGGAACAAAACATTTTCACCAGAGAAAAAATGTTTCGTTGTGGGTGCATTATTTTTTATCGTTCACAACAAAATTTAATGTGATTTCGCTAATTTGAGACCATATCTATATAGGTATTTATGATTTCCTATAGATATGATATGATATGATGTGATTTTTATTCATGGTAGATGTGCTTTGACTGTAATACAAGGAATCCCACATGGGCATTGGTCACTTATGGGATTTTCATTTGCCTGGATTGTTCTTCATCTCATCGTAGTCTTGGTGTTCACATTAGCTTTGTCAAGTATGTATTTTAATCTTTACTACTCAAATTGCAATGTGTATTTCTTTGTTTAGGCACTAAAATTGCTCAGGGGTGCTTGTCCACTTTGTGGTTCCTTCTTGTATTTGTGGTGTTTGTAAGAAAATTAATTAAAAGTAAAGTAATATATTCCGTTTTGAGGGTTTTGTTGACTTTGTGATGTCTTCTTCACAACAAGTTTTTTAAATTAAAATTAATATGGCATATCCCTTTTTGAGGATTTTGTTTAGCATGAGTGCCACTATCTCCTTGTAATGCATATTGAATGATACATTGCAAATTTCTCTATTAAAAATGCACATTAGTGAAGATGGTGTTATGATATTTAGTGTAGCACAATAGTATTTAGCATAGGAGGACCTTCATGACATATCTGCCCCTACCCTACAATCAACTACATGAGAGATATGCCTTGGTCTTCTCATCAGCTTAAGGTAGAGCTTTTAATTTTTGCTATAATTGTAACATATTATCCCTCATTTAGGCACTAACATTGCTTAGAGGTACTTGTGTGTTTTTTGTTTCCCTATTGTCTTTGTGATATCATTTTAATTGCAAGCTAACTTAAAATAAAAATTTAAGTGACATATATTTCCACGAGGATTTTGATATGTATTAATGACATTATCTCCTTGTAATGTATATTGGATGATACATTGTAAACTACTCTATTGAAGTGCATATTAGTGAAGGTTGAATTCTGATATTTAGTTAACATAATAATGATTAACATTGGATAGTCATGACATATATGTTGATAAAATTAATAAACACAACACTGCATCATTTATGAGGGTATAAATTGGGATAACATGTCAATTAGATGCGGAGGCTTTGAACATCTCATGGTGTATATCCCTACATCTACGCTCACCAAATGCTACAGTGCTAGGTGCATATTCGTTGTCTATAATCAAATAGGTGAGTGCACTATTTCATGTAAAAGTTTGTATATGGTAGGAGATATGTCACATTTGAATT
Organism: Pinus tabuliformis; assembly: GCA_031772625.1. NCBI lineage: Eukaryota > Viridiplantae > Streptophyta > Pinopsida > Pinales > Pinaceae > Pinus > Pinus tabuliformis. The sequence continues at coordinate 587,363,462 of CM062804.1, forward strand.
ATGGTGTTTATGTGTTGTAACTTGTTATTGCATTTTTTACATGGAGACAAAACAATATTGTCTACCACTAATCAACATGGAAAAATACCCCTTAAGACTGAATTTTGATTCCAGTGATGTACTATTTTACAAAAAATGACTGAATTTTATTGGATCGATTGGGGAACCATGAGAAGATATTCCGGGTGATTCCACCAAGAGCTTGCACCCAAGACTTTTACCCAGTGCCATCCCTTTCAAATTTGTTCCATTCAGGTGGGGAAAAGAACATTCAAAATGGAATCTTGGTGGACAAATTAATTTCTAGTTGACCTGAATTGGTAACTAATACTTCATTGTCAAGCAGAGAGAGTTTATGAATGACCCTATCATATAAATTTGGTGCATGTAGTCATAGGAAAGACATTGTAGACCAGAGGTGTGAAGGTGCCTACTCAAATGCATGACTATTTTTGGTAATGTTAATTCATGGATGGGATATTACATTGGTTATAGTCTATGAAGAATAGGGGATGCACATGCGACTGGCTAATTAAGGCCACTTTATATTCTTTTTGTTGTGTTTTGACATAAATTTAACTCTTTTGCTTGGTCACCTTTAGTTTTCTTGAATCTTTCCTAAACTATTTTAGGACTATTGTCTCTAAAATCCCTTTGAGTCACTTGTTTGTCTTATGGTTGGGCTAGAGCGAACATGGCTTATAATATCAACAAATTCTCCCACTAAAAACTTTCTTAATTGATTTGTCTATCTTTAGTTTCTTTTCTAGCTCTTTATTTCTCTAGTTTCTTAGATATTAGCCTTGTAATTAAACCATTAGAGAATATCCTCTCTTTGTAATTTTTCAACTAAATATATTGACATTTGACATTGCATCGAGAGGTGCATTCTATAATCTACATCTCAAGTACGCAAAAAACAATAAATATATAAAGTTGATGTATTATCAATAAAATATAAACCTATGTAGATTTGTACTAACCGTCTATCTATCGTGTGTTGAGATTCAAGGTGAAAACATTTTTTAGAGTGAAAAAACTTAAGGAAAGGTTCACACTTCAAAGGATTTTGTCTGTCTTGGTGCTTGACAAGTCTAGGGTTAAGATAGATCTATGCAGGGTGATTTGAATTATGATACAAATAAATATCACTTTTTGATATATTCATCTCCATCTCTCTCAACCATGTTTGACATTTTTCTTATTTCCTGTTTTGGTTGGCTTGCTAGATTATGACCACATTTGTGCTTGTTTATTGCAATATATTGTTCATATTTCTTGCAAACAATATCATATTAATCACCTTAGGCCTAGAGTGTACGAATTTACAGGAGAATGAAATCGTGGAAATCTTTTAGTTATGTATGATAGCTATGGATGGGAGCATACACAATGGAATAAAAGAAGAAAAATGGAAATATAATGAATAGAGGGAATGTGTTGAATGTTGGAAAATATCACCAGTAAGTATCTCCACTAAGAAGCATTATTAATCCAAATTCACACCTTGTTACATAATAAAAATAAGGGTTAAGAACATTCATCATGGCTACTTGTAAAGAAAAAAGAAAAAAAATTAGTGGGACCAATTTTGGACCACTGACTAGTCCTAGCTTCATTCTCTTAGGGCCTTCCCAAAGATCTCTAGGCAACAACCAACTGCTCCTATAAGCTATAGCATTGATCCATAGACATCTATAATCATTAATTCCCTTCAGATTTTTGGGTATGTGTTATATTATTTGTACTAGTAGCCTCATATGTAGGTCATATATGTTAGGGGCAATGAGATCATACACAATTGAGATGCAACAAAAAATATTATCTATCAAGATGCTAAAAAATTAGTTGGAAACAATAAAATCTGATGGTAAGTATAAGTCATCACTCTCAGAAAAGTTAATATCCCTTGCCACACACAAAGAGAAATTTATCCACACAAAGGAACAAGTTCATGTAAAAGAACTTCAAATGTCTGCCATGTTGGTTTTGGATAACTTTAATGATGTCAGTTGAGCATAGTTGACTGGTTTTCTTCCAACAATACAAAAATATGGGTTGGTATCATACAATTAGTCAATTTTTTTCATGATGAATGTTTTCTTTTCATACCTATTGTTTTCTTATTTAAAACTCCACTAAGGAAAACTCAAATAATACACATGCAGGAAAACAGAATTCGAGAAAATGAAAGTTGACAACTCAACTAATGTAGCAACTAATTCCTCCAATACCTGTTGTGATTTCCCATGGAAAGGAAAGTGTGGAATATGAGAATGCAACATATACTCTTGCTAAAACAACCTTGTGAAAAGCATGCAAGTTAGCTTCCACGTCGAATAAGGATATGGGAACGAAAGATGAAAATGAAAACTTGTATGTATCTAGTTGGCTTCACTTAGAATAATCAATCAACTGTATTACAATTAGGATTTTTTTAGTTCTACCTGTAGGTTTATATCCACTCTATTGTTTTGTAATATTGATCATCTCGATTAAGATTTTTTTTTATCCCCAAATATGAAAGTTTTCCTTTTAACATGAAGCCTTCTAAGAAAAATTGTACACAATTTTTGACTTGCTTGAATTATCTATCACATGGTCAAACTATATTTTTTTAGTACAAGAAGCATTTTATGAAAATCAATGAAATTCACAGCTTCATTTGGCAAGGCCTTTGGGAAGCTTCTGAAACCTAAAATATTGAATGTGAATTATGTTTTGAGGATAGCATAAAGCTTCATGGATAGAGCAAAGAATTTGGAAGATGAGTTCTCTAGGTAGTATTGCTCTTTGAATAAGACCACTAGTTGCAGTGGATTGTCAATATAATTTATAGTTGTTTATCAAGCTTCAACAAAAATCTTATCCTTTTTTAATTGATTATTAATTGATGGATTTGTTATTTCTACTTGTTTCTCTTTATTGAAGTTTTTGTGCTAACTAGTTTGAACTAATTGAGGATCAAACATTGGTGGTATTGTTGTAATATGTTAAATTATTGTTTGTATTGAATCAAGTATTTGTTGTAAAAGATCAATCGATGTGTTATATATTGGAAATTACAAGTATGGTAAACATGGGAAAGCTATTAGTGCTTTGCATGTAAATCTGCAAAGCAGATCAAAACTACTCTTATCTTATCTTTGTGAAAATTCCTTCAACAGGAACCCCTATTGCAGCGAACTGATGTTACTTCTCCTACTTTTTAATTCATACAAGTTATTTGATGTGTGCTACAATAAATATCAAAGTAAATACTATTGCAGCTTTCACTTAATTAAATATTATGCAGAAACAAGAGACTGAGGAAGAAAGAAAATGCAACACAATAGACACCGTTATTTTTGGATAAATGTCCCCGAAAAAACCCAATACGGGAAAACCAGTGCAATAGATCTGAGGATTTATTATTATTAAGCAGTAATTCTGAATACAACTATGAATACCCTTCCGAGCATCAAGTTACAGAGAAAAATACACTGGCAGAAAACTTACTGAGATTACCTCACTTCACCCAACAAATCCTGGCTAATCCAACAATTGAACTAATTATCCCTGGCTACAAATGCACTGCCCCTACGCAGTAACTACGTGGGATTGCGTGGAGCTCTCTAAGGCTCTGCATGAGCTCATCACTTAGTCTCCTTGCCTCCTAGAGCTCTGACGTCAACCCTCTTGGCTGATCCAGAAACTCCCTAGCAAATTTTAGACTTCTGCTGGAAGGTAGCTCTACCTCTGTGGTGGCCCTTCTGGCTCTGCGTCAAGCACAGTGTGGGCCCTCTTGGGCCAGCGTCAGTCCATCCCGGGTCTTCACTTCCTCCACTGGTGTTTATTTGCCTCTCTGCTAAGTATTCGGGGTTCCGGTAAGATCCTCCAACCCAACTATCCCTGCCCCTCAACTGCAAGAAATATCCTCAATAGAATTTCCTCCTCAGAACTTCTCACTTCAAAAATTCAATCTCTTGATCTCTCTCGATGTGTTTTCCAAATGGCCATCAAGTCCCTTGTTATATATTTATGTTGGACAACCAACGACCTAGATTAACTCATAATCAAAGGCTCAGATAATTTTCACTTGATCTCTGTGTTATTCTAGAAGTTACACTCACAATTATATTAATACCCATTAATATTTTAATTTCCCCAAGTTTAGACTTAGGAACTCCATTAAAAATATTAATTATTTTAATATAATCGTCTCTAGGTGGAATTTCCCAAAACACTTTCTGGGTTCTTTGAAATACATGTGTCCAAGCCTCCTTGCAAAATTTGAGGCCTGGAGCACATCCGGTGCTAGCCCTAAATCAACACTCCCTCTTAGCGAGGAATGTGCTCTAGTAATATACTACTGCAGCATACTGCTCTGACTCTGAAGAATCGTCCTCTGTGCTGTTGATGTCTGACATGATAACCACCAACTATTGTGCTTCTGTTGTAACTGTACTACTACCATTAACACTGCCACTACGAATGCTACATATGTACTATAACTCCCTCTCAAATGTTGCATCTACTATGTTGCTAGCACTACCACTGCTAACTCTACATCCGTACAACAACTCAATTATTGAGAGAAGCAATTGAAAAAAATCCAAAATTACTAAACTAACTATGTTCAATATGATACCATGTAAATTCTGGAACTGACTATTGCTAGGCTCTGTGCTGACCCTATGAATCTAGTCCGCTCTATGCCATCTGCACTACGGCCAACTCTGCTTTGTGCTACTCATAATCTAGCGCTCCTAGCCACTATAACTGTCTCCCTGACACTCCTTGGCACCATTCAACACTAGTCCATCCTGCTACTCTTAATTTGGGCTCCCGTAGCAAGGTATTGATTTGAGAGGTGGAGTCCTCAAGGATCCTATCCATATGTAGCTCTTTAGAACTACAACTCCAAATCAGCCCACCTCCCTCCTGTAGGTATCCGCCTTTCATGGAAAAATACTCTTCTTTGATCTTCATGGGTGCAGCCTTTGGATCTTGTTTCTCATCTTTGTCCTTCTTCTTGAGAGGATGTTGAGTAACGTAGTGACCCATCTCACCACACCTGAAAGACTTAATCTTCGAGATGTCCTTCTTACATATTGTTGCTCTTGTTGTCCCTTTGATGCAAGGCCTACATTATCCTCCTCCTCCTTGGGTTTCAACCCACTGCTACTGCTGCTTCCATCAATTTTGACCTTGACCAAGTCTCTCCTCAGCGCCTCTTTCCTTAGAGCTGACAGAATCTCATCCCAGTTAGGCAATGTTTCTCTGCCCTGAATACTCTGGACAAAGACTTGCCACTCATCTGAGACAGAATTAAGGGCCAACCTAACCAACTCTGAATCCTAAGGTGTGTTCCCCATAGCAGACAACTCATCATGGATTTCCTTCAGCTTCGTGAGGAATGGATCCACATGCTCTCCCTTATGCATCTGAGAAGATCTCATATTTTTCTCCAAGTACATCTTCTGCTGCCCAGAATATCCCTAATATAATGTGGCCAAGGCATCCCACATCTCCTTATAAGTCCCTCTGCTAGCAACGTGACACACAATGTGGTCCTAGACTCCATCTAGGATCATCCTCTTGGCATTTGCCATCCCAGATTTGTACATTTTTAATGGATCTGCATCCGCAGGGATAGTGACCATGTTGTCAATGTATGTCTTGAGGGGATGCTCATCTAGAAGGAATGGCATTCTATCCTTCCAGATGACATAGTTGGATGCTCCATCCAACCTATCATGATCCCTCAAGCCATTGGTTGCCACATCTACCAAAAATGTCGAAAATATCCTCTCTTCTTCTCAATGTTGTTGCTCATTCAATGAGAAAACAGACTTCTCGACGGGAAGTCTATTGAGGAAAAGTTCGCTTAGAGTGCTTCTCTTCCTTCTTCTGACGTTTTTCAGCCCAACAATCTCCATGTTGAAAATTTGTGTCCCACCAGATCTCTCACACTGAGGCTTTAGCATTTCTCCCTTTTCGCCTGCAAAAATTTAAAACTGGAAGTCCTTCTCTTTGTCAACTCACTCAGAGAGAGACTACCTCGAAAATCTTCCCTCCCGACTTGGAACTACGTCAACCCTCTCGGGGTTTCGAACTACTTCCTCCTACAGATATTTTGAACTCCCTCTACTACTCAATGTTGGATTTACCGTCTCTTCTCTTCTTGCTTCGCCTGCAGCTCTAATACCATGTGAAAATTCCTTCAACAAGGACCCCTACTCCAGGAAACTAATGTTACTTCTCCTACTTGTTAATCCATACAATTTATTTACTGTGTGCTACAATAAATATCGAAGTAAATACTAATGCAACTTTCACTTAATTAAACATTATGTGGAAATAAGAGACTGAGCAAGAAAAAAATACAACACAATAGACACCGTTATTTTTGGACAAATGTCCCCAAAAAACCCAATGCGGGAAAATCGGTGTAGCATCTCTGAGGGTTTATTATTATTAAGAAGTAGTTTTGAATACAACTCTGGATGCCCTTTTGGAAATCTAGTTACAAAGAAAAAGACACTGGAAGAAAACTTAGTGAGATTACCTCACTTCACCTGACAAATCCCAACTAATCTAGAAGTTGAACTGACTATCCTTAGCTACAACTATGTTTCCCCTTCACAATAGCTATGTGGGCCTATGTGGAGCTCTCTGAGGCTCTACATTAGCTTTGTGATGGGTCTCCTTGCCTCCTGAATCTCTGGTGTCAACCCTCTCGGCTGATCCAACAGCTCCCTAGAAATTTGCAGACTTTTGTTGGAAGGCAACGCTGCCTCTGCGCTGGCCCTTCTAGCTCTGCATCAAACATTGTGTGGGCCCTCCTGGTCCAGCATCAATCCTTCCTGGGTCTACGCTGCCTCCAATGGTGTTTCTCTTCCTCTCTACTGAGTATTCAGGGTTCCGGAGAAGATCCTCCAACCCAACTATCCCTATCCATCAACTACAAGAAATCTCCTTTATCGAATTTCCTCGTGAGAAATTCTCACTTCAGAAGTTTGATCTCTCGGTATCCCTCGGTGTTTTTTCTAAATGACCCTCAAGCTCCTTGTATCTTTTGGTTGGACAACCAATGTCCTAGATTAACTCCTAATCAAAGGCTCAAATCATTTTGGCTTGATCTTCATCTTCTTCTAGAAGTTACACCCATAATTAGATTAATACACATTAATATTTTAATTTCCCTAAGTTTAGACTTAGGAACTCCATTAAAAATATTCATTATTTTCATATAATTGTCTCTAGGTGGAATTTCTCAAAACGCTTTATGGGTTCTTTGGAATACATGCTCCCAAGCCTCCCTGCAAAGTTTGAGGCCTAGAGCACATCTGATGCTACCCCAAATCAACAATCTTTTCATTATAATGATCACTGGTGTTTTGAGTTTGAATGATTGAGGATGGCCACAGGTGTTCCCTCAAATTGTAAATTTGGTGCTGGAATTCAGTGTGGATTTTCCATTCAAGAATCATATAGCAACTGGAATTTGAAATTTACATTCCAAAATAATACTATTTGGGGGATTACTAGTGGTGATTACTACATATTTTCGATATTGGAAATTTGCTCCAATTCACAGCTAATATATTGTACCACAGGTTAGGAACACAATGGGAATGGAATTTTCTTTGAAATTTATCCACATATTGTAGTGATCCATAAATATAATAAAAACATTAATAATTTGATATAAACTAGTTGGCTTATTCATATGTGACAATGGACCCAAATAGTAGTTCTTATCTGAAGAAATGCTCATCGAACTTGGGCATTCTTGACATCATCGACCTCCAGCCTTGGACTTATTCACTTAGGCTTCTAAATTATGCATTTATATACATGTATACAAGGCTATCGTATTATTGTATCCTTTTTACTTCATTTCATTTTATTCTATACTTAGCTTTGGCTTTTCCTAGAAGTTTTGTTTGCACTCCCACACTGTGTAAGTAATATACAGCTTGAGCTTTTTGGCATGTAACTTAGTTTGCATGATTGTGCCTAACATTACTTGAAGGTTGAATACTAAGTTTACTAAGTGTTATTTTCTATGATGGTGTTTTATTTGCTTTGTTTATACAGGTCATCTGGCTACACAATGGCCACTATTTCCCAACTGAAGAAAACTTCCTCGAGTTTTTTTCTTTTATGGGGAAAAATGGCATTGACAATATTGCTGATGTTAAGGTATATATCATATAAATCCTTTGTAGTCTTATTTATTTTATATTCTAGTGCTCATTGTCTTTCATGTCTTATCCTCTTCATTATATCTTCTTTATTTTTCAGAAAAGGAACTTAGTATTGATGGTAAGAAGCAAGAATTGAAGAAAGAGGAGAAAAATAACACTAGAGCGGCAAAATGAAAGTTAAAGAGAGAGAGAGAGAGGACAGAATTGGTCTAGTGGTACTTGTAGAGCCAATATCCCACATAAGGCACACACAGACACTAATGGTCAAGTCCTCATAGTTGGTGAATTCACCTACAATGCCTTGAGAACAAAATGATAATGTTTTGTAGTGATAAAACAATATTTCATGTGTAAATTTTATGTTGGGTCCCTATAATACTAGTGATTACCCCATTACTATTATATTTATACCCCTTATTAATATTGTTGTGCCCCTATTGCCCCCATATTGTTATTATTGTGCCCCATAGAATCTCTCTATTGTTATTTTTGTGGCTTTATATCATTATTGTTAGGTCGGCTGGATTATATTGTGACTCCTTAGACTCCTATATATAGAAAGGAGGTTTTGTCATTTGAATCATCCAAGAATTGTTCATTTATGTAATGTAAAGGAGGTTTACCCCTCGAAGAGGCTGAATTCTAAGGCGTTGATCTATTTTTTCTATCTTTTCTTGAGTTGGTTTCATAACATTTGATATCAGAGCTTTGGATTCTAGGGTTTCGCTGCTCCAAACAGGTCATCTTGGAATTTTCGCTATAACTTTTTTCTGCAACGTTTCAGAAGTTGCAAAAATAAACCCATTTGAGAAGAAATCGCATTGAACCTCGTGTCCAAATTTCAGAGCTTTTCGGGCTATATTTGCGGAGATATGATCTGAGGAAGTTGGTCTTTTTGCAGACTCCTGAATTACATTCCAAACAGGTGACTGGGGAAAATCATCATAACTTTCTCTCTAGGGATCGGATTTAAATTTCGTAAGAAGGTACAGAAAGAGGACGAACTTAGTGTCGTGTATGCATTTTTCAAATCCAAAGGTCGAAACAGTGACTCGTGACACATCATACAAGTTCGCTCTACTAAACTAGTCTATAATCAAGTCACTATGGGAGATTTCACATAACTCTTCCTTGGAGAATCCAATTTGGGTCAGACTTGTGGCATTGGAAAGAGGATGCAGAAGGTCACTACAGGTCACAATTTCAGAACTGTAGGATCTCAAATTACAGAGATACATTAGATTCAATATCAGGCTTCTACAAAGTGAAAAAAGGTGTGTAGTTTTTTTTTTTAATTTTTGTGCAAGCTTGGTTTGAAGGAATTCAAAGGGCATAGTAAAGCATTATTATCGGTAACTGATGCCCCGAGGAAAGAAAATGCAAACGCCTAGTAAGGAACCTGAAAGCTCTAGCATGACTCATGAAGAATAGGAAGAAATGCTACATGATATATCAAAATTACAAGAACAAGTGCAACAAATGTCACGCTCACAAAAGCTAACAGAAGCTAAGATAAATGGCGTGGAATCTAAGATAAATGGCGTGGAATCTAAGATAAAGGGCATGGAAGCTAAGATGGATGATTCGAAGATAGATTTGAAGAGAGACATGGTAGATTTGAAGACAGACATGGTAGATTTGAAGACATATTTGACAAATTTTCTACAAGAAATACTTACTAATGGTGAAAAGGTTGTAAAGGAAACTCATGATGTGAACAAAAGAAATGTTAATCATGATTCCATAGACTCTAATGTTGGACCGAAGACCCACCATATTCCAAAAATAGATATGAGGAAGTTTGATGGCAAGGATCCCGCCACATGGATATTACAGATGGAGCAATTCTTCGATCTCAATAATGTGCAAAACACACAAAAGGTACGTATGGCAACTTTATATTTGGAACCAAATCAGTTTGTATGGTATCAATGGCTTTGCTCTCGTAAACAATTTATCACTTGGGCAATTTTTACAGAAGAATTGATAGCACATTATGAGGATACAAAAAGCAACACTTTTTTTAGCTAACTGATAAGTCTCAAACAAAAGGGTTCAATAATGGAGCACAATGAGGAATTTCAAAAATTGAACATAAGGGTAAAATATATTCCAGAGGAGCATAGGATTGATGTGTTCATAGGGTCTTTAAAGGATAATATCCAACATGATGTTCGCCTTTGGGAACCTAATTCATTAGAGAAGGCATTCACGTTAGCAAGAAAAATGGAAAGAAAAATTATGGCAACCAGGAAGCATACCACTCACAAATATAAAGACGGAAGTGTTGTTGCCCCTAGTCTTCCACAACCTATAATGTTGACACCACAACAATTGGAATAGAAAAGAGAAAAAGGGCTTTGTTACAGTTGTGATAGAAAATACACTAAAGGTCATAAGTGTGCTGAGAAGAAATTATTCTACATAGATTGTGAAGAGGAAGAAGAAAAGGAGCAAGAAAAGTCAAAAGAAGAGGATATACTCCAGGAACAAAGCCTAGATGAAGAACAAATAAATCCAACCATATATTGTAATGCATTGGCGGGAATTACCACTCCTCAAACCATCAAGATAGAAGGACAAATCAAGAAGAAAAAGGTAATAGTGTTGATTGATTCAGGAAGCACCCACAATTTTATTCATTGTAAGGTAGCAAAAGAATTGAATTGCTTCCTATATCCAACATCAGAGTGTCAAGTGATGATTGCAAATGGAGGAACAATAAATTTCTCCGGAAAGTGCCATAATATCAAGCTATCCATGGGAGAATATGTATTGACTAGCCCAATGCTTTCCATTCCAATGGGAGGTGCTGATGTTGTACTAGGAGTCCAATGGCTACAATCCTTAGGTACAATAGCTTTTAATTTTCAAGAACATTTACTAAAATTTTCTACGGAAGGAAAGGAAGTTGAATTAAGGGGTATTGCAGGGAAACCAAGAAATATAATCAGCTCTAATGGTATGAAAAAGCTTCTAAAAAAGGAGCAAAGAGGTGTAATTGCACAATTATGTTCGCTAGATGTTTCCACATCGGAATCATCTATTTCTCCAGATCTCCAAAAATTCCTAGACAATCATTCCAAGGTATTTGAGACTCCCAAAGGTCTCCCACCTATGCGTGATCATGATCATGCTATTCATCTGATTCCAAGAAGTGTTCCTCCAAACATCAGGCCGTACAGATATCCCTATGTCCAAAAGAGTGAAATTGAACGTATGGTTGTAGAAATGCTAGAGGCTGGTATAATTCAACCGAGTCAAAGTTCTTTCTCTGCTCCAGTAGTATTGGTGCACAAGAAGGATGGATCATGGCGCATGTGTCCGGATTATAGGGAGCTCAACAAGCTCACTATTAAAGATAAGTTCCCCATTCTTGTCATTGATGAATTACTGGATGAATTGCATGGATCAATTTGCTTCACCAAGTTGGATCTTCGTTCAGGATATCATCAAATCAGAATGAAGACTGAAGACATTCTGAAAACAGCATTTAGAACTCATGAGGGTCATTATGAATTTTTGGTCATGCCTTTTGGCCTTACCAATGCACCTTCAACATTTCAAGGTTTGATGAATTCAATTTTCAAACCATTCCTTAGAAAATTTGTGTTAATATTTTTTGATGATATACTAATCAACAGCAAGTCTTGGAAGGATCATGTTGAACATGTTGACAGGGTGCTACAACTATTGGAGGAGAAACAATTATATGCAAAAAGATCCAAATGTTTCTTTGGAGTCCAGGAGGTGGAATATTTGGGTCATATTGTATCTCATGAAGGAGTTAAGGTAGACCCTAGCAAAATTAAAGCCATTAAGGAATGGAAGTTTCCCACATCCATAAAGCATCTGCGAGGATTTCTCGGGTTGACAGGGTATTATCACAAGTTTGTTAAGAATTATGGGAGAATAGCAGCACCTCTAACAACATTATTGAAGAAAGATGCATTTTCATGGACTCCGGAAGCAACAAAGGCCTTTGAACATCTTAAAGAGGCAATGTGCCAAGCACCGGTCTTAGCTACACCGGACTTCACAGAAACCTTTATTGTGGAATGTGATGCTTCAGGAAATGGAATTGGTGTTTTTCTAATGCAAGATGAAAGACCCATTGCTTTTGAAAGTCGTCCAATCAATGGAAAGTTTTTAAGCAAAGCTATTTATGAGAAGGAAATGTTGGCAATACTCCATGCACTTAAGAAATGGCGACCCTACCTAATGGGAAGACACTTCAAGGTAAAAACGGATCATGATAGCCTTAAATACCTTTTAGAACAAAGATTATCCTCTGAAGAGCAACAAAAGTGGGTCACAAAGATGTTGGGTTATGACTTTGAAATCATCTACAAAAAAGGGAAGCAAATTGTGGTGGCAGATGCACTCTCAAGAAAGGATGAGGATGTGGAAGCATTGTTGTGCGCCATTTCTATTATCCAACCAGATTGGATAAACGAAGCAAGGGAGGAACGCAAGAATGACGAAGAAGTGTGGGCACTTATTCGAAAGTTACAACAAGATTCCAATACGTCTGATACATTTAGCTGGAAAAATGATTCGTTATGGTACAAATATCGCTTATACCTCTATAAGAATTCCCAGCTAAAACAAAAGATTCTTATGGAATTGCACACTTCTCCCTTAGGAGGGCACTTAGGATTTTTAAAAACTTACCACAGGGTTAAGAAGGAATTTTTTTGGGATGGCCTTAAATCAAATATTCAAAAGTTTGTGGTGGAATGTTTGGTTTGCCAACAAAATAAAGTTGAAACAATTAAGACACCGGATCTATTACAACCTTTATCCATTCCAAGCCAACGTTGGGAGGAGGTTTCAATGGATTTTATCACAGGTTTAACCAAGTCTGAGGGAAAGGAACCAAGGGAATGGATTTTATCCCAGTTCAAACAATATTTCCAGAACTTGATGAGGAAGGAAAAATTATATTGGAATCGGAAGCAGTCACAGAAACAAGAAATCGACAGCTACGAAATCGATCAATTTTAGAGTATCTTATCAAGTGGAAGAACTTATCCGCTGAAGATTCCACATGGGAGGATGAGAATTTTATGCAGAAGTATCCAGAACTACTCAAGCGTTGAGGACAACACTTTTTTGAATGAGAGGGGCATGTTGGGTCCCTATAATACTAGTGATTACCCCATTACTATTGTAGTTATACCCCTTATTAATATTGTTGTGCCCCTATTTCCCCCATATTGTTATTACTGTGCCCCATAGAATTCCTCTATTGTTATTTTTGTGGCTTTATATTATTATTGTTAGGTCGGCTGGATTATATTGTGACTCCTTAGACTCCTATATATAGAAAGGAGGTTTTGTCACTTGAATCATCCAAGAATTGTTCATTTATGTAATGTAAAGGAGGTTGCCCCCTCGAAGAGGCTGAATTCTAAGGCGTTGATCTATCCTTTCTATCTTTTCTTGAGCAGGTTTCATAACATTTTACTCCAACCAATATTAAGTTGGAAACTCATATTGTAATACTTGACATTTAATATAATATAATTTTCGTGGTTGAAATTATTTATAGTTGCACTTGATATTATTTAGTATTATAATTAACATTTGTAACTTTGCGTTTTCATATTAGATGAACATGGACATTGTATGTCATTTTTTTTTAATTTAGTTGAAAAATCATACTAATTAATTTATGTTGATTAATAATGAATGCTTAAAATCAATCTAAAAGTAGTAAATTAGTAGTTTATGTTGATTAATGATGATCACGAATAAAATGAATATACGACTAAAGTAGTTGTTTGTAATGGTTGTTAATGAAAGTAAATGAAACAACTATAAACTACTAAAGTAGGCATTTATATAATGAATATGAAACTACCAAAAAAGATAAATGACTACTGCAAATGATAAATTTGTGATTACAAATAACGATTAAATTTTGCATATATACGACTATTAGTAGCTAATTTATAGTATCTTATAACACGACCAAGACTTAGTCATATTTATTGGGCCATTAATGAGTTTCAAATAATGACTAAAATTTGCATATATATGACTATTAGTAGTTAATTTATAGTATCTTATAACACAACCAACATTTTGGTCATATTTCTTTAGTCATTAATTGGTTTTCTCGGGTGATCATTTAGTAATATATTTTGTTGTATATTTGGTCATTAATTATGGCAATTAATGACTAAATCAATGACTAAATTAATGACCAAATTAATGACTAAATATACTACTAGATAATAAAATTGAGACAACCAATTAATGACTAAGCTAAAAACGACTAAAAGTTGGTTGCGTTATAAGATACTGTAAATTAGCTACTATTGGTCACTGACTGAAAAATAGTCATTTATATGAAAATTTTAGTCGTTTTTTTAGTAACTAATTAGCCATTTTGTACTAGTGTGAGCCATATGTCATGTTTCAGTAGGTTGTTGAGGTATATGTGTGATTGAACACCGAGGATGTGTCCCCCAGGGGGGAGAGTTTTGTAATAGCCCTGCTGAAAATTCCATGTAATAAAATTTAAAAGCAATAACCATGGTTGATGAGACACTTATTCCAAGACATCCTAGGGGGTGTTCATTAGGTTTTTTATGCTAAGGAAATGGCTAAGGGTTTGCAAAGGAAAAATGACATTTTTGGCACAATTATTTATGAAAATAATGGAAATTAAAAGAAAAGGAAAGTGAAATGTCACAGGTTGCATGTGAGGAGGAAATTAAAGGAAAATAATGGAAAATGAATAAAATAGATGCCTCATTCATAAAAAGGCTTTTGGGGATCAGTTGGTAACCTTCTGTCAATTTATTTTTGGAGCTCTCTCATTAGTCTCTCTCTCTCTCTCACTCTTGGGCACTTAGAGTTTCTTGGAGCACTTTGGCATTGGAGCAAAAAAGGAAAAGAAGGCAAGAGGAAGCAAAGATCAAGGAGGGAAAGGTAGGATCAAGCAGCGACATCAGGATTCATTGCAAGTATTGACTTGCATGTGTATTTTCATTTCTATATTTTGCATGCATGTGATTACATGTGTTTCTTTTCTACCATGGAATGGTTTTTTCTAGGTGTGATAGTATTTTCAGCCTAGCCTTCCCATTTCCTGATAGCTTTGATGAGATGGGTTCTCTCATTCTGTTTATGTGGGATGGACGGATTTGATTCAAAGTTGAGTGGCGTAGATCTCCGAATTGACAAACACATGGTCTGAGTGGTCCCTGAAACGGGCTGAGGATCATGAAGCCACTAGCATAGTAACCCTTCAACCAGATTTTGAGTTGTAGTAAAGCCAAATTGTGTGCCTCGATGGGCCTAGGAATCCTTGCCGGTGAATGGAAAGATATACGGTAAAGCCAAGAGGTGGATTTTCTCTCAGTTGAGCCTAGTGATCCCAAGATGGGATGCACGTTAAAGCTTGAAGACTATGTCTAGGTGTAGGGCCTAGTGATCCCTTGATCAGACTGTGGATGCACCGTAAAGCCTGAGAAACTAGGAGGCACTCAAATTCCTCATGGTGTAGGCGGATAACTCCAGTGGCATCCATGTTGATTGGTGTTTTTGATGTGTCCTATGAGTCCCACATTCATACTTGGAATATGGCACAGGGGTGATTGGCTGAAGAGATACTTGGCTCAGCCAATCTATGGTCGGGTGGAACATGGTAGTCCCATCTTTGGCTGGTTCAATGCATTCATTAATGAAAAATTCATTCCCTTGATTTTCATGTGTAAATGTATTGATGTATATGTGGATTTTGATGGCTGATATCCCTATGGTATTCATGTTCCTATTATGTTGGTTATATGTATATTTTATGACAACAACTATGTACGGTTGGCAGCATGTTTTTACTTGTATATGAATGGATAATATGTCTACGACCTAATAGAGGATAATGTAGCAAATGACATTAGGGAACAATGGTTCATAACGATTCTCAGATAAGTATGAGATCCTTACACTTAATTTTGTTGTTTACACATGTAGGTTACATGTTGATGATATGTTTAACGAAATGCTTGTCATGGTTATTAGGGATCTAGTTATGGTCTTGTTCATCTTATTGCTTTTACATCATTATTTCCCTGTAATTTTTTTGATTTCAAGCTAACACACCATTCTGGGCAATGGCCTGGGCTCTGGACCTAAAAAAGTGGCTTAAATCCTGGGGCCGTTGGCACAAAACTGGAAATTTTGGTCTCTACTCACAGGGAGGAAAGCCTGTGAGAGTGACTTTAGGTTGTTGGTCACTCCCTTGCCCATAACATGACAGTGACTATGGCCTAAGGGATCTAGAACAGCAACGGGACCTAGGGACAAGCTGTCTAAGTGGCTGACTTGTCTCCTGAGGGTTCTGTTAATGATGTTGGATGACTGTGTGTGATTTTCCAGCGATTCTACTTCCTTAAGGTCACATAGGAGGTCAAATCTGATCATAGTAGCATGTCGTCTCATGTTTACCCCAATTGGCATGGTTACTTTGGTATATGTGGGAGGAGGGTGTTGCAGGTACAAGTGTAGGTATAGGTGTGGGTGCGGGTACAAGTACAGGTGATCAAGATGCATATTATCATCTCACAGTAGATGATTCGGTGAGATTTAGGGATAGGATCTATGTGTCGACTTACAGTGAGCTCAAGAAGCTTATCTTGAGGGACTTCCCGCCAAGCTATACTCAGATCATCTAGGATATCATAAGACATTGACGGTGGTAAAGAAGTTCTACTATTGGTCAAATTTGAAGAAGGAAGTGGCAGATTTAGTGGCTATATGTTTTGATTGTCAGTACGTAAAGGCAGAATGTAAGCATCCAAGTGGTTTACTACAACATATAGAGATTTCAGAATGGAAATGGAGGTCATTTCCATGGATTTCATTACAGGTCTTCCGAGGACATTGGGACAACATGATTCTATTATGGTCGTGGTTAACAGGTTAAGCAAGGTAGCGCAATTCATTCTAGTGAAGACTACATATTCAGCCAGTGAGGTAGCATGGGTTTTCATAAGAGATATAGTGAGATTACATGGTGTTCTAAAGAATATTGTATCGGTCAGGGATGAAAAGTTCACTTCCAATTTCTGGAAGGAGATATTTGCAAGTTTGGGTATAGAGTTGGCCTTTAGTACATCTTATCATGCATAGATAGATGGATAGACAAAGAGGGTGAACAGGATCTTGGAGGATATGTTGAGGATGTGTGTGATGGGAGGAGTATCTTCCATTGGTTGAGTTTGCATACAACAATGGTTATCAGGAGTCATTGAGGATGAGTCCTTTCGAGGCATTGTATGGGTGGAGTTGTAATACTCCCATCAACTTTAGTGATCCAGTGAATAGGGTACTTATTGGACCGGATATGTTGGCAGACATAGATCAAGAAATGCAGGCTATAAAGAAGAATCTAAAGGAATCACAAGATAGATATAAGAGTTATGTAGATCAGCACAGGGTATTTTTGGAGTTTCAGGTTTGGGAGCATGTGTATTTGCGCATCAAGCCCAAGAAAATCTCTTTGATGATTAGTTCATGTGCCAAGTTGGCACCACGGTATTGCAGGCCTTTCGAGATCCTTGAGAGGATTGGACCAATGGAATATCAACTTGCACTACCTCCAACAGTGAAAGTCCATGATTTTTTTCCATATTTCATTACTTAAGAAGTATATAAAGGATGTTGATCATGTTATTGATTGATCTGTATTATAGGTGAAGCAAGATGGAGAGTTCTAGACGGGGCCTCAATGCATATTGCAACGGAACCATATCATGCTCA
The DNA here is from genome assembly GCA_031772625.1 of Pinus tabuliformis. NCBI lineage: Eukaryota > Viridiplantae > Streptophyta > Pinopsida > Pinales > Pinaceae > Pinus > Pinus tabuliformis. Next base: position 587,381,431 of record CM062804.1, read on the forward strand.
GGAACAGAGCCGTAGAGCAAGTTAAAGTGCAGTGGAAGCACTTTGGTCCTCAAGAAGCTACATTGGAGATGGTGGGTCAGATGCGAGCCATGTATCTTTCATTATTTTCCAGTTGAGGCAAAGTAGTTTTTGTTTGATGTTGGTATATGTTTGGCATATGTTTTGTTGTTGTTTTCGTATATGTATGTATATGTATATGGATCTAAATACTACCATGAGCTAAGTTATAAAGCTCCAATAAGTGGTATGGGTGTCACGTCATTATGGTTGTTATCTTGTCATGTTGTCTTGATTTTTTTATTTTGAGCAGGTCCTTCATTGTAAATACTGCAACAAGCTAAGTTATAAAGCTCCATGGGAAATCTATTTTCTGTTCAATGGTTTTGCTAAAGTCATGGTGTGGTTTACCACCGAGGATAGTGTCCCCCAAGGGGAGGGTCCTGTAATAGTCTTGGTAAAATTTCACGTAATAAAAGTTAATAAAGGAAAAATAAGACCATGGTTAAGGGACACTTATTCCAAGTTGAATGCTGGGCAAAGATATCCTAATTGGCATCATTGGATGTGTGTTTTGGCTAAGAAAAATTGGCAAAGGTGAAGGTAAAGCATTAAAAGGAAAAAAGACAATTTTAGCACATTTATTTATGAAAATAATGGAAAATAGGAGAAAAGTAAGGTGAAAGGTCACATGTTGCATGTGAGGAGGAAATTGAAGGAAAATAATGGAAAATGAAGAAAATAGAGGCCTCATTAATAAAAAGGCTTCTGAGGATCAGTTGGCAAGATTTTTCTAACCTTTTGTCAGTTCAAGTTTGGAGCTCTCTCATTATTCTCTCTCTCTCTCTCTCACTCTTGGTCACTTAGAGTTTTCTTGGAGCACTCTAGTTTTGGATCAAGGAAGGAAAATCAAGCAAAGGGAAAGGAAGGAAAGCAAGGATCAAGGAAGGAAAATCAGGATCAAGCAGCTTCAGTGGGAATACTTGCAGGTAACCTTTTGCATGTGTGATTTCCTAGTTGGTTTGGACATGCATCGCTTTGCATGTTGGTGTATGGTTCTCTTGCTGCCAGTGGCATGATTTTGCCATATATGATAGCGGTTTTCAGCCTAGCCTTGCCTTTTTACGATTGCCATGATATGTTGGAATGTTTATCTTGGTTTTGTGCTTTGGTTTTCCAAATGGATTTCAGAATATGGGGTAGAGGTGGTCTCAAGTTTCATTCCTAAAGGCCTAGGAATCCCTTCACCGGTTTTGGTGAGATACATGGTAAAGCCTGAGGGAGGAGTCTCAGTTTAGGGCCTATTGTTATGGGTTTGGATTGCTGTAAAGCCTGAGACACTGGTCTCAGTTTAGAGCCTAGTGATCTAGGATTGGATTGTGGTAAATCTTGAGAAACAAGGAGAAAGAAAATTCCTCAAGGATAGTGACGGATTCTAGATGGAATTCCAATTTTGATTCAGTTGTGATCAGAGCACCAGGTTTGGTGTGATCACAATTTTGTGAGGGTGGATGTGGTTTAACCTTTGGACTCCCTTGGTTTTTCTTGTATTGGTTTTTCTATGAGATCCCACATTCATGCTTGGAATATGGCATGGGGGTGACTAGCTAAAAGAAAGATTTGGTTCAGCCATGTCTACGGTCGGGTGGTACGTGGAAGTCCCGAACCTGGTTGGATTTTCCTATGATTAATAAAACCTAAGTTCTCTTACTTTGGAAATTGTTTATATGTGGATTCAATGGTTGTCATATCTATGATATTGATATGGTTTTATGTTGGTTATAAGCATGGTTATATGACTTATTCATGTGATGGTTATTTCATGTATTACTTATAATTGTTAAATGGATGGATGAAAAACCTAATTGATGTTATAACAATTCAATGGAGAAGGTGGTGATCCTTTAGGTTATTTTCATAATTTCTTTTAGTCGTTCATGCTCTGTCTTTTATCCCAGACCTATAGGTTGCATTGATGCCAAGTGTTTGACATAATTCCAATCCTGGTTGGGGATGCTCAGGCTTAGTCCTGAGGTTGAATTTTGATTATTTTATATTGTCATCATGTCTTTGATGAAGTTTGGAGGTTGTAACAAGTTTTGGGTAGAGGTTGGGATTCTGGGCTAGAAAAGTGGCTCAAATCTCGAGGACGCTGGCATAGATCTGCTGAAAAGAGTCCAGGGACATTTGCACATAGGCCTATGAGAGCGATTCTAGATTTTTGGACGATGTCATGCCTATAGCATGATAGAAACAAGGGGTTAAAAGGCTTAAAACATCAATGGGACTCAGGGATGGGATGTCTAAGTGACTAACATATCTCCTAAGGGCTTTTTTGTTGATGTGGATTGGTTTGTTTGATATGTTCCATCAATTTCATTTCCTTAAGGTCACCAAGGAGGTTGAATCCCTTATAGTGACCTCTCTCGTCGCATGTTTACCCCGGCTAGTCAATTTCTTGGGTAGACCTAGGGGGAGGGGGTGTTACACTCCTCTATATATAATAAAATCATTCAGAAATGCATGATATGATATGTACTCAACACCCAACATTTTCAAAAACTACTTTTCCTCTTCGCAGATACCCGATAAGAATTATCACTCGAAAGAACCTTATCTTTGATCAACCAGCAATTGGTGGGGAATATAATTCTACCATGTCAATATTTAACATTTGTAAAATTGACCATTTTTAATGTTGATTGGGTGACAAGATTTCTCAAAATATAAGGGACTTGATCAATCATGCAGGTGAATTACCTCAATATTACCGAGAAACATGAACTTTTCTTTCAAGTTTTACAGCAACACTGTTGTCCCTAATTTAGTAGACTTTGACTTTCTACCAAGTCCAAAGAGAGGGGTGGTGGAAGCAGATTTTAGTCTTTCAAATATCCATAACAAGTAGAAACAAAAGCGATGAAAGAGCACACCCCTATCTAAGCCCTCTTAATGACTTGAACAAATCAATAGGAATCCCATTTATGATGACAACAGGAATATTACGGACGTAATACATGCTATAATCTAATCAACTAACCTGACTCTGAAACTAGCCTTATGAAGGATGAGCCTAATTAATTCCCACTCCACTTTGTCATATGGTTTTATGAAGTCAATCTTCATAATACAAGCCTCCATTAGATGAGTATTAAAAGAGTGGATGCATTCTTACGTGATGTAGATCGTTTCATGGATCTACTTATTATCTAAAAAACTAAATTGTTCCAGAAAAATATGCTTAGACAAAGATGGCTTAATCCCATTTGGTATGATTTTTAAAATCATTGTATACACTGTGTTACATAAGGAAATGGGTTTAAAATGGTTCATAGGAATAAGGCTTCGTTTTTCTTATTAAAGATCTATTCTCATCAGAATATGTGTGTGACTGGTTCTTCTGGACTATTAGCGGTATGGCGGCCATTTGGATCCTAACATTGTTAACTTCAAAGCTTACAAATTGTTTGTAGATATTCTTTTATCAGGATATTCAAGGGGGTCAAACTTTGTTAGCAATAATTTAAGTTAATACATTAATTTAAATAATAATAATAATAATAATAGAATAATTTTAAAAAAATGATTTAAAAAATTAAATTATTTTCTAAAAATCTAAAATTTAATAGATGTAATGCTTATAAAATAATTAAATTTATTTAAAAGTATTTAAGTTATAATTAAAGAAAACAAAAGTTTTTTTAAATATTTAATCATTTTGAAGTTGAGATAAATATTATTTTCATTTAATTTCTTTAGTATATTATAAGAGGCATTGTGTACACAGGGCACAATTTTGTCCCGATGACAAACTTCTTGTCAGAACCCAATGAATTGTTTTCAAGAAATATGAGTGTGGGAGTGTTTAAATCATTTTTTCATGGCAGAAATGGATTCAACACCATCAATAACACTTGGGGCACCCAAAACCCTGAAGCTTGACAACTGTAACCCATATTTAAAAATTGTGACCTTTTTAGACTACACATATTATAAGATGTGGTTGTTCTAGTTATAATTACTAGTTAACGGATCATTTTGCAACAAGTTATGTAACAACCCTGGCGAAAATTCCATGTAATAAGTTAAAACCAATAACCACGGATGAATGGAACACTTATTCCAAGCTGAATGTTGGGCAAGGCATCCTAGGGATGTTAATTTGGTTGTTTATGGGTAAGGAAATTGAAAAAGGAAATGGATAAGGATTTGGAAAGGCAAAATGACATTTTTGGCACAATTATTTATGAAAATAATGGAAATTAGGATAAAAAGGAGGTGAAAGGTCACATGTTGCATGTGAGGAGGAAAATGAAGAAAATAGAGGCCTCATCCATAAAATGGCTTATGAGGATCAGTTGGAAACCTTTTGCCGGTTCAGTTTTGGAGCAATCTCATTATTCTCTCTCTCTCTCATACTCTTGGATACTTAGAGTTTTTATTGGAGCAGGAAATGCAAATAAGGCAAGAGGAAGTAAGGATCAAGTAGGGAAAGGCGGGATCAAGCAGCTACAGTAGTCTTCATTATAGGTATCAACTTGCGTGTGTATTTTCCTTGCTAGATTTGGCATGCATGGTATTGCATGTGGTTCTTTTATATCATGGCATGGGTTTTTCCAGGTGTAACAATGTTTTTTAGCCTAGCCTTTCCATTTTCAGATAGCCATGGTGTGATGGGGTTCTAATGTTTGGTTGAGTTGGATTGTTAGATGGATTCGATGTTGAGTGAGGTGGATCTCTGAAATGATAGAGCACATGGACCAGTAACCCATGAACCAGATGGTGGGTTGCGGTAAATTTGAATTTTCTATTGCCTCGGATGGCCTAGGAATCCTTGTGATGAATGGCAAGATATACGGTAAATCCTAGAGGTGGTTTACTCTCTCTTGGGCCTAGTAATCCCAGGTTTTGGATATGCGGTAAAACCTGGAGAGTGGGTCTCAATTTAGGGCCTAGTGATCCCGATTTGGATTGCGTTAAATCCTGAGAGACTAGGAAACAAGAAAATTCCTCACGGTGTAGGTGGAGAAATCTACTGGCATCCATGCTTGTTTGGCCTAGTGATCAGGTGGAGATCACGGTAAAGCTGGATATGATGTGTTCATTGTGTTGGCCTAGTGATCGAGGATGGATTAAGGTAAAGCCTAGTTTCTATTGATGAGGGTGAGATGGTTTAGCTTCTGTATGCCCTGGTTGAGTTCTTTTGATTTGAGTCCAACATTCATGCTTGGAATATGGCATGAGGGTGAATGGCTAAAGATATATTTGGCTCAGCCATTCTATGGTCGGGCGGAACGTGGTAGTCCCATCTCTAGTTGGTTGATTGCATTGATTAATGAGAAATTCATTCCATTGATTTCTATGTGCAAATGTACTGATGTATATATGGATTTTGATGGTTGATATGTTTATGATATTTATGTTCCTATTATGTTGGTTATATGCACATTTTATGAAAGAAGTTATGTTTCGCTCTCAGTGTGTTTTTACTTGTATATGAATGGATAATGTGTCTATGTAGAAAATGTTCTAAGGTAACAATGGTTCATAACGATTCTTAGATAAGTATGAGATACCTACACTTAATTATGTTGTTTACACCTGTAGGTTACATGTCAATGATATGTTTGACGAAATGTCCATCATCGCTAGTACGGGTCTGGTTAAGATCTTGTTTGACATATTACTTTTTCTTCATTGTTTCCCTGTACTTTTCTTGATTTCAAGTTATCACTCCATTCTGGGCAGTGGCTAAGGCTCTGGGCCTAAAAAAGTGGCTTATATCCCTAGGTCACTGGCATAGAACTAGAAACTTTAGTCCATAGTTGCTGGCAGACAAGCTTATGAGAGCGAATTTGGATTTATGGTCGCTCCCGTGCCTATAACATGAGAGTGACTATGGCCTGAGAAGTCTAGAACAATAGTGGGACCCAGGGACAGGCTGTCTGGTGGCTGACTTGTCTTGACTGTGTGTGATGTTTCATCGATTCCACTTCCTTAAGTTCACATAGGAGGTCGAATTTGATCATAGTATCCTCTTGTCTCAGCTTTACCCCGGTTGGCATAGTTGGGTGGATGTCAAAGGATGGTTTTACAGGGTGGTATCAAAGCATGGTTCAACTCTCAGACTAGATGGGTTGAATGTGCTAGTCATGCATGCATGATAGTTACATGTGTGTCTATTACACTTATATACTTGTTGCAATTGCTTGATGTTGGATTAGGGTTGTAGTATGGTTGTCATGGAGAATTTGATGTTGATTTCGTGAAGAGTATTTGGCATGAGTATGTGACTAACTGTAAATGGTTATTTGTCGCTTACATGTTGATTTTATGTCACCTACTTACATCCTTGTATGTTAGATTACATGTATTAGTCTTGTAGGTTGATTGCAAGAACTGACCGATTATGTTTGAATGCATGCATTTATTCGTATTTGTAGTTGGGTAGGCATTGCTTATGCATATTTTTGGTTGCATGTAGTAATGTGTATAGTGGAGTAATGGTTGTTGTCATGCATGAGGTCATAGCATGCATTGTTGATATGGCCTTGCATTGAAGACTAGATCCTATTTAGAATGACATTTATGTGTTATACATTTATTTGCCTATGTCGATATGTTGTTATGATTATGTTATACATGTATCACGTTTATTTGGTGATCTTGCAGACAAGGTATCCTCCCCGATCTATACCAAGGTACGTTGATTTATTGTGATTTGGTTTATCTAACATATTATGCATTGGAGTAACAGAAAGATCAAATGGATAGCAAGATGGTTGACTATAGAGACTCTCCCTATGAATCGAAAGAGCATTATGGTGTTGGGAATTTTGATTTGGTCGATACATTGAGAAACTTGAAGCAAGAGATAAGGAGTTGTAAGGCAGATAATGATCAGATCATACAGGCACAAGAGAAGCAAGCAAAGGTCAATGTTATACTTCTTCAGATTTTGTTAGAACTACAGCGACAAGGGTTGCTTCGGATCAACCATGCACATGAAGATGGGACTAACAAATCATATGGTAGTAGATCTACTGGTAGACACAGTACGGATAGATCTGACACGGTGAGATATGGCAGGTTGTTGGACACTCCGGACAGGATGGGTGGTGAACACAGGTATTATTCTAGTTCTGGATCTAATAGAGATCATGATTGTCATCGCTATCATCCTTACAAGAGGAATGATAGGGGATACTTACCATATGAGTTTAAGAAAGTGAGGCCACCTACTTTTGATGGAGATATTGTGAAATTCGGAAGATGCAGAGACTTGGATACTTGGAATGAACAAATTCTTTGAGTTGCATGATAACACAGATAACATGAAGGCCAAAATAGCTATCTTCAGCTTCAAAGGTAAAGCGGACAGCTGGTTGGAAGATGTTAAGAGGGTTAGAGACACTAGGACAGAAGACTTGAGCTTGTGGGAATTCAAGAGGATTTTCAAGAAGAAGTACTTGTTAGAAAGGTGCTATGACAATAAGGAAAAATAATTCTATGACCTAAAGATGGGATCAGTGATGGATGAAGAGTACATGACCAAGTTTCTAGAGCTATTAAGGTATGCACCGTATCTTATTGATGAGAAGGCTAAATTTAAAAAATTTAGTGGTTTTCCATTAGCATTTAGAGATCGGATAGTGTATGATGAGCCTCAGTCACTTGAGGAATTTATTGGGAAACTCAACCATTGCTATGAACGATGAAAGCGTAAGAATGAATCTCGGCATGGATGGAAGGGAAAGGACAAAGGTAAAGGTAAATGGTAGCCTATGAGGACAAGGCCTCAACATGCAGATGAGAAAGAAAATATGGCACCGCAAAAGAAGTTTAATGTAGCGAGACAGGGACATGAGTCATAGCAGCGGCATAGAGGTGTTAGTACTGGTCGGTTGGAGTGTTGGACATGTGTCAAGGAACACCTTAAGAGATTTTTTCCATATAATCGGGTTTGTAGGCCTCAGATATATAGTGTAGAGGAGGCACACACTATTCCACGTATCTATGTAGCAGCGGAAAACATGCAAGAAAAACACCAGGCATCTATCATTGAGATGGATGGTAAGCTTTTTGATCAAGTTATTTCTATTTTGATTGACCCTGGATCTAATTATAGCTATGTTAGTCCTGATTTGGTGGATAAGTGTGGTTTGAATAAGGAATTGCATTCAAATTCTTGGTTAGTGCAGTTGGTTATAGGTACAAAGAAGCGAGTTCATCATTGGGTAAGATCTTGCACATTTGATTTAAATAGTATGCCTACAACAACACATTTGAATGTGTTACCATTGGGATCATACAATATGTTGTTGGGCATGGATTGGTTGTATCTACATAGAACCAAGTTTGAATGTTATGATAAAGCTATTGAGTGTGTTGATGACAATGGAGAACAAAGAGGCTTACAAGGTAAGAAGAAAGCCACATCAGTTAGGATGGTGACAGCTATGCAAGAAAAGAGGAGCCGCAGAAAAAGGTGAAAGCTATTTGGAGTACACATTTCTAGTGATAAGGATAAGGAGGTTGAGGATGCAGATGTGTTGAGTAGATACCCAGTGTTGCAGCAGTTTTAGGATGTATTTCCTAAGGACATTATAGAGTTTCCACCTCATAGAGAGGTCGAATTTTTTATTGAGTTAGTGTTAAGGGAAACTCCAACATTGAAAGCACCTTACAAGATGAGCACATCTGAGTTGGTTGAGTTAAAATTGCAACTGAAGGAAATGTTGGACAAGGGATACATTAGGAAAAATGTATCACCTTGGGCGCACCAGTCTTATTTGTGAGGAAGCAAGATGGTACTCTCATATTATGCATTGACTATAGGCAATTTAACAAAGTGACTATCAAGAACATATATCCTTTGTCAAGGATTGATGACTTGTTCGATCAACTGAAGGGAGAAACAGTGTTCTCAAAGATCGATCTGAGATACAGATACCATCAGGTACGCATCAAAGAGGAGGACATTTACAATACTATGTTCAGGACCAGGTATGGGCATTATGATTTTGTTGATGTTCCATTTGGATTAACTAATGCTCCAGCTACATTCATGTGTTTTATGAATAGCGTGTTGCATCCATATTTGGATAAGTTTGTAATTGTTTTCATTGATGATATACTGGTATATTCTAGAAATGAGGAAGAGCATGTCGATCATTTAGCGGCAGTGTTGAGGTTGTTGAGGGAGAATTAGTTGTATGCTAATCTCAACAAGTGTAGTTTCTTTCAAATTGAGGTGCACTACTTGGGAAATATTGTCTCCAAGGAAGGCATTTCAATAGATCCAGAGAAGATAAGGGCCATCATGGAGTGGGAAGTTCCTAAGAATGTGGATTAGGTGAGATCTTTCATGTGTCTAGTAGGCTATTATAGGAGGTTCATCAGGAATTTCTTGCATATTTCTTATCCCATTACATCCTTGCAGAGGAAAGGTAAGAAGTTTGAACGGACTAAGTAGTGTGAGTCTAGCTTTGAGTAGCTTAAGTAGTTGTTGACACATGCACCAGTACTATAAATTGCAGATCCAGACAAAAATTTTGTGGTATGCATTGATGCTTGCAAGAGAGGGCTTGGTGGAGTCCTTATGCAAGATGGACAGGTGGTATGTTATGAGTCCCAGAAAGTGAACGAGCATGAGCAGAACTACCCGATGCATGATCTTGAGTTTTCAGCAATCATACATGCATTGAAGATGTGGATACATTATCTTCTTGGCAGACGGTTTGTGCTTATGAGTGATCACATTGGGTTGAGGTATTTGTTTGACTAATCGAATTTGAATGCCTGGCAGGCTAGATGGTTGGCCACAATTACAAGTTTGATTTCGAGATAAGGTACATCAAAGGTAAAGAAAATAGGGTGAAATATGCTCTTAGTAGATAGGTACAGCTAAATCACTTGGCAGTTATGAGCTCCTGTGGGATGGACTTACAAGATAGGATCTTGTAGGCATGACAGAAAGATGTCAAGTATATGGAGATTGTGCACAGGTTGTAGCAGGGTGATGGAGCAGGTACAGGTACAAGTGGTAGTACAGGTACAAGTATAAGTACAGGTGCACATGGCTTGGATTATTGTCTTACAACATATGGATTGGTCAGGTTCCAAGATAGGATATATGTATCAGATAACCGTGAGTTCAAGAAGGTGATATTGAGGGAGCTTCATGCGAAACTGTAGTCAGGTCACTCAGGTTATCAGAAAACACTGACAACAGTGAAGAAATTATATTATTGGCCAAATATGAATAAGCATGTAGCAGAGTTTGTGGAAATATGCTTTTATTGTTAGCAAGTGAAGGAAGAGTGTAAACATCTAGGTGGATTGCTATAGCTAATTCTGATTCCAGAATGGAAATGGGATGTCATTTCCATGGATTTCATTAGAGGGTTGTCGGAGACAATGAAGAAACATGATTCCATCATGGTCATTGTGGACAGGATAACAAAGGTTGCACACTTCATTCCGATGAAGTCTACATACTCAGCTAGCGATGTGGCATAGATGTTCATCTGAGATGTGGTTAGACTACATGGTGTTCCGAAGAATATTGTGTCAGACAGGGATATGAAGTTCACTTCCAAGTTTTAGAAGGAGTTATTTGCAGGTTTGGGCATAGAGTTGGCCTTCATCATAGCTTAGCATCTACAGAGAGTTGAACAAATATAGAGGGTCAACAGGATATTGGAAGACATGTTGAGGATGTATGTGATGCATCAGCAATGGAAGTGGGAAGAGTATCTCCCTTTGGTCGAGTTTTCATACAGTAACGGTTATCAAGAGTCCTTGAGGATGAGTCCTTTTGAGGCATTGTATGGGCAGGTTGTAACACTCCTATCAATTTGAGTGATCCATTTAGCAGAGTATTGATTGGACCATATATGTTGGCATACATGGAACATGATATGTAGGTGGTCAAGAAGAATATAAAGGCAACACAAGATAGGCAGAAGAGTTATTCAAATAAGAGCAAGTTGTTCAAGGAGTTTCAGGTTGGGGAACAAGTGTACTTGCACATCAAACTGAAGAAGATATCCTTGCGGATTGGCTCATGTGCCAAGATGGCACCATGGTTTTGTGGACCCTTCAGTATCATTAAGATGATTGGGCTAGTAGCCTATCGAGTTGCACTGCCTCTAATAGTGAAATTCCACGATGTTTTCCATGTATCCTTTCTTAAGAAGTATGTTAAGGATGCTGATCATGTGATTTATTGGTTTGTATTGTAGGTGGAACCATATGGAGAATTACAGCTAGAGCCTTAGTGTATATTGTAGAAAAAGGTGTTCATGCTTTCGAATCGAGCAATCAAGCAATTTAAAGTGTAATGGAAGAAATTTGGTCCCAATGAAGCTATATGAGAGATGGACGTTGTCTTGGTAAATCCTCTCTGTGGATAGAGTTGATCCCTCTAGCCCAATGAGTGGGACTAGCAACCTACATGACAATCTACTAGACACTTTCCTACATTACAATTGAAAAGAGAGACAAAGAAGATGGCCTACCTCGTTCTGATGCTACCATGTCTTCCTTTGTTGAAGACATTGAATCACTTGCATCACGGGCTCGTTCCTACTGCTCATCTTATTTATACACCTGCATAAGAGATCAAGACACAAAAAGGCATGCAAATACAAATAACATATTCAAAAGTAACCTACTTAATAGATCAAGGAGCGTTAAGACAAATGATACATAAACATACACATTTGTGGAAAATGAACCAACAGTGGTATATTAATAAAATAAAGGAGGAAGCATACAACCAAGCCTTGATGTTAATAGGCTCTCCTTGAATGAATGTCCAAGTCCAAGCTAAGATCTCCAAGCACTCCTTCTCCAAGCCAAATGAGTAACATATAGGCACAATCTTAGCATAAGGGTGCAAATAGAGAAATACCCACCATTTGGGAATGGGAGAGGATGAATATATAGGCAGGGAAAGGGAGTTAGGATCTCTCCAAAGATAGGACTAGGCCCTCATCTCAAGTAAGTAGCTCAGAGGGATAAGACCAATAGGCCAAGTTGGGAGAACTCAACCTCATCTACACCGCACAACCTCCAGCTCGCCTCTCTGGAAGTTTCTAGATCACGAAGCTTCTCATCCTCTTTGGTAAAATTTCCTTTTTGGGATCATCGAGGGTATAGAAGTAAACAGAGTGATGCCATCATGGGTCGAGTATAATCTAATAGGCGATGATCGCGGTTCTCAGTCTCATAAGAGTGACGATTCTCAAATTAGGGTTTTAGAGCTATTTCCTTCAGGGGAAGCTCAAGGCATTTTCCAATCAATGTCTTAGGGAGGATCTGAGTTGCATATATGAATGAGAACACTATATGATGGTCATGTTTTAGGCACTTCAAGGTATGTCACAGGGAAGTGCAGGAGGTGTGACAAAATATTTTGTAATATATGCCCCCTAAAGCATGAAGGCAGAATAGGGAGTGATGGCTGAGATGCTTTACGAGCTTTTGCAAGGACGAGAAAAAACACTGTTAGGAGACCTACAAATCAAGGATGCATATACATATACATATCTGATATCAAAAAATGAATCTACGATAAGGACGCATTCATCCGGATAATAAGGACTATATCAAAGGATCCATGTCATGGGCGCAGCCATCCAAATGAGAAGGATCATTTGTAAATCTAAGATCCAAGGCATGGACACAACCATCCAATATAGAAGGATCATCATAAATGTAAAGTGCCACATTATAGTCACAACCATCTATATAGAATAAACATGTGTATAATCATGAATAACTCATAACTCCACGCAGCCTGAGTCATATCAGGTAAGACTCAGGGTATTGCGCTCCATCCCAACCCAATCAAAGTATGAATTCTAACATGCAAATGAGTGTGTCGAATTCAAACATGCTAGAAAACTGCTTGATTATCGACCAATGGTGTGGACTGTTAACAGACACGAGGGAAACGACCAATAATGACAATGGCTCTCAAGGTACGACAATACAATCCGTGAATGTGATAATGAACCTAAATTCAAGCACTCATGGAATCACCCAATCAAAGGCCAATGGGAAAAACCTGTCGTCGGATGCGAAGAACTTGCCATTAAGGCATGCAATATCTAAGGTACTGAAAGGGAGTTTCTAAGTCATCTTCTTAGATAATGAGCTGAAGTCAACAGGAAGTGACCCATCGAAGGAGGGCCATGATGAGTCCCCCATCATTGACACGAAACAAGGAATAAAGTGGAATGAAATGAATAAGATCCAAGACTACAACAAAGGGTCAAACAATGTATAGGTAATAGTCTGCAGATAGGACTTCTCTTGAACATATCGACAACACGACTCTAGAGTGTGGCAGCATTTGACTCAACATAGGACCAAGGGTCATAATGATGAAGTATAATAATCAAATGAGAGGCAATATGGATCACCCAAACCCGGAAGGACAACTATCTGAGTGAGTATATCCCAAACCCGACACGAGAAGCAGAAGAGTGTCATGTTCAAGAGCGACATGCTGCCTATACAATAGATGTTTCACTTTCATTTTTTCGTCCAACTATTTCCAGTAAGTAGCTCTTTATTTTTACACAAGCTTTAAAAGGATACCATATGCTTGTCTTCTAAGTTCACCCTTCAGATGAATCCATCCTAGTAAGTTTTACGAGTGCTAGGAAGGAGAAACTCGGGCTCGTCATGGTGACAAGTCTTTCGTGTTCAATTTTTACGAGTCCGACGGAAGAGTAACTCAGTGTCTTTTTCATATTTAGAGAGTTTTAAAAAGAGACGAAAAAAGAAAACTCCATCATGTCCCTTTTCGTAATTTGTCCCTTGAATCCAAAAAGTTAGAAAATAATATTCGAGAGAACCTCTTGACCAAGTTGATCAAGGTGTTCCTTTTTCATAAATAGTCGATCCCATCCTGAAAAGGGGGTAAACGTATACTGAGATGACATCAATTCATTTAATTTAACGAGTTCGAAAATACAAGTACTTGGCAATCTTTTCATGTTTTTGGAGTCTGAAAAGAGCTGAAAGAGGACTCCACCTAGAGGAAGGAGTGGTATAAAAGGATAGAAACCGGTTCCGGTGATGATATAACTGATCAAAACATGTAAGGGTCAATAGGCTTACTAATAAGACCACTCATCACAAATGTTCATCAGGCACAGGTAAAAAAACCAAGTGAAAGCATATGATCGGCCAAAGAGATGGTAACGATGGAATGAAAGAACCAAGACTCATCTGGAAAAAAACTGGCTGATAAAAATGGCAATCATGAGATGTAAAGTGGGAATGGTTTCTTTTTTACACAAGCTTGAAACATGGGAAACTATGCTTGAGTATACTTGAAGATGGTTTCATTTTTCGCAAGCTTGAAACATGGGAAAAAACTATGATTGGATTTGGTTTCATTTTTACACAAGCTTGAAACGAAAACAAAACATGCTTGGGTTTGGTTTCATTTTTGCACAAGCTTGAAATAGAAACAAACTATGCTTGGGTTTGGTTTCATTTTTACACAAGCTTGAAACGGAAACAAACTATGCTTGGGTTTGGTTTCATTTTTACACAAGCTTGAAACAAAGATAAACTATGCTTGAGATAAGTTTGCATGCCCCCAACATAATAATTCAATTTGAGGTACATGCCCCCCAAGCTTCACTTCATTCACCTAAGTAGATTATTGGTTACTAACAGGTGGATGGAATGAAGGTTCTCTTACGAGATCAAGTGAAAGACTCGACTAGAATTTTACGAGATCTAATCAAAGACTCGAATTGGAAGGGGACTTGTTTCATTTTTAAATGAGCTTGACACAGAAAAAGAACCATGCTCAAGACATCTTGTTTCATTTTTACCGAGCTTGACACAAGTAAAGGAACCATTCTCATGGAAACCTATTTCATTTTTTAACGAGGTTGACATAGTAAAATAAATTTCCTCGTGGCACCTTGTTTCACTTTTTAAGGAGCGTGACACAAGATAAGGAACGTTGCTCCATGACACCTTTATCACAACCCAAAAGAGGCCATGGCTTCCAAGATGTTCTCATTAGATGGGAAAACAACACTCTGGAAGGGATACATGTCCAGGGATCCAAATGAAAAATCAGGCTCCAATGCCCCAGTACATGATGTACTACATCACCTACTAGATGATCAGTAGATGTGGGCATGGAACAGGTGGCCACATAATTAACCTGTGGCAAGGGTGATACCTCTTGCATATAAGAACCACTTAGGGATGATGGTTTATTGGGACTTGATTAAGGACCAATGAATGTAAGTTGATCAATGATCACAATGCTTCATTCATGCGGGAAACACATCACTCGAAAGAGAGAAGAAACTAGGGCTCCCATCACATAAACATAGTCACGACCAAGGAGTAGATTAAAATATAAAGGGGCTTGGACAACCATCACATCTATATAGATAGTCTTTCCTCCCAAAGTAATAGGTAACTTAGGAAGGATCCATAATGGTTGACTGGTTCCTCTGTTAAAATCTAACAGATTCTGGGTAACGGGGACAAGTTGAGGAAAACCTAAAACTTTCAAAGAAGTTGAGGATATGATGCTAACAAATGCACCCTTGTCCATGACTATGCTAGGTACGACCATATAAAAGCCTGTACTGTAATCTGGAAAGGCACATAAAACAGAAGGTGATATCCTATCAGTCGACTCCAATCAAAAGAAGTGACCAAACTACTTAGAGGGGGTGTCATAGAAACATGATAACTGCCCTCTTTCTCTATGGGAACAGGAGAGATACTCTCATTCACCTTGGGAATGGGAGGATTTCCCTCCAGTTTATTTGAAACTGAAGAAACTAGAAGAACCTAATAAGTATGAAGCTCACTCTCTACTGGAAAGGTATGGTTAACTGAAGGTGGATCCAAGTCTACCGCTTGATCAACCAATGGTTGGTCGAGAAAGGACTCATGAGACTCACTTTTAGAGAGGGTGGGGTTGACCAAAGATAACTTTTGATCAATCACTATATCAACTAGTGAAGGATCAGGGGAAAGCTTTCGATACCCAGCCGGAAGACAAGGTTGAGAAGTTGTAAGGCTTTCCAACTCTTTGGAAGCTTCATCCATAAGAGGAAAAAGGTGAATGGGATGATTACCTTCTCACAACTTACAGGGAAATTTGAATTTTCCCTTTTTCCCATGGAATTTACTAGTTGAAGTTCTGTAACCAACATGAACTCCAGAGGCTGATGACAAAGGTCAATGGGAACCTATGGACCACACTTCTAAGGCCTCGGTAATACCTAGACAATTTCGAAGAAAATGGTCACCCTTACATAACATGCAAGGGAATTTTACTTTCTGGGGTTGGTTGGAAGATTTTTCTTCATTAGTTGCATCGGTAGCAACGGTTGCTTGGTTGCCCCCTTGCTTATTTTTCTTCTTCTTCTTAGCTTCGTGGTTACTAGAATCCAAACTTTCACTAGGAAAAGAGGAAGAATGGGGTTGAAATAGGTGAAGAAGGAAAGGGATCAACTGTAGGATCAACATGAGGTTGATGTTGTTCAGGTGGAGGAGAACTCAGTTGAAAAGCAGTTTGGACACTCGGAACCACCGATATCAAGAAAAACCAAACTGGAAGACCAATGGTCAATCCAAGAAGGGATAACGTTGTCATATAAGGAGCACCAACATTTCCAAAATAAGGAAAAGGACTAGGATTCCGATGAGAGGGGTTTCCTTGACTAGTAGACTCAGGAAATGTTTCCACTGGTATCAACCTAAGATCTACTAAGGAGTATTTCCATAGGAAGTATGCTGTTCCACAATCAATTAATTGATTTTAGAATTTTAACAAAAACAAATCAAAAAATGGGTAATCTAGGCAAAAGGGTTTACCAAGTATTCGTGAACCACAATATATACCTTAGCTGAAACCAAGGACTTAACGTACAATGGCCAATCTCCTCAAATTTTGTGTTCGGTGTATCACGTCTACAAGGCAGTTGACTCGATTACTTATGGCTAAAGGATAGAAACATAGAGGGGTCTCCCAATATATACTCGATAGTATGGGGAGAGCAAGTCTGTGTTAGTGTTTTCTAATGCAGAACTGTTCAATGATAGTGTCCTTATATACTTATCATACTGAAGTGCCTTCGATATACCCAAAAGTACTGGAGAACCTTCTATATACTTCCATATTGGGACGAGATTTCACCCCTGCATGAAGTTAATGACAGATGCTATGTTTAAAGACGCTGGAACAGGTCTCTAGCCTAGACCTCTAGATATTTGTGTTAAGTTCCAAATGCTCCTTAGGTTAATTGAGGTAAATTTTAAGTTTATCTTCAATTAAGTTTCGGTTTTAAGGCTCAAAACAATGTCACCTAAACACCTAGATGCAACTATATGAGAAAAGGAAAACTTTTCGTTTCAATGAAAGCTAGACTAATCAAGGGAAGAAATTCAATCAATAATGCATCAAACAAAACGCATCATGCAAAAATGCCTTCCACTAACTTTCACTTTCGCCTTCCAAATGCAATGCCAAAATTAAAAAAGATTTTCACTTTTCACTATCCTAAATGCAACTTTTTTGAAAGAAAAATGATTTTGAATTTACTAAGATGCACTTATATGACTTATGATTTTCTTTTCGTTTTGAATGATTTGATGCACCTAATACAGTTTTTAGCTTTCAAACACTGAAAAATGTGATCTATTTTCAATGATGAATCTCAAAAAATAAGTTTTCAATGCAACTAATCTAATGCATTTTCACAAAAAGTAAATTTTGAAATATAAGGTAAAACAAATGCAAAACGATGTTTCAATGATTTCCACAGAAAACAACACTCAATCAATCAACAAAAAAAACATCTCAATGACACCAACAAGCAACAAGTGATGACCAATTGACTAGAAACCTTACAACTCAATCAAATTTCACTTCAAGGCCAATGAGACAAATTTTGTAAATTAATCAAGAGGTAATATGCTTTGATTGTCAGTGAGTGAAGGCAGAATGTAAACATCCAAGTGGACTACTACAACCGATTGTGATTCCAGAATAGAAATGGGAGGTCATTTCCATGGATTTCATTATAGGTTTGTCAGAGACAGTGAAGAAACATGATTCCATCATGGTCATTGTGGACAAGTTAACAAAGTTTGCACACTTCATTCCGATGAAGTCTACGTACTCAACTAGCGATGTGGCATAGGTGTTCATCTAAGATGTGGTTAGATTAAATGGTGTTCCAAAGAATATTGTGTCAGACATGAATGTGAAGTTCACTTCCAAGTTTTAGAAGGATTTATTTGTAGGTTTTGGCACAGATTTTGCCTTCAACATAGTTTAGCATCTGCAGACAAATGAAAAAATAGAGAGGGTCAACAAGATATTAGAAGACATGTTGAGGATGTCTGTGATGCATCAGCAGCGGAAGTGGGAAGAGTATCTCCCTTTGGTCGAGTTTACATACAACAATGGTTATCAGGAATCATTGAGGATGAGTCCTTTTGAGGCATTGTATGGGCGGAGTTGTAACACTCCTATCAATTGGAGTGATCCAGTTAACAGAGTATTGATTGGGCCAAATATGTTGGCAAACATGGAACATGAGATGTAGGGAAGAGTATCTCCCTTTGGTCGAGTTTACATATAACAATGGTTATCAGGAGTCATTGAGGATGAGTCCTTTCGAGGCATTGTATGGGCGGAGTTGTAACACTCTTATCAGTTGGAGTGATCTAGTTAACAGAGTATTGATTGGGCCAAATATGTTGGTAGACATGGAACATGAGATGTAGGTGGTCAAGAAGAATCTAAAGGAAACACAGGATAGGTAGAAGATTTATGCAGATAGCAACAGGTTGTTCAAGGAGTTTCAGGTTGGGGAACAAGTGTACTTGCACATCAAACCAAAGAAGAGGTCCTTGTGGATTGGCTCATGTGCCAACCTGGCACCATAGTTTTGTGGACCCTTTAGTATCATTAAGAGGATTGGGCTAGTAGCCTACGACTTACATTGCCTCTGACAGTGAAATTCCATGATGTTTTCCATGTATATTTGCTTAAGAAGTATGTTAAGGATGTTGATCATGTGATTGATTGGTTTGTATTGCAGGTGGAGCCATATGGAGAATTCAAGCCGGAGCCTCAGTGTATGTTGTAGAAAAAGGTGCTCATACTCCGGAATCAAGCAATCGAGCAAGTTAAAGTGAAATGGAAGCACTTTGGGCCCGATGAAGCTACATGAGAGATGGTCGTTGTCTAGGTAAATCCTCTCTGTGGATAGAGATTATCCCTCTAGCACATTGAGTGGGACTAGCAACCTATGTGATAATCTACTGGACACTTTCCTAAGTTACAATTGAAAATAGAGATGAAGAATATGACCTACCTCATTCTGATGCTACCACGTCTTTCTTTTTTGAAGACCTTGAATCAATTACGTCATGGGCTTGTGCCTGCTACTCACAATGTTTATACACCTGCACTGATAGAGGGAATTACTCCCCTAGGGATTTTTGGGTTGAAACCCTAGCAGACTGAAAGTTATCTATTCAAAGAAACATGCATTCATACAGCCATTATGCTATTATAAGAAAAATCTATGATAAGGGCACGTACCTTTGGTCCTACGTTTGAGAAGGCCTTTAGGGTCCAAACCCTTCTTGGAGTTCCCTTCTTCTCTTTTGTCCTGCAAAACAACCAATTCAAAGAACACAACAGTATATGGACAAAACTTATAAAGAAACCATCTTCATGTTATAAAGAAAGGTAGTTAGTTATGAAATCCAAACAACCATTTACATATGAATTCTAAGCATGACTATCATTAACATAAAGAAGATTCATTTCGGGAACCAAGACATGTGTTTCTTTTATTATAGACAAATAAAGTACATCAAAAGGAATATGTTCACCTGAATCACCTTCAGCAGGCTCCAAGAAAAGCTTCCTTCCGGATCCATTCCAGCCTCAAGCCTCTAACAAAACTCCTTCCATGACTCTCTCCATGATGTCATAAATGGTGGATGAACATCAACACACAAGGAAACAAAGGTTTCCTGTACAAAATGGGGGAAGTGCAGAAGGAACAAGGGACTTTAGACCTGGTCAAGGGAAAAATCTCAGCATAATAACCTTTCTCTCTATTCTCTCCTCCCTTAGGCCTTCCCTTTGAGGTCTTTTTATACCATCTCCAAAGTAGTTTTTTTTAGTTAGGAATTGGTTGGGAACAGTTGGGCCACGGGCACTAACAAGTGATCAGCAGGTAAAACTCGCGATCTCCGCCTAAAAATGAAGAGTTTTATATTTTTTTAAGTGTTTTAATACATACACGCGGGTTGGCTATACATATACCCGCGTATACACGCATTTAACTCGGGGCAATGTCGCGTATAAGGGATAAAACACTTTTTTTTAAATTTTAGGACCAGGTCTGGAAGGAGGGGTTGCCCTAGGCCATGAGTACAACATCACAAACCATAAGAGTGAGATTTGGAGCTATAACAGATGCCCCCTAATATATGAGGTCAGAAGGGGTACGTGATGGCCGAAATATATTATGCGAGTACATGGAAAGGAAGTCTGTCAAAAACCGAGGAGGACTTCACCAGAATTCAATCTGCCAAGCCACCAAAGGAGAACAGAAAGAAACACTGTCTGAGGCGGGCATACCCATGCTCAGAAAAAGTAAAGCATGTCCGCATATCAAGTACAAGCGGATCCACTAAGTATATAAGTATAAATGACTGAAAGATACATAATGGATCATATGATCATAATGAACAAGTACATGTCTGAATATCACATATAAGACTGTCAATGATGCTGAAAGATGCAACGGATCACTGATATCAAAGACTGATCCCAAAAGATACCAACTGAACATGATGGAATAGGATGGTACTACACTGCAAACTCAGGTGCCAGCATATAGAATGTCACCATGACTGACTGCAACATATAAAGTGGAGTGGTATCAACTAGCAGCAACAGGAGCAACTGTCAAGTGAACCAATGAATGCTGATACAACCTGAGGTCTTCACTGACCGTCGTGGTATATTTCTACAGCATGGGAATAAATGATCTGAAGTCGACCATGTGAGAAATCGTTTGATTATCGGTCATTAATGTATACCGTTAACAAACGCGAGACTACTCACCGATAATGATAATGAGTGTCAAGGTACCCAGTACAATCTAACAAGTGTGAATAGATGAGTTGGAGTCGAACACCTGTAAGAATCTATCGATTAGGAGACAATGATGGTTTCCCACTGTCGATAGCAAAGGATCTGCCACTAATGACTACAAACCCCAAGGTACTGCCAAATGGACTCTAGATCTTTGCCCCAGAGCAATGAGTTGGAGTCGATAGGGAAAGATCTGCTAGAAGGAAGGCATTAAGGCATCCTTCATCAATCTAGCGCGAGTGTAACCCGTAGGCCAATAATGTGGAAGGAATCAGACGAAAAAGATGTAGTAACCCAACCGAAGTACGTTTCCGGCGTACACAAGATGTGGCTAGCACACGGCAGAAACTCTCTGAACCAACCAATAATGAAAGCTGACACAGAGGCGAGGTATCCACCAATAGGGTCAAATGGAAACCAAGGTACTGCACGAATCCCAATGTGTGATAATGTAAGCTGACGTCGAACACAAGGGAAACCACTCAGTCAAAGACCCATGATACTAATCGATGCTGAGCACAAGGTAACCTATCAATAATGAAAATAGGGCCAGGGTGCAGCTCTAGGCCTGTCCTCAGAGCAAGATGCCGTCGTCGATAAGGACAAGACCCTCCAGCAAGAAGTCGATGGGGACCTTCTCAAACTGGCACGAGTAAAGGACCAATATAACTGATGTGATGATAGACATGACACTGACAACCAGGGATGGCCGACTGAAAAATGAGTTAAGAGACACCTTAGAGAGGCCGACTCAGGCTAACTTCCCTTGAACAAAAGCACGACTCAATGTGACTATGTAGCAGCATATGATGACTCTGTATAAGTTCGCCATGCAGGAGGCATGAAAGAACCCTCCATATGATTGGAAGAGATAACCAATCGGGGGAGAACTGACTCAACAACAAGGTTATGGTGTACCTAAGTCAAACTAAATCCCACCCATACGGAGGAGACTTTGTTTTGAGTGCTTTGTTCAAGGGCGACACGACTGACTCTAGCTGCCAACAATAAATGGAAATAATGTCCCGTTCCCGCTCTTTTTGGAATATTTAATTTTTTTGTCTTTTTCTGTTAAGCTGGAAAGAGAATAAAAGAATGCTATGGTACAGTGGAAAGAACGAGTGTCGGTGAAACAGGTGATGTAGTTCCTGGGCAAGGAACGTTCCTATGCTCAATGCAGGGAGGTGAAAACTGGTCAGTGACACTCAAAGGTATGTTCCTTCCAGTGGTCAAGGTGTGTCAAGCTGCAGAAGTCAAAGGTATGCAAGGTTGATTTTGCAGACGTCATGGTCAAAAGTTGGCTTAAACACGAGTCCAAGTGAAGCCGGCTCTAGGCCAAAAGGTGCAAGTGGTCAACATGCAATGCAGTAGTACAACTCAACACAAAGGAGCCTCCAGGGTATAAGGCTCGAACAAAGCGAAGAAGCTAAGAGGAATGAGTCTTCAACGCATAAGTCATGGCGGGACTACAGAGGACTCCCGAGCCTACTCAAATCGGAATAGCATGGGCAACAAATGTCAGTGAGGTGCTAACTAGGATGCCCATGTAAAGGATGGCTCTACCATCGTGTCATGATTTAAAGAATCGGCGAGTGAAGATGGCTTACGAATCATAACACGATGGGATCGACCCTATGGCAGATGTATCGGTCAAATGGAGGCTAGTATGCATAATGCAATGGAAAAATGGTGTCCCTAACCTATATGCCAATGAGAACACGATACCTGCCATGACGGGTTAGCAGTCATGGAACCATCTCGAAACTGAAAATCGTCCAAAATGTCCTGAAAAACAGACCAATCTCGACATTCCAAGCTCCCAAGTTAAAAGTCACATGAGGCCAAACAAAATAAAATTTTGAAAAAAAAATTGCATTTTCAAAACTTATAAAAAGCATTTTGGACTCACCATTTTTACCATTTGAGTTTGAGAGAAAAAGATTTGGAGCAAAAGGAGCAAACTTCCCACAGCCAGATTCAACCGTTCAAATTCGTCGAAAACCTCCAGGTAACTCTTATACTTAACTTGCAATTGATTGTGACAAGTTTTAGGATTTTTGATTGAGGTTTCACCGTTGAACTTTTGTCCAAAATTTCCTCGCGGCGTATACGCGGGTTGGTAATATCGAACCCGCGTACACGCGGGCCCTATACGCGACTGTGTGCACAGGAACCCGCGTATACGCCGCGAACCATTTTAAACGAAAACTAATGGCTTTGAATCAATTTTTTCTCAGGATGCCTGTCACGTGGCGTGAAAGAGAGCACGCAGCGGTAGACAATGAAGTTATGAACAGTCCAGAAGCATTAGATGCCCTACGGGGATGCGGTTTGCTTAAATTTTTCAAATTGCCAAATATGAAAGCGAACACGCGTCTGCTTGAGATGCTCATTGATTATTGGGATGTCGATGAGGAAGCTTTTATGATCGATCAGATGCCGCTCAGGGTAGAAGTGGAGGATATCTATTTTATCACGGGCCTTTCCCGAAGGGGAGAGGTAGTACAGTCCCGGGGCAGGACACGGAGTGCCCTCTCGATAGAGGATTACGTACAGATATACTGCCCGGGACATCCCAAAAAGGTTGGGAGCCAGATTTCCATCACACATGTGGCGAGTTTATCACTTCGGATAATCCTGTTTACCATGGCTCGGGTGAACGGATCATCCTCTCTGCATCAGGCGTCACGACAAAACATGAGCGTGGCAGTTGACTGTCTCACTACTGTGTTCGACTGGTGTACTCCTCTTTTGGCCAACATGAAGAGCCAGCTTACTTCTATCAGGAGGGGTCAGATTAAAAACTTTGGATATGGGAGCATCTTGTGCACTTTCTTTTTCGAGAAGGTTCCCGCACTCCGCCCCAGGGTAGCAGTTTCCATCAGCATCCCACGCGATCCACGCATGGGCCGGTGGGCTGATCTGATGAAACGTCTGGGGGGTGGGGAGGTCCCAAGGACTGCCTTCGAAGATGACTTCTTCACCTGGTGGGATCAACAGATAATCGTCGTAGATGACTACCCCTATGCTAGGCTGGATTTCTGAGGAGATCCTGACCTAGTGTTACCACCGAATGCAGCATGGGGCGAGATTGGTAAGATTTTTTGATTTTATGATATTTTTTGGATTTTTCAAATATAATGATGAATTTTGAAAAATAATTTATTTTTTTGATGAGATTCAAATGACTGATATGATGATCATGTTCCAGACATCAGGCTGGTATGACCAGATGGACTCCTGCGGCATGGACGGCGCGGCCGAGGAGCCGAAGATGCGGCTGCTGATACAGAACGGACTCTAAACAACGTCCAGCGACACTTGGCGAGATTGAGCTGCCGAGTACCGATGGCCATCATAGAGGACCTTCCTGAGGATATGCAGCGTCATGTGGTTGGCATGCCATGTGACTGGGTTCGCATTTTTCGGCGCGTGGCCAATGCTATAGTGACATACTTAAACGCTCATCCTGAGCCGAGGCATTAGATATGCCGGACATGATTATGGGCATTTGAGTCCCAATTTTGTATATTTTTTGGACACACAGATGTACACTCGACACACTTTACGATATATATATATATATATATATACAGTTTGACTTTTTGATGCTTGATTTTATTGTGATGAATGATTAATATGCCAGTCTAATGCTTGATTAGTGATAGAATCAGCTAACCAATTATGAGATCTTGGAATATGCAAATAATTAATATAAGTAAATGACCTTTGCAACAACCTCACCCTTAAATATTGGCAATATAAAGATGGATCTCGTACCCGATAAATGTTATTTAATTGAGACACTATCAATTGAGAATCAAGATACACTACCAACGAGTCGATCCCATGAGAGATTTCCTCGGATAATAAATTAATAACAGCAGTATACTCGGCCATATTGTTTGAAGCAGGACCGATGCACACGCCTCTTGATGCCATCAATTGACCAGTTGGATAATAGAGTACCCAAGCTGCAGAAGCAAGATTTCGAGTGTGCCGACTAGCACCATCGACGAACCCAAAATAGACCAAATCATCCATCAACACCTGCCAAAGCAGACCAAAAAGTGCTGATATCAGAAAACTCTTGATGATATATGTACAAATATACATAAAATACAAAGAAGCCATTGCCTGGTCAAAACTAAGCAAAGTACTTCTTTAGGTAGAGTCCGTTTCGGGGTTCCGCCAGCTTGTTTCCCTCGAAATCAATTAACTCATACGATCCTTTTTCTAAAACTTGTTTAATAATGAAAGGACCGTACCACATAGGCTTAAATTTTCCTACCCCCAAGGCGTCCTTATCTTGGTCATAGACCAGGACAAGGTCACCTTCAGAAAAGACTCGAGGACGGACAGACTTATCATACTGCATTTTAACCCTTTTCTTATGGGCCTCATTCATCGTGGCGGCATCTCGACGCTGCTCATCGAGATGTTCCAAGTGAACTAGGCGCTCTTCGAGACTCGAAGTCTCAGGAAGAAGCTCAACAGCCAACTTAAGAGATGGAATTTCACATTCAACCGGAAAGATAGATTCCATCCCATAAACCAACTGAAAAGGAGTAAAACCAGTAGCCGTTTTGACGGAGGTTCGGTATGCCCAAAGAGCCGAATACAACATAATGTGCCAATTGGACCGATTTTTATCGATTGTCCGTTGGAGTATTGTCTTAAGAGTTTTATTGACTGCCTCGACCTGTCCATTGGCCTGAGGATAATAAGGGGATGAATGCTCCTGACGGAAACCTAATTTAAGAGCTAATTCGGACATTAGTTGATTCTGGAAATGAGTGCCATGGTCAGTGACAATCTCTCTTGGGATACCGAATCTTGAGATAACCTGATTGAAAAGAAACAAAGTTGTCGTGTAACTATCGTTCTTATAAGTAAGCATGGCCTCGGCCCACTTCGTAAAGTAGTCTACAGCCACGATAATGTACTTGTGATTCGCCGCCGAAGGCGGATTACAAGTTGTAAAATCAATACCCCACTTAGTAAAGGGACTGATGGTGACAACGGGGAAAAGAGGAGCTGGATGCGCGCGCATCTTCCGAGTAAAAATTTGACACGGGTGACAGCTTTTGACCGCTTCCACACAGTCTTTAAAGAGTGAAGGCCAAAAATAGCCGGCACGTAAGATGTGCTGGGCTGTAGCAAGCCCTGATAGATGACCACCACAAGCTCCACTATGGCAGTCATTGAGCACAGATTCTGCTTCCTCTAAGGTTAAACAGCGCCGAAGGATTGAATCAACCCCTCGACGATATAATGTGTCACCAATGATAACATAGTTTTTAGCCAGGTGACGTAATTTTCGACGTTCATCCTTGGAGAAAGTAGAGGGAAACTTCGAAGTCTGGAGATAGACAATGATATCTCCATACCAAGGGTCGAGTGAAGAGATGAGGAATAAATGTTTGTCAGGAAAACTTTCCTCATAAACAGTATCCTCTCCACAAGGAAGCTCAGAAATTAGCTCCGCGAAAACCATGGATTTCTTAGATTTGGCAGACAAGAACTCAAGATCGAATTCTTGCAAAATGACTATCCATCTATTATATTTGCCCCCAATCACTCGCCTACTGAGGACAAATTGAAATGGATTGGCCGTCACTAAGACAAAATTTTTGCGTAGCAAAATATAATGACGAAGCCTCTGGACAGCGTGAACAGCTGCCAAGGCCAACTTCTCAACTAGAGAATAGCGGAGTTCAGGACCTATTAAGCCTCGGCACAAATAATAAATCACGTGCTCGGCGAGAGCATCGCCTTCCTGAACGAGAACCATACCAATGGTTGATTCTGCTGCAGCGAGATATAAAAGGAAGTCTCTACCATAATCTGGTGGACTCAAAAGCGGGACAGAGACTAATGCCTTTTTCAAAGCATCAAACGACCGCTGCGCAAAGTCATCCCACACAAATGGAACTCCTTTTCGTAGCAAACGCATGAACCCTTTAGTGAGGACGGGGGAGGCAACTGAACTATTGCCTCAACCTTCAAGGGATCAACCCGAATCCCTTCATTAGACACAATGAACCCTAACAACTGACCGAATGTAACCACGAAAACGCACTTGTTGGGATTCAACCGGATTTTATAAAAACGACAACGTTCAAAAACCAATCGAAGATGACTAGGATGATCAGTTCTCTTTCGAGAACGAGCAGCGAGATCATCCAAGTATGCCTTGATGACATGTTTGATGTCGTGGAAAGCATATGACATGGCCCGCTGAAAAGTGGCTCCAGCATTTTTAAGACCAAAAGGCATCTTTCTATATGCAAAGGTACCCCAGGGACATACAAAAGCTGTCTTATGTTGATCTTCAGGACGGATAGAGATTTGATTATAACCCGAAAAACCATCCATGAGGGAAAAAATTTCATTACCCGCACACTCGTCGATAATCTGATCAATGAATGGCATGGGGTAATTATCTTTCGGACAAGCCTTGTTTAGGTCGCTAAAATCGATGCATACTCGGATTGTTCCTTGCTTTTTGTCCACAGGGACTGGATTAGAAACCCAGTCAGTAAGAGGAACAGGGTATATAAAACCCGCCCTTAGCAGCTTCTCAACCTCAGCTTTGATAGTTGCTGCTTTCCTAGGGTTAACCGGCCGAAGCTTTTGACGAACCAGTTTCGCGTTTTCATACATCTTGATCTCATGTTGAACAATAGAAGGATCAATGCCAGGCATTTCCTCATAAGACCAAGCAAATACATCACAATATTCCTTAAAAAGGTCGGTGTAGATTTGAATTTCTTCAGGGGAACACTCAATTCCGATGAAGATATTCTCGATGACGTTAGGGTCCCTAGAGATGTTTATAGGTATCGTTTTTGAAATTACCGACATATTACCTTCGGCATGAATGTGTACTGGAGCCAAAGGGTTTGACACCGTACAAACATCACTAGTGAAGAGCTCGGAGAATCTAGATTCTACTTCCTGCAATGGAGGAAGAAAGTATGAACGATGGTGTAAGTCTTCCCAAGGTCGATCTATACCCATCATTACTTCAAGGATTGCTTCTTCAGAAGGTAGAACCAAATCTAAGCAGTCCAAGGCAGAGGTAGAATCAAGGCTCCAAGACGGGGCCACATGACCATCTAACTCCTCTTCGGAAAAAGGAGTAGAGTGTTTGTCTGCAGAGTCTACGATAGATTGATATCTAAGCTCAGCTGCAGATATAGGGAATGCCATTCCATTTACTTGTCCTTCAACTAATGTGGTCGTAGGTGAAGGCAAGGTCCAAGGGTCTGAAAAATAACGAGTTCGAAAGAACTCTTCTCGAGGAGACTCCTTAGATGATGAAATAGCATTGATTTTAGCGAAAGGAGAGGGAAGATCAAATGTACCCATCAATGAGGAATACATCCCTACTCCTAAATTCTTAGTTGGCAAGCGAGGGTTATCCACTAAAGGGACAGTAGAGTCAGAGCTTGCTTGAGGATCGACTGGACAATAGTCCAATTGATCAACCTTAACGATTTTCCCCTCATGAGGAAAGCAAATGACACGAAACAGATTCGAACCAACGGCATCCATCTCGTATACCCAGTTCCTTCCTAATAGGAGATTATAGTCTAGGTTAGCGTCTACGACCTCTACTTCAATATTGATGACCTTTCCCCCAACACATATAGGAAAAGCCGGGATAATCCCATGCGGCTTATGAGAATGACCATCAAATGCAGTCAAAATGGTGGGTGAAGGAACAGCCGAGGGTGATCCAATAGCCTTCCAGCATGACATCGACATAACGCATGTGGAAGCTCCTTCATCTATCACGGTGCGAAAAATATTGATTTTTCGGTATGTAGACTTTATTTGGAAAGCCATATGATGAGGGAGTCACTTTTTGACATTTAACATGTCAAAAGTGAGCACTAAAGAGTTAGCTGGATCGACTGCTCCAATTGCGGAGAGTAAAGCACTTCTCTGAGCCGGACATGACTGGAGAACCTCTAAAGTGGACATGGCGCACGGACTCTGAGCCAGATCCTCCACAATGGAGTAATTCTGGGCGGCCCTAGCATTAGGATTAATCGTCGCGCATTTAGCAGAACCTTTCGGTATCCGTGGTATAGTCTCAACAGGGGGTCGCTCAATATGAAGGTCAGTACTTCTGGGAACAATCTTGTCCTTGGAAGTTTCGGCTTCACCATAATCACGTGACTGAGTAGCCACATGGACATTAGAACCCATCATGAAAACATTTGATGATTTTTCCCCTTCCTGGTTGCCCCCAGCGGAGGTTCCAGAGTTCGAACTCGCGCCAGCAAGAAGTTGCTGCCCTTGGGGAAACGGGTTGGTTAACACAGCTTGAGAACTAGAAGTCCCTTGCTGTCCTAACAAGCGTTGAGCGACTTCAATATTAGGGCAGAGATGAGTTAGATGGTCTCCACTGCACAACTTGCATGGAAACTTTACTTTCTTTCTCGACTCATTTCTACCACCACCGTCGTTGTTGCCGGATTTATTTGCATCAGGCTTCCCATCCTGGTTCTTTTTCTTACCTCGTCCTTTCTTTTTCCCATCGGAATTTTGATTTCCTTTGGGGTTATTAGATTGGACGGCATTTATTGAAGAAGTTTGGGAAGCGGGGGGATTAGACGATGTGACTTGGTTGTTAGAAGCAGTTTGCAAGGACAACTGCTGCAATTGATTCAACAAGTTCACGGTAGTTGTGTCTACTGACCCGACGATACCATCCGCGTGCGGACCTGGCTTCGACTTAGCTACATCAACCTTAGATCCAGGAGCATCTGGCAAGTACTTTTGTAGGATCCCAGACTGAGAGTAGATCAATTCTAATTGTTGGGCCCTAAAAATGGCTTGCTCCTCATAATAGACCCCAGACATGGAGACATCCTTGGAGATCTCGGGTTGTAAAGACTTCAAAAACCACTCGAGACGGTACTCCGAAGGTATTTCGGCTTTAATGAGCCTCTTTCTCCATCTCCATTCCTGAATATGGTCAAAAATGTGGGTTGCCTTATCCTGACGAAAGGTGGCCAGAAGTTCAGTTCCGGCATCATAGCGGACAGGCAACTGGAAGTGATTTAAGAAAATATTGGCTAAGTCAGCGAATGATGTAAAGCTGCCCCCTGGAAACTCTATATACCATTTGGCCGCATTACCAGTCAAGGTGCGCTTAAAGAGTCTCAACCTAATCGAGTCATCGATAAGGGAGTTAGATGAGCACCACAAATGGAATGTGGTTACATGGTCGCCTGGGTCTTCGCCACTCTTCCCTTCGAATTTTGGAATGTCCGAAGGGAGTTTGGTTGGGACCGGAGGCCAGGCCGGATTGTACTTGATTGGGTCATTTGTTAACTTAGTGAGATCTGGCAAGTTTAACGTTGCCAGAAACGGAAGCCTAGGAGGACCTTGGGGATTCCACCCAGACTGGGCAGAACTCCCAAAGCTCTGAAAAGATTGTCCTGGAATTTGGGAGGCACCAGGCTGCCCGAAGTAACCAGTAGAACCGGCTGAACCAAAAGGCAAGCCTTGTGGTCCAGCAAAATTCGGAGTTTGACCAACTCCGGCCGTATAACCTCCATAACCAGCAAAGTTTCCTCCTAAAGGATTGTAGGGAGTTGATAACCCCTGATACTGATTCCAAGCCGAAGCAAGGGGAGGAATACTTTGAAACATACTAACCGTGGAGTACGACCTATTCCCTTGTTGGCCGATAAACGGATTCCCAGTTCCCACGCTACTAACCCCAGGGTTATTCCAACCTTGGAAAGGATTGCTGCTTTGTCCCACAGAAGAAAAGGGCATGGATCCTACCGTCGGGTTGGAATGTGGTATATGACCACTTCCAAAAGGAACCCTAGAATGAAGCCGATCCGCCCATCATGGACGTAGCGGCACTAAACGGAACCGATGGAATACCCTGCGAATGGGTGCCAAAAGGGAAGAATCCAGTACCAAAAGCATTGGTTTGGGCATTTCCACTCGTGGACGGAATGGAGGTAGATCCAACTATAGATGTGCTAGCAAAAGATCCAAACAAGGAAGCAGAGGAGATGGAAATGGTTCCTCCCCCTTGCACCGATGTTGGGGTTTGCATAGTCGTAGCACTCGTAGAAGCCATGCTTCCAGTAGTGGTCATCGATGGTAAGCGCGTAGCGTAACCTGGACTTGACGGTCTATGTGTCGGAGTCCCAATGTATTGCAGTATGTCTGGATGACTAGATGGTAGAGGAGAATTTGGAGCCGCTAACGACTCTGAAAGTTCTTCTACCTCTATGTTATTCTCTGCTTGAAAGAGAACTCGAGAAAGGACTGGAGTGTCCCTCTCTTGTTCAGAAGTGCCAGGCCTTGCTTGGCCGCTAATGCCCCCGAGAGGAGGATCAATCCCCGATGTGTCAACCGGCATGGGACGAAACCCACCGGTAGTATTGCCTCTGCACCTTCTAGGAGAAGGCTCTAAACTTGGTGGCGAGAGACCACGAAGTCTTCGAGACCGTCTTGGAGATCGGTCAGCCACTTTGAATTTTTTGTTATGATCTAACTAAAGACTCAAAAAATTGAAAGCTAGGCCAACTAGGAGCACAGAGCACACACTATAAAGTCCCTAAAGATATAGCCAGTCAAACAACTTCCAATTATTTCCGCTCCGGGTGATTAAGACCGGACACCAAAATACGAGAAAGTGAAATAAGGGGCCTTCCGAAGATAGTCTGGGATGATGAGGGCCCAGTCCTATCAGCGAAGGTATCAGAGGAAGTTACGCTGACCTCCTAACAACAGCCTGCGCCGGTGTAAGCCCCCAAGCTTCGCAAGGGTGCCCTCCAGTAGTACTGTCGAGAGTGATGCAACGTCAACCTCAGGTGCCACGGGATTCCCCTCCGCAGCCACCTGTGTAGTTCCCTAGGAGTAGCAACTATGGATACCAACTCGTCGCAGACGCCAGGCGGAACAGTCGTGAGGCAAGTTCGGACAAGTAGGAGAGGGGGTATCTCTCTTCCCTGTCTTCACAGACCCTTGTGCTTAACTCCCAGATCCGGAGCTTTCCTGGTCTTCCTAACGCTATTGGATTTTCTCTCTTTATTCAGACTCCTACGTTTGACGTTTTTATGGCCTTGGAGAGTTAACTCTCCACTCGCCTAATCCAAGGCCCTAAAATCCTAATCTTGATTTTATTAGGCTGTTCTTTAAGTCACAAGGTAACGGAAGTGAAACTAGTGGTGTTTTTTGACGCAAAAGAAATTAATAAAAACTTAACTACATGCACATGCACTTTTTCGTTTTTCGATGAAGAGCAATTTCTATAGGGTTCAGAGGTACTTCTAATAAAACAAATTTTCCTTTTCTTTTCGTTAATGCACACTTCACACTCACAAAAGCTAACAAAGCTATATATGCCTAAAAAGGGGATGCAAATCTATCCTAATGCAACAATTATATGTGGATGCAAGATCTAAAACTACTCTGAACAAAAATGAAAGTTGCTTGCTTATCAACCTTTATCTTGCCACTTGCAATGCTTAGATGGAATATGAGATGTTACCATTCATTTCGTCTAAACGCTAAAAACAAGTTCTAAGACAAACATAAAGCACTTTCACTTCAATAAAAGGAAATCAAATGAAAAGCAAGTTCAAGAAAGCAAAACTAAGATTTTAAAAAGATTTTCTTCAAAGCAACAAACAAAAAAGTCTTTTCAAAAAATGCTCTCAACAACACTGAAACTTGTGATTGAAGAATAGGCAATTAAACACTTTTGTGAATCAACACCACTCAATGGATGAAAACCCAACAAAAATAAATGTGTTTGAAATCGCTCTTAACAATCAAAAGCAGCAATGAAAGCCTTGGCAATGAAAACCAAAAAGATCAAAAAGACAAATTCCAAGAAAGTGTTAAACAACAACTTTCATGAAACAAAAAAGTGGATGGTCACAAAAAGCGATCTTGTCAAGCAAACAAAAAGTCACCAAAAGCAAGATTAACACAAAGATTGAATCCAATCTCCCTACCCTGATGAAATAGAGCAGCCAAGATTCCTAACAAGAAATCTTGCGTGCTTTAGCCAAAAACGATGACGCTTGCAATCAACAAAAAACAAGACCAATACTCCTTATAATCAGAGAGAATTCAGAACGAGATGCTCGCTATAAAACAAATAACTGATACTGGAAAATGACTGTTTCAGGCTGACTCAAACCACCAGACAAGCCTTCAGAGACTAAAAAGATTTATAAATCTTGAAAATTGCAATATATACGCGACTGTACTTAAGTACAGATTGCGTGTATACGCGACTGTGTTTGAGGAAACCTGCGTATACGCGGGTTCACTCAAAGAAACAAGCGTATATACGCCTCTGTATCTAAGAAAAGTAGCGTGTATGAAAAGGTTCAAGAAAAATAAAAGAAAAACTGAAGAAACTGGCAAAGCTTAAAGTTCAAGAACAGACCAGACAGTAACAGCAAGCAGACAAGGCAGCTGAGCCCTGATTGGCTTGAAAAATACCCAAACTAGGAACAACAAGAGTGTTGTCCCCAGTGGAGTCACCAATTCTGATAGAGGGAATTACTCCCCTAGGGCTTTTTGGGTTGAAACCCTAGCAGACTGAAAGTTGTCTATTCAAAGAAACATGCATTCATACAACCATTATGCTATTATAAGCAAATTCTATGATAAGGGTACGTACCTTTGGTCCTACATTTGAGAAGGCCTTTAGGGTCCAAACCCTTCTTGGATTTCCCTTCTTCTCTTTTGTCCTGCAAAACAACCAATTCAAAGAACACAGCAGTATATGGACAAAACTTATAAAGAAACCATCTTCATGTTATAAAGAAAGGTAGTTAGTTATGAAATCCAAACAACCATTTACATATGAATTCTAAACATGACTATCATTAACATAAAGAAGATTCATTTCGGGAACCAAGACATGTGTTTCTTTTATTATAGACAAATAAAGTACATAAAAAGGAATATGTTCACCTGAATCACCTTCAGCAGGATCCAAGCAAAGCTTCCTTCCGGATCCATTCCAGCCTCAAGCCTCTAACAAAACTCCTTCCATGACTCTCTCCATGATGTCATAAATGGTGGATGAACATCAACACACAAGGAAACAAAGGTTTCCTGTACAAAATGGGGTAAGTGCAGAAGGCACAAGGGACTTCAGACCTGGTCAAAGGAAAAATCTCAGCATAATAACCTTTCTCTCTATTCTCTCCTCCCTTACGCCTTCCCTTTGAGGTCTTTTTATACCATCTCCAAAGTAGTTTTTTTAGTTAGGAGTTGGTTGGGAACAGTTGGGCCACGGGCACTAACAGGTGATCAGCAGGTAAAACCCGCGATCTCTGCCCGAAAATGAGGAGTTTTATATTTTTTTAAGTGTTTTAATACATACACGCGGGTTGGCTATACACATACCCGCGTATACACGCGTTTAACTCAGGGCAATGTCGCGTATAAGGGATAAAACACTGTTTTTTAAATTTTAGGACCAGGTCTGGAAGGAGGGGTTGCCCTAGGCCATGAGTACAGCATCACAAACCATAAGAGTGAGATTTGGAGCTATAACATGCACAAGATATCAAGACATAACAAGGCATGAAAATACAAATAACATATTCAAAATTAACCTACTTAATAGATCAAGGAGCATTAAGGAAAATGATACATTATTTGTGGAAAATGAACCAACAGCTATATATTAAGAGAATAAAGGAGGAAGCATACAACCAAGCCTTGATGTCAATAGGATCTCCTTGAATGAATGTCCAAGTCCAAGCTAATCTCTCCAAGCACTCCTTCCCCAAGCCAAATGAGTAGAATATAGGCACAATCTTAGCATAAGGGTGCAAATAGACAAAGACCAACCATTTGGGAATGGAAGAGGATGAATATATAGGCAGGGAAAGGGAGTTATGATCTCTCCAGAGATAGGAGTAGGCCCTCATATCAAGGAAGTAACTCATAGGAATAAGACCAAGAGGCCAAGTTGGGAGAACTCGACCTCTTCTACGTCAAACAACCTCCAGCTCGCCGCTCTGGAAACTTCTAGATCACGAAGCTTCTCATCCTCTTTGGGAAAATTGCCTTTTTGGGATCATCGCAAGTATAAAAGTAAACATAGTGATGCCATCATGGGTCAAATATAATGCAACAGGCGACCATCGCGGTTCTCAGTCTCATAAGAGCGATGATTCTCAAATTAGGATTTTAGAGCTATTTCCTTCAGGGGAAGCTCAAGGAATTTTCCAATCAATGTCTTAGGGAGGATCTTAGTTGCTTATATGAATGAGCACATTGCATGATGGTCATGTTTTGAGCACTTTGAGGTATGTCACAGGGAAGTGTAGGAGGTGTGACAAAATATTTTGTAACAATGGCGGATTAGATGCAGGCTATGTATCCTTCCTTGTTTGTTGGTTGAGGCAAAGCAGGTTGATATGGTGGTTTGGCATTTTCTTATGGTGTTTTGGTATTTTCTTATGGTGGTTTGGTATTTTCATTATGATGGTTGGTATTTTCTTTATGATAGTTTGATATATGCTATATGATTTTTTGATATATTATTAGACATGGTGCTTAGTATATGTTTTGATATATGTTTTGGTATATGATTTGGCATATGTTTTGGTATATGATTTGGATTTGGTATCTATATTTTATTTTATGTTTCTATATGTACACTTGGGTATGGATGTAAATACCGTGACGAGCTATGTTATAAAGATACACTATGTGGTATGGGTGTCATGTTATTATGCTATCATGAGGTTATGTTATCACGATGTTATGATGTCATGTCGATTGGCACTAAGCAGGATGATCATTGTAAATACCGTAATGAGTTGTGTTATAAAGCTCCATTATGCAGTATGTTGTCATGTTGTCATGATGTTTTTATCTTGAGCAGATCTTTCATTGTAAATACTGCATCAAGTTGTGTTATAAAGCTCCATGAATAGTATGTCCTCTTTCAGTGAGTTACTGAGGTATATGTGTGCTTGAAAACCTAGGACGGTGTCCCCCAGGGGGGGTGGGGGGTGGGGGGTTATGTAATAGCCTTGGTGAAAATTCCATGTAATAAAAGTTAGAAAAAATAACCATGGATGAATGGGACACTTATTCCAAGTTGAATGTTGGGCAAGACATCCTAGGGGGTGTTCATTTGGTTGTTTATGGCTAAGGAAATTGGAAAAGGCAATGGCTAAGGCTTTTGAAAGTCAAAATGGCATTGTTAGCACAATTATTTGTGAAAATAATGGAAATTAGGATAAAAAGGAGGTGAAAGGTCACAGGTTTCATGTGAGGAGGAAAATGAAAGAAAATAATGGAAAATGAAGAAAATATAGGCCTCATCCATAAAAAGGCTCATGAGGATCAATTGGAAACCTTTTGTTAGTTCAGTTTTGGAGTAGTCCCATTATTCTTTCTCTCTCATACTCTTGGATACTTAGAGTTTTTATTGGAGCAGTTTGGCATTGGAGTAGGAAAGGAAAATAAGGAAAGAGGAAGTAAGGATCAAGCAGGGAAAGGCAGGATCAAGCAGCTACAATAGTCTTCATTGTAGGTATTGACTTGCATGTGTATTTTCCTTGCTAGATTTGGCATGCATGGTACTGCATGTGGTTCTTTTCTATCATGGCATGGGTTTTTCCAAGTGTAACAATGTTTTTTAGCCTAGACTTTCCATTTTCGGATAGCCATGGTGTGATGGGGTTCTCAAGTTTGGTTGAGGTGGATTGTCAAATGGATTCGAAACTGACTGAGGTGGATCTCCGAAATTATTAACACATGGACTAGTAACCCCTGAACCGTACTGTGGGTTGTTGTAAAGCCATATTTTGTGTTGTCTCACATGGCCTAGGAATCCTTGCCAAACAATGGCAAGATATATGATAAATCCTAGAGGTGTTTTACTCCCTGTTGGGCCTGGTAATCCCAGGTTTTGGATATTCAGTAAAGCCTGGAGAGTGGGTCCTATTATACTGGTTATATGCACATTTTATGATAGTAGCTATGTTTGGAACTTAACATGTTTTTACTTGTATATGAATGGATAATGTGTCTATGACCTAATACATGAGTATGCAACAAATGGCATGAGGGAACAATGGTTTATAGCGATTCTTAGATAAGTATGAGATCTCTACACTTAATTCTATTATTTACACCTATAGGTTACATGTTGATGATATGTTTGACGAAATGCCTGTCATGGCTAATAGGGGTCTAGTTAAGGTATTGTTGGACTTATTGCTTTTACTTCATTGTTTCTCTATACTTTTTCTTGATTTCAAGCTATCATTCCATTTGGGTAGTGGCCTGGGCTCTAGGCCTAGAAAGTGACTTAAATCCTAGGTTCGTTGGCACAGAACTTGCAACTTTAGTCCACAGTCTCTGGAAAGCTGGCCTATGAGAGAGACTTTGGGTTTCTAGTTGCTCCCTTGCCCATAGCATGAGAGTGACTATAGCCTAAGAGGTCCAGAACAACAGTGGGACCTAGGGAAAGGCTATCTGAGTGGATGACTTGTCTCTTGAGGGTTCTTCTGACGATATTGGATGATTGTGTGTGATGTTGTAGAAAATATCACTGTAGATCAACAGATTATGCAATATACCAAAACACAATACAATATCTACTTCTACAACACTTTGCAGAAGCTTAATCGAATATGAGCACAATCAATGAGAACACATATAACTGATAAGAAGAAATCAATCACACATAACACAAAAGAAATAACCCAGGGAAAGACTCAGCCTAAAACCCCAACTCTGTACTATCATACAAGTGGAAATATTGTATGGATTACAAAAAGAATCAGCTCACAAGCTATCTTGCTCTCTCTATAATCCCTCTGCTACGCATAGACAGTCAAAGGCCTCTCTCAAACCTTCTCATGTTCCCTCCAAGCCTCCTATTTCTTTGCGCAATTTTACTTGGGGTCCAATGCAGCCACTTGTGTGAATTTTCCTCTTCACACACTCACTAACCTCTGATCCAACTGAGCAATCCTGAAGGAGATAAATCCTTCTCCATGGATGAGTTTCCTTTATAGGAAAAAATTCATCCAACTGACAGTACACTGTCCCTCCTCTGATCTCAACTGGGTCTCTGTCTGAACTGACATGCATGAGTTATTCATGAGAGAATATTTAGTTATCTGGAGAGTAGCAGTTACATGCATGCAAGCATTAACTAACTGAACTCACATTAATTTAAAAAATTGTTTAAATCAATCTAACTGGACTTGACTCAGTTAACTGAGCCGACTAATTACAACTCAAATTAAAACGCATCCTTATCTCTTTAACTGATGGATAAATTCCTCAATTAATGGAGAAATTGTTGCATGTCCTCACATAGACTTCATGCTTGATTTTTCACAACTAATTAACTCATGGTGAATTAATTAATTTATTTTCAAATAGTTGTTAAGTTCAAATTTGAATTTTACTTCCTATTTTAGTTCAGGGACTAACTAAAATTGGAATCCATCCCGAACTGCTAAAAATAGAAATGTTATTTTTAGCACTTCCATTTTTCATTCCCTGTTGCTCAATCCAGCACTAGTACCCAAACTGCTATTTATAGCAATGCTATTTTTATCACTTCTATTTTTATCATTTCTTGTTGCTATTTTCAACACTCTCTCTCAATAAGAAAGGCATTCAACTCGAAGCTGATCTTGTACCTTTCGAATGTTCTGCATGCAACGCTTCTACCAAGTGTGGTTGCTCCAGCAACTCTAGAAACAAAAAAACTCCCAACTGACCTCTCTATTGGGCTATGTCGTGGCGGAAAAAGTCGTTTGTGCGGACACAACTGACCTCCCTAGGAGTCTAAACTCTCTAGCGACAAACAAGACAAAATGGAGTGATCTTTCTCTAAATATACCTTTTAAAACATGAAAACTACAAGTGTTTAGGCTTACCTTATTCCAAAACGCGGTTGTTGTAGTCCGTCCTTGCCGATCCGGATGAGCTCCTCCTTCAAGTCAATTCCTGCAACCACAAACAATCAAACAATTACCAAGCACTTGCATTTCATATAATAAAACATATATTCAACATGCAGACCAAGGAACACATGAAATAACTCATTAACACAAGCTATTGAGAAAAATAAACCAGTTTGTATTAATAACGAAACAAAGAAACTCTTACAACCTGGCCTTGGTGTTGTGCAAGTTCCTCCCAGGGTCCATCAAGGGTTTTCCTCTACTTTGACAAAGCTCACCCACTTCCAAGTAGAATCAAGCAAAGACAATCTCTCCTCACAAGGTTCTAAATGGGAGTCCTAATTCCTGCAGCATTTACCCAAAGAAAATGTATAGCTCCAACCTCTCCTCCCTCTGGCTCAATGTCTTTATTTATAGTGCTGTAAAGAGGTTATTCAGGTCCACCATCAATGGGATAATCCCCCTCTTTGGGTGGGATAGCTCCCTTATTGATGGGATAAGTTCCTCCTTAATAGAGATACATGAACCAACTGGAGGCGCATCCAATTCATCAAACCGACCTTTAGAAAGTTCTAGAAGTAACCACAAGTAACTTTTTTAAGATGAAACTCGCGCATTTTGCCTTTTACAGAAGGACGCACCTGTCCCTTAACATACAGAGCGTCCAAGGACGCACCTTTTGTGAACATTGTGAGCGTCCCCGCAGGTAAGGC
Source organism: Pinus tabuliformis (assembly GCA_031772625.1). Taxonomy (NCBI): domain Eukaryota; kingdom Viridiplantae; phylum Streptophyta; class Pinopsida; order Pinales; family Pinaceae; genus Pinus; species Pinus tabuliformis. Next base: position 587,421,294 of record CM062804.1, read on the forward strand.
TAGAGAGAACCTGCGACCCCAGAGATAAACATATTTTTGACAAGACTTTCTCTCTTCTTTGAGTTTGAGATGGATAGCAGAGGCATAAGACTTGCCTAAGAGGGTAGCATGACTGTTGATTTGAGCCATACTAACTGTAAGTGGTCATGGTGACATTTTTTAGTGTAACAGATTGCCCCCTAAAGTGCGAAGCCTGGAATAGATTTAGGGTTTTGTAATTCTAGGAAGGGTGAAGCGCTTTATCATTTCAAGGATTGTCTTGAGGATGACCTCGTTGGAACCTGCAATTTTCAACACAAAATACATGTATAAGATTATATCATCACTGAGGTAGGCATTCCCATACTCAGATTCAAAACTTTAACTAATGGACTAACTATTCTGATACAGGAATGATCTTGCAGTACATCATTTTTATAGACTTTTGTAGACACAGTATGGACGCAGCCATCTGTTTATGATTAGTCTACATAGATAATGAATACAAAACTCCTCGCAGCCTGGATGGTAGAAACTAGATCCAGGGTCTTCACTTCTACTTCCCGAATTGGTACGATTCTAGCCATGTGATTAAATGATTCGATGTCGAACATGTTAGAAACCACTTGATTACCAGTCGATGATGCAAACTGTTAACAAGCGTGAGAGAAACCACCAGTAATGTCAATGGTTCTCAAAGTACCAAGCACAACCCGTGAAATGTGAATAGATGTTTTGATGTCGAACACTTCACGGAATCCTTTGATCGAAAGTCAATGATGTAAACTGACGTCAAAGGCGAGGAACCTGCCATTGATGCATGCAGACTTCAAGGTGCTGTCGATTCCTAAGTCATCTTTCTAGATAATGTGTTGATGTCGATAGAAAGCGACCCGTTGCAGGCAAGCCCGCAACACGAAATCATTGTTCAAGTTGAAGAAATGTTGCTGTAAGGACTGACTCAGGGATGGTCAAATGGATGACAAGTATTTTGCAGATGAAAGTTTTTGCTTGCAGACCTCTTGAACACATAACGACACGACAGATGGCTTGGTGACGAATAACTCAAAGTTAATCCCCGGAACCCGGTTAAAGACTTTCAAAGTGGTTTGGTCAACTGTGAGGTAAAAGATTTCCCAACCCAGGTGAATGAAAAGTGTCGTGTTCAAGAGTGGTAATAAAGTTTCTTTTGAGACAAAAGGTAACAAACAGGTTCATTCTTCTCTCTTTTCCCCCACCATTTCTGGCAAGTACCTCTTTATTTTTAACAAGCTTGAGGAGGATAACATATGCTTGATTATAAGCTCATCCTTCGGACAAGTCCAACCTAGTTTAAATTCGAACCCTAGGAAGGAGTGGTTCGTTCCTGTTTGTAATTGAACAGGTCCTTTACTGTAAAAGTTTAACGAGCCCAGTATAGGAGAAACTCGGCGTTTTTCATTTTTAGAGAGTCTGAAAAAACAAAAGGAGACTCCACGTTGAACTTTTTCGTATATTTGTGTCCCTCAAGCCCGAAAAAGTATAAAATAATACCTGGGGGAACCGCTTGATCTTGCGACCAAGGAGTACTTTCATAATAGTGTCGTTGACCTGAAAAGTAAAAAGCGATCAAGGACACGTCGTTTTATTTCCTTATCGAGTTCGAAACGACAAAAACCCGGCAATCTTTTCCTGATTTTGCGGTCAGAAAAGAGCTAAAAGGGGACCGTCTTTTAATTCCGTTTTAACGAGTGTAAAAGAAACGCTCGGCGATCTTTTCATGTTTTAGGAGTCAGAAAAGGGCTTAAAAGATGACTCTGATATTTTTGTTTGTGAAAAATTACAATTTCCCTCGAAACCCTTTGTCCTGCACAAAAGTAACACATTACTCATACCTGTTTAAAATAGGCAAAAATACATCGAAAAACATCTTTTCATGGTAAAAAATGAACTAATTCATCCAAAAAACCTATAAAAAGACCTTTTACCATGTCATTTTTACCGTTTCACTGTTGAGGTTGAAAAAGGAGCTTTTGACAAGAAACTTCCCGTGGTCGCTGCGGAAAATCCGACCGTCGGAATCGAACGCCGTCTTATCCAGGTATTTTACACATCCTACTCTGCATTTCTATCCGTTTAGAATCAATTTTTAGGTCTTAGTTTTATTTTTTGGGGGGGTTTTGGTTTTGGAATGCGCCTCTCGGCGGACGCGGGTGCCCTTCGGGTGACCCGCGTCCCCCGACTTTTTCTCATACGGGAAAAAGGTCGGAAGACGCGGCCCGCCTTTAGGCCAGCCGCGTCCGGGCGCCCTGTGCTACAAAGCCGGGGTGCGTCTTCCGAGAAGTGCGCATTTCAAAACCCCAACTCCCTCAAAAAACCACCAAAAATTCCCAAATCAATTTCTAATTGCTATTTTTGATGTGCAGGGTATTAACCATGTTAGATTGGAGAGAAAGAGAGCATGTAGAGGATGATGAAGTTGCAATAAATCATCAACCTTCCCTGGATGCCCTAAGAGCATGCGGATTATACAAATATTGGACCATACCGGGCATGAGGGGCCAGGTAAGATTCTTGGAATGGCTGGTTGAGCGATGGAACGTTCAAGAACAATGCTTTTACATAGGAGGGCACCAGCTCGAGATAGAGCCCTCGGATGTATACTTTCTCACTGGCTTGCCGAACAGAGGTGAGCAACTCAGTCTTGCGGGGACTAGGCCGGGTGGCCAATCCCTTGATAGTCTCCGCGCGAGTGGTGCACACCTGGGGCTCACCATTCAAAAGGCATAGAGATAAAACACATCACTTTGCCGGAACTCAAAGTCATAGCGTTCACGGTTACCAGAATTTGCGGCGCGGCCGCTTTACACATTGCTTCCGGATCCCAAATGCGGATGGCAATTGACTGTTACCAAGGCACCATTTTCAACTGGTGTGAAGCTGTGTCGGCTCATATGAAGAGCCAACTGACCAAGGCAAAGAACGGACGACTAAAGACTTTTGGATATGGGCCTCTAGTCGTGAGCTTTGCCTTGGAGAGAGTTCCAATGCTGATCCCTCAGCAACTCACTGTTGATATCTTGGGTCCTCGGGAGCCAAAGCTGATACGATGGGTTGCGGTGATGGCCCGGCATCCTGACGAGGGTGCGACAGTGGTTCGATTCTCAGATAGTTATTTTCACTGGTTAGAGGACCAGGTTTTTTCGATACAGGACTTTCCGTATGCCGGAGTGGATTTTAGAGGTGATCCGGACATGGTTCTTCCACCGGGAGAACAATGGGATGACAGAGGTACTTTTATTTCCACAAGTTCTCTAATTATGTATTTTTTATTTTTCATATATATCGTCTCAAAACTAACAGTAAAATTTTCAAAATGCAGATGTTGGTCCACAGCGTCCAGCCAACCTCCGGCCTTTTGATAGACTACATCCAGCTGCACCGGTACCGGCCCCACAGGACGCGGCTGCGGAAGTACTAGCTGAGTTGGAGCATGATCTAGAGCGTCTCACGGCAGATATACCTGAGACTACTATGGATGACATTCCTACCCGGCTTCAGCGCTTCGTAGTCGCGGTCCCTGGACCGTTTAGGAGATTTTTGCGTAAGGTAGCCCGCGCAGTGGTGTCATACAGAGAGCACCACCAGTGATTGACTAGTCACTTTTGTAGTCACATGTGACATTTTGACTTTTGTACTATCATTTTGCCGATCATAAGGTGTTTTCAACCTATGATCGAAGACGATGTATATATTTTTTGACACACTTCTATCTATATATATCACTATTACCGGCTTATCTTGTTTAACATATGTGATGAAATGTTTTTAAATTTACTTGCATGATTATCGTAAATGTCTGTCCAACATTCGAGAAGCAATTGCATCTGCTAATGTATTCAAAGACCTTGGAATATGTTGATATTCAATGTAATCAAATTCACGTTCCAAGAGACGCACTCTCAAAAACAACCTTAATAACACAGAATTCCTAATGGCATAAACTCTATTAAGCTGTAATACAACAAGTTCAGAATCTAACCTCACTGTCAAACGTCGAATTCCAAATGAAATAGATTCGGATAATAATTCAATCACTGCACTGTATTCTGCAATGTTGTTCGTTGTTTGACCGAGGCTTACCCCATGCATAGAAACTAACTCGTCAGAGGGCGAATAGATAACCCAAGCTGCGGAAGAGATGTTCCGTGTACTACGACAAGCACCATCAGCAAATCCAATATATGTTTGGAGAGGCGTCGACATCTGCAATATCAAGAGTAAAACCAAGATAAGCCAGAATAACGACGAAAAACCACACTCTCTAAGCTAAGCACACTGACTAAACTAACACACTTGCTAGCTAGGAAGAAAATCTAACCTATCTAAAAATTTTCTCCATTTCCATCATTTAAGCATAATACCTCTTTAGGTAAAGTCCATTTCTGGGTTTACCCAAAGAGTCCCCATCAAAGTCAACTAGCTCATAAGCCCCTTTTGCTAGCTTTCGCTTTACAATGTAGGGCCCATGCCACATGGGAACGAATTTTCCGGCACCTAGCTTATCGTTAGCTTGATCATATAATAGTACTAGGTCTCCTTCCGAAAAACTTCGAGGGGTTACATTTCTATCATACTGAGCTTTCATTCGTTTCGCGTGAGTCTCGATTGCCAATGTAGCGTCACGTCGAGTCTCATCTAATTTAGCCAAGTACAATAAACGTGTCTCCTCTTCGGAAGTAGCTGGAAGTAATTCGACAGCCATTTGAAGTGATGGGATTTCGCATTCAATGGGTAACACAGCTTCTAAGCCATAAACTAGCTGGAAAGGAGTGAACCCTGTTGAATTTTTCACTGAGGTTCGGTATGCCCATAGCGCTGAAAATAACATGTTGTGCCAATTCGACCGATGAACACCAATGGTTCGTCGGATCATGGTAACTAGAACTTTGTTGATAGACTCAACCAAACCGTTGGCTTGCGGATAATAAGGAGTAGAGCTATCGTGGCGCAAACCAAGCTGGCTTGTAAGCTCAGTCATCATGACATTTCGAAAATGGCTCCCATGGTCAGTAATGATTGCTTGTGGGACACCAAACCTAGTTATGATATGATTGAATACGAAAACTGCAGCTGTTTTGCCGCTTGCGTCGAATGTAGGCATCGCCTCGGCCCACTTAGTAAAATAATCAACCGCAAGGATGATATACGCATGCCCCCGGCCGAGTGAGGGTTACAAGTAATAAAGTCGATACCCCATTTGGCGAATGGACCAACGGCAATTATAGGGTGGAGAGGAGCAGGTGGAGCGCGCATCTTGCGATCAAACACTTGACAGTTGTGGCACTTCCTGACTGCAATGATACAATCTTTAAACATAGACGGCCAGAAATAACCAGCGCGCAACACCTTCTGAGCTGTGGCATACCCAGACATATGACCGCCACATGCTCCAGAGTGACAATCATTCAAAACCCTCTCAGCCTCTTCGTGAGTTAAACAACGTCGAAAAACTAAGTCTGCCCCCCGGCGATAAAGTGTATCTCCAATAATTTTGTATGGCTGGGATTGAAACCGAATTTTTCGACGTTCCGCTTTGGAAGCTTCAGGCCGAAAGGTTTGGGTTTGGAGATAAATGATTATATCCCCGTACCACGGATCTATAGTACTGATAAGAAACAAAGATTCGTCCGCAATGGACTCCTCTGCCACAGTCTCTGTGTCAGCACTCGGGAAATCACACATCAATTCCGCAAAAACTAAGGATTTCTTAGACTTGGACTTCTCGAACTCCAAGTCGAACTCTTGCAGGATAACAATCCATTTAGAGTACTTGCCCCCTAGCAGTTGTTTTGTCAAAATATAAATCATAGGGTTGCAATCCGAAATAACTGTAGTTTTGCGGAGAAGAATGTAGTGACGGAAACGCTGGACAGCTTGAACGGCTGCCAGGGCCAATTTCTCCACATGCGAATATTTTAGCTCAGTTGGATTCAAGGTCCTACTAAGATAATATATCACATGCTCCGCTCCGAATTCATCTTCTTGAACTAACACCATTCCAATGGTGGAATGCGAAGCTGCGAGGTATAAGAAGTAGTCTTGGTTGTAGTTGGGAGGATGCAATAACGGTGCATGGGTCAACGCGTGTTTAAGTGCATCAAAAGATTGTTGGGCAATCTCGTCCCAAAAGAATTGTGCATTCTGTTTCAACAACCGTGTAAAACCTTTAGTGACCTCGGCGTAGTTTGGGATGAATCGGCGTAAAAAGTTCGCTTTCCCTTGCAAACTTTGGAGTTGGCGCAAACTCGAAGGAGGAGGCAATTTGATGATAGCCTCGACTTTCGAGGGATCGACGCGAATGCCGGCTTTTGAAACAACAAATCCCAGCAATCGACCTGTTTCTATACAGAAAACACACTTGTGGGGATTCAACCGAATTCGATAATGCCTACACCTCATAAAGATTGCTCGTAGGTGGACAAGGTGATCAGCTCGATGTAAAGAATGAGCAGGCAAATCATCGAGATAGGGTTGCACAATGTGCTTGATATCATGAAATGCATAAGACATCGCCCGTTGAAAAGTGGCCCCGGCATTCTTAAGCCCAAAAGGTAACTTGCAATAAGCAAATGTCCCCCATGGACAAATGAATGCCGTTTTTGGTTGGTCGGCAGGTAGAATATTGATTTGATTATAGCCCGAAAAACCATCCATGAAGGAAAACATTTCACTTCCGGCACAATCATCAATAATTTGATCGATATAAGGCGTAGGATAGTTGTCTTTTGGACAAGCTCGATTTATATCCCTATAGTCGATACAGATTCTTATTGTTCCTTGTTTCTTGTTGACCGGAACAATATTCGATACCCAATCCGTTAACGGGATCGGATAAATGAAACCTGCTTTCAACAGCTTTTCGACTTCTGCTTTAATCGCAGCCGCTTTTCGAGGGTGAATTTGACGCAACCGTTGCCGGACGGGTTTAGCATCCGGGTAGGTCTTTATTTCATGAATAACAATGGCAGGATCAATTCCCGGCATTTCCTCGTAAGACCAGGCAAACACGTCGCGGAATTCTTGGAATAGGGCCTTGTAAGTTTGGATTTCTTCTTCAGTACATGCGGCACCTATATGAATGTTTTCCTCGATTCCGGGCTTCACTGAAATATCAATGGGAATAGTACGAGAAATATTCCCTAAATTCAACTCTGAATCAGAATGTTTCGTTGGATCCTGAGCGTCTTTGACATATTCAGCGGTAAAGATAGATGAAAAATCATTTTCAAATGCATCATCCTTAGGTAAAAACGAAGATCTGTGATGGAGATCTTCCCATGGTAGATCGTCTACACTTAGGATTTCGCGAAGTTGTTCGTCAGATGACACGACTTCGGGAAACGTTATCCGTTCTAAGGGTGAGGTAAAAAGTGATTCTTCACTGACCACATTCATTTGGTCGACTTCGGTTGAATGAAAGTCAGTAAAAGACATGAGAGCTTCATAAGCAATTTCATATGGACTCAAAGGCATAACATCACCGAGTGAGTCTATCTCAGAGTCAGATGGGACGAACCAAGGATCATCATAAATAATGTTTTCTGATGTAATCATATGAATGGTTGCAAACGAAGGATCTGCGTTGAGTGGAGGGAGAGGAAAAGTTCCCAGTAAACCGGAATCCTTAACTAAACCTACACCAACATCCCTATAAGGGATTGTCGTTTTACCAACATGCTGGATACTCTCTGAAGAGGTTGGGTCGGATGAAAAGTATGTCAGCTGATCAATAGTCACGATCTTACCGTTATGTGGAAACTTAATTACTCTGAAGACCGATGAAACGACCGCTGTCATAGCATATGACCAACTTCGACCCAAAAGAAGGTTGTAGTCTAGAGGGGCATCAACCACTTCCACATCCAGACTAACGGTTTTACCTTCAACCCCTATAGGCAATTCTTGTAGAATACCAAACGGACGGAACCCACGGCCATCAAAGGCCTTAAGGATGGTGGGGGATTGGTTCAACGAAGGAGAACCAAGCGATCTCCAACATTGAATCGACATAATACACGTAGAAGCTCCCTCATCAATCACAGTCCGATGAATAGGCCTGTTTTTGACTATCACTGGAATTTGGAAAGCCATTTGATGGGGGAGACGTGGTGTACTATTTTCTAGATCAAAGATCATTAGGTTCGGGTCCTGAACATCGACAGCTCCGATAGCCGACAAAAGCAATTTCCGTTGTGCTGGGCATGATTGCAGCACTTCGAGTGCCGACATTGCTGAAGGTGAAACAGCTAAGTCCTCAACAATGTTGTAATTCTGGGCTGCTCTCGCATGTGGATTGAAAGCAGACCTTCGAAGTACACCCTTGGCGGGCGGCTTAATCACTAAGTCTGGGTTAGGTTTTTCGATCTGTAGTGGATCGGAACCAGGAGCTGAGGTTGATGGGTTAGAGTGAGAAGATTCTGCTTCCTTGCCATCAACAGGAGCCTTACTACCATAATCTTGCGATCGAGTCGCAATCCTCACATGAGACATCATCAAAATGGGTTCTTCACTGGCATTCGAAGAAGAACCTATCATCTTATTCTCCTGCTCTGGAAATGGATTCTTTAACACAGCAGGAGTGGGAGAACCTTTGACTATTTTTACAACCTCGGCCCGATGAGGGCAATCTCTCGTAAAATGATCCTCTTCACAAATAAGACAAGGATATCGAGGTTTGCGTTTTTCGTCATTGGTTTCCGACTTTTCAGTTTTCTCCTTTGGAGCCTTGTCTGCTTTAGCCTTCTTCTTTCCTTTCTTCTTTCCACCGTTTTTTGATTTGGCCGTAGATGACTCTACAGCGTGAATGTCGGCGGTGAGTTCAGGAGAAGACTCTCCTGTCGGAGAATCAGGCAAAGTGATAATTGGAGTAGTTGAAGCCTTGGAAGACTTCTTCTTGCTCTTCGTAGTCACGATACCAATCATACCATCAGCGGCATGAGATCCCGAAGGAGCAGCAGCGATTTGATTCGACTTTGGAAGATCCGGAATTTTCTCGTGTAACGTACCCGACTGAGTGTAAACTAAGTCAAGGTATTGTGCCTGAGCAATGACTTGCTCCTCAGTAACTACTCCGGCCTTAGCGACATCTTCAGTAATCTTCGGTAATAATGATTTGACAAACCATTCAGCTAAGATTTGGTCCGGGATAAAAACTTTCACTAATCGCCTTCGACGTCTCCACTCATGAATGTGATCAGAAATATACGTGGACGTCGATTGTTTTAGTGAAGTTAATAACTCCGTGCCGTTATCGTATCTGACCGGCAACTGAAAGTGAGTTAAGAACGAGGTAGCTAACTGGCTAAAGTTGTAAAAAGAGGCCCGTGGTAACTCAATGTACCACTTGGCCGCGAGACCAATGAGTGTACGCTGGAAAAGACGTAAGCGGATGGAATCATCTGAGATAGAATTCGAAGCACACCAGAGGTGGTAAGTCATCACATGATTGGACGGATCCTCTCCAGACTTACCTTCGAACTTGGGTATATCACTGGGCAACTTATTTGGCATTGGCGGCCAGAACTGAAGATATTGAATTGGATCGTTCGTTAGGCGCGTCAAGTCTGGTAAATCCAAAGTTGCAATAAATGGTAACTGCCGGTTAGGATCTCTAAAACTCTGGGTCACAATACCAGCCCCAGGAGGAGGATATCCAGGATAACTAGGAACAGGAGTCGCATTTGGGATATTATATCCTCCTGGAAAACCAGGATTAACCGGACCGTACTGGGGTTGTTGAGGTTGTTGATAAGTGTACCCAGGATACGGTTGATACTGGTAAACCGGTTGTTGGACAGCTTGCCCAGGTTGGTACTGTCCCTGGTACGGAGGTTGAACAAATTGAGGTTGAGTAGTCACAACCGTACTTATACCAGGCTGACCTACAGGCATCTGGACCGTGGTTTGAATCGTAGATCCAGACAACGGTAAAGATATCTGAGGTGTGGTAACAGGGACAGTAGAAACTGGAGCCGTCGATACTCCAGAAGTAAGTATGGTAGATGTAGCGATAGTTGCAGCAGCCGTTTGAGATGGAGTACTAGGTGCAATTGACGGCTGAGTAACTACCGAAGCTACAGAAGTTTGAACATTTGGCTGGACAGGTTGCGGTTGCTGGGTTGGACCAGAAACTACGGGTTGTCCAGCTTGAGGAATCATCTGTACACTTGGCTGCAACACCTGTTGACCCTGTGAGGGATCCCACACTAACATTCCAGGGTATTGACCCGTAACAGGTTGAGGGTACTGAGATCCATAACCAGATTGAGGGTAGGATTGATAATTGTAAGGTGCAGTTCCCATACTTGGAACATATGACTGACCTTGAGGCGGTTGATAACCTTGACTTGAGTATTGACCTTGAGGTTGATAACCTTGAGGTAAATACTGATACTGGGGTTGACCTTGACCTTGAGGTTGGTACCCTTGAGGTTGATAACTTTGGGGTTGATACCCTTGAGGTTGCCATCCTTGAGGTTGCCATCCTTGAGGTTGATATTGATACTGAGGTTGACCTTGGGGTACATATTGAGGCTGAGGTTGACCTTGAGGCAAGTATTGCACCATAGGTACATACTGACTTTGAGGTTGCCCCCCAGACACGATTTGTGTACCTTGAGGTTGCCCCCCAGGCGTTAACTGCGGTTGCCCCCCAGGCGGTAATTGGCCACCTTGAGGTTGGGAAACGGGAACTGAACCTGACATCATGTAAATGTCTCCTACACCCAATGGTATATTACCACTGTTTCCAGCAAATAACCCATGATCAATGGGTTGAGGAGATGCCCCCGCAAAGGTACCAGAAAGTGACTGATACCCAGTGGGAACAGAAGGACCGCCGTGTAAAAAAGATTCAGGACTTTGTGTAAACACGGACGACTGACCAGACATATTTACAGGAGTATGAATACCTCCAGGTGGAAAAGGAGTACGAGGTGTGGAAAAACCGACTGAGTTGTCTAAAAAATTGGTTAACGCAAGGTACCAAGAAGTACTTCTAGGAGGACTGTAAAAGATGGATTCACGCTCCCTTAGATCAATAGTAAGTTGACCTTCAAGGTGAGAGACACCTATATCTTCTTCTGGAGCAAGTTCTTCTATAGCAATCAAACCAGAAGGTAGATTTTCGGTGATAATTCTTTCTATTCTCGGTGAATCAGGGACACTAGAAGTTGGAGTAACAGGTTCGGAAATTTCAGGTTCTTCGCCTGTTTCACTGGCAGATGAAAAACTACCAGCAAGCTCGGAAACTGTAACAGTTTCGGGATTGTAACCTGTTTCTAAACTTTGGTAATCTGGATGGACTACCAAGGAAGATTCTCCTTCTTCAGGTGAACCTACTCTACTGTCACTAGGAGGAGTTACAAGGACCTTTAACCCTTCTAAATTACCCGGGTCGTCTCGAGGAGGGGATACCCTAAGTCTACGGGATCTTCTCAACAATTCGGCCACAGAAACAACTTCAGGAGACTGGCCCCGAAGTCTACGGGACTGTCTCGGTAATTCCGCCACAATTAAAGATTTTTAACTACAACACACGAAAACAAAGTAAAAATTTCAAATCAAACCACCTAAAGTCTTCTAAAGAAGCAAACAAATTTGAAGCACACGCCTAAATAATCTAGAGCGTCAAACCACACACAAACAGTAGTCTTCCGGACCAAAAGCGCTAGTTGGTGATTAGGCCCAACCTCGCAGGATTCAGTACAGAAATGGCGGGTGGAACAGTTACCCCGGCAACCTGCTTAATGAATAGACCGGCACAAGTTCCTCCACTTTAACCGTCTCGAAGTGAAGTGAACCCCCCGGAAAATCCAAGTGAGTATAACCGACGTCTGCTCCAGGTACAGTGGGACCTTCCCTCCACCGTCACCTCGGTAGAACCCTAAAGATTATGGTCACTAAAGTTACCAATCACAACAATTACACCTGGGGGAACAGTCTAAACTCCGACAGCACGCAAGGGCAGAGTAACAAGCTCAATCCCCTTACCGGCTCCTTGACAATAATCCAAGGTTTACCGATAAGTGACCCCTGGCTCCTCGACAATGGTTAATCCGAGGTTTACCGTTTGTAATACGTACTGTCTGGCGTCGTTCCCAACGAGGGAGGAATGATCCCCTCACTGGTTCGGACACGAGCTCGTGCTTCTCCTTTAAGAGGAGCTTTCCCAGAGTATAACTGAAACAATTGGATTTAATCTACTCAAGATAAACTATCTGTTTGGTTTTGTAGTCTTGGAGAGTTAAGTACTCACCTACTCCAAGACCCTAGCCTAAGCTATGTTGGTGTTTCAGAGCCCTAGAAAAATAAAAATTACTAAATTGATTTTAATTTAAGCGTTACTTTTAAGGTTGTTTCTTAAGTCAAAAGGTGATGGAAGTGAAACCAGTGGTGTGTTGACTCGACTCGAAACCACTACAAAATGCACCTAGGATGATTTACCCACTACTTTACTTTTTCGATGAATTGCTTAACTAAAAAGTTGAGAGAATGCAATCTTTATAAAAGCAACTTCTTAATTGAAGACAATCAAAGAAACAATTCGTTTGTCTTTTCCAAGCATAAAAAACATGACCGCTCTTTACATGCACGAAAAAACTCTTTTTCTCTTTCAAAAACAAAAAGCTACTTGAAACAAGACTTTTAAAGAAGATGTTTTTGTATTTTTCTTTTAATAAAGCAAATAAATCTAGTATAACCAAAAATCAATCTTAACAACTATTAAAATCTATGAAAATGCACTCATAAGCAAACTAAAAGGTAAATTTACTCTAAGCAATCTTAACGAGGCCAAAACCAACAATGATTATTCTAAGGTGTTTTACTTGATCACAATCAAATCAAGGACTAGCTTATTGCAGAACCAAAAACTAGTCAAAACAAAACTCTAATCTTTTTGTTCTTTTGTAAAATGGAAATCAACACTTTATAAACAAGTAATTCGAAATTTGACCCAAAACAACTTAAATGGCAAGCTGCTCACACAAGGAGACTTTACGACAGGCCCGACTTCTAAGAAGGCTGACTAACCAGAGAGATCTAAGGCTGGACAACTTTCTACCGTCAAAGTCACTACAGGACCTATTGAAAAATCAAACCCTAGGTCTAAACTTCGTTGAAATCCACTAAAACACTCAAAGCTCACAAAACAAGTTCAGGTGAAAATTCTTGACAGGGTACTAAAGGATCTGGGTAGAAAACACTAAGAAAAATCAAAATCTAAAAGCAATTAAAGCAAAAAATGGAATTTTCCTAAATTTTACAGGAAGACGCAGGCAACCCGTTATAACAGGTGCGGGCCCGCTCTGTGCAAACGGCAACAGCGCGTCCAAAGACGCACTGTGCAGTACTCAGAGGGTGCGTCCTTCTGGAAAAGTTGAGAAAAACCAAATCTAACTAAATCTAAAGCTAAGCTACCCAAATACTAATTCTCACAGTCAAAAACCAGAAAATAAAAGTGATTTTCACAGAGCAAAGTTCACACAAAGGAAAAGACTCTCTCATTAATGGATTCCCCAGCGGAGTCGCCAATTTGTCGTGGCGGAAAAAGTCGTTTGTGCGGACACAACTGACCTCCCTAGGAGTCTAAACTCTCTAGCGACAAACAAGACAAAATGGAGTGATCTTTCTCTAAATATACCTTTTAAAACATGAAAACTACAAGTGTTTAGGCTTACCTTATTCCAAAACGCGGTTGTTGTAGTCCGTCCTTGCCGATCCGGATGAGCTCCTCCTTCAAGTCAATTCCTGCAACCACAAACAATCAAACAATTACCAAGCACTTGCATTTCATATAATAAAACATATATTCAACATGCAGACCAAGGAACACATGAAATAACTCATTAACACAAGCTATTGAGAAAAATAAACCAGTTTGTATTAATAACGAAACAAAGAAACTCTTACAACCTGGCCTTGGTGTTGTGCAAGTTCCTCCCAGGGTCCATCAAGGGTTTTCCTCTACTTTGACAAAGCTCACCCACTTCCAAGTAGAATCAAGCAAAGACAATCTCTCCTCACAAGGTTCTAAATGGGAGTCCTAATTCCTGCAGCATTTACCCAAAGAAAATGTATAGCTCCAACCTCTCCTCCCTCTGGCTCAATGTCTTTATTTATAGTGCTGTAAAGAGGTTATTCAGGTCCACCATCAATGGGATAATCCCCCTCTTTGGGTGGGATAGCTCCCTTATTGATGGGATAAGTTCCTCCTTAATAGAGATACATGAACCAACTGGAGGCGCATCCAATTCATCAAACCGACCTTTAGAAAGTTCTAGAAGTAACCACAAGTAACTTTTTTAAGATGAAACTCGCGCATTTTGCCTTTTACAGAAGGACGCACCTGTCCCTTAACATACAGAGCGTCCAAGGACGCACCTTTTGTGAACATTGTGAGCGTCCCCGCAGGTAAGGCTAGAGAGAACCTGCGACCCCAGAGATAAACATATTTTTGACAAGACTTTCTCTCTTCTTTGAGTTTGAGATGGATAGCAGAGGCATAAGACTTGCCTAAGAGGGTAGCATGACTGTTGATTTGAGCCATACTAACTGTAAGTGGTCATGGTGACATTTTTTAGTGTAACAGGCTAGAAACATACTCTGATGCTGAAGCTCTACCTGCTGCCGACAAGTGCTCCCTCTCTAACCTTTGAGCTGCTGCAACACTCCATGCATCTCGCACCATTGCACACCTGTCTGTGCCATCCTGCACTAGTACAACACTCTTGTACCTCTCGCATTGTTGTAGCCTGCTAGCTCTACACTGTCTTGGGACTCCTGCACTGTAGCTCTCTCTATTGCTCCATTCGCATCTGTCTCTACCCAATCATTCAATCCTGCTACTCCTCGTCAGGGCTCCTATAGCAAAGTTGAATCAAAGAGGTTGGGTACCTCAAGGATCATGCCCCTATTCTAGCCTTCTTGGGATGATCACTCCACATCGCCCCATCTCTGACCTGGAGGTATGGCTGCATGTGATCCCTCTGCCCACCTGGCTCGAAATTTCCCCCTACTGGAGGTCTCTGCATGAGTAGATGTCTCTACTCGATCTCCTCTCAACTTCTCTAGTTGTGGCTGCTCCACAACCTCCTGAAGTTGCTTCACTAATCGTGGCTCCTCCACAATCGTCTGAGACTTCTTCTGGCGCTGCATGTTGAGAGGTAATGTACTCTCCTTCTCAACCACCAATTCTCCATCAGTTGCCTTGCTCCTCAAGGCTTTGCATGCATCTTGAACCTCAAGAGCATACAAGTTCTTGACCCGTGAACAGATCTGCTTCACCTGTCTAGTGATGATGTGTCTAAGAAAAACCTTTCCCTTACTGAAGACTATGTCATAGCCTCTATCTTCTAGCATCATGATCGACACCAAATTTCTCTTCAGTCCTAGTACATACTTGACATCGGTCAAGGTGATGCGAGCTCCATGCTCCCTCTCAAAAATAATCGTGCCTACACCTGTGTTATGCTCTTAACCTGCAAAGCGATACCCAAACATAGAATTTGCGAAGAAAAGATACCGAGAACACAGAATATGCGAAAAATTATACCCAGAGCACAGAATAGCAATGATTTTATTATTCAGAGAGAAATGTTCACAGGCTTCTTCGAGGGGGCAACCTCCAATAGAGCAGAGCTCGATTACAAAACAAGACACAATGCTCCTCGCAGGGAGTCTCTATCCTTTATATATGACTCATACATGCAATACCACGAGCCAATATCGTGGGTTTTATTAATACCATCTATCTAATACTACCGCCCATTTACCATCTAACTAATACTACCGCCCATTTGCAACTAACTGTGGTCCCGTAATTAATTGCGGGTTAACCACTTACAAATATTAATATGGGCTTTATTGATTCTTGACTATGACGTGATCCCATGACATAAATAAGGGGGTTAGGGTGGGACCCTAACATGCCCTCGCCCTTAAGACTAGCCTTGTCCTCAAGGCTGAAGCTGCGGAAACTGTTGAAGAATAGCGGCTGGTTCCCAAGTTGCATCTTCCGGCGAGGTATCTTTCCATTTGACGAGGACCTCCTTAATCATGCGGCTGCGCAGGTGCTTGTCTCGAGTGTCTAGAACCTGTTCAGGTTGAATCCAGATTGATCCTTCTTCATCCAACTCAGGTAGACTGGTTTGAACTCGGCAATTGTTCCCAATCACTTTCTTGAGGCACGATACATGGAAAACTGGGTGGATTTTTGCTGTAGGTGGCAAAGCCAACTTGTAAGCCACTTCTCCAATGCGCTGAAGTACTTGATATGGTCCGTAGAATTTTGGAGAGAGCTTTTGACAGCCCTTGTCTTTGAGTGATGTTTGCTTATATGGTTGCAGCTTCAAAAAGACCTGATCCCCTTCTTGAAATTGGCGCTCTGAGCGATGTTGGTCAGCCTGTTGCTTCATACGGTTCTGAGCTTGATGAAGATTCTCGCGCAGGTGGGCAAGCATGGTTGCACGGTGTTGTAGGAGTTGATCCACGGCTTGTACTTTGGAGCATCCCGTGAGATAAGAAGTAGGGGACGGCGGAAGTTGTCCATAGACTGCTTCATAGGGAGTCATTTTGGTGGTGGCATGATAGTTGGTGTTATACCACCATTCCGCCAGAGGTAACCATTGTACCCAAAGGTGTTGTTTTTCTGAAGTGAAACACCTAAGGTAGGTTTCTAGACATTTGTTGACGGCTTCGGTTTGACCATCTGTTTGCGGATGATATGAAGTACTGAGTTTGAGTTGAGTGCCTTGTATTCTGAAGAGCTCCTGCCAAAAATTACTGGTGAAGATTGGGTCGCGGTCGGACACAATAGAAGTGGGCATGCCATGCAATTTGAAGATTTGATCCATGAAAGTTTGAGCAACCAAAGTGCATGTGAATGGTTGGGGTAGGGCGCAGAAATGAGCATACTTTGACAGTCGGTCCACAACCACCATGATGACTGATTTGTTCCCGGACTTTGGAAGACCTGTAATGAAATCCATGGAGACCTCCATCCAAATTGACGCCGGAATGGGCAATGGTTGTAATGTGCCTGGTGTGTTGACGGTTTCCCCTTTGTGGTGTTGACAGACGTCACATTCTGCTACAAAAGTAAGGATATCCTGCTTCATGCCGGTCCAAAAAAATGATCTTCTGGTGCGAGCGTATGTCTTCTGAAAGCCCGAATGTCCTGCAATGGGAGATGAATGCAATTCTGCCAAAATGCGATTTTTGAGGGTGGATGTTGGTGATATGACGACTCTGTCCTTGTAGCTAAGAATATCATTCTGCCACGAGTAGCCCTTGCTGGAATTAGGATCTGCCTGTAATTGAGAAATGAGTTGGGAGAGCCCCGGATGTGAAAACCATTCCCTGCGAGCCTCTTCAATCCAGTCTGGAATGGGGAGGGATATTGCGAGCAGAGTACTTTCCTCCTCAAATTGGCGCGACAATGCATCTGCTACCCTGTTGTCTTTCCCTTTCTTGTAAATGATCTTGTAATCATATCCCAGCATTTTGGCTAACCATTTATTTTTTTGGGGGGACGATAGGCGTTGCTCCAAAAAATATTTAAGGCTGTGATGATCTGTGCGGATTTGGAAACGTCGCCCCAACAGGTAGGGTCGCCAGGTCTCAACTGCATGTAAGATGGCCATCATTTCCTTCTCATAGGTAGATTGGCCCAAGTTCTTCCCACTTAGTTGTTGGCTGGTGAAGGCCAATGGTCGCCCTTCCTGCATTAAGACTGCTCCAATACCTGTTCCCGAAGCATCAGATTCAATGACAAATTTTTTGGTGAAGTCCGGTAGTGCTAAGACCGGAGTGGAACACATGGCGGTTTTGAGAGCGGTAAATGCCTGTTGTGCTTCTTTGTTCCAAAAGAAGGAATTTTTCTTTAGAAGTTGCGTCAGGGGCTTCGCTATGCGGCCATAGTTGCAGACAAATTTACGATAATAGCCTGTGAGACCCAAAAATCCTCTCAAGCTTTTCAAGGTCTTAGGTTGAGGCCATTCTTGCATTGCCTGGATCTTTTTGGGATCCACCTTGACACCTTCACGCCCCACAATGTGGCCTAAATACTCAACTTCTTCCATGCCAAACGCACACTTAGACATTTTGAAAAATAGTTTATGCGTGCGGAGCAGTTGCAAGAGGATATCTACATGCTGAAGATGTGCTGCCCAAGTGCCACTATAGATGAGTATGTCATCGAAGAAAACCAGGACAAATTTTCTGAGATATGGTTTGAGGAGGTGATTCATAAGGCTCTGAAAAGTAGAGGGGGCATTACAGAGACCAAATGGCATGACCAAGAACTCATAATGGCCTTCATGAGTTCTGAAAGCTGTCTTGGGAATGTCGACTTCCTTCATACGAATTTGGTGGTAGCCTGAGCGAAGATCCAATTTAGT
Organism: Pinus tabuliformis; assembly: GCA_031772625.1. Taxonomy (NCBI): domain Eukaryota; kingdom Viridiplantae; phylum Streptophyta; class Pinopsida; order Pinales; family Pinaceae; genus Pinus; species Pinus tabuliformis. The sequence goes on from CM062804.1 coordinate 587,439,713, forward strand.
GAAGAATTGAGCCCCATTGAGTTCGTCCAGCAAATCGTCAACCACTGGGATGGGAAATTTATCTTTGACTGTTAACTTATTGAGGGCCCTGAAGTCTGGACACATCCGCCACTCCCCATCTTTCTTGAGGACCATGACGACTGGAGATGAATAAGGACTAATGCTAGGACGAATGACACCTGCTTCCAACAATTCCTTGATGATTTTTTCTATTTCATTCTTTTGGGTGAACGGATGTCTATATGGCCTCACATTTGGGGGTTGGGCCCCTGGAACCAATGTGATGCTATGATCATGTTCCCCTCGCGAGGGTGGAAGTTCATGAGGTTTGTCAAAGACCATCCGATGTTTATTCAAAATCTGTTGCATCTCAGGATGAATTGGCGAATACATGGTGTCTACTACCTGGATGGCATTAAATTGAGCTACCACTCCATGATGGCCCTTTCTTAACAATTTTTCCATCCTATGCGAGCTTATGATAGAGGGGGCTCCCGCCTGTAGTCCACGAAGGGTATGTGTGAAGTCGTTCTGCTTAAAACTCATATATAACTCCTGGAAATCCATTGTGATTGGCCCAAGAGTGCGGAGCCATTCCGCACCGAGGACAATGTCGCAACCCCCCATGTGTATTGCAAACATGTGGGTTTTCAAATGATAATCCCCCATTTGAATTTTGACATTTTCACAGCGACCTTCACATTTCATTGTGCCCCCATCTGCAATCTGGACTTGGAAGTTAGAAACTGCCCGGACAAAACAATGTGCTGCTTCAACGATCTTTTGGTGTATGAAATTATGGGTACTTCCACTATCAATCAAGACTACTACTGGGCGATGTTTAAGAAAACCCCTGATTTTGAGAGTTTGAGGGGAAGAAATTCCTGCCAATGCATGTAGCGAAATCATTGGTTCATCAGATACCATCTCCTGTTGGTTATCTTCTTCGGTCACCTCTGGTTCCTCAAGTGGTGGATCTTCCTCGGTGGAGCTGTAGTCAGTGGCATCTATTTGAAAAAACTTGTGCTCTTTGCATTTATCACCCGGGGAATATTTTTCATCACAGTAGTAACATAGTCCTTGCTTCCTTCTTTCGGCCATTTCTGCCGGTGACACCTTTTGAATCTTAAGTGTCTGGGTCATATTGGGAGCCTGTGAGGGACGACCTTTAGCGGGGAAGTTGGGGCGGCTGGATTGGGCTGTTAATGCACGTTCCACCTTACGGGCTACCTGGCAAGCCTCGGTCCATGTGGGGGGGTGATGGAGTAGAACCTGAGCTTTGATGGCTTCTTTAAGACCGCTGATAAAGCATTCCATGTAGAATTCATCTGTGAGACCCTTAGTGCGGACGGCTAAAGCTTCAAAAGCAGTCATATATTCCTCCACTGTACCCATCTATCGAAGCTTAGTGAGACGCCCCAAAAAAGAGTCTTCCTGTTCAAAGCGACTGCGGAGAGTTTTGGCAAATTGGGCCCAATTCTGAAAATGTCCATTGCAGCGTTGATGCCATTCCTTCCATTGCCATCTTTCATTGTCCAAGTACATGGTACCCACCATAAGCTTAGTTCCCTCATCTGTGATATGATTCAATTGGAAATACTGCTCCATTTGTGCTAGCCATGTTGACGTGTGAGAACCATCAAATTTCTGCATACCCAACTTGGGAGGACGCTGACTGGGTGGTGGACGGGAGTGCCAAATGTGAGGAGAGTGGCTAGACTCACCCTCATGGTAGTTATGGCCATTATACCCCTCCTCGTGGGCTGGCTCCTTGCCTTCTGGGAATGCCTGCTGTATCTGGTTACTCATTCCTTTAAGCTGAAGTTGTATGAAGCTACTCATTCCTTGAAGCTCATGTTCGATCTTGGACATAGCCGTTTGGAGGGTCTCCATATGGTTTTCAATTTTGTCGATCCGTTCATTGGCCATCGCTTGAGCGCGAGTTTCTACCATACACCAACCTGATGAAAATTTGGGACCGCCTAAAAATTTTTACTAAGAAATTGAATGGTACCACCTTGCTCAGCTCGTCGTCCTGATACTGATGGGCTAGGTCACCAATAAGCGTCCCGGAAGATCTCAGACATTTTTTTTTTTTGGAAAACTCCTAACGGAGTTTTACTCCTTCCTGATCAATACTGCAGTCGCCAAATCCTCAAAATGTCAATGCCGCCAAAAGTCCTGCGAAAATTATATCCAGGTACAGGAACCCTTCCCAACTACTCCGATCTGGTGAATCTGAGAGATCTGAATGGTGGAACAACTGCTGTTGCTGATATGAAATATCCGATCTGGTGGATCTGAGAGATCTGAATGGTGGACAACTGCTGCTGCTGATCTGGAATATCCGATATGGTGGATCTGAGAGATCTGAATGGTGGAACAACCGCTGCTGCTGATCTGGAATAGATGATGTGTGATCCCCCGATAGAAAGGGAACTATGGTCTTGGAGAGTGTCAGGTGCTACAGATCGCAATATACATAAGGGTCTGACAGTAGTACTCGGCCCAATGTTTCAGGGCTCTAACTAAGGAGGATCGACCGTACCCTTAGCCGTACAACCCGACTACCCTATCGTACGGGCGAGTAATCTCTCCGAGTGTTGTTCTCGGTGTACTATAGCCACAAGACGGCTGAAGGTTGATCTATGGCGAGGTTTCAAGGGAGCTAGGGGGCTTCCTATATACCCAGAGGGTACGTGGAAGACAGTCCGTGCGCGGTTCTGTCTAATGCGCTACTACTCAAAGGGGTACCCACAAGGGTTACAAGGGAGTCCAACAGACGTGACCACCTCTTATATTTCCTGCATGCATGCCTCCCCAAATCCGCAGGTTTATGCGCTTAACGACAGATCCCGTGGTTTAAAGACGCCGGAACACATCTCTAGCCTAAAAAAAAAATTTTGCTAAAATTTGGAGATCCCACCGAGCCCTGGAAAGTGCTCTGATACCACTTGTTATGCTCTTAACCTGCAAAGCGATACCCAAACATAGAATTTGCGAAGAAAAGATACCGAGAACACAGAATATGCGAAAAATTATACCCAGAGCACAGAATAGCAATGATTTTATTATTCAGAGAGAAATGTTCACAGGCCTCTTCGAGGGGGCAACCTCCAATAGAGCAGAGCTCGATTACAAAACAAGACACAATGCTCCTCGCAGGGAGTCTCTATCCTTTATATATGACTCATACATGCAATACCACGAGCCAATATCGTGGGTTTTATTAATACCATCTATCTAATACTACCGCCCATTTACCATCTAACTAATACTACCGCCCATTTGCAACTAACTGTGGTCCCGTAATTAATTGCGGGTTAACCACTTACAAATATTAATATGGGCTTTATTGATTCTTGACTATGACGTGATCCCATGACATAAATAAGGGGGTTAGGGTGGGACCCTAACAACCTGAGACACTACACTTCTCATCATTACCCATCACCATGAGTATCTGGAGATCTTTCTCCTCCAAAGTACTGAACAAACTCTTGTCGCCGATCATGTGGAAAGAAGCTCCACTGTCAAGAAACCAACCACTTCCCACCATGGATGAAACCATGCATGCGAACAGTGTGAAATCCAACTCGAACTATGAGGCCAGTGCCTTACCTTCTGATCGTTCCATGGATCCCTTCTTGGATTTCCTCAGTGGACAATTTGTAGCGAAATGGCCCACCTCACGACAGCGAAAGCATCACACTTTCGATTTGTCAAACTTCTTCCCACCTTGGGAAGAACTGGATTGGGAAAGAGAATCCTTCCCCTTCCCCTTCTTCGCCTTACTCGCTAAGGAATAGTTTTCTTCATCCTCCATGGATGAAGAACCATCTCTGGTGCTTCTTCTTATCTCCTCCTGCATGAGATCCGGCCAAAGTCATTCTCAATCTGGAAGTTTCTCTCTTCCATTAAACGAGTCCTGGTATCTATGCCAGTTCTTAGGAAGATCGAGAAGTGCAAGACTCACCATATCATCATCAGCTATCGTGATCCCTACACTTCCAAGCTCATCCCTGCATGTGGTGAGCTTGTTCAGATACATAGAGACCGTGTCGCCATTTTCACACTTGATCTTCCGAAGCTTGTCTTTCAGCACCAGCTTCCTCTTATCTTTGCTATTCTGATATAGATCTTTCAATGTTTTCCACATTGAAAATGGTGTCTCCTTCCCATGGAGACTCGAGACTATGTGGTCTCTAACTCCCTCCAGAAGAATCCTCCTTGATCTAGCCATGCATTTCCTCCATTCCGACAATTTGGTAGCATCAGTCGGCTTGGGGACTTCTTGATCAATGAAGTCCTTTATACCGTTATCCTCCAATACTGCTTCCATGTGATCCTTCCAGGCTATATAATTCGAACTGCCATCAAGGGCATAGTTGAGTGTTAAACCATTGAATGCCATAGGTGAAATAGAGATGTGATAAGAACTCAATTTCTATATTCATGAATCACAAACTTCGAACTTCTCCCTTCTTGTATATTTTTCTTCTTTTATCACCTTTGCTCTGATACAATGTAGATTTTTTCTACAAATCAGCTAGCTCCGATACCATGTAGACTTTATCACTGTAGATCAACAGATTATGCAATATAATAAAACACAATATAAGATCTACTTCTACAACACTATGTGGAAGCTTAATCGAATATGAGCACGATCAATGAGAACACATATAACTGATAAGAAGAAATCAATCAAACATAACATAGAAGAAATAACCCGGGGAAAGCCTCAGCCTAAAACCCCAACTCTGTATTATCATACAAGTGGAAGTATAGTCTGGATTATGAAATGAATCAGCTCACAAAATATCCTGCTCTCTCTACAATCCCTCTGTTGCTCATAAACAGTCAAATGCCTCTATCAAACCTTCTCATCTTCCCTCCAAGCCTCCTATTTATTTGGTCAATTTTCCTTGGGGTCCAGTGCAGCCACTTGTGTGAATTGGCCTCTTCACACACTCGCTAACCTCTGATCCAACTACATAATCCTGAAGGAGATAAATCCTTCTCCATGGATGAGTTTCCTTTATAGGGAAAAATCCATCCAATTGATAGTACATTGTCCCTCCTCTGATCTCAACTAGGTTTTTGTTTGAACTAACATGCATGAGTTATTCATGAGAGAATATTCAATTATTTGGAGAGCAACAGTTACATGCATGCAAGCATTAACTAACTGAACTCACATTAATTTAAAAAAACTGTTTAAATCAATCTAACTGGACTTGACTCAGTTAACTGAGCCAACTAATTACAACTCAAATTAGAACTCACCCTTATCTCTTTAACTGATGGATAAACTCCTCAATTAATGGAGAAATTGTTGCATGTCCTCACATAGACTTCATGTTTGATTTTTCACAACTAATTAACTCATGGTGAATTAATTAATTTATTTTCAAACAGATGTTAAGTTCAAATTCGAATTTTACTTCCTATTTTAGTTCAGGGACTAACTAAAATTGGAATCCATCACGAACTGCTAAAAATAGCAATGTTATTTTTAGCACTTCCATTTTTCATTCCCTGTTGCTCAATCTAGCACTGGTACCCAAACTGCTATTTATAACAATGCTATTTTTAGCACTTCTATTTTTAGCATTTCTTGTTGCTATTTTCAACACTCCCTCTCAACAAGAAATGCATTCAACTCGAACCCAATCCTGTACCTTTGGAATGTTCTGCATGTAACACTTCTACCAAGTGTGGTTGCTCCAGCAACTCTGGAAACAAAAAAACTCCCAACTGACCTCTCTGTTGGGCTAGAAGCATACTCTGATGTTGAAGCTCTACCTGCTGCTAACAAGTGTTCCCTCTCTAACCTCTAAGTTGTTGCAACACTCCATGCATCTATGTGCCATCCTGCATTGGTGCAACACTCTTGTGCCTCTCGCGTTGTTGCAGCCTGCTAGCTCTACACTATCTTGGGACTCCTGCACTATAGCTCTCTCTGCCGCTCCATCCACTTCTGTCTCTACCCATTCAACAAGTCCTGCTACTCCTCATCGGGGCTCCTGTAGAAAAGTCGAATCAAAGAGGTTGGGTACCTCAAGGATCCTGCCCCTATTCCAACCTTCTTGGGACGATCGCTCCACATCGCCCCACCTCCAACCTGGAGGTATGGCTGAATGTGATCCCTCTGCCCACCTGGCTCAAAATTTTCCCCTAATGGAGGTCTCTGCATGAGTTGATGTCTCTACTCGATCTCCTCTCAACTTCTCTAGTTGTGGCTACTCCACAATCTCCTGAAGTTGATTCACAAATCGTGGCTCCTCCACAATCATCTGAGACTTCTTCTGGCACTGCATGTTGAGAGGTAATGTACTCTCCCTCTCAACCACCAAGTCTCCATCAGTTTCCTTGCTCCTCAAGGCTTTTCATGCATCTTGAACCTCAAGAGCATACAGGTTCTTGACCCGTGAACCGACCTGCTCAACCTGTCTAGTGAAGATGTGTCTAAGGAAAACCTTTCCCTTACTAAAGACTACATCATAGCCTCTGTCTTCCAGCATCGCGATCGACACCAAATTTCTCTTCAGTCCTAGTACATACTTGACATTGGTCAAGGTAATGCGAGCTCAATGCTCCCTCTAAAAAACAGCTGTGCCTACACCTGAGACACTATACTTTTCATCATTACCCATCGCTATGAGTATCTGGAGATCTTTCTCCTCCAAAGTACTGAACAAACTCTTGTCGCCAGTCATGTGGAAAGAAGATCCACTCTCAAGAAAGAAACCACTTCCCACCATGGATGAAACCATGCATGCGAACAGTGTGAAATCCAACTCGAACTTTGAGGCCAACGCCTCACCTTCTGATCCTTCCACGAATCCCTTCTTGGATTTCCTCAGTGGACAATTTGAAGCAAAATGGCCCACCTTATGACAACAAAAGCATCGCACTTTCGATTTGTCAAACTTCTTCCCGCCTTGGGAATAATTGGATTGGGAAAGAGAATCCTTCCTCTTCCCCTTCTTCACCTTACTCGCTAAGGCACAGTTTTCTTCATCCTCCATGGATGAAGAACCATCTTTGGTGCTTCTTCTTATCTCCTCCTGCATCAAATCTGACCAATGTCGTTCCTAATCTGGCAATTTCTCTCTTCCATTAACTGAGTCCTGGTAGCTATGCCAGCTATTAGGAAGACCGAGAAGTGCAAGACTCACCATGTCATCACCAACTGTCACGATCCCGACACTTCCAAGCTCATCCCTGCATGTGGTGAGCTTGTTCAGATATGTAGAGATTGTGTTGCCCTTTTCACACTTGATCTTCCGAAGCTTGTCTTTCATCACCAACTTCCTCTTATCACTGCTCTTCTGATATAGATGTTTCAATGTTTTCCACATTGAAAATGGTGTCTCCTTCCCATGGAGACTCGAGACTATGTGGTCTCAAACTCCCTCCAAAAGAATCCTCCTTGATCTAGCCACACATTTCCTCCATTCCGCCAATTCAGTAGCATCAGTTGGCTTGGGGACTTCTTGATCAATGAATTACTTTAGACCGTAATCCTCCAATATTGCTTCCATGCAATCCTTCCAAGATATATAACTCGAACTGCCATCAAGGGAATATTCAAGTCTTAAACCATTGAACGCCATAGGTGAAATAGAGATGTGATAAGAACTCGATTTCTATATTCAGGAATCACAAACTTCAAACTTCTCCCTTCTTGTATATTGTTCTTCCTTGATCACCTTTTCTTTGATACCATGTAGAATTTTTCTACAAATCAGCTAGCTCTGATACCATGTAGAATTTATCATTGCAGATCAACAGATTATGCAATATACTAAAACACAATACAAGATCTACTTCTACAACACTTTGCAGAAGCTTAATCGAATATGAGCACGATCAATGAGAACACATATAATTGATAAGAAGAAATCAATCACACATAACACAGAAGAAATAATTCGAGGAAAGCCTCAGCCTAAAACCCCAACTCTGTATTATCATACAAGTGGAAATATAGTCTGGATTACAAAAGGAATAATCTCACAAGCTATCCTGCTCTCTCTGCAACCCCTATGGTGCTCATAAATAGTCGAAGGCCTCTCACAAACCTTCTCCTCTGCCCTCCAAGCCTCCTATTTCTTTATGCAAATTTCCTTGGGGTCCAATGCAGCCACTTGTGTGAATTGACCTCTTCACACACTCACTAACCTCTGATCCAACTGAGCAATCCTGAAGGAGATAAATCCTTCTCCATGGATGAGTTTCCTTTAAAGGAAAAATTCATCCAACTAATAGTACACTATCCCTCCTCTGATCTCAACTGGGTCTCTATCTGAACTGACATGCATAAGTTATTCATGAGAGAATATTCAGTTATCTAGAGAGCAGCAGTTACATGCATGCAAGCATTAACTAAATAAACTCACATTAATTTAAACAAATTGTTTAAATCAGTCTAATTGGACTTGACTCAATTAACTGAGCCAACTAGTTACAACTCAAATTATAACTCATCCTTATCTCTTTAACTGATAGATAATTTCCTCAATTAATGGAGAAACTATTGCATGTCCTCACATAGACTTCACGTTTGATTTTTCACAACTAATTAACTCATGGTGAATTAATTAATTTATTTTCAAACAGCGGTTAAGTTCAAATTCGAATTATACTTCCTATTTTAGTTCAGGGACTAACTAAAATTGGAATCCATCCCGAACTGCTAAAAATAGCAATGCTATTTTTAGAACTTTCGTTTTTCATTCCCTGTTGCTCAATCCAGCACTGGTACCCAAACTGCTATTTATAGAAATGCTATTTTTAGCATTTCTATTTTTAGCATTTCTTGTTTCTATTTTCAACAGATGTTTCATTGATTCCACTTCCTTAAGGTCACGTAGGAGGTCAAATCTTATCACAGTAGCTTCTCATCTCATGTTTACCATGGTTGGCATAGTTACTTGGGTGGATGTGAGAGGAGGGTGTTACAAGTTACATAATGAGCACTCTCACTATGAAAAATGACGATGTGCAAACATATCATCTATTCCACGGAGATAATATTTTAAGAAACTATTTTCTAGTCCTAATTCAAGAGATGGATTTTTTTTAGCCTTGAATGGATTTGGATGATTGTTTAATTGTGTTGTTTTGTAATTTATTTATCATGAAACATACATATTGTAATTTACTTATAATGGAACTTATACATATGAGATGTTAATGGGGCAATATTTTTAGAATAGTTAAGGAAGCTAATTTTATATTACATAATGTTATCATCTCTTAGAGTATACATAAATTGATTTAAAACGAAGAGGGAGGATATAACAAAGGAGTTAGGGAGACTTAATGGATGTATGTAAGATGCTAAAAGGATCATGGAAGGATAAAAAAAGACACAAAAGGGATGATAAAGAGACCTAGAGGATGAAAACGGATAAAATTATAATGTAAAAGGATGAAAAAAATATATTTGAAAGACATGAGGGATGCAAAATCACATTAAAAAAAATGCCACTAGATGAAAGGGATACATGATAAGATGTTGTTGAGAGAATGGAGAAAAAAGGATTTTTTTAATTACATCTTATTTTTTTATCCATCTGAAACATATACACACACACACGAGAGAGAGAGAAAAAAAAACAATTATAAAAAAAAAGACCATGCAAAAATAGAATACAAATGAATTTATTATTATTATTATTATTATTATTATTATTATTATTATTATTATTATTATTATGATTATTGATATATATAGGAATCGGCAAGTGAGTTGGTCTCATACTCCCATGACACGAAGTCGATTCCAAGTACTACCACCATAACCGCTAGGTGCCTATGTATGTCCCTTCTACAAGCATGGGTTAATCGGGGAATTTGAACCTCAAACCTCCTTGAACATAGCAATTCATTTTCACGACCATCGCTAATTGAGGTTTCCTTAGGGGCTAAAACTTATTTGTATTATTAAAAAAATCAATTTTATTAAATATGATTTGATTAAGCTTAAATATATATGCAATTTAAGATGGTCATGTTTTTATATGTGTTGCACCCTTAATATGGTGTGCAGGAAACCACCAAGGAAGTAAGTTTTCATCAAGTTAATATATAAACATATATTTACACAAAAATTATAAGGATCACATTAAGTATAGCTACACATCTTACAATTTTGATGTATATTCTAATTTTTGGTGCTAGATATATGTATTCAATATTTTATTGTAAAATATAACATTAACCTTGAGGAAACTGCTCTGCAACCATAATGGTCAGGCGGCCATGAGTTAGGCGGCGCAGGGAACACCAAAGACTATAGCAAGCAATAGACATAGAAACCAAGAACCAGAAGAAATGACAGAGGAGGAGAGGAGGGGAGAGATCCCCTCCTATCGAGACACAACGGCAGGAGAAGGCCAGAACACCAGCAACCAGGCAGAAGAAACAAGAAAACCGGGACTTGTCCTTGGAGCACGATGGTAGGTAGGTAGCAGAGGCAACTGTTTACCATGTGCGACAGAGAAACCAAGATTTATTATCCCGATTAACAAACTAGAGTGATACAGAAGCTACATGAAAGACCATGCGCTAATTTTCAAGTTCATCGGAGTATGGCTGACAGAAAAGGACCTCACCAGATGGATCTAGCAAAAATGGCAACCCCAAGGCCATATCAAGCTAAATTTGGGAGCAAGAGGCTTCTTCATGGTAATCTTCTCGAACCTACAAGATAAATAAAAAGTGTTTGAAAATGGTCCTTACTTTCATTATAATTTTGGACTGTCTATGAGATACTTGGAAGAATGTTATAACTCTGATAAGGAAAAATTCGTGGTAGCGCCGGTATGGGTGAGGTTATTCGGCCTACCAATGGACTTCTGGGATCCGGAGATCCTAGAGGGTATAGGAAACACAATAGGAAGCTTTGTTAAAATAGTTGAAACTACAAAAAAGGGAAGATACACCTCATATGCTAGAATTTGTGTCTACATGAATATAGCTGACCCTATTCCAGATACAGTCGAGCTAGAGTATCATGAGGAGGTATGGCAGCAAACCCTCGACTATGAGCACATTCCATTCAGATGCAGAAGATGTCATGAGTATGGACATCTTTTCAAGGAATTCCCACTCAATACAGAAGAAGAGGAGCGAAGGAACAAACAACAGAGGAAAAATCAAGAAGACAAGGAAGGGTTTCAAGAAGTAAAAAGCAAAAGAAGGCACACAAGAGAGAACCCCAGTGAAGGAAGGAAAGAACAACAAACCCAGCCAAGTAATACAAACAGCTTTGAAATCCTACAAGAAGAAGAAGAAGATAACAACGAGACCCAAACAATGGACTATCAGGGAGAAAAAGGAAAGGAAAGCAACACAAGTCAAGGCAAATCACATGCCAAGAGGAAGGCACAAAGTGAACCAACAGAGAAGGAGGAAAAGGAAGCGAGGGAGAAGATGGACAACACAGTAATGGAAATTGACACAAGTAGAGGAGAAGAACTAAGCTCAGAAGAAGAAGTATTGTGGAAACTACTAGATGAATGGAGACACCTGGATGAAAGATTCATTCCAAAAGAGCAAAAAGGAATATATAGAGAAACTTTTCAACAGTACCAAGCGAAATTGGGACAGGGAAATATGGAAATGGTAGAACAACTAGGCCTTCAATAGGATAATACTCAAGACCATCAAAGCAAAGCAAAAGATGGGGAAGAAAGAGGTCGGATAAATCTACAGGAATCGATACAGATCATGGGAGAAATGTTAGTGAACACCGGGAGAGTAGTTCTGCTCTCAGCGGTATTCCACCAGACAAGCCAAGCACCCCAATGATAATCACATCCTGGAATATAAGAGGCCTTAATAGTAAAGGCAAACAGAGACACTTAGCGGAAAGGCTAAGAAAAGAAAAACCCCAACTAATTTTGTTACAGGAAACAAAAATCTCAGGAAGGAAAATGGAGGAAATCCTAAACAAAATAAAACCGAAATATGAATGTATGACCATAGATGCAAAAGACAGTGCGGGAGGCATAGAAATACTATGGAACCTTGCCGAAGTCACAATAGATTACTGGATAGGCATGAAAATAATACTCACAGGGAAGTTCCGGTTAATCGGAAATAGAGAATGGTTTCTAGTTTCGACAGTATACGACCCTCATACACCAGCGGAAAGAGGAAGCTTTCTCCTCCAACTTCAGTAGCTAGGAAACCTTCATGAAGAAAAATTGTGGTTGATAGCAGGAGACTTTAACATGACAACATCAAAAGATGAGAAGAAAGGTGGACTGCAAAGAAAAGAGCTAGAGATGGAGAAATTCAGGGACCTTCAAGTAGAACTGAAAATGGTAGATATCCCAAACATAAATGGAAAATACACATGGAACAATCAAAGAGGATGGAGCAGACAAATAGCATCCAGGCTAGACAGATTCCTAGCAACATAACACTTCATTGGAAAAGATATCTTCTATGAAGCAACAATCCTCCCGTGTTTAGGGTCAGATCACTGGCCCATTAAATTAGAAATAGCTATGAATCAACAGAACCAGAATAGACCCTTTAGGTTTGAGGCATTCTGGTTGAGAGAACCCACCTTCATAGATAAAATGAAGAATTGGTGGAAGGAGACTGAGACTGGGATGGAAGGAAGAAACAAAATGCACACCCTCCAACTCAGATTAAAAGACTTAAAAGGAAGATAAAGAAGTGGAACAAAGAAGAATTTGGAAATATTCAAAAGGAACAAGAAACGCTCTAGATAAAGATGAAACGAATACAACAGAAAATCATAGATGAAGGAAGAAATGAAGAGCTGGCAGAAGAAGAAGGATTGGTGCTAAATAAACTGGAGGAAAGAAGAAAACAAGAGGAAATCTTATGGAAACAAAAATCAAGAATCCAATGGCTAAAAGAAGGAGAAAGAAACACGAAATTCTTCCATAAGGCAATGGTACAACACCGACAACAAAATAGAATATTCTCCCTAAGAGACCACCAAGGCAACAAGCTAACACAGAAAGCTGAAATGGAGAATTTGATGGTACAACATTTTAAAGAGCTCCTGACAGAACCCAATATCAGAAGGGAGGACGACATTGATAAAATTAGTCAACATATCCCTAAAATAGTGACTAGAGATCAGAACTTGGCTCTCCTAAGGGTCATAACGAAAGCGGAGGTGGAGGAGGTAATAAAAAAGATGGCAAAGAATAAAGCACCTGGGCCTAATGGATTCACCTTAGAATTTTATCAAGCCACGTGGAACTTCATGAGCCAAGATATAGTGAATGCAGTAGAAGAGTCTCGATGCACCAAAAGAATGCACCCGACCTTGAATGCTACATTCCTAGCCCTGATACCAAAGATGGAGAACTCAGAAGAACCACAAGGATTCCGACTGATAGCGCTCTGCAACATTATATACAAAATACTAGCTACAATCATGGTGAATAGACTAAAACCAATATTACGAGAATTGATATCCCAGGAGCAGACGTGGTTTTTCAAATGTAGATAAATAATAGATGGCATAGTGGTAGCACAAGAATCAATTCACTCACTGAAAAATTCAAAAACCAAAGGGATGCTGATAAAACTTGACCTAGTCAAAATTTATGACAGACTTAATTGGGGATACCTCTAACAAATTCTAAACGCATGCAGATTTGACGACAGGTGGATAAACTAGGTAATGTCAATGATAACTATGCCAGTTATGCCATTACTACTAAACGAGTCACCAATAGAAGCCTTCAATCCATCCAGAGGGCTCAGGCAGGGCGACCTGATATCCCCGTCCTGTTTATCCTCGCAGCGGATGGACTAGGAAGACTGATAAAAGCTAAAGTTAATAGCGAACAACTGAAGGGATTAAGACTTTGGGGAAATGACCTACCTCTAACCCACCAACAATTTTTCGATGATGTTATGTTATATGGACAGGCAACACTCAAAGAAGCAAAAAAATAATGGAAATTCTCACAGACTTCACAGGGGCCTCTGGGACAGAGATAAGCAAAGAGAAATCAGAAATTTATTTCTTCAATACCCAAGCTTCCTCCCAAGCCTTCCTGGCAAGAACCATGGGATTCAGAGTCGGGAACTTCCCTACTAAGTACTTAGGCATCCTGTTAAATGACAAGCAAAACAAAGTTGCTAATTGGGGTACCCTGATAGGTAAGATCCAACGAAGAATGCAAAACTGGACATTCAAGGCGCTGAATATCCTAAGCCGCATAATCCTGCTAAAATCGGTGCTCCAATCCATACCGATCTATCAACTTACCAGCCAAGCCACACCTAAAACAATCTGCCAGAAAATGGTAGATATGTTTAAAAAGTTCCTATGGCAAGGGTCAAGTAAGATAAAAAAATGGGCACTTCTATCCTGGAGTTGGCTAAGTAAATCCCTAAAAGAAGGAGGACTAGGCCTGAGAGACCCATACATCCTGAACCAGGTAATGGGGGCAAAGTTGTGGTGGTGATGGACACAGGGAGGGGACGACCTGTGGAAAAAACTATGGGAGAGAAAATATGAGATGCCCAGGTCTCTAGACGGAAAACCGAGAAGAAAGGCTCTGCAATCTGGAATTTGGCAAGTGCCAACAGGGATCTGATCAGGGAGCACAACTTCTAGGAAGTAAGAGGAGGGGATAAAGCCAATTTCTGGGAAGAAGCATGGCAAAAGAGAGAAAAACTCAACAACCATCCGCTACTCCAAGAGATCCACCAGTTCACCAGCCTAAATGAGGGTGATACAGTACGAAACTACTAGAGCCCAGAATCTGATGGATATTGGAGAAAGTGGAAACAAAAGGAAAACTGGCCAGAAGCACCTATAACAGCCCACTGGGAAATATATGAAAAGGAAATGGCAACAAGGAAAGTAGCGATCAAAGAAGGGATGGACACTCTAAGATGGGGACATAGAATCAAAGGTATGTTCACAATAGCAGAAGGATACCATCTAAAAGCAGGATACAATAGACACCTAGAAACAAAAAAATGGGAAAGCATATGGAAAACAAAAACATGGCCGAAGGTAGCATTCTTTACCTGGATCCTGAGCCACGGGAGAGCACTAACATGGGACCAACTGAGGAAAAAAGGAACGCAAGGCCCATCGAGATGCGCCCTCTACAGAGAACAGGAAGAGACCATGGAGCATTTAACCAATGCTTGCAAAGTTAGTGGCAACCTGCGGAGAAAACATCAACAACTTTTTGAAATCAGTGACAAAGATATAAACAACATGAAAACAACAATAGAGAACTGGAGGAATAAACCTTACCAGAATACGATCCTGAACAGGGCATGGAGACTCTCGATAGGATTTGTTCTGTGGAATATCTGGAAAGAGCGGAACCGCCTGATTTTCAAGGAGGCTGGTAGAGCAAATACAGAGATATGGAACCAAATCATACAGAATATCAGAGAGACCATTCTCATAGAGAGGTGGTACGAGGAGGATTGGAAAACTGACCCAACAGAAACAAGAATAATGACACGCCTGCAACTAAAGCCAAGTATGATGCACAAGACAGCAAGGAAACACCAAAATAATGAGGTGGAGGAGGTCAATCACTACAGAAATCCTCAACATGGGTTTATCAAGTTGAATTTCGACAGGGCTGCGAAAGGAAACCCAGGCGAGGTAGGGACTGGTGGAGTATTCATAGACGACAGGGGAAGGACGCTCAAAATCTACGTGATGGACTATGGCAATGCTACAAACAATGAAGCAGAGCTCCATGCACTGAAAAAAGGGCTGGAAATTTCCATAAGGGAGGAATACCAAAATCTACAGGTTGAAGGAGATGCGAAAATGGTAGTGGATATAGTCAAACAGCTACAGCAAGGAACCCAAGCGGAGAAAATCAATCGTAGCTGGAGAACCACCTGGTTGGTGCAGGAGATAAGTAAACTCATAAGACAGGTAGCCTACATCCTTCCCACCCATGTGAGAAGGAAGGGAAACGAACCAGCAGACAACCTGGAAAATTGGGGGTGCAGGAATGGTGGAAGAACTCTGGATGCAAGTGAGGCCGAGCTAGTCTAGATGGAGGAGATGGAAAACTTAGTGCAACTCCTCGCACAAGACAAAGGAGGAGAGAGGAACCCCAGATCAAGGAACATCATAGAAAATCTAGAGAGACTAGGGAGACGTGGCCGGGAAGGGGAAGGAAGAGGACAGGTGGGGGAAAGGACAGACATAGAGAATGAAGTGAGTAGACAGGTAATCTGGCAGGTGACGGAGCAGGGCAGAGAAGGTACAACTCCTGAGAGTAAGAGGGCAGTGATGGAAGAGAACGACAAAGAGGAGAGTAGGGCAGAGAGAAGGAGGGCATGCAGAAGAATGATAACAAGTGGCAAGACAAGGATAGCAGTAACACGGCAAGAGAAACCGAGAGAAAGTGTGGATTAATGAGAGGAGATGGAAGTAAGGACAGAAGGGCAGCATCCTGAGATGAGGGTGTAGGGATCCATGCAGGTAATAATGCCAGACAGGTGGCAGTAAAGGCAAGGGACCGGAGGGAGAGAGGAATAAAACTTAACAAAAATAAGAATATAGCAAAACGCATGCAGACGAAGACGAGAAAAGCTGGTGAGAGGGAAGGTGGCCGAAGAGCGAAGACGCAGACGACAGATGGAAGAGGCAACAGATCGGCAAGTTGGTATGTAGTCCTTTCGCTCCACATCCCTGCTAGGCTCAGAATTATTTTCAGTAGGAAAATAGGAAGTCTGAAATGGAACATGCATAAGACTATAAAAAAGGATAACAGAACCTCCTGCGACAATGGTAAAACCAATTTCACAGTGCATTTGAATTTCCAGGGCAGGGAGATTGGGAGGGAGGGTCTCGCACCCAGGAAGGGAGAGGGCCATCCTGTGATAGAAGCCTGTAGTATTCCCCGACAGAACATGACCCTAGCCAGCCTTGTAGGAATTGATGGGAGCGAGCCAGTAGGAAAAATGGAAGAAACCTGGGGGAAAAAAACCCAAGGATTATAGTGAACCAGGAAATCAAGCAACCTTGGGGGGAGGGAAGTAGAGCCGGCTCCAGGAGGAAACCTGTTGACAAGCCAGGGAGACCCTGGGAAAGGTGGAACAAAAATCTGACCTCATCCGGGGAGGAACCCATGAGGATGACCAAAATGGTAAGGCCGAGCGCAGACTGCTGCCACGGGAGGAAAATGGGAAGAAACCCAAGAAAACACCAAACCCTTACCAAAAAAGGACTGGATCTAAACTCAATCTGACTAAAACCCCGAAGGTAGCAAACACTAGAAAGGGAAAGAAAACGAGCAATTGGGAAATTGTTTTGATTCAATATTATAACTCTGATAAATGCAATGATTTTGTGATAGGTATATTAACATACCAAGGAAAGTACAGTGAGAAGAACAGAGAACACCAGGAAGAAGATAGTTGCAGACAGGCAGGGAGAAAAATGGCCCCCAGGAGAGGAAAGAGAGAAACCAAGACGGAAGAAGGAACAAGTGGGCCGACCAGGAAAAGAGGAAGGAAGCCAGGCAGTGAACATATGAAGACAATTATTGACGCTTACATGGTAGGGAATCCACCAGACATTAGAGCCCAAATTGCGAGTTGGGAGAGGGAACTGAACGACAGTATCAAGCACCGGGACATCCCCATGGAAGAGTGGGAAAGCATGGTGCCTGATCCCGGGAATACTCGTGGAAGGCATTCCCTATTCAGGCAAACCATACAGCAGTACTAGGTAATGAAGAACGTGGTGGCACGGGCCATGACCCTGCATCGAGAGCAAATGGTGGGTGACAGAGCAGAGGCACAGGAGAAGAACAAGGAAAAGGACCCAGTCAGGGTGGAATTACTCAGGGAGATAGCGACAATTCAGATACAGACCTACAGAAATAACCTGGCCCTGGGAAGAATTGAACAGACTCTTAAAGAGCTGAAGTGGAGAATTGAGCAACGGAGCGAGATGCCAAGATCTAGTGCCAAGGCACCAGCCCTAGTAATATCCTCGGATGAGGATTGACGCAGTGATCCAGTTTGATTTCAAAAAAAATTCTTTTGATGAAATGCATTTACATGTTTAATTTTCTTTCTAGAAACAATAGTATAGACAGTCAAAACAGTGATGCTAGATGGATAGCAATAAACCTCTTTAAATTTTGGACAGGGTTTAATGTTGACAGGTGGTTATCTAGTTTCCTTCGGGCAGGTAAGCCACCTGGAGAAAATGGTTGTTAAAGATTTTGAAAAAGTAATATAAATAGAGGAAGAACTGCCAAGTTTACAAACAAAAAAATTATTTTATTGTAAAATAATTATGTATTATTTTTTTCAAATTAAATTATTTGAATTTAGTAGTACAATTATTGTAGCTAAAAATGTTTCTAATTAATTATTTATATATATAATTATATAGTAATGAATTATCATAACGTTATTTGTCTATAGATTATGGATATCAACTAATGATATACCCATTCTTATTTTGAATTTCAATGTGAATTCACATAAATCCATTCTACTTTTAGATCTTATTTTGAAGTATAAAAAAAATTGGGATAAAAACATTTCAAGCAAAAGTTTGTAAGAAAATTCAAGGGATGCTCATTTATATTTATGGATGGCATTGTCAGTAAACCCATTAATCTATAATAACTTAAGGTGAATGTACCTTACAAAAAAGGAATGGACCAAAAACAAACTACATGGAATTACCCAAGGGTTAAATTTGAAGAGTATTTACCCATATTTTCCTTATTTAACCTCAAATACTAACCATTTTAAAATCTACATGTCACTGATGATGGTTACCTAATTTTTCAAACTATCAATTTAATGGGTGACTTAAAACTTTATTTATATATATATATATAATGAATTTCAATTAAATTATAGAAGAAAAAAAAATTATGATTATGTTTGTTGAGAATCAAAAATAAGTATCACAATATGAAATATCCACAATACTAAGACTTGAAGATATGCATAAACTCATTTATAGTGGATATTTGGACTTATTAGAAAAAAATTGGCCTCTAGCTTCAGTCACATCATGCCATCCTACATTGTACACACTTAAACATAAATCATGAATGTTGAAGCTTGAAGCTTAAAGGTTGAGACTCACATGACACGTTTACACTGATGGGCCGTTACTATTCTATATAAAACACCAACTAACGTTTCTTATTTATGTGGGTGAAATAGTTTATTTTCATTTGATTTGAGAGTTTTATGTAGTTCATTTAGTGTTGTCACATTAGTGATAGATCTTTGTTTTTATAAAATGGCTCTATTTATTAGTTTGATTAGAAAAGAAACTATTTTGTGGTTGGATATGGAAATATTAAATATGCATTTACGAAGGCTATGATGCATTAGATACATCCACACTTGAATCTAAAACAACTAGGTTTGTGCCTTTTAGGTGTGTTGTTGCACAGAATGTTTAGGCACTTGCGAAAATGACTCAAATCAGGGGTTTTCACCCTAATCTCCAATCTCTCTATTTAAGTTGTCTCCCAACAATAGGCTAAAGGGGATAGACCCTATGAAAATGGAATGAAGGAGAACTATTTGGGAACAAACTAGTTCGGGAGACACAGTTAAGTGACCAAGTACTTGTTTTAGATTTAGCAAGACTTATAGGATTCAATTTGATTTATGAGTGCCTTATGGAGTCAACTAACTTGCTAGGAAATTTATGACCAAATAATTGATGAGCAATTGTTGCTTGGATGAATAACTAACTTATATGAAAGACATTTAACTAAAATTAACCAAGATTCTTGCATCTTACATTAACCAATATTTTTTTATGGGATGATGAAAACATGCTCAAAAAATTTCAGGTCAATCCAATATACCATTTGAGAGATATGGATAAAACAAGTTTGTTGCAAGATTGTCTTGAAATGTTATCAGATTGGCGAGAATTGCTACATGATTGTGATAAACATAGAGAAATGGTTCATATCCTATGTTTTCCTTGGGGGAATGAAAAAAGAAGTCGACCATACCTCTATCATCCATCCTCCACACCATTTAATCACTTCTCCTTCCAAAAATTCATCTTTGTCCATGAAAAATCTCCATTTCCACCCATTATTTCATTACTTTCACCACAACCAAGGCTTTTAATCCTTGTACATAGATTGATCATGAACTATCAGTGTTTTTGGAAGCATGATCTTAAGGATAATTTTTTCATAGAAGCGTTTTTATGACTGTTATAGGAAGAAATGCATTCCCGTAGCAATTACCTTACAAGACCACAATTGAGAGCACCGGAATGAAGAACCAATCATCATGAAGACATTAGAGAGTCATTTCCTCAATTTTGGATAGCTACAGGACCTTTGCAAAGTTGTTACAGGATCATTATTCATCTCCAACAACAACCTTTGATCCACGGTGGCACCTATATTTTGATCGCATGAATCACGGAACTTCAATCAACAATAAAAATATTCAATCCAGTGGAAAACAATTGATGAAAGTGACATTTGCACCTCAAAGGGAATTCCAATAGTCACATCAACCTTCCAACCACTACATCCAATTTCCAACAATCACATCAATAAGAGTTCCAATAATATATCAAGTTCCATCAATCATATCATTGTTCCAATGGTTATATCAGTAGATCCAACAAGCACATCAGCAGCGCTAGCATCACCTGCAAAAACAAACCCATGGTAAGGCTTAGGTATGCAATCCTCTAAAAAAATCCTATGAACTTATTTTAGCCTGAAAAATGTTGCAAGAGTATGAAGGAAAATGTTTTTTCATAGCCAAAATAAGTAGCAGAGAAACCTCGACCTTATCTAGCAGTTAACTTCACCTTTCCACCAACACACCCACATGTGTCAGAGAGGAACAAGAAAAATTTGAAGAGGACTTGAGAAAGTGGGTTGTAATAATTTGGTCGTGATGAAGGACAAGGAGTGTGAAAGGGTACGTGAAGGTCAATTCAGTTAACTCAAAGCACCTCGAGTTTATTTTGCATGCAATGAAAAAAGAGAAAATTTTGAAAAATAATAATAATAATAATAATAAATTAATAAAAATAAAAAGGTGGACACACCACCTCTTGGAATGCAAATAATAACGACTATAGGATTCAGGTTGACTGCTATAGGAAGGGAAATTTTAAGGATGGAAAATTTTCTTGAAGTTTAAAAACATTGGCGAATCTCACTAATCCCTAATATGCAAACTATAAAATGTTTATTGATATATTTGTAAAATTATTCAAATTTATAATGATTTTATATATAGTCTCTATATAATGTTGGCGATTTTTAAAGTAAAATAATTTTATATTCTAAAATTTGGGCGAATCATCTCTTATAAAAATTGTAAATTGGCAAATCTTTTTTGTGGAAAAATCATGGAAAATTAGCCCACTGGGCGAACATTAGCCCCTAAAATTTTCCATGGCTATAGGAATACCATAAGTGTTACAAGAGTACCAACAATGCTACATAATTTCAGAGGAAGTGATATAGGATCAGTCCAAGAGGTGAAAAAGTGTCCAAACCACCGAGAACCTTCCTCCAAACCCCATCAAACATAAAGAAATTATCCCAAGAGGGGTAAGTGTCATCTTCTCCTTCCAATATTCATACAGTTGTTGAGTAAAATTTGTATACTACAGGAGAAAATAGATTTGTTATAGGAAGGAACAGAGCTGTTATAGGAAAGAATGAAGTCGCTACAAGAAAGAACATAGTTTCTACAAGATGAAGAGAAAGTGTTACAAGAAAGTCATAGGTTGCTACAAGAAACTTGATAGTGGACAAAATTACCCTCAAACCCTAAGAAGGAGGACTTAAAAAAAGAAGAAGTTGAGATTAAGAGGGGAGAAACCAAAGAAGAAGCTGAAATAAAAATTGAACCAAAGGAAAAAGAAGAAATTAAAGATCATGCAGGATTCCATTCAATAGAGGAATCTACATCCACATCAGTGAGGTACATTAGAAAAGTCATCTAATGCATAAAAGAAGAACAATAAGGCAAGAATATGGATAGGTTAGTCAGAGGATGAGCAACTGTTTCAGTAGGGGGGTATGATGGGCCTCCAAATTAGACACAAATTAAGGCCCATATAACCTTTATTAGGCACATAAAGGCTATATTAAATCTCTTCTTCTACACTTAATAATTTTTTTTAGTTTTAATATGTTCTTATGAAGGTTTAGATATAATTACATATTATGTGTCTAATATTATTTATTTTTGCATAATATTGAGTAAATTCTCAATGAGATAATATAGGGAATTGTTGTCTACTATAGGATGGACCAAGATTGGATAATAAATTAATAAGATATCATGAAATTATTGACAAATTATGGAGCTCCAATGATTGAGAAAAACTATGAATTTGCTCACTGTCATTTAATGCAAATTCTTAGTGTTGGGAACTAAATTCACTTTTTGAGGGATTTTGGAGGAGAAAGCTGCCTCCTTTCAAGGATAATGCTTCATCATCACTTTGTACAAGTAAAATTTCGAATTTTCCTCTAGAGGCATGTATTTTTTCGCCTTCTTGTGGAGAAAACTTGTTATTTAGCAGCTCCACTTTCATTTCTAGCAGGGATGTACTTGGATTGATTCAAATAATGAAGCTTGGTGCCATTTTTAGCTTCTAAAACTTGGTTTCCTTCATAGGACTCTGAGTATACTTAGACTTGGCCATCTAAGGAGCCTCAGAGCCCTCTTGTACAATTCTTTTATTTCCTTTGAATGTCTTTTTCACTTGCATCTCTTATTTTTGCATTTACTATTCATGTTTCTTTGTTGAAGGTCATATTGGTTAAATAATTGAAGTGAGTTATTTTGCAAGTTATTTACAAAGTCACAAGCATGATTCATCCTTAGAAAAACTATGAAAATTCATATTCATCATTGAGCTACTTGAGTTGGTTCACTAGTTTACAAATCTAGAATTTTTGGAAGTCTCTTGTAGAAAAATAGTAGTAATATTTTTCTCTTTTTTAGTACATGTTAACGAGGCTATTTTGAGTTGATTCCACTTGTATTGAGTCTTAAAAACATTTAGGTTAATAACAAATTTACCTCATATCATTTTCACTTGATCAGGTTAAGCATTTGATAGGTTAACTAACTCACTAATTCTTGAATTTCCAGTTTTTAAAGTAATAATTTTATGCTATTTTTTTTCACATGTTAAAAGGGGTATTTTTGAGTGATTTCACTTGGAATGGAATCCTAAGACATCCTACTTAATATAATTTTTTTCCCATTTCATTTGCATTTGATTCCTTAAGAATTCGACAAGTTACCTCTAGGAGTATCAATCATGTAGCAGTTTTGTAGCACTCCCTAAACTTGACCAAATTCACTCTAAAAGCTTAGTTTTTGTTCGTTAGACTTGAATAATTATCTCTAGGCTTTAAATCCATGATTGAGGAGGACCCAATACCATTTACCCCTGCAACACATCTCAACAATTTGGGTTAGTGGACAAATTTATGAATTGTATAACACAATAATGATTGCCACATGAAGTATCTAATGAACTCTGTCAATTGATCTAATCTCTTTGGAATGCAATGATTGATTCCATGTTATTTCCTTCATGAAATTTAAATTAGTTTTCTTTATTTATTCTTAAGCTATGGTTTCTATTTCAAACAATATTATTTCCATTCCATAGACTAGGTTTTCTTTCAATGCAACATTTACATTTTGCAAATAGCTTAATGTTTAGATTTTTGCAAGTACTATAACTTTTACATTTCTACAATTACGATTAACATTTACATTTGAGCAATCAACATTTCCATTTCTACAATTAGTTTAGGCTTTGATCTCGCGATATTCACTCCATTACATCAAATCAATGAAGGAATGACACGTCGCAAGTTGAACATATAGTGCTGACACCTCTTAAGTTTGTACGAATGCTAGGTTGATAATTTAAGTTGGTAGCCTTAGGAGTTGCAACATTTTTATTTCAATACTAGGGCTCATCAACATGTCTGTCAAAAGGCTCTATTCTTTTTCCATGTTAGAAGATTATGAATTTCTTCAAAATCCATACCTACATATTATTATTTGTTGGAATGTTAGGATCCTCCCAAACTCTTATTTAAAAGTAGCTTCAAAATTATTTTATTATTTATAAGGTTCTCCTTAAGTCCAACTCATCAAATAAATTATAGTTAATAGGTTTCACCAAGCCACTTGAAACTTTTCAACAATGGTTTAGCATAATTTGTAAAAATTTTGAAATTATGTAAGTAGTGGCTATACATAATTGCACCAAATCATTGGCTTGTTTGACATTAGGAATGAATATGGTTGAATATGTTTGATCTTTTTAAAGCAATATAAAAGATATACATCTGCAGTATTATTTCGTTGAAGCTTATTTTATGTCCAAGCCATAATTAAAACATTTATTAACACAGAACAAAAAAGTTATATTAACTAAAAAAATGTTTTTTACATTCACAACAAAAAATTAATAAAAACACATAATACATGATATTTAAATGATGGGTAACAATAAAAATCAAACACAATGAGAAGTGCAATTTTAAAGGAAACCATTACAAAAAAAATCACTTTACAGGTAGAAGTGTCCATCAAATTTATACCCTAGAACTAGCCAAATGTCCATCGACATAGAAGAAAACTAATTGAACTAACCCCTTGTGCTTAAAATGTTTGGAAACATTCTATCCCTCCCTCAAGCACATCTACTACCCATAGTTAGCCAAATACCCAACAACATTAATAACAATTAAATGTGTTAACCCTTTATAATTAAAATGTTTAAACTAAAACAATTAAATGAAAATAAAATATATTTCAACTTTAAATTTATTAAATATCTTAAAAAACAATTTTTATTTTTAAATTAAAATTTAAATACTTTAAATAAATTTAATTATTTTATAAACATTACACCTATTAAAATATAGATTTTTAAAATTAATTCACATTTTTCTAAAATAAATATTTAAAACTTTTAGAAATATTTTATTTTATTTTGAAATTAATGTATTAACTTAAATTATTGATAAAAAAGTGGTGATAAGTTATTCATAAAGTAATGTAAACCTCATCATAAAAGTAAATATTATATTTGATTTAATATTGAGTATCCAATTTTGGAAAGGTAATAAAATGTAATATCATACTATAGAATAATTTACTGATTTGGATAAAACAATACTTATTAGTTATAAATATAATGCTAATTTTTCAAGAATTAAACATTAACGTCGAGAATCTCAAACACACTTTCATAAGCCTGCGCAAATTTCATTTTCTTTCCGAGAATGCAAAAAAAAAATCAAAATAAACTCGTGCCCAAAACTGTAAAACGTGGTGTTACTCACAAACTTGACTTGATAAGAAAGAAAGTTCAATTCAAAAACGTCAAAACGATGTGATGTGTGGTGTGTCGTGGAGTTTGGGTGAACTCTACGAGATTAGGGGTCAAATCACATTGAGTATATTATCTTGTTATGGTGTGCGGCTCAAAGAGTAGGAGGTTGTTGAATATACTCTTGGTGTTATAATGGTTGTTAAATGTACTCTTGGTGTTATAGTGATTGTTGAATATACTCTTGATATTATAATGGCAGTTACTAAATTTGTTTTCGGTCTAACAAGATTCTTAACGTTCCTTATATTTATAAATTTGTACAAAAGATATTTTTTTGTTCTTTATTTAATAAAAATATGTGTTCATTGTAAGTTAAAAATATAAAAGTTTGGCCACACATATTTCTTTTAAAATATTAAAGTAAATGCATCGCTTCATCAGCGGAGAATTTGTTTTAGGATAGGTTGCTTTGGATGTTGAGGTTTCAATCTTGGTACTAGTAGAGACGGTAGTTAGCCTCACTGGCATTTCTGCATTTAAACACAAATGTGAAAGTAAGTTTGGTTTTGGTTATAGATTCAAGCTTTTAGATCTATTAAATTTGATGCAGCGTTGCTATTAAACATCGCAAAGTTCAATTTTGATAGAGTTTTTTTTTCAGAAAGAAAAAGCTTCATGTTTTATATTAAGAGTATATAAAAATCCAGATACAAACGAAGGCATGAGGCCTTGAAGCAAAATGAACAGAAAACTGTTGCTGTCCAGGATCAGCAATGCATGGATCTTAGAGAAAACCAAAAGTTATGAGTGCATGGCACTACAAAGACTTCAGAAAGAAATAGCCATCCGGGTCTGAATTCAAAATACAGAAATCATCCATAATACCAAGATCAAAGTTAATCCTCAGAAGGCAAGTATCCCAGGATTTTTGTCAAAATAGAGTCAAGAGGCAGAGAAGAATTCTGGAAAATGTGGACGTTCCTCCACTTCCAAAGGAACCAGCAGGTGATGATGAAAAGAGAGCGCCAAATGTGCAGCGTTTAATCTAAAGTTATGCAGCGTTTTGAGAGTCGTTAAATGTACCACATAAAAAGTTCAAATCACCCCAATTAACTTATGTCTACGAAAAGACATATATAAATACTTCATTCAAAATTAACTAGAAAACTAATTCAAGTAACAAATAAGAAAACGCTTATTTTTAAAATTTACATGCCCAGATCATATTAAATTAAATTAAATTATAAATTTTAATGCACTGTAATTGTAATTAATTAGAAATATTTTTATTTAAAATTATTCATTATTTTTTACAAAAAAAGTAAATAATAAACAATATTTCGTACATCTAAAGTTAAAATGAATTTTTTTTTCCAAGGGAGAAAACTTTTTATTGCTATTTATAAAAAGTTAAATTATATTTGCTATTAGGCATTCAGTGGACTGTATGATTTTCCGATCATAGAGTTTATTGAGATGGTATTTGAAGGTCTTCTCCTTCTACCGCCTCACTTTGTCTGGCATCATATCACTGATCTTTTTAACCTCGAGCCTCCTCTGTGAGGAAAACAACCTTGTTAGATCAACTGCGTAAGAAAAACATTATCATATGTCCCAAAAAATAGAAACACATATCGATGGGGCTGAGTCATTCCTGGGCCTCCTTAGTGAGGAAAACAACCCAAACAGGAATGAATCAGTTGAAAGTTTTATGTGAGTTAATAAGACTATTATAGTATCGTTATAGTGTAAATTGTCTGTTGTTAACAAGTGAAAAAAACATAAACAAAAGAAACTGCCTAAAACTAGGCAATGAACAAAGTAAAATATGAACTTTTAAGCATATGGTGGTTGATCTGACACACAAATCTCATCCATATCAGTTTCCTCTATCCTCCAACTGCCTAGATCTTGTTGCAAACCCGCTTTAGAAATTTGGTCTGTTGTATCATTGTGTTCCCTATAAATGTGACAAAGAAAATTCGTTAAAAAAAGACTTTAAATGTTTTGTCTCTTCTAACAATGGTGATAATATGTAATTCTGACATCTGCTCACTCCATTGAACCATTTGATGATGTTCATTGAATCCCCGAAGATCTGAATCGTGAGTATGCCCAAGTGGGTAAGCCAACAGAGTAGGAGTTTTAAGGCTGACAATTCTGCAAAATTGTTTGATCCGTTCCCCAGCCCCATAGAGGCTTTTAGACATCTATAAATGTTTAGCTAAATTACCAACCCAGCCCCACATTTATTGTTTTGGTTGGAAGCCCCATCGAAGTATCCCCAACGAAATCTTTCCTTAATGTGCTCCTCTCTAACAGGGCGAGAAATTTCCTCCTGACTTGGCTCAGGTATGCTAGAGTAGATTGCCGCGCATCCAACAGCGGTATTCCCCACCAAGGGGTTTTGTTCTTTAAAAATACTTTTGTTCCTTGCTAGCCATATGCCCTAGGAAATGATTAGAGGAAGGTTTCGTAGGTTCCCTTCAGGATGATGCTTCCACCAACTTTGCCATACTTCTGCTATTGTCCTCCCTTCCCATATCACCCTCTTCTGGATCAGTCTCCCTACTTCCAGCCATACCTCCTTTGAGTATGGGCATTCTACAAAAAGGTGTTGAATCATTTCAATATCATTTTTACATAAGGTGCATCTCCCTGGACCCGACTTATATCTTTTCTGAAGTATATCCTAGGTTGGCACCTTCTTCTTGAGGATGCACCAGAAGAACATTCAGGCCTTTGCAGGACATTGCAGCTTCCATATTGAGGTAACCCACCAGTCCTGATTCCCCCAACCTTTCTTCGACATTAGGTACTTATATCCTTGTTTTGGAGAGTAGTTACCCGAGTCCGCATGTGCCCAAACTAACTGATCAGGTCTATCTCTTAGCCGGACATTGGACCTGGACAGTTCCATAATGAAGATGTTCCATTCCCCCCTCCATTGTGGATTAAGATTTAGGTCCAACCCTGATAACCAGGTTTGACCCCATATGGTGGAATGACCATGTTTCTCAATCTGACTGAGATATTGAATGCCTCTTATATCGAGTTGGTTTATGAGACCCGGGGAAAGGGTAAAATCTTCGTTGCACCCTACCCATGGATCCTTCCCTATCCTGACTTATTCTTCGTTTCCTACTTGCCAAGACAACCCTTGTTCAATGATCTTAAAGGCATCTAGTGTGGCTTTCCACACCACTGAGGCATTCCCTTTCTTTTCATTTGGACTTCTAATCCAGTCTTCTAGCGGAATAGGGTCAATGTATTTCCTCTTGACCACCATAGTCCATAGATTCTCCATCCTGATAAGCCGCCATCCCAACTTTGCTGCTAACGACGGCCCAAAAGTAGTTAAGTCTTTGATACCCCATCCGCCCCACTCCTTTGGCCTTGCCACCTTCTCCCAAGCCACCCATGGCAGAACCGACTCCTCCTTTGAGCCTGCCCATAAGAATCTGCTGCAAACTCTTCTTATTTTTTCTAGTATCCCTTTCAGGACCCAGGTTAAAGCAACCCAGTAGACAAGTATAGCAAGGAGGACTGATTTAATGAGGGTCAATCTACTCGCTCTATATAGCCATTTAAAGCTCCATTGAGTGATCCTTGATTCAATTTTTGCAATTAGCCAATGCCAATCCTGCTTCCTGTATGGGCGGTGTTTCAGAAAGAAACCTAGATATTTGAAGCTGTCTTCTAGCTTCCGTTCTTCAAATGGCATATCTTTTTTAATTTGATTTTCTTCCAATCTATTGAAACCTTCCAATAGAAGTTATGATTTTTCCTTGTTCACTTGCATGCATGTAGCCTTCAAGAAGAGATCCAATATCCTTTTTAGTTCCTTTGTTTCACTCCTTCTTCCATTACTGAAGAGCAGAATGTCATCCACAAACAGGAGATGGGTTATATATAAATTGACAACCACTTCCAACCCTTTGATATCCCCTTTCCTTCTAGCTTCTAAGAGCAGCTGGTTGAGCCCTTCAGCCGCTAGAAGGAAGAGAAAGGGTGAGAGGGGACATCCTTGTCTCAGCCCTCTTTGACCTTGAAAGAAAGAGGAAGTTTCTCCATTGATGAGCACCGCAAAGCTTACACTAGTTAAGCATCCCATGACCCAGTTTATAAAATCTACTTGGAACCCCAAGTGGGTGAGGAGCATGTGAAGATACATCCAATTGATCCTATCAAAAGCTTTTGAGAGGTCTATTTTCACTACTGCTCCTTTGTTTTTTTTTTGTTTGATGTTGTGGATGGTTTCTTGGGCCAAACCAATCGCTTCATGAATTTGTCTCCCATCCAGGAAACCAAACTGTTCTTTTGAAATATGCCTAGATAGAATTGGCTTTACTCAAAGTGCAATCACCTTCGCTATGATTTTGTAGATACAGTTTCAAAGGGAAATCAGTCTGATGTCCTCAAAAGAGGTTGGTTCTTCCTTCTTCGGGATGAGGGCTATGAAAGTTGAATTAGAAGGGGGATATATGACCCCTTTCCTTCTGGATTCTTCAACAACTTCAGTCAGATCATTCCCAATTTGCTCAAAGAAATGTTGAAATAGCTCCACCATCCATCCGTCTAGTCCGGGGCTCTTATCCTTTGGCATAGATTTTATAATTCCTTCCACCTCCCCCCTTGTGACTTCTCCCATTACTTCCATAGAGTCCCCTTCGTCCACATAATGAGGAAAGGTCTGGGCTACCCAGATCACTTCAGCCAAGGATACTTCCGCCGGGGCAGTGAATAGGTTTTGGAAGTGTATTATACCCATCTGTGAGAGTTCCAAATAGTATTCATATTCTTCCGTCCTCTCGCATAATTTTCGAAGAATTTGGTGTTCTCATCCCCTGCCCTTAGCTAGATGGCTCTGCTTTTCATTCGCCACTATTCTTCTCTTGCTAATAGGATTTTACTCCTTTGGGATTCCAGCTGCATAATTCTATCCCTTTTTTCCTGTGTTTCATAACCATCAGCTTCAGGGCTTTCGAGCATTTGTAATTCCTTCCCTAATTGAATTAGGTCTTCGTCTTCTTTCAATTTCTTCACCTTAGCCCAATCCACCATTGCTTTTTTAAGACGTTTCATGTTCTCCATAAAGAGGAAAGATTTGTCCTCAGAGTCACTGGCCCTCACAGGTCTCCAAGTGTCTTTAAATAGAGAGTTATAGGATTCCTCCAGTAACCAAGCAGGATTGAATTTAAAGGGAGCTGCCAGTTTTTTGGGGAGCTTGGTTAATTCTAGCAAGATTGGCATATGATCAGAGGTCCCCCCTCACCCACCCACTAGCAGAAGGCTGGAATCTTTGTTGTTGCCTCCTCACGAAGGAGGAAACAATCCAGTCTTTTTGCTACACGGTCTTCCCCTATTCTCCTATTCCTCCAGGTAGGTCTAATCTTCAATAAGTTTATATCCAACAGTTTATTTTCTCTGATAAGATTGGTAAAAAAATCTGATAACAAGTCTTCTCTGGCAGAGGGGCCCCAAGTTTTAGTTGTACCAATGGAGAAGTTTAAGTCTCCCCCAATCACCAGATTCGGGTTGTTCAATATTGATTTGGAGAAGACTATTGGGCTCTCCCCTGGCATGGCTCGTATATGTTAATGATCATCAGATTAGTGCATAGCTCTAGGGAGTAGACTTCCATCCCCATCACCTGATCCATCCCCCAGGTATTTAAGACTTTGAACTTTCCTTCTTTAATCCCCATAGCTAGTCCCCCAGAGTGACCTTTAGCATCCATGGCCTGGATGCTCCAACCAGTCAGGATTTTTGCCAGAGATTTTGAGACTTCTTCTCCTGCTCCCAATGTTTCTTGAAAAAGGAGGATATCTGGATTGTAGTTCCAGATTACCTCTTTTAAGGCCAGATTTTTAGGGTTGCTGGCTAAACCCCTACAATTCCATGAGAGGATGATCATTGATCAACCTCAAGGGGAATTTTGCTGCTCTAAGCACCCTAGAAATAGACATTTTCTTTCCATCTGCAATATCTAGTTTGGCTCGTAACTGAGCCTTCAACAAGTTTGTTTTCCTCCCTCTCATCTTACGGTCACCTGTCTGGGTGGATTGCATATCAATTCCCCCCACTACCCCCCATGGAGGAGGCTTTTTCTCTCGAGGTCTGAGGTTATAAGGGTTTGTTGCAGTAAGGGTTTCATCACTTGTAAGGTCACCCTTACCCCTTGCATATTCACGGTTCAGATCTAGATTGGGTATAGATGTGATAATACTCTCCATTTGCATGTTTCCTGAACTTGAAATAGGAATGACAATGTTCTGTTGCCTGGAAGGACCAGGCACAGGTTCAGCATAATTTAAAGAAATAACAAGAGTAAGAGAAGGTAGGGTTAAGACCAGACCCATACCCTCTTTGTCGATTGTGTGGCTCCCAACAATGTCTGTTGCTATGTCCTGATCCTGTGCATTCCCTTCTTGCTGTTGAGGTGGCTAGTATCCAGGGATGGTTTCTTCCTGCACCTCCATGCCTTCAACTGGATCCTCCTAATGTCTGTCTATGTCCATCTGTTCTTCCCCCATGCCTTTCTTCGTCTGTCTTTCTTTTGGGTCTTCCTCTTCTGCAGCCCCTGTCTCTGCCTTCCTCTGCTTCCTTCGACGTCTGAATCCCATCGGACACTCTTTTGCCAAGTGTCCATAAATATGACATATGTGGCAGCGAAATGGCAAGTGTTCATAATCTAATTGCTGAACGTACTTGTATTCTTTGTATTGCAACTGTATTTCTTTTGCCAGTCTTGCCCGAGGAATTAGGCTTACCAAGATGTGTGCCATCCCCTGGTCTCTGGTTTGCAAAAAAGACATGTCTGTCTCCATGTATTTCTCGAGATGGTTTCCAATAGCTCTGAATACCGACTCTACCCAGAGAAATGGTGGGAGCCCTGGCATGCGGACCCATACTGGAAGTTCATCAACCTGTTCCCTCTGCAAGTCGAACATCAGATTCCATCTTTTGATTAGAATCGGGTGTCTCCCAAAAGCCCAATTCCTTTCCAGCACCCATTCTATTACTTCTTTCCTCCCGAATTTTACCATGAACCAACCCTTTGCCAACGTTGTGACTTGAAAGACTGTATCTGGTGCCGCCTACCAATGTTGGGAAGCCCATTCCTGAATAAAATTTGCGGAATATTTTTTCCCTCTTGCCCTTCTGACTAGAGTTAGGTCCACGACTTCCATGGCTTCATCAATTTTCACGTCCATTCCAAGGACCAGGTTTGCTACTGATTCCTTTCTTTTGATTATTTTGGGCTTTTTCCTCTTCTCCCCCACCTGCCTCTATCATGTCCCTTCCTCCCTGAGTTGTGTGGTCATTTCCACATTTGTTGTTGCTACCTGGAATGTTCTTGCACTCCTTTCTTCTTGTGTAAACCGGCTCCCTCCTTCCGGCCTTCCTCCTGCTAGCCCTCTTCCACTCCTTTCCTCTGTCTCTGCCGAATCAACTTCTTTCCCCTTCTTCGATCCTCCCCCAGCTACCTTCCAGTCCTCCTCAAAACCCTCTGAAATTTCCAGAACCCCCGCAAATCCAGTTCCT
The DNA here is from genome assembly GCA_031772625.1 of Pinus tabuliformis. Lineage (NCBI taxonomy): Eukaryota > Viridiplantae > Streptophyta > Pinopsida > Pinales > Pinaceae > Pinus > Pinus tabuliformis. The sequence continues at coordinate 587,472,627 of CM062804.1, forward strand.
GTGACCAAGTTTTGCTACTTAGCCTTACTTCAACTAAGGGTGTGTTGTATTTTAACCGCTTGGTCTTGGGTCAAGTGCAGCTATGTCTCAGCTTGAGCTAGCTTTGTTCCCAGCTCATAACCTAAGCTGCATTTCTCATTGCTTCTAAGCCTGCAGCTAATCACAACATCCTCTAACCCTCTTGAGCATAAATGGCTAAGGGGATGAGAGGGTTCGAGACTTACAAGCATATTTCCAGATGTCACCACTTCAAACTCCGTATGTGACGACTTCTCCTGTTTCTGTAGTTGTTTTTTCTGGCAGTTCGGAAACGATAGACCTAGGCTATCCTCCAGCAACCCTAGGGTTTTCCTTTGCTTCCAAGCTGCCTCCGAGCCTCCTTTCTCCCTCTCAGTTCATCCAGCTGGACATATATACTTCTCAATATTTTGTTATGTTACCTCCAGACCCCATACCAATAGGATGTCGCCAAGTTCGGGGTCCAGATCAACGGTGTCATTTGAGTTGACCATCTTCTAGCTGGCTGCACCTTCGTAACGACTGAGCTTAAAGATCGCCCTTCACCGATTTATCTACGTTTGTGTGATGCGGCTTGAGAACGACAACACAGCTTAACCTTCTGCATAACCCTGTTATCCTTCCGGCCTCCATTTTCTGAAGGTGCACATGGGTTAAGGTTTTCCAGTTCCGAAAAATTCCCATCGTCCATCCACATCCACCTGTCTCCTGCAGCGAATCCGATCCTGACAGCCTCTACCTTGCCGCAGCCATCCGTCCTCCTCCCGTACGCCTCCTTGTCGCGATCTCAGCCTTGTGGCCTCCACCTGCGTAGGATCTTAGCCCCTATGCTTGGTCTTCGTACCTTGCTCAAACCCCTTCTCACCGGTGCTTCCTTGTCCAAGAATCCAAAAGTTAAAATGAATCTAAATTGATTTATTATTAATTATAATTATAAATTTTTTTAATTTTATATACATAATTTAAAAAAAAAAAAGACCTAGTCAAAATGTTTATAATACATTACATTACATCTCAATACATTACTTTACAACATCTCTATTACACTAGGCTCCAAAGCAAAGCAATTGAGAAAAATATCGTATGAATAAAATAAGTTATTGTTTTGTTTTACCATGTTTATGAGCCATGATATTGTCACAAAACCTATTTACAAATTAAGAATCTCCATGATAAAGTGAACTCTCCATAATTAAAACTATGATTACTTGTTCTTTTAAAATAAATATATATTTTTTTATTATTAATAATAATTATTATTCTTTTAAATACAATTGTAATTTAATTAATTTTTTAATTTTAATAATTTCAAATAATCCAAAAACTATTTAAACTATATAGTTAAAAAAAACACAAAAAATAAAAAATAATGCACGCTGATGTGTACATTGGAGTTGCTCCAAAACATTGAGAGTCCAATAATTTGGTAGACACGTCCGTAAATAAATGGCGTCTAGTTTTGCCACATTTATTGGAGACAAAGAATGGTGTGCAGTTTTTCCACATCTATTGGAGACAAAGATGGCGTGGCTACATCCAAAGGATGAGTTCCAACTTCCCAATAGGTCGCAAGTGTGACACAACCCACATCATTGTAAAACAAGTAATTGCAACCCTAGAAGTAATTGCAACCCTAGATATGCATTGGTCACCGCATACATCATTGTAAAACAAGTAATTGCAACCCTAGATATGCATTGGTCACCCCATGTTTCCATGTGTATATGACAGTTAGATGTGTCCCAACTGCCAGCACTGTTGTATCTGGAATTTGGGTATGACAACAGTGATTTTGAAGGGTTGGTTTTAATTTTAAGTAGAAAGTGATGTATTAATTTGTTTTTTTATAAACTATGAAAAAATTTTAAAAAATGTATTTCAATTAACAACAATATATTATTTTTATAATATATTATTTTTATATTTAGTTTTTAGGAAAAATATATTTAGTTTTTAGGAAAAAAAACTATCAATATTTGTATTAATAAAAAACATTAAAAAATAATCAATATGTGCGTTAATAAAAAACATATAACAGTTTTTTTTGGTGTTAACCTTGAAAACCCCGAAAATATGAAAATCTCAGCAACAACATTTTTTTGCGTGCAAGTGGATTTCTAATTTGCAAAAGATAGAATTGAAAACGCTTACTCGCGTTGCAGGCCATGGTGTCATTATATAAATGTCTCTGTGATGAAAATTTTGATCACAAAGTCCCCATGATATCAATTCTTTTAAAATTCTAATAATGATGGAGCCGAGCTACAAGCTTGGTAGGTTTTGGTACATAATAAGAATTATGGGAAAAAATCCGAGACGTATTACAATACATCATATAGATAAATTGCAGGCCTCAATTTATGAGAAGTTGAATTTCCGTTTTGAGAGTTTGTTATTGGAAATCAATCAAGAAAGTAAAGCAGTTAAAATGTTAAAGCAATAACTCACTAGAAGAGGAAAGTTGAATTATTATGAGGCACATGAAGAATGAGCTTTCATTGAGCAGTGAACTGCATAATCAATAAATATTATTAAGTGATCGACATTTTTTACATCTGAAAAAAGAACTTAGATCTTTCACAGAGAGGAAAGATGGAGTCATCGACTTTCAAGTACAAATTTTATGATATCAATAATGAGACTATGCAATTCGATTATTTGTGTAACTTCATAATTTGATTTTTACAGTTTCGAGTATGCGTAGACTCTCTATATCTAGACTAATTCTAATTTATGGTTAATGTTAAATGTATTATGTTCGAATGTTATTATGATTTCTAAGCTTGATAAATGGACAAAAACTATGCAAAATTCAAAGCATTAAGGTTACTTCTCAAGTGTGATTTGGATAACAATGTCATATAATGCAAGTTTCTGGTGATTCAGTTTTTGTAATTAGTTGGATGAAAGCGAACAACTTGCTTTTGCATGATCAATTACAAGATGATGCAAACTCATGTGAGTCTTTTTTTATTTACTAATGTATTTAGAGAGAAAAATGCAAAAGTAGGTATTATTTCAAAGGAAGTGAACAAGTAGCAGCTGGTAAAATCATAATTAAAAAAAATAGGGATCGAGCGTGGAGGTCTATTTGTCTCTAAATCCAGTTGAAGAAGCCCAAGGAGAGGTGGATCTTATTAGACAATTTTTTATAGCATATGGGAGTCCTAATTACTTCTCACTTTCTTCAAATCCTAAGTATCAAACCCTAACCATCCAAAACAAGATAGAGAATTTAATTTGGTATCACTGTTTTTACTTTTGTATTTTTTTTCAAAAATTTAACAATTTTTTATTGACAATTTTTTATAGCATATGGGAGTCGTAATTACTTCTCACTTTCTTCAAATCCTAACTATCGAACCCTAACCATCCAAAACAAGATAGAGAATTTAATTTGGTATCACTGTTTTTACTTTTGTATTTTTTTTCAAAAATTTAACAATAATTTATTAAATCACATATTTGATATGCAAATTTTTTAAATGACATTACTTCAAAAATATTTCAAAATTTTCAATCTATTTATCCATTCAAAAAATTAAATAACCAAAAAAACATAATCTAACTGCAAAAATTGTTTCCCTGATATCCCAAAAATACCTCCCAAAAGTAAGCTTTAGTTACTTTTAGTGTAGTGTAAGTGGCACTCGATCATGTGTTTTGTCCTTATACGTCTAAGGTTCCATAGACCAGGGCTTTCTTGTTCTTGAAAGGATCTCATATGATAGTTTGGCTTCTTTCTAATTTGACTTTAAACTATATTTATATTTTATTATTAATGGTAAAATAAAATAAGGTGTTTTATTTCCCAGCAAGGTTTATTGTTTCTTTACTTATCAGAAAATTATCATAAAAATTCAAAAAAAAACTTTTAAAATAGGCTATAAAGCATGAAGATATCGTTGTTATTACAGATTTTGTGGAACACTTGAAATTGAAGCCAACTTCTGGAAACATTTGCAATTGCATGTGTGATTTTGACACGTTAGTGGTCACTGAAGTCTATTATGTGAGAGTGAAACTTGAACGGTTGAATACCAGTATTAAGTTGCAGCAGATTGAGTCCTATTTATCAATCAGTGAATCCATTTCTGGTAATTGTGAAGGAATATATAAAAATTAATATTTTCTTTATCATATATATAAACCTCAAAATGAAAAACCTAACTTGCCTTTAATCCGATTGAACGTTGAAGGGGTCATGAAATTTTTGTAGAGGCGATTTCATGATTTTATAAGCTCACACCACACATTACTAATCAAATTATCCTTTTATATATGCATGCACATGTTTAGAAACGGAATTTTAGGTTATAGAAACATAAAGGGCATTTTAGGTAAGGGCAAAATTGGAAAAAAGCAGGAAAATAAAAAAGATATTTGAATTTTTAGGGTGCACTGACTTATCATATTCGGGATTTGCAATAATGTGAAGGTGATAAAGGACCTGCTGCAATGCCGATGAGGGGAGACAATGAGATCTAGTCTTTAGAAATGAGATATGGTGTCCCTATTGTGATAGATTCATGGAAATGATCATAGGATCACCACTTCCATTGAGGTATGCCTCGTGATTTTTAGATCTGTAATGATTGCAGCATTGTTCAAGCAGAGGAAAATTTTCAGGCTGCAGAACCATAGCATGAATAGTGTGACGTTGAAGAGAATATTTAATGCCTTCGATGGTAACAACGACGGGGAGATCTATGTCAACAAGCTCAGGCATTGGCTAGAAAAGGGTCGACTTGCCCGATTCCCATACCGGTGGCTTTATAGAGGACCAGTCTCAGGTTGGACTTCGATGGGTTTGCTACCCTAGACTGATCATTGACACTAACTCTCCAACTATGATGCCCTAGAGACGGAGCAAGATTGAAGGTTCAATCAATGTGACCTGGGTGGTATTTCTCATTTAAAAATTCTTTTTCATTTTACTGCATAATTCATCGGTTGAGTCGGAGGGGGCACCGAGATAAATAAAAATGTGGAAAATTGCGAACTATTTAGTCAATGGATACATGACTCGGAGAGTCGGACAGCATTACCCGTGGTGCTCTTTGTGAGAAACTGGAAAATCAAAAAGCTTCTTTATTGTTGGTAAAAACCAAAGATACAAACATTAATTCAACCTCTACAAGTGTTAGGAACAACTAGCAATTTATATAAAATCAGTATTTTTAAGCAACAATGTCTGGGCGGACTTAGATTGCTATTGTTAACACTTGGAATTCTGATTAGATTCGTGCTACAGACTACCCAGTGCCAGTGCCCACATGCAAAAATGGCTCTAGAAAATGAAATTTGGTAACAAAACAGACTCAGCTTGTAGATGAAGTCCCTTTTTTTGACTCTGAGAGCCACTCTATCACCTATTTCGGAAAGCTAGCGTTGAAAAAGTCCACTGGAACTTGGAATGCTGACTAGATTCCTGCTACAGAGAAATACCACTACCCAGTCCCAGTACCCACATGCAAAAATGGCTCTAGAAAATGAAATTTGGGAACAAAACAGATTCAGCTTGCAGATAAAGCCCTTTTTTTTTACTCCTGAAACGTGCCCATAACAAAATTTATGACATACACCTAAAACTACGACAAACACATAAATTCCATAAATCTTCTTCTACGGCGGTCAACGGAATGTCTAATACTCCATGCAATATTTAATTTGCTGCAGGCCCGTGCACCTTTAGGAGATCGACGGCAGAGGACATGGGAGCTGATCCTACGGTGGACAAAGATATCGGAAGCCCTCACTTGAGTGAACGATAGCTCCCGATATGTCAGAGTTGCTTACGTCAGGCGAGAGCCACGTGCCTGCACCAAAACGCATCGGAGGCCAATATACGGAAACTGCTTTTTGTTGGATGGCGGTGCGATATCCCTTGGCGGTTTTATGGTTTCGTTCGGTGGTTTGGGCTGCGTACGTAGGCAGCGTTGAAATTATGACTTCAACACTCCCCTTTAATTTCAACAGCTGGGCATTCGGTCATACCGAGACACTTCCTCAAAAATTCAAAGCTTTTCTGATCCAGTGGCTTTGTCAATATGTCCGCAACCTGTTCTTGAGTCCTGCAATGTTCCAAGACAATTTCTCCATTGTTCACCAATTCTCTGATGTAGTGAAACCTTGTATCAATGTGTTTCGTTCTCTTATGAAACACTGAATTCTTTGACAATGCAATAGCTGAGCTATTGTCACAAAAAATCACTGTCGCCTTTGCCTGCTCTTGGCCTAAGCTTCTCAACATTCTTCTCATCCACACTGCTTGACATGCTGCTGCTGTAGCTGCCACATATTCAGCCTCTGCTGTAGACAATGCTACAATGGACTGCTTCTTAGAAGCCCATGAGATGGCTCCTGAACCCATATTAAAAACATAACCGGAAGTGCTCTTCCGATCATCTACACTTCCAGCCCAATCGCTATCAGTGTATCCAACCAAATCTGAATGTTCTGAGACATTATATAAAATTCCAAACATTTTGGTACCTTTGACATACCTCAAAATTCTCTTTGCTACCTGCCAATGTGCCTCCTTTGGCCTCTCCATAAATCTGGAAATCAAACTAACAGCATACATTAAATCAGGCCTAGTTGTTGTTAAATACATAAGGCTGCCCACAATGCTTTTGTACAGGCTAGGATCAAAATCCTTGTTGCTGTCCTCTCTGCTGAGCTTTAATCCCATCACTGTGGGAGTGATTGCTGCCTTGCATTCTTCCATCTTAAATCTGCCCAAAACTTGATTTACATATCTTGCTTGAGATATAGAAAAATTCCTTTTTCATTTTGATCTACTTCTATGCCTAAGAAGTATCTCAACAAACCCATGTCAGTCATTTCAAATTCATCCTTCATGACTGATTTAAAATTCTCAATAAGATAAATATCATTTCCAGTGAAAATAACATCATCTACATACAAGACAACAATTAAAATTTTACCATCATTTTCCTTGATGTAGACTGTGGGTTCTCCTTCACATTTGTCGAATTCATTATCCAATAGATAAGAATCTATCCTGTTGTACCATGCTCTTGGCGCTTGCTTCAGCCCATAAAGAGCTTTCTTCAATTTGCACACTTTGTGCTCTTCACCTTTCTTCTCATATCCGAGAGGCTGTTCCACATAGACCTCTTCCTTTAACACTCCATTTAGGAATGCTGATTTCACATCCATTTGGTAGACTTTCCATTTGTTTTGTGCTGCTATGGACAACACTGCTCTCACGGTTTCCATTCTTGCAACCGGGGCGAAAGTCTCCTCATAGTCTCTCCCATACTGCTGTTTGTACCCTTTAACAACCAGCCTTGCCTTGTGCCTTTCTATCTTGCCTTCAGCATTGCTTTTCGTCTTATAGACCCATTTCACACCAATGAATTCTTTGCCTTTAGGTAACTCAATCAAATCCCATGTTTTGTTTCTCTCTATGGCATTGATCTCCTCATCCATAGCTTCTATCCATTTCCTATCTTTAATTGCATCCTCGAAATGAATAGGATCATCAACATGACAATACAAGGCAAATAAGGAATTCATTCCTTCATCATAAATATCACTTAGATTTCTAAACTTCTTACCTCTTTCATTTGGTGTGCAAGTGCTTGAAGATGCACTTGAATTTCCTCCTTGTGGTGTGCTTGGAGAAGCACTCTCATTTATCCTCAATGGTGTCCCTTGCTGTCCTTGTGTTGGCGTTGCTGTTTGGGGATTCATTTCAGCCACCTCCTCTTCATCTTCATCATGAGACAAACAGTTCTTGACATTCACTGTTTTCTCTATGCTTCCATCCCAAGCTTCTTCCTCAATGAATTGAACATCCCTGCTGACAAAGAACTTCTTGGTAGATGGAATGTACAGCCTGTAGGCTTTGGATTCATCACTGTATCCAATGAAGATGCATTTCTCCCCTTTGCTGTCCAACTTCCTCCTTAGCTGATCTGGTATGTGTGCATAAGCCACACACCCAAAAACTCTCATGTGGGTGACTCCTTGCTTTCTCCCACTCCATGCCTCTTCTGGCACTTTGTTCAAGACTGCTTTTGTAGGACACCTGTTCAATATATAAACTGCACAATGTACAGCTTCAGCCCAATACTCATTTGGCAAATGCTTTGCCTTCAACATGCTCCTTGCCATATTCATGATGGTCTTGTTCTTCCTTTCAGCAACTCCATTTTGCTGTGGGGTGTACCGAGTTGTAAACTGTTTATGAATTCCATTTTCTCTACAAAACTTTAGGAATTCATTTGAGATATACTCACCTCCTCTATCAGTTCTCAATACTTTTATGTGCAGCCCGTTTTGGTTCTCCACAAGTGCTTTGAAATTTTGGAATTTCTCAAAGACTTCACTTTTGTTCTTGAGGAAATATATCCAAGTCTTTCTTGTAAAATCATCAATGAATGTCAAGAAATATAGGCTGCCAGCTAATGATGGAGCTTGCATTGGTCCACACAAATCTGAGTGGATAATCTCTAAGGGTGTCTTTGCCCTTATGCTTTTCCCTGATGGAAAACTTTCTCTGTGTTGTTTTCCCAAAATGCAGCCTTCACATAGGCTGTCCGGTTTCTCTATCAATGGTAATCCCTTTACCATTCCTTTTCTGCTCAATAAGTTTAGACCTCCAAAATTTAGATGCCCGAATCTCAAGTGCCATAACCAGTTCTCATCCTTTGGCACACTTTGGAAGGCCTCTTGGGTGACTGCTGCAATTTCACCTTTGTTTTTCATGTCTGCCCTGATCCGGAGAGGGAACATCCTGTTCCTTGTCATCTTCACTTCAGCAATGCATCTTTTGCTGGGTGGTATATCCATGATGGTGCACACATCATTTTCAAAGTAAACATTGTAACCCTTTTGGATAAGTTGTCCAACACTCAATAGGTTACATCTCATTCCGGGGACATAGTAGACATCTGCTATGGTTTTCCTTTCTCCTTGTTTTGTAAATATTTTTACCTCCCCTTTTCCCATAACAGACACTTTACTATCAGTTCCTAGTGTGACCTCTGATTTCAAATTCTGATTTAAGGCTGAAAAGAGGGCTATATTCCCTGTCATATGGTTGCTGCAACCTGAGTCTAAAAACCATATGTCCTCACTATGTGTTTCAGCCATGTTACAAGCTAACAGGACATTTTCTTGACTGCTGTTTTCTCTTGTAACATTTGCATTTTGTCTGCTGTTCTTATCATGTTGTTTCTTTCTACAATCACTAGCATAATGTCCATACTTTTTGCAATAATAGCATTGAACATTAGATTTATCATACCTTTGTCCTTGAGCCTGATACTGATCTCTTTGTTGGCTGCTGCCTTGACCTTGGTTCTGATTTGGATTGCTGCCTCTTCCTTGTGCATTTGCTGAGCTGTTCCTTCCACCTCTGTTCTGGCTTCTGCCTCTTCCTCTTTTGTTTCCTCTGCCTTGACCTCTTCCTCTTCCAAAGGACATCTGGGTCTTGAAGGCTTGCTCAAGAGATGAGTTTTCATTCCTACTCAACCTCTGCTCATGTGTTATCAGTGATGCATGTAGCTCATCAACTGAATAGTTTGAGAGATCCTTTGTCTCTTCAATGGTGGTGACTATGGCATCAAACCTTGAGGGTAAGACCCTCAATATTTTCTCCACTATTCTTCTATCTTCAATTGTTTCTCCATGAGTTCTCATTTGTGTGATTACACCGATCACATGAGTGAAGAATGATTCAATGTTGTCTGACTCCTTCATGTTCAAATTTTCAAAATCCTTTCTCAGCATTTGCAATTTTGCTGTCTTCACTCTCTCCATGCCTTGATAGACTGTCTTGAGGGTTTGCCATGCTTCATTTGATGTTTTAGCTGCTGCTATCCTTGGAAATATACTCTGGTCTACTGCGAGATGCAACAATAAAATGGCCTTTGCATCCTTCTTCCTATTGCTCTTCAGGAGATCTCTCTCTCCCTGAGTTAATGCATTGAACTCAGTTTCATCTGCTGGTTCTTCAAAACCTTCCTCAACTATTTCCCATAAATCTTGAGAAGCAAACAGGGCTCTCATAGTTATTGACCAGTAGTCATAGTTCTTCCCATTAAACTGTGGGAGCTGGGTATTAAACATACCCATACCAGTGCTTGTGCTAGCCATTCCTTGACTGTGTATTTAAAAAAACTGACTGATTCTTCAGCAACAAAAAAAACTTTTGAAATACCTGAATCCTTTGATGTCTGAGTCTTCTGTCTGCCTGAGAAGTTTTGCTGCTGCAACAGGTCCTTCTTTCAGCTTCTTTGTCACCTTCAAAGAGCCTAAGCCTGCTCTGATACCACTGTTGGGTATTTTTAAATGGAGAAATACCAAAACCAACAAAATAACCACCACAGAGACAATGCTCTGTTTCCTCTATCCAGGATCTTTTGCAGAGAACCTCTTTAAAAAAAAATTAACTCAGAACACAGTCCATTACACAGTCACAACACATTTCTATTAATTTAAAACTGAAAGACTGATACAAATTCCATCCTCTGTGCAAAGAGGGATTCACAAAATAAAACTCTGTTGCTCTCACAGATTTTGATTTTCACTGCTGTGAATATTACAAAAACTTCAGTTTTACAATGGGGAACAAAAAAAAACATTACGTCCCCTGTGGTATTCCTCATTAACGCACTGTTGTGCACCAAAAACTATTGCCACTCTACGCAGCCACCACTCTATTACATACCACACACAAAAAAAACTTGCGCCCGCTCTTACATAACAAAAAAATAAAAAAACATATTAAAAATATAACGTGTGCCCATAACGATATTAAAGGGCCTCACCTAAACTACATAAAACATATATAAAAATATATTAAAACGTGCCCATAACAAAATTTATGACATACACCTAAAACTACGACAAACACATAAATTCCATAAATCTTCTTCTACGGCGGTCAACGGAATGTCTAATACTCCACGCAATATTTAATTTGCTGCAGGCCCGTGCACCTTTAGGAGATCGACGGCGGAGGACACGGGAGCTGATCCTACGGTGGACAAAGATATCAGAAGCCCTCACTTGAGTGAACGATAGCTCCCGATATGTCAGAGTTGCTTACGTCAGGCGAGAGCCACGTGCCTGCACCAAAACGCATCGGAGGCCAATATACGGAAACTGCTTTTTGTTGGATGGCGGTGCGATATCCCTTGGCGGTTTTATGGTTTCGTTTGGTGGTTTGGGCTGCGTACGTAGGCAGCGTTGAAATTATGACTTCAACATATTACCTATTTCGGAAAGCTAGAGTTGACAAAATCCACTGTGCACGTTGTGAGATATTATATTCAGTGCCATGTCCCGCCATTATTGCTGGCAAATTGGCAGTGTAATTTGCAACAACCTCCATTACGCTAATTCATTGTCGCAACCAGGCCTGGAAATTGTTGCCTGAAAATTGACGTGAAATTGACCACGTATTTGAAGTTTCAGCAAGTATTTTATAGTTGGTGAAATTTGTAAACCTCAAATCAAAATATATTGGAGTCCCATCATTGGACGTTTAATTAAAAATTTAAACCGTAAAAACCGTAAAAATCTACTGTACTGAATTTAAAAATCTCCAAAATTATTTATTGTAAGTAAGGTTGAGTTTACAAAAATCTAATCATAATGTACATATTACACATAAGTGATCCATATCCGTCATCAAGTCGGATTGCTTTGTACTACAGAGTACGGGGCTATGGCAAGGTTATGGCTAGTGTGCTATATTCTTTCAAGATCTTGTTGTTGAGAATTAATGGGACATTATGGGGACTAGGCTAGGGTGCTATATTATTTCAAGATTTGGTTGTTAAGAATTAATGGGACATTATTGGAGTGCTATATTCTTTCAAGATTTGGTTGTTAAGAATTAATGGGACATTATGGGAGTGACCGTCAGCCGTATGAATATTGATGACATAATTTAATGACCTATTTACTAGCATTAGAATTGACTATCTTGCAAAACAATTTACCACTTTCGGCTTTGGCATCTAACCATATGTGCTTTGATGAATTATGTGTTTTATGGTCTTACATTTTCCTCTGCCATTGCTCTTTCTTGCTAATAGGGAAAGCAATAACATCCATGCAATATTTTAATTTACCTTACTGTACTGTTGAATTTGTTAATCTCTGAATATGGCATGCTTTCTCGCTCAAAACTGCTAAACTGGTGGTATCAGCCTATCAGGTATGTACTCTTTATTTACTTATGCTCTTTCTTGCTAATTGGGAAAAGCAATAACATCTCTGCAATCTTTTAATTTATCCTATTGCACTGTCGAATTTGTTACCATCTGAATATGACATGCTTTCTCGTTCAAAACTGCTAGACCTGTGGTATCAACCTAGCCTATACTTACAAGTTATGTAAAATTTGATATGGTATATAGGGCTTGAGGAAATTTTAAAGTAAATTAAGGTGTGGATGTTTTATTTACTTATGCCGTTAGTTATTGTAAAACCAAAAAAATACTTACAAGTTATATGTAAATTTTGATATGGTATACATCCTTTTAGGAAATTTTGAAGTAAATTAAGGCGTGAGTTCTTCCAACCAGCTCGGGGAGCAGCTCAAACTCAAGTTGGTAACCTCATACACCCTCAAATTCAAGAAAAAAAAGTGTGTGTACTTTATTTTTTGTATTCTAATATATTATGTGTTTTATGGCTTAATGATATTTGGTAGTTTTCGGAAGTTGAGGATTTTGAATTTTCAAAATTGGAGGGGATAAGAGGTTTGATGTTATTTGGTAGTTTTTTTGAATGGGAAGTTGATGATTTTGAATTTTCAAAATTGGAACAGATAAAAGGTTTTTAAAGTATTAGATTTATTTATGAATCAAAATTTCAAAAACTTTTTCTTTGATTTCTCTCCAATTTTTTGCATGATGTTCTGGCAATTGTTTTAAGAAAATTTTAAAGTTGGGAACCTTTTTAAATAAGGAACTTCATAACTAAGGAGCCTTCCCAGTGCCCACGACTTAGTAATATATCCAATACTCATCCAAATAAAGTTTAAGTAATTAACTAAATGTAGCGTGATTAAAATGTTTGGTATGTAAAGTTTAAGTAATTAACTAAATGTAGCGTAAAATTTTAGGTATCTAAAGTCTATTCTTGTTTCTTGTTGTATAACGATCTCTAACATTATTTGGTAGTTTTCTAGAATCAGAAGTTGAGGATTTTGAATTTTCAAAATTGGAGTGGATAAGAAGTTTAATGCTATTAGGTATGTTTTTTGGAATTGGAAGTTGAAGCTTTTGAATTTTCAAAATTGGAATAGATAAAAGGTTTTTAAAGTATTATATTCATTTATGAATCAAAATTTCAAAATCAACATTTTCGTGGATTTCTCCCCAATTTTGTGCATCATGTTCTCAAAATTGTTTTACGAAATTTTTAAGTTCGGCAACTTTGTTAAATAAGAAACTTCGAATTATGAATATTTTTTTTGGAAATTAAAAATATAGAAATCAACAATAAAAAATTAAATTGAATTTTAAATCATTGATACATCCTAACCTTATCATCCCTGAAATTTACAGAGATAAAATTTATCTAAAATTGTGTTGTATTTTTATTTTTACTTAATTAAATTAAAAAAAAAAAAAAAAAAAAAACCAAAAATTTGTTTTCTATTTTTTGTCAGGTATCTTATTTTTTGGATCTACAAATTATAATAAAACTAGATTGAAAACTAACATATTTTTATTTTTATTTAATTAAGTTAAAAAAATGAGAAACAAATATTTCTTTTTAATTTTAGTCAAACTAATCGTCTCGAAATTGTAATAAAACTAGACTTGTAATAAAACTAGAATTTGAGTCTATTAATAAGGGAAGATTGAAAACTTTCATATATAATATACTTATAGACCAGAATATGTTAAAAATAATGTTTCGGGTTTACAAATGTATGAACATTTTGTCCTCTCTACATTGTTTCAGATGTGTTGCTAATGGTAAAACTACATAAAATATTACAGAAGAACGAAAAATGTGGGTGCTTAAAATTTTATGAGCCTTTTTAAAGAATGAAAAAGGTCTCTGATTAGAGTTTTCTGAGTTGTTTTAGAAGAATGAAAAAGGTTCGAATTTTTCCTTCCTTTTTTTGGAGTTTATGAGGAAAATCGCTTCAATCTGGTTTGTACATGCATGAGAAGGATCTATGTACACTGAAGGTCGTTTATGAATTGAAATCAAGACGCCTGAGAAAGATCTATGTAGAATGGAACCGTTTATGAATGAATTGAACTGTTTATGAATTGAACTCTAGTCTTGGTCTGTTTAAAAAAAAAACCCTAAATTAATGTTCTAGCAACGTTTGGGATAATAGAATTGTCAATCCACAGATAAATTTACGATAACGATTTGTAATTGTTCAATCCTCTTGTTTTAATGGTGAAAATTTATAGTTGAATGGTCAACTAAAAGTCCATGCTATCCATATTTGTTTTCAAGTGCTTTGGTGCTTGAAGATTGTCCAAATTGGGGATCACATGTTGATATTTCAGCCATTTGTTTTTGTTAGAGATGGATATATCTATGTTTGTTGATATTTCAGCCATTTGTTTTTGTTAAAGATGGATATATCTATCTGAAGTCTGGAAGTTTGCAATTATAAGCACAACTTTGGTAATTTGGTTTAAAGAATGTTGTGTTAAGCATGAATAAATGCTGGTAGTTGTTACTTTTAGTAAATTGCCATAATTCCGCTATATTTTCAACATCATACAATGTAAGATGATTAGTATTATACTCACATTGGAGGCTTGGATGACCATGCTTACACTGTCAATGTTGTACACTGCTCACTAGCATCTACTTGAAAACTATATGATTCTACCTTGAAGCTTTATGAACAAACATAGAATTATTTCTTGATTATTACATAGAAGAGTTAAATGCCGGAAGATCCAATGGTACTAGTTTAGTTTATTAACATGAAATGTGCTATATTGGTATAAAACGCATGTAAAATGTAAAAACATCGTGAAATTCTCATTTGATGGGCAAAGAGAATTTGAAATTCCAAACCCCGTCACAGCAACCTCTCACCGCCTCTGTACAACCTTCATAGAAAATTTTATAAAATTATTTAATTCTTTTTTTAAACCCGTAAAAATCAAACTTTAATTTTTTTGCCACGGAATTTTCCATTAGCGCTCCTCTAACGTGCTAGAGACCGCTATGACGTGTTCAATTTTGAACACTATGACATAAGTCTAAAGCAGGAATCGAATTACACATCCCATATGCTTATAGGTGGAGGACAATCATGTTTTTCGTGACTTTTATTTTATTATATTTTATTTCATGCCATTTGGTTTTTCAATTGTGATATGATAATGGCGAGAAGAATGAAAGATGTGGCAGAGGTTTCAAATGAAATTAGACCGACTGTGATTATGGCAAGGAATTAAAGTCAAAGCGTTCCTTATTTTGCAGAAAAAATTCCATGATCATGGTCATTGCGCTGAGCATGTAACATTTATGCCACTGCCTAGACCACCCTTATGGTTCACCATGTTACATGCATCACATCACAGTAGGAGAAGTTACCTGTACTAGTTGTTATGCTTATAAAAATTTATGATGCATTGCTAAAATGTTGAAGGTCAGGGTTTGATTATTTTTATGTTGATGTGTTAAATTTAGGATTAAGAAAAAATAAAAAATAAAAATATTTTACAAAACATTACACATATATATAATTTTACAAAATCAGGTTGTATAAAAATATGTTCATAAAAATTATTTTAAAAATCCTTATAATAAAGTGAGGTAAATTTGGAATGTTAAAAATATTGTTCAATATAATTTTTTTAAATATATATATTTAACTTATATATTAATTATTTTTTAATTAATAATTATAGTAATTTAAAAGAAAGCTATAATTTAGCTAGTCTCAAGAGGAGGTGTTATGCATGTGAAGGTTGGAGGCATGTTGCTGCGATCCCACCTAGCCTTGCAATCACGAGAGGTGCTTAACTGGTAATTAAAAGTTTAGTTCGACATGAAGGGATTTTCCATTTTGTAACCAACTGTCATGTTCATTAGACACCACCTCCAGGTGCTTAGCTGGTAATTAAAAGTTTAGTTCGACATGAAGGGATTTTCCATTTTGTAACCAACTGTCATGTTCATTAGACACCACCTCCACAACCTTCACTCCCATTGCATCTAGCTCGAATGGATTGTAATATCTCATACTATTTGTCTCAATCTCTCCGGTGCGACTGATCACTCTCGAGTCTCTGCAATCACTAAGCATAGAAATTACTACCTCAATCATGGAACTCCGAAGTTAGAACACTATGGACCACTAGGGATAAACCTACACTAAGCATGGAAATTACTACCTCCGTCATAGAACTCCAGAGTTAGAACACTATGGACCACTAGGGACAATAGGTTTATGGGCATAATACGACAATGACAATTGCAAAAAACATCCTAATTGTTCTGCTAGTTCAATTCCCGATGTAATATGAGAGATCCCTAGGCGAAGATCCGCTGATACTGATTTAGACCCACGAGCCAACCATGTGGAATTTACTCACCTCTAACATTCCAAGGAGTTTTGAAGAAAAGCACTACTAACTTGCGAGAGAACTTTGCTCCACAAAGCTAGCATCTTCCCCTCTAAATCTCACTGAGCAATTTGTTTCTTTCAATAATAGGGATCTCTAAGCTCTCACAAAGCTAGCATCTTCCCCTCTAAATCTCACCAAGCAATTTGTTTCTTTCAATAATAGGGATCTCCGCACGAAGGTTAATGATAAATCTAGACTCTGGATGAAGCAACCCACCATTGTGGAAGAACTTGGCATGTCATGTCAACGACTTTTTTCTTACGCGAGTTTATCTTTCTCCCTTCCTGGTTTTTTCTTCATTTTTCTTCTGGTGGCGGCCTTGCTTGGTCCGTCTCACTTGAAAATTTCACACAACTTTCATTCTTCAC
The DNA here is from genome assembly GCA_031772625.1 of Pinus tabuliformis. Taxonomy (NCBI): domain Eukaryota; kingdom Viridiplantae; phylum Streptophyta; class Pinopsida; order Pinales; family Pinaceae; genus Pinus; species Pinus tabuliformis. The sequence goes on from CM062804.1 coordinate 587,489,626, forward strand.
TGTAATGGATCAATTTGACTTGAGTATGATTTTAATATTATACTAAGTTATTATGATGCGTCTCAAAGATGAATTATTTTATCATTTTCTGGGGATTTATTTCTTTTGTAATTTGCATTAAAGGTTTGAGTTTACGTTGTAGAGGTCATAAATGTGTAATATGAACTATTTTATCATTTTATGTGGATTTTTTGTATTTGTACTAAAATGTTTAGTTTTCTTTAATGGAGTTTATAAATTTTTTGGGATGAGGTAAATGGAGCTTTAATAGTGAATATTTATCCATTCTTGTAACATTGAATGTTGCATGAAAACTGATACATATTGTTAAATCATATAAAATTATGAAAGATAATAATACAATGATGCATAATTCAATACTACTTAACAAGATGAATATTGGTCACTATGGTTCAATTTGAAATTCATCTAATGCTTAATAGGACAATATCATTTGTCATTTACCTAATTTTGATTAGGAAAGTATCGTTAATACACACGAAAATAGATGGCCACAATGGAGGCATGAAATTAGAGAATAAGATTTAAAAATTAAGGCCCTTGAAAATCTTCCTGACTTGCTCCAAAGTTATGAAAAGAATGACAGTAAAGGGACCTTGTCTTGTTATAGTGGGAATAAACCCCTTGTAACCTTCCGCCTTGATGGTCTTCATAACACAGTCAAGGGCACCCGAATAAGGCGTCGGTTGTGTTGAAATCTAATTTCAACGCAGACCAAGAGAAACCGTGAACCAAGCCAGAAACCGTTCACCGGATTTTCTCGGAGCTATTTGCCGACGAAGGAATAATCCGGGAAGGAGCTCCGAGAAAATATGGAGCTGACGCGTGGTTGACCCCTGACGTAACGCAACGTAAGAATCTCGGAGGTTAACTTTCAGCACTTGTTGGTCTTCCGATATTGTTCTCCACCGTTGGATTTGCTCCCGTGTTCTCCGCCGTTGATCACCTGGAGCTGCATACGAACCCACATCAATTCAATGTTTTGCGTGGAGTAAAAGGTTTATGGTTGACCGCCGTAGGTAAAATAATTTAATGATTGGTACAAGATTTTGGTGAGGCTCTTTTAATATGAGCATGGGCATGTTATAATATATGTTTTTATATATATTTATATACGGCATGTATTAAATAGGAAATCGTATGTAATAAGTTTAATGTTTTTTGTTTTGACTTTGAAAAATGTTATGTATTGCACACGGGAGGAACAAAAATATTATTCTTCACAGCAGTGAAAAAGAATGATGGAGCAGTAAAAGAAAATCACACAGCAGTGTGTAAAATGAGAAGAACCAGGTGATGTAATTTTTGGAATAGCAAAAACCATGTGTGGTTTTGCACAGCAGTGCAGAAAGGAAATGGTGGAGCGATTTTTGTAACTCTGTGTAAATTTCTTTTCACAGCAGTAAACTTATGTAAATCTTTTTATTACAGCAGTAAGTTGTTTTTCACACCAGTGAATATAAAAAGGGATTTTACAGTGGTAAATCTTTGCATCAGGTTTTAATGAATAGAATGCTTTAATGGTGGTGAAATACTCTGTCTCTCAGTGAAATTTCTTTTAAGTCTTCTGTGTGCACAAAAGATCTTGGAGCAAAAGAAACAGAGCATTGTCTCTGTGTGTTTGTTTATTTGGTTTTTGGTATTTTCCCCATTAAAAAATATCCAACAGTGGTATCAGAGCAGGTTTAGGCTCTTTGAAGGAGACAAAGAAGCTGAAGGGAGAAGGTTGTTGCTGCAGCAAAACTTCTCAGGCAGACAGAAAACTCAGACAACAAAGGATTCAGGTATTCTTCATAGCTATCTTGTTTGTTATTGAAGAGACAGTCAGTGTTTTAAATACACAGTCAAGGAATGGCCAGCACAAGCTCTGGTATGGGTTTGTTTAACACCCAGCTCCCACAGTTTAATGGGAAGAACTATGACTACTGGTCAATAACTATGACAGCCCTGCTTGCTTCCCAAGATTTATGGGAAATAGTTGAAGAAGGTTTTGAAGAACCAGCAGATGAAACTGAGTTCAATGCATTAACTCAAGGAGAGAAGGATCTGCTGAAGAACAATAGGAAGAAGGACTCAAAAGCCCGTGTGTTGTTGTATCTAGCAGTAGACCAGAGTATGTTTCCAAGGTTAGCAGCAGCTAAGACAGCCAATGAAGCATGGCAAACCCTTAAGACAGCCTATCAAGGCATGGAGAGAGTGAAGACAGCAAAGCTACAATTGCTGAGAAAGGATTTTGAGAACTTGAACATGAAGGAGTCAGATAACATTGACTCATTCTTCACTCATGTGATTGGTGTAATCACACAAATGAGAACTCATGGAGAAACCATTGAAGACAGAAGAATTGTGGAGAAAATATTGAGGGTCTTACCCTCAAGGTTTGATGCCATAGTCACCACCATTGAAGAGACAAAGGATCTCTCAAGCTATTCAGTTGATGAGCTACATGCATCACTGATAACACATGAGCAGAGGTTGAGTAGGAATGAAAACTCATCTCTTGAGCAAGCCTTCAAGACCCAGATGTCCTTTGGAAGAGGTAGAGGTCAAGGAAGAGGAAACCGAAGAGGAAGAGGCAGAAGCCAGAACAGAGGCGGAAGGAACAACTCATCAAATGCACAAGGAAGAGGCAGCAATACAAATCAGAACCAAGGCCAAGGCAGCAGCCAACAAAGAGAACAGTATCATGCTCAAGGACAAAGGTATGATAAATCTAATGTTCAATGCTATTATTGCAAAAAGTATGGACATTATGCTAGTGATTGTAGAAAGAAACAACATGATATGAACAACAGACAAAATGCAAATGTTACAAGAGAAAACAGCAGTCAAGAAAATGTCCTGTTAGCTTGTAACATGCCTGAAACACATAGTGAGGACATATGGTTTTTAGACTCAGGTTGCAGCAACCATATGACCGGAAACATAGCCTTCTTTTCTGCCCTAGATAAAAATGTGAAATCAGAAGTCACACTAGGAACTGATAGTAAAGTGTCTGTTATGGGAAAAGGAGAAATAAAAATACTTTCAAAGCAAGGAGAAAGGAAAACCATAGCAGATGTATACTATGTCCCCGGAATGAGATGTAATCTCTTGAGTGTTGGACAGCTTGTCCATAAGGGGTACAATGTTTTCTTTAAAAATGATGTATGCACCATCATGGATATACCACCCAGCAAAAGATGCATTGCTGAAGTGAAGATGACAAGGAACAGGATGTTCCCTTTGAGGATCAGGGCAGATTTGAAAAACAAAAATGAAATTGCAGCAGTTACCCAAGAGGCCTTCCAAAGCGTGCCAAAGGATGAAAATTGGTTGTGGCACTTGAGATTTGGGCATCTCAATTTTGGAGGTCTAAACTTGTTGAGCAGAAAAGGAATGGTAAGAGGATTACCATTGATAGAGAAACCGGACAGCCTATGTGAAGGCTGCATTTTGGGAAAACAACATAGAGAAAGTTTTCCATCAGGGAAGAGTATAAGGGCAAAGACACCCTTAGAGATTATCCACTCAGATTTGTGTGGACCAATGCAAGCTCCATCATTAGCAGGCAGCCTATATTTCTTGACATTCATTGATGATTTTACAAGAAAGACTTGGATATATTTCCTCAAGAACAAAAGTGAAGTCTTTGAGAAATTCCAAAACTTCAAAGCATTTGTTGAAAACCAAAGCGGGCTGCACATTAAAGTTTTGAGAACTGATAGAGGAGGTGAATATATCTCCAAGGAATTCCTAAGATTTTGTAGAGAAAATGGAATTCATAAACAGTTTACAACTCGGTACACCCCACAGCAAAATGGAGTTGCTGAAAGGAAGAACAGGACCATCATGGATATGGCAAGGAGCATGTTGAAGGCAAAGCATTTGCCAAATGAGTATTGGGCTGAAGCTGTACATTGTGCAGTTTATATATTGAACAGGTGTCCTACAAAAGCAGTCATGAACAAAGTGCCAGAAGAGGCATGGAGTGGGAGAAAGCAAGGAGTCACCCACATGAGAGTTTTTGGATGTGTGGCCTATGCACACATACCAGATCAGCTAAGGAGGAAGTTGGACAGCAAAGGGGAGAAATGCATCTTCATTGGATACAGTGAGGAATCCAAAGCCTACAGGCTGTACATTCCATCTACCAAGAAGTTCTTTGTGAGCAGAGATGTTCAATTCATTGAAGAGGAAGCTTGGGATGGAAGCATAGAGAAGACAGTTAATGTTAAACACTGTTTGTCTCATGATGAAGATGAAGAGGAGGTGGCTGAAATGCATCCCCAAACAGCAGCACCAACACAAGGACAGCAAGGGACACCATTGAGGATCAATGAGAGTGCTTCTCCAAGCACACCACAAGGAGGAAATTCAAGTGCATCTTCAAGCACTTGCACACCAAGTGAACGAGGTAAGAAGTTTAGAAATCTAAGTGAAATTTATGAAGAAAGAATGAATTCCTTATTTGCCTTGTATTGTCATGTTGATGATCCTATTCATTTTGAAGAAGCTATTAAAGATGAGAAATGGATAGAAGCTATGGATGAGGAAATTAATGCCATAGAGAGAAACAAAACATGGGATTTGGTTGAGTTACCAAAAGGCAAAGAAGTCATTGGTGTAAAATGGGTCTATAAGACCAAGAGCAATGCTGAAAGCAAGATAGAAAGGCACAAGGCAAGGCTGGTTGTCAAAGGGTACAAGCAGCAGTATGGGAGAGATTATGAGGAGACTTTCGCCCCGGTTGCAAGAATGGAAACCATGAGAGCAGTGCTGTCCATAGCAGCACAAAACAAATGGAAAGTCTACCAAATGGATGTGAAATCAGCATTCCTAAATGGAGTGTTAATGGAAGAGGTCTATGTGGAACAGCCTCTCGGATATGAGAAGAAAGGTGAAGAGCACAAAGTGTGCAAATTGAAGAAAGCTCTTTATGGGCTGAAGCAAGCGCCAAGAGCATGGTACAGCAGGATAGATTCATATCTATTGGATAATGAATTTGACAAATGTGAAGGAGAACCCACAGTCTACATCAAAGAAAAGGATGGTAAAATTTTAATTGTTGTCTTATATGTTGATGATGTCATTTTCACAGGTAATGATGATCAGCTCATTAAAAATTTTAAATCAGTCATGAAGGATGAATTTGAAATGACTGACATGGGTTTCTTGAGATACTTCTTAGGCATAGAAGTAGATCAAAATGAAAAAGGAATTTTTATATCTCAAGCAAGATATGTAAATCAAATTTTGAGCAGATTTAAGATGGAAGAATGCAAGGCAGTCATCACTCCCACAGTAATGGGATTAAAACTCAGCAGAGAGGACAGCAGCAAGGATTTTGATCCTAGCTTGTATAAAAGTATTGTGGGCAGCCTTATGTATTTAACAGCAACTAGGCCTGATTTAATGTATGCTGTTAGTTTAATTTCCAGGTTCATGGAGAGGCCGAAGGAGGCACATTGGCAGGCAGCAAAGAGAATTTTGAGGTATGTCAAAGGTACCAAAATGTTTGGAATTTTATATCATGCCTCAGAACATTCAGATTTGGTTGGATACACAGATAGCGATTGGGCTGGAAGTGTAGATGATCGGAAGAGCACTTCCGGTTATGTTTTTCATATGGGTTCAGGAGTCATTTCATGGGCTTCTAAGAAGCAGTCCATTGTAGCATTGTCTACAGCAGAGGCTGAATATGTGGCAGCTACAGCAGCAGCATGTCAAGCAGTGTGGATGAGAAGAATGTTGAGAAGCTTAGGCCAAGAGCAGGCAGAAGCGACAGTGATTTTTTGTGACAATAGCTCAGCTATTGCTTTGTCAAAGAATTCAGTGTTTCATAAGAGAACGAAACACATTGATACAAGGTTTCACTACATCAGAGAATTGGTGAACAATGGAGAAATTGTCCTAGAACATTGCAGGACTCAAGAACAGGTTGCAGACATCTTGACAAAGCCATTGGATCAGAAAAGCTTTGAATTTATGAGAAAGTGTCTGGGTATGACTGAATGCCCAGCTGTTGAAATTAAAGGGGAGTGTTGAAATCTAATTTCAACGCAGACCAAGAGAAACCGTGAACCAAGCCAGAAACCGTTCACCGGATTTTCTCGGAGCTATTTGCCGACGAAGGAATAATCCGGGAAGGAGCTCCGAGAAAATATGGAGCTGACGCATGGTTGACCCCTGACGTAACGCAACGTAAGAATCTCGGAGGTTAACTTTCAGCACTTGTTGGTCTTCCGATATTGTTCTCCACCGTTGGATTTGCTCCCGTGTTCTCCGCCGTTGATCACCTGGAGCTGCATACGAACCCACATCAATTCAATGTTTTGCGTGGAGTAAAAGGTTTATGGTTGACCGCCGTAGGTAAAAGAATTTAATGATTGGTACAAGATTTTGGTGAGGCTCTTTTAATATGAGCATGGGCATGTTATAATATATGTTTTTATATATATTTATATACGGCATGTATTAAATAGGAAATCGTATGTAATAAGTTTAATGTTTTTTGTTTTGACTTTGAAAAATGTTATGTATTGCACACGGGAGGAACAAAAATATTATTCTTCACAGCAGTGAAAAAGAATGATGGAGCAGTAAAAGAAAATCACACAGCAGTGTGTAAAATGAGAAGAACCAGGTGATGTAATTTTTGGAATAGCAAAAACCATGTGTGGTTTTGCACAGCAGTGCAGAAAGGAAATGGTGGAGCGATTTTTGTAACTCTGTGTAAATTTCTTTTCACAGCAGTAAACTTATGTAAATCTTTTTATTACAGCAGTAAGTTGTTTTTCACACCAGTGAATATAAAAAGGGATTTTACAGTGGTAAATCTTTGCATCAGGTTTTAATGAATAGAATGCTTTAATGGTGGTGAAATACTCTGTCTCTTAGTGAAATTTCTTTTAAGTCTTCTGTGTGCACAAAAGATCTTGGAGCAAAAGAAACAGAGCATTGTCTCTGTGTGTTTGTTTATTTGGTTTTTGGTATTTTCCCCATTAAAAAATATCCAACAGGTTGTCCTGGTTTAGGGTTCATATTCATGATCTGGGTCTTAATGACGTCCATGGGATTTGAAGCCACGGCAACCACACACCTCGCAATTGGAGACAACAACCGTTATGCAGTAAATACCATTGGGAAGACTTCCATTGCGCTGGAATTAGATGAAAACATTCATCTGAGCAACATACTCGAGTCAAATTGATCCTTTTACATTCATTCATCTTAGCAACATACTCGAGACAAATTGATCCTTTCTATTCTTTTACATTTATCTATATTAATAGGTTGTTAATAATGTCTTTTGATTATATATATATATATATATATATATATATAATCTGACGGTTTGTACAAGCGATGGATCATGGAACGTGCCCTACTTTAAAAAGTGATGTTCTCACTTGAAAATTTTACAAAAGAATGGAACTCGTTGTTTTACTCTAAGAAGTGATGTTTTCGCTTGAAAATTTCACTCAAATTTCATTCTTCACTGTAATGGATCAATTTCACCTGAGTATTATTTTAATATTATATTAACTTAGTTATTGTGATGTAATCATCAAACATGAACTATTTTACCATTTTGTGTGGATTTTTTTTTTTAATTTGCAATAAAGTTTTAAGTTTACCCTATAGTGTTTATAAATGTGTAATATGAATTATTTTTTGTTGTAGGCGTCTCTATTTCGACTCTCGGTAGATGTGGCGTTGTTGACCTTTCTTTTTAAATATAATTCGACGGGTATGATTAATTTGGGGCTAATATGTGCGGAATATACTTCATCTGATAAGAAATAGACGGTTGTGTCTTCTCCTTTTGTGTGCGTTAGTATGGGTAATAAAGTTTTTTTAATCCATAAACCCTTCATAAATTCGAAGTGAAGAGCCACCGTGCGTTACGATGCCAGTCGAAAGCCAGTCAGTAATTCGAAGTGGAAGAGCCACCGGTTAGAAGATGGCGCTTTCCATACACTTCCATGCTCAGTCATGCCTAATCTCAAGAGGACTCTGTTTGGAGGTGATGGACTTGATAACAACGCTTTCTTTGGCTCCAAAATTGGCCACTATCCACCATGTCCAAGCCCAAACCTCGTCGAAGGTCTGCGTGTGCACACTAATGTGGGTGGCCTCATTATGCTTTCTAAGATAACAAGGTGGGAGACCTTAAGTTTCTTGACAACACAGCACATTGGATTAATGCAACACCAACGAAAGACACATTGGTTATTGATGTTGGTAATCAATTGGAAGCCATCAACAATGGGAGATATAGGAGCAGATGACATCGTGTGTTGGCTGCTGACAAAGGAAACAAAATATCAGTGGCATCATTTTACAATCCATTGTTTGATGCAGTCATATCTCCAACTCCACAACTCCTTTTGCACAGCAAGGAAGGATCAAAGATATCGATGCACCCAAAGTTTATGTTCGATGATTACATGAATGTTTATGCTCAACAAAAATTTCTTCGCAAAGAGCCACGATTCCAAGTTTTGGCAATCTTGCAGTACTGAACTCAAGTAATATTTATGAAGCTTATGTTTATAGACCGGTTGTTTCTCTTATTTTTTTTTTTTTTTTTCGGTGTTTTCTCAGACTTAAAATAAACTTAAGGGAATAATATCATAATATTAAACTCAAAAGATTAATATTATAAACCAAATGGATAATAAACGAAGGGGAATAATGTTAAATAAAAGGGATTAATATTGTAAACCCAAGGTATATAAATCCTATGATAAATTTTATAAACCCTAAAATAAATATTGTTGAGCATAGTCTATTTTCATATTGACACAATCTTTTTTACAATGCAATTTTGGACCATGGTTGACCATGGTTGATTTTTATATTGAGACAATCTTTGTCACAATGCAACATTGGGCCATCAGAAAATCTTTGTCACAATGCAACCATGGTTGTTAACTATAATTGATCATGGTTGATTTCCATATTGAGGCAATCTTTGACACAATGCGAAGTTTGACCATGGTTGACTGTAACTGATTTCCATATTGAGATAATATTTGTCATAATGTGACATTGGACCATTGTTGACCAAGGTGAACCATGATTAACCATAATTGATCATGGTTGATCATGTTTGACCAATGTTGACCATGATTTACCATGCATGACCATGGTTGAATATTAGGAATATGAACTCTAGGAGTACAGACCTTGGGATTAATAAACCCAAGAGATTGATACTATAATACTAAGGTAATAATAAACCCAAAGGATTAATATTAAAAACACAAGGGATTATAAACCTAAGAGAATAATATTAAACCTAAGGTATATAAACCCTAAAATAAATATTATAAACCTTAAAATAAGCATGGTTAACCATGGTTGAGCATGGTTGATTTTCATATTGAGACAATCTTTGTCATAATTCGACATTGAACCATGGTTGTCAGAATATGACATTGGACCATGAGACAATCTTTGTCAAAATGCAACCATGGTTATTGACCATGCTTGATATTCATATTGAGAGAATATTTCTCACAATGAGATGTTGGACCATGGTAGACCATGGTTGATTTTCATATTGAGACAATCTTTGTCACAATGTGGCATTGGACCATGGTTGACCATGATTGACTATAATTGATCATAGTAAACCATGTTAGACCAATGTTGACCATGATTGATTTTCTTATTGAGAAATTCTGTCACAAACCCAAAGGATTCATATTATAAATCCAAGGCATATAAACCCTAAGATAAATATTACAAACCCTAACAATAATATTATAAACCTTGGATTTAATATTATAAATCCAAGGGATTAATATTACAAAACCCAAGGGATTATAACCCAAGAGAATAACATTGAACCCTAGGATTAGAATTAAAACATAGGAATATAAACCCTAAAATTAATAAACCCAAGGGATTATTATTGTAAACGTAAGGTATTATAAACTGAAGAGGATAATATTAAACCCTAGGAATATAAAATCTAAGATTAATAAACCCAAGGGGTTGTAAACCCTAGGAATGTGACGTTGGACCATAGTTAACCATGATTAATTATTAATAAATTAAACTATTAACTATAATTAAATAGTAATTATTAATTAATTAACTATTAACTATAATTAAACAATAATTATAATTAATTATTATTAAACTTAAACTTAAACTTATTAATTATTAAACATAATTATATTTTGTTTGATCTGAGACTTTTGTGATCCATATTGTAGAATGAATGTCTTTCGGATTAATCACATCATTAGGATTTGGTTGACGTTTCGAACCAACTAATGTGGTTCATCCTCATGACAAGGTGGATAAACCACATTAATTGATTCAAAACTTCGAGCAAATTCTAATGATGTGATTAATCCAAAAAACATTCATTTTATAATTATACTTATTAATTAAATAATTATTAATTATAATTAATTATTAATTAAACTGGGAATGCCAACACTTCTATTTGTAAATTTACTTAATAAAAATTATTAAAAATAATGTTTAAAAATATAAAAACTTTGGACAGACGCGACTGCTATTATCTTTTCGTGGGACCATTTATTTCAAAACTTTGAAGAGAAACGACTGTTGTTATTCTTTCCCGGGACGATTTATTTCTGAAAGGAAATTTGAAAATCGTTCAAAATTGACTAGATCCCTTGAGGAGAGAATCTCTGGATTCACATAGGGATTTTGTTTTAAGACACAACATTTGTTGTCCCTTGCAATCGGTGCAGTAGGATCTTTCAAAGCAAATTTTGAAAACTCGTTTTAGTACGACTGCAATCCCAATCAGCGAATTGCATTTCTAATAGGATATGCTTCCATTTTACTCTCTTATTTTCAGATGTTACATGTTCTTTTATGATTATATTTTTCAAAATATTAGTGGAGTATAGCGTATTAGTATAGATTTATTTTAAATAGACATCTAATATGAGCTAAGAGGGATTCAATTTTTTCAGACTTATTTTCTTTTATGAGGGATTCAATTTTTTCAGACTTATTTTTTTTTATGAACTGACATTATTTAAATGTATTGTATAGTTATTTATCTTTTTTAATTTTTTTTTATTTTTTTTATCTTAACAGATATGAATTAAATTTCAACTTTAATGACGTTACACATTACACTGGATAAGCCTCTAGACTCAATGAGCTTCAAACAAGAGTCTTCCATACAGATCTAAAGCAAAGTCTTTGCATAACATTCTTTTGAGATAATTTATGCCATTGTCTTTCCCCTATTCATTTAGATAAATGATAACCGTGGAAATACTTTCAAATTGCTACCTTCAAAAACTACAAATTGGTTGCAATTTATTTTGATAAAGTAAAAATGGAGATAACATTTAAAAAACGTTAACATAAGAAAATGAAGAAAAGAAGAGGCCAATCTAATAAGTGATTGCTCTGTTCTCGTCATCTTTCCTCACATAGAATTAGAACTCCAACTCGTTATGTAAACAATAACTTTCCTACCTCCATCCAAGTAAAGCGCATGATACATAAAGATTACTAGTGTTGGAAATAATAATCCCAACCACCGCAATAAACAGCGTGACAGCAGCGATACTTGTCAGATGTATTTTTGCAGGTTGCGTCTCTGTTTGAAGATTGAAGGACTAAAGCTAGACATGAATCATTCTGAAACGCAAAAAGAAATTTAAAGTGGTCAATGTACCTTGGTAAATAGATATGGGCAAACATTCATTCAGAGACTATTGCCCACACTCCAAAAACAATTGCGCGATTCTGATCACACTCAACAACAACATCATATTAATTTCGCTAGTCATGAATTAAATGTAAAATTGTATGTTGAGTTATATATGAATATAAAATTCATTTTGTAATAGGTTAGAGAGTAAGAGGTAAGGAAAAAAAAAGAGCACAAGCCTCTGGGGAGAAAATGGTGGAGCAAATGGGGTCATGTTTTAGAATTCAATACTAAGTTTTTATTGTGTTACTCCAAATTTATGTTGTTTATCTTTGAGTCTGAAACAGCGTCGTGTTGCGTGAAATCCAAGTATGTGAAATAGCTTTGCGGTGCGCGAAATTAGCTCGGCAGTGCGCGAAGCTAGCTGCGCGAAAGTAACTTCGCGAAAGTCAAATACCTCTACCCCTCCGCGAAAATTAAATTTCCCAAATATTTTTAACATGGTATCAGAGCGGGTTAAACATTGTTAATGTAAAAACAAGTGTTTTTACTAACAGTGAAAATTGTTTTGAGCGCAGATTGTGTTTAGCATATTTATCAGTAGGTAGAAAGTTTTTTTTTACGCTCAGAAATGGCAACATCAAGCACAAGCTTGACTAATCCTCAAATACCTCAATTTAATGGCAAAAATTATGATTACTGGGCTATTACAATGAAGGCCTTGTTTTCTTCTCAAGACATTTGGGATTTGGTGGAGAATGGTTTTCAAGAACCAGCAGATGCAACAGCATACAATGCCTTATCCCAACAAGAAAAAGATGTGAGGGACAACAGGAAGAAGGATTCAAAAGTCCTGTTTTATATTTTCCAAGCAATTCATGAAAGTATTTTACCAAGGGTTGCAGCAGCAACAAAGTCCAAGCAAGCATGGGACATCCTCCAGACAACTTACCAAGGTATGGCAAAAGTCAAGACAGCAAAGCCTCAAATGTTAAGGAGAGATTTTGAAACACTTTGTATGAAAGAGTCTGAGAATATAGACTTGTCTTTTACACATGTAAGTGGGTTGGTTACTCAAATCAGGTCTCATGGTGAGACACTTGAGGAAAGAAGAATAGTTGAGAAAGTTTTGAGAAGTTTGCCAGCAAGGTTTGAGGCCATTGTTGTGGTCATAGAAGAGACAAAGGATCTCTCACAATTCTCAGTGGATGAGCTTAATGCATCACTAATTTCTCATGAACATAGACCGAATAGAGCAGCAAGCTCCTCATTGGAGCATGCCTTCAAGACACAAGTATCATTTGGTCAAAGTCGAGGTAGAGGAAGATCATATGCTAGAGAAAGAGGAAGAAGCCCACACAGAGGTGGAAGAAGCAACCCTTCAAGTTCAAATGGAAGAGGCAGCAATCAAAATCCAAGTCAAAGCCCAAGCCAAAATCAAGCACAAGGTCAGAGGTATGATAAATCTCAAGTTCAATGTCATTACTGTAAAAAGTATGGTCATTATGCAAATGAATGTAGAAAGAAGCAATATGACATTAGTAACAAACCAAGTGTAAATTTCACAAGAGAAAATCATAATCATGATAGCATGTTTTTAGCTTGTAATGTAGCACAAGAAAAACAGAGTGATATATGGTATCTAGATTCAGGGTGTAGCAACCACATGTCAGGAAACATAGAAATGTTTTCTAATCTAGATGATAGTGTGAAATTTGAAGTGACATTAGGGACTGATAGCAAAGTCTCTGTCATGGGAAAATGAAGAGTTAATATCCTAACAAAGAAGGGGGAGAAGAAATACATCTCAGATGTTTACTTTGTCCCCGGTCTGAAACATAATCTCATGAGCGTTGGACAGCTCATGCAGAAAGGCTACAATGTCTTCTTTAAAAATGATGTGTGCACAATTTTGGATAGGCCTCCAAGCAGACAACTGATTGCAAAGGTTCAGATGATAAACAATAGAATGTTTCCCCTAAAATAATATCAGATTTGCAGAAAGAAGGTTCACAAGCACAATTATCTATGAACTCACAAGAAGATGGAAGAAAAAAGGAAGTGGTCACACAAGTAAACTTTCAAGCAGAGGTAAAAGATGAAAACTGGTTATGGCACTTGAGATTTGGACATCTCAACTTTGGAGGTTTGAATTTGCTGCATAGGAAAGACATGGTGAAGGGTTTACCACTCATAGAAAAACCAGACAGCATATGTGAAGGATGTATCTTGGGCATAGAGACATTTCCAGCATGAAATTTAGTGAGGGCAAAGGCACCTTTGGAGATTGTCCACTCAGATATGCAAACACCATCAATTGGTGGCAATCACTATGTACTGACCTTCATAGATGACTACACAAGGATGACATGGGTCTTTCTCCTGAAACAAAAAAGTGAAGTGTTTGAGCGCTTTTGCTAATACAAGGCTCTTGTTGAAAGCAAAGTGGACACTACATCAAAGTCCTTAGGACTGACAAAGGTGGAGAATACATCTCAAATGACTTCCTTCAATTTTGCAGGGAGCATGGAATTCACAAGCAATTTACAACAAGATATACACCGCAGCAAAATGGTGTGGCAGAAAGGAAGAATAGGACCATTATGGAGATGCCAAGGAGTATGTTGAAGGCAAAGCATTTTCCAAATGACTATTGAGTTGAAGATGTCTCTTGTGCAACATATATCTTGAATAGATGTCCAACCAAAAGCGTCTGAAACATTGTTCCTGAAGAGGAATGGAGTGGAAGAAAGCATAGTGTCACTCACATTAGAGTTTTTGGATGTGTGGCTTATGCAGATGTCCTGAATGAGTTGAGAAAGAAGTTGGATAGCAAGGGGGAGAAATGCATATTTTTTGGATACAGCAATGAATCCAAGGCATACAAACTCTACAATCCATTAACCAAGAATTTCATAATCAGCAGAGATGTGGGCTTCATAGAAGAGGAAGCATGAGATGGAAGTTTAGAAAAGACAGTCAATGTCAAAGCATGCATACCACATGAGGACAAAGAGGAATTAACAACAGCAAGTAATTCCTCAACAGTGACTCCCTCTACTCCTATTCAAGCGCAGCAAAGCAGGAAACAAGCGACGCCATCAATAAATAATAGGACAGTTTCGCGCAACCAAGCAAGTGCTTCTCCAAGCACACCGTGAAATGTGACACCAAGTGACATGTCAAGCCCATCGTCAGCAAGCATAAGAAGACCAAAGTTCGGAAATTTAAATTAAATTTATGAGCAAGATGAAGTTGATAGAGGCGCAGCTCTGAATTTCTTATTTACATTATTTTGTCATGTAGATGACCCAATCCACTTTGAAGATGTAGTGAAAGAAGAAAAATGGGTTGCGGCAATGGAGGAAGAAATAGAAGCAATGGAAAGGAATGACACATGGGAGTTAGTGAGCCTTCCGAAAGGAAAACATGTCATTGGAGTGAAGTGGGTCTATAAGACCAAAAACAACATTGAGGGAAAGATTGAAAGGCACAAAGCAAAGCTAGTTGTCGAAGGATACAAACAGCGACATGGAAGAGATTACGCGGAGACGTTCATGCCAGTCGCACGGATGGAGATAGTGCACGCAGTTGTGGCGATTGTCCTGCAGCACAAATGGAGAGTGTATCAAATGGACGTAAAATCAACATTCTTGAATGGAGTGCTTAAAGAGGAAGTGTATGTCGCGTAACCACTTGGTTATGAGATTGAAGGCCAAGAAGACAAAGTTTATCAGTTAAGAAAAGCTCTTTATGGATTGAAGCAAGCACTGCGCGCATGGTATAGTAGGATAGATGCTTACTTGTTGGACAATGGTTTCAAAAAATGTGATGGTGAACCTACTCTCTACATCAAAGAGAGCGAAGGTAAGATTCTCATTGTCATCTTATATGTAGATGATTTGATTTTTACATGCAGTGATGATTTCCTCATCGCTGATTTCAAACAAGTCATGAAGAGTGAATTTGAAATCATTGACTTGGGATTGTTAAGATATTTTTTGGGCATAGAAGTGAAGCAAACAGAGAATGACATTTGTATCTCTCAAGCAAAGAATGTGGCAGAAATTTTGGAGAGGTTTAAAATGCAGAACAGCAAGTCTGCACCAACTCCAACTGTCATAGGGTTGAATTTGAGCAAAGAAGATTGCAACAACAATGTCAATTCGACATTATACAAAAGCATGATAAGCAGCTTGATGTATTTGACAGCCAGTAGGCCGGATATAATGTATGCAGTGAGTTTGGTGTCAAGGTTCATGGAGAAACCCAAGGAGACACATTGACAAGCAGCAAAAAGGATTCTGAGGTATGTCAATGGGACAAAACAATATGGCGTTTAGTACACAGCAACAAGTGATTTCAGGTTGATTAGTTACACTGACAGTGATTGGGCAGGGAGTGTCGATGACAGAAAGAGCACGTCAGGATATGTTTTTCATTTGGGTTTCGAAGCCATGTCATGGGCCTCCAAGAAGTAGTCAATAATGTCATTGTCAACAACAGAAGCTGAATATGTCTCAACAACAACAACAACGTGTCAGGCAGGTTGGATGAGAAGGATGTTGAGGGATCTTCATCATGACCAAGAGGGCAGGACAACTATTTTCTGCGACAACACCTCAGCAATTGCATTTTCAAAGAATTATGTCTTCCACAATAGGACCAAGCATATTGATACTAAATATCAATTTATTAGAGAGTTTATTAACAATGATGAAATTGTGTTGCAGCACTACAAGTCACAAGAACAATTTGCTGACATCTTCACAAAGCTATTGGCATGTGAAAGTTTTGTTTATCTCAGAAAAAGTTTGGAAATTGTCAATGGCGGCAATTGTGATTAAGGGGGAGTGTTGGAAGTAATAACCCCAACCACTGCAATAAACAGCCTGACAGCAACCATACTTGCCAGAGGTATTTTTGCAAGTTGTGTCTCTGTTTGAAGATTGAAGGATTGAAGCCAGACGTGAACCATTCTGAAACGCAGCAATAAATTTAAAGTGGTCAATGTACTTTGCTAAATAGATATGGGCAAGCATTCATTCAGAGACTATTGCCCACACTCCAGAAACAACTGTGCGATTTTGATCACACTCAAGAACCACATCATATTAATTTTGCTCTGTCATGAATTAAATGTAAAATTGTATGTTGAGTTATATATGAATGTAAAAGTCATTTTCTAATAGGTTAGAGAGTAAGAAGTAAGAAAAAAAAAAAGAGCGCAAGTCTCTGGGGAGAAAATGGTGGAGCAAATTTTGGTGGGCGCGTGAAAACAACAGTGATTGTGTTTTACTGTGTTACTCCGCGTGAATGTAAATCAATGTAAATCTTAGTTTTTACTTGGTGAATGAGCGACACCTCATGTGAATGTATTTCATGTTTCAGAATTTAATACTAAGTTTTTATTGTGTTGCTCCAACTTTATGTTGTTTATCTTTGAATCTGAAACAACTCTACAGTACGCGAAATCCAAGTATGTAAAATAGCTTTGTGGTGGGCAAAGGTAGGTGCGTGAAGCTCTGCCATGCGCTTGTAAATCTTAGTTTTTACTTGGTGAATGAGCGACACCTCATGTGAATGTATTTCATGTTTCAGAATTTAATACTAAGTTTTTATTGTGTTGCTCCAACTTTATGTTGTTTATCTTTGAATCTGAAACAACTCTACAATACGCGAAATCCAAAGTATGTAAAATAGCTTTGTGGTGGGCAAAGGTAGGTGCGTGAAGCTCTGCCATGCGCGAAACTAGCGTCGCGAAAGTCAAAGACCTCTGCCCCTCCACGAAAATAAAATTTCCCAAATATTTTTAACAACTAGCACTATGTTGAGCTCATGATGGGTGACCCTGAAACTAAATTTAAAGCTAAAGTAAACTACATGTACTCAACGAATATTTATTGAATGTCATCTTCGTGGGCTCTTAGATGGTGACTTTAAAACTTCAGCTGACGTGACAAATATCATGATCTCCACCGGGCTGTTGTGTGGGTTACTTAAAAGCTTAAACACAAACTTTGAATAAGAGACAGGTTCATTCAAAGCGATGGCCTAGACCGACTAGGCATTAACAGTACAACAATGCCTAAACAAATTTATATTAACTTTGAGAGAACATAAGAAAATCCGAGAAACACTCTATCTATAAACAAAGCTTCGTAAATATCACTTGAGCTCAGTACTGCAAGGTTGCCACAGCTTGGAATCGTGGCTCTTTGCGAAGAAATTTCCGCTGAGCATAAACATTCATGTAACCAGCGAACATAAACTTTGGGTTGCAAAAGCAGTTGTGGAGTTGGAGATATGACTGCATCAAACGATGGATTGTAAAACGATGCCACTGACATTCTGTTGCTATTGTCAGTAGCCAACACATGATGCCATTGTGCAGCGTAACCGAAACTGTGGTGCAGCATAACCATAACTGTGGTGCGGCGTCACCCAGTCTTGTGATGTTGCGTGCTCATGTTGACCGGTGAGTGCGCTTCATTTAACCGTTTGCTTAAGCTGTGCGTTGAAGTTTCTTAAAGCGTGTGGAGTATATGACGTTAAGTATGAGAGCCATAAATTATTTTTTATCATAGTTTAAGACTTTCAAAATTCGAATTCCTTTTATCATTAGTGGAAGAGATATACATTAAAGGGAGCACAATTATTTTTATCAAATGTTGAAGACTTTGAAAAGTCGAATCCCTTTTATTTAAACATAATGATGGGAATATGTACGATTGAACTCCTTTATGAAGTGGGAATGTATGTATTATGGTATATGATGGCATGACATACATTATATGATATATTATAGTTGATGAGTGGTGGTTTATATTGATTTTGTAGAGTGAAGAGTGAAGTTGTAAGTGAGTTTTTTAATTATTTTTATAAAAAAGCAAAAGTAAATATATTTTTCTTTGATGATATATTCACTCATATCGATAGTAGCAGTTTTTACTAGCAAAGAGAACTACTTTGAATGGCTTCGGAAGATAAAACACACTCTCATTTTCAATGAGTTGTGAAAAAGGGTTTGTGAAGGAGAAGGAGACAATGCATCTGCAAAGCCCACTTCAGATAAGGAACTTTCCATTTGGAAAACAAGAACAACAAGGCCTATGCCTTGATTGCAACATCAGTAAATGAAGAGGTGAGTCGCCATATTGCGTCATTTTCAAACGCTTTTAAAGCTTTAACAAAATTAAAGGAACTGTATGACTCACACTCTGAACTTGAAGTTGTTCAATTGATGATTAAGTTGTTCAGACTTGAATTGAAAAATGATGACCCTCTTGCCTTAGCATCAGAAGCAAGATCCATTATGCATGATATAAAAGCCACTGGGGTTGAGATAGATATTCCTATGATAGTGTATGTCAAGGCACTATATCCCACCTATTCACATTATCTTGAGTCATTGCAAGCAAGTGGAAACCTTAAGGAGATTACCTTTGACTCCCTTGAAAAGAAGTTTGTTGAGAAATAGAAAGATTTTGGGAAGAAGGCAACTCCTCAGTCTACTGAAGAAGTTGCGTCAAGGTTCCACCTTCATGGTTCCACGGCTCAATGTTATGCCTTTATAAAATTGATTTCTTAGATCAGAAATCCATCTACACCATCTAAATCCTAGTGAAATTTTGAGCAATTCGAGTATAAAGTTGGCATATTTCTGACACCGTTAAAATTCAACCCCCCAAGGAATCTAAAGATTCCTCAAAAATTCTGCATAGGGGATAGAATATTATATGGAATACTCCCTTATAATATACTATACTTGTTCTACATTCCTACATCTTCTTAACCTAGTTCCACCACGTGGTTCCTCTCGGCTCCACTCATATCGTCAAATGAAAATGATTAGCCTTTAAATTTCGATGAGGTTGGTGGACTTACCAACATGGGTCATTGGCCCAATGGTTAATATGCGGTAATAAGTTTTTGGGGGATTTGTTGGGCATGGGTTCAAACCTTTCCCCTGACAAGCTTGGCACCCATTTGTTTTTTAAATTTGGCGTTTGGTTTAAAATGGGTCGTCGGTTGGCGAACCAACCCCGGCTAGTGCTTGTTCAAGTCCCGTCAGCCTAATTAATTATCTGGTTGTTGGCATATATATATATATATATATATATATATATATATATATATATATATAACATGACCAGTTGGGAGGGGTCGGAGGGTCTGTTGATCTGGTGGTCTGCCACCCCAAATATATATATATATATATATTGGAACCCAACTTGGAAAGTCATTTTCCATATTTTATGGGTTACTCGAAAAATTAAACGTTAGAAAAATTGACCAGTTCCGGCAGCCGATAAGTATCAAAGTGTCACTTAGTTAGCTTCCAAAAATTTTAACAGATTCCACTAGATTTATCCATACCTTTGGATTTAGTTTTGCTCCAAATTTAGCTCGCGAAAAAAGTCCTACTCTTTTTGCCTTGAACTTTTATTGCTAATAACTTGCACATACGAAGTCATATTTGAATGTCGTCTACGCTATTGGAATTATGATGATGAGTTATTCGATTTGGTCCTTGTTTCGATGAAATCCATAGACTTCGATTTTTGAGCCTATCCAGAGCCACTTGGATCATGTATCCTCCTATATATGTGGTCTTTCCAAGTTCCATCATTAGAACTCCTGCACATGCTTCATCGAGTTAGCTGAATCTTGCAGCATCTATGTGAAATCAGTAAGGAGCTCAGAAAATTCTAAGTGTAAAAGGCTTGTAAATATGCTTGAATTTTCTTGAAAGATCTTCTAGGTCAGGATGTCGATTGAAAGGCCAAACTTGGATGGACTCATTTGCAACCTAAGGTGGGTAGGTTGAGCAGTTGGGCACACCCACTAGCCAGGATTTGGATAGTTGGGCCCGATTGCATAAGTCAAAGGTCAGGTCGACCACTAGGTTGGGGTCATGCCCATGAGTAAAATGTAGGTCGAATGGACCACTAGGTTGGGGGTCGGGCCTTTTTGATAAGTTTAAATGTTTGGGTTCGTGGAATTAAGTTAGTCTGTGATTTCTCGAAAGAGTATGTCTATCCATGGGGATTTTTCCATGGTGGTGGAGAAAGCGCCACGCAGGGCATTATATGATTTCCACGTGGAAATCAATGATGATGTGGCAAGGTTATAACTATCCTATATTTGAATAATCATACCTTATGATCTATAAGCCGGATTGAGGAAATATTTATATGTTGGAAAGATATCACTGATATGAATGCAATGATGTCATCCATTTTAGGTTTTAAGAAAGTTTGAAAAGATCGAGAATTTTAGATCCCATTTCCATAACTATACCATGGGGCATAGTGGCCACCTCCTTCTAACCTTGTTTGGGGTAGTGGATTATGAGGGGGGTGTGCTAGAGAGTGGTATCAAAGTTTCCAGGTTCAACACTTGGATTAAAATGGCATCAACACAGAACTAAAAATCTAGGGTTTGAAACTAGACCTTAGCAGATCTAGTTAGGCCTTAAAGTCTTGTGTCGAGCATTAGAAATCTGGTTTTTTGCATATTAATTATGTGTGTTTCTTGGTATATTTTATTGTTTATATATGCATATAACATGGTATTTTTGATTTATACTATTTTCTTGATACTTGTGCACTAACAAAGGTGTAATGTCGTAGCTAGCCTCACACTCACATACTTCCCACAACAAGCCAAGATGATAGTTTTAATTATACATATATACTTGATTCATCTAATAGTCATGTGTTTGCACTCCGAGCACATAAGAAAACATTGAGGATCAAAGTAGATGAGGAAAAGAATGGTGTAGTACAACTCCAATTAGCCGCAACATGGATATGAAAACGAAAGAACATTTAAGAAGCAAAGAGAGATAGGTTCTCCTAACTTAATGGACACATTGAGGAGTATAAGGGTTGAAATAAGGAGTTGTAAGGTTGGCAACAAGAGGCTTGTAAGGGACAATGAAAGACTTTTCAAAGCACACGAGAGGCAAGAAGAAGGGAATGCAGTCCTATTGCAGTCTTTCAAAATTGCAATGGCAAAGACAACACGAGTTGGGAGCTAGTCGATGGGACAAGAATATTCCCTTCTAGAAAGAAGAAAGAACAAAGGGAGCAAATGGGAGAAGATCTAAAAATAGACAGAGAATGTCAAGTGAAGATATGGTGAACGGAGGTACTTTAGCAGACACTTCATAGAAGAGGACCAACACCCATGAGAAGTCGCTTGAAGGCACTCACAAAAGGCATTATCATCATCATCAACATCATTATAAAAGGAGAGAAAAATAATATGTACCAGAGGAACTTAAGAAATTTAAGCCTCCTACATTTGATGGCGAGGTAAAGGAAGCAGAAGATGTTGGATCATGGTTGCTAGGGATAAAAAGGTTCATTGGAATTCATAACTACTATGAGAATATGAAATCAAGGGTGGTGACTCTCAGCTTGAAAGGCAAGGCCAATATCTGGTGGGAGGATCTAAAGAATGTACAAGGAATAAGGGAATAGGAGCTAACATGGAAGGAATTTATGAAATAGTTCAGGGATAAATACCTATCTGAAAGATATTCTAAAAACAAGGAAAAGGAGTTCTATGAGCTAAAAATGGAATATCAATGACAAGATCAAATTTTATGAGTCACGAGTTACCTTGGAGAACGTAGTCAGAAAGCTAAAGAACTGCTATGAATAGTCTAATTGTAAGAAAAAAATTAAGACTGACTTGGATGCAAAAGGTAGTTTGAGAGCTAGAGGAAAAATGCAAGGAAATATGGGACATCATTATGGGAAGAAAGTAAGAAGCTTCACCACCAATGAAGGTAAAACTTAGCAAAAGTTCAACACAACTTATGAAGACCACTTTTCTCAGGTTAATGAAGGGGATGGGTCTCAGAAGAAGCCCATAGTATGATGGAAATGCAGGGATATCCATTTGCATAGAGACTTCCCCTAGATACAGAGAAATCAACCAAAATTACATATTGTGCAAGAAGCACAGACAATGGAGGATGTAGCTCAAAACGTGTCTAGGACCTACGCAATTATGGAAAACAAGAACACTGGACACCTAGCATCAAAGGTCGATATTGTTGGTTATATATGGATTATATATCCATTTTTCTTTTGTTGAACAAATATAATTAATTGTAAATAAATTATGCATTGGTTGATTTTAATTGTTGTGGTTGGTTGTAGTAGAAGAGACTAAATGAAATTGTGGAAAGGGCATTGAGGAACACCAGAACTCATGGGAATCGAGTTTTTATGTTGTTAAATATTTTATGTTTTGTGTCTTTGATTAATTTATGTTTGAATTTCCCTTTTTACTATTGGATTATGTGTGTCCCTGCTATTTTTGTTCCGTGATTTTATGACTGATGTCATGATTTCCTTTCTTTGTATGGTTTTCCTCTTTTCCTTTGGATTTTTACTTTCATTCTTCACACTTTGGGGGCCATCGTTGGTATATGTTGGGGCATCGCTCCTAAATATGACGAAAAGCAGGAA
Source organism: Pinus tabuliformis (assembly GCA_031772625.1). Taxonomy (NCBI): domain Eukaryota; kingdom Viridiplantae; phylum Streptophyta; class Pinopsida; order Pinales; family Pinaceae; genus Pinus; species Pinus tabuliformis. The sequence goes on from CM062804.1 coordinate 587,512,780, forward strand.
ATAAATTATGTGCAGGCTGAAAACTATTGTGTGGATAACAACAATAATATAGGGAGTTCTGTAAAACTCTAGTTTTATCTAACATGTGTTAATGTATGATATGTACATGACTAAGTGGATAGTAGTATGATAACCAAGTGGGCTAGTTTGTTAAATGAGATAATGGACAGGGCTGAGACGATCATGAAAATAATACAAAGTTATCATGTCCTTGACCTTATTTGTGATATGTTTCTAATCATGCCAATGTTTGTATAAATATATGAATACCATTATGACTAACGAGTTTTGTCAGGTGTCATTCTTGGGAAAAATGATAGTTTATATTTATTCGATGCAAATATAGATGGCATGAAAATATTCTCGGTTTTGTGAGGAATCAATTGGGAAAAAGTATCCCAGACTAATTGATGATTTTAATGTCATAAGAATAATACTTTTATATGCTCATGTTGTTTCATGCAGATGACAAGGAAATGTTCATGGTTATGGAAGCATGTATATTAACTAATAATCGGAATCCTTGATTGTAAGAGGGGGCATGTACTCTAATAAGCACTTTGTTGATGCTAGAAGAGAGTTTGGTGAAGTAGAGAAGCTTATATGATAGCATAGCTAGCAAAGCCATGAGGCATGTTGGTTGATAATCATGGAACATAACTTTGATGATAGTAGAACTAAGAAACCCTTTAGGTTTGTTGGCTAATAATCATTGAGCAATCTCAGATGATAGTTCAACTAAGAAACCCAAGAGGCTTATTGTTCGATAATCATTGAGCAATGGTTGTGCCTTACGGGTTGATAAATCTATTGGAGACTATGCTAGTTAACGACAGTGCTAGTTAACAAATTTTGGTAGGTTGAGGCATCCAGGACTAGTGGGATGATAACACTTGGTAATAGTTCCACGAGGTTGGGATGAGAACTGATAAAAACTCCTCACTATTAACTATATATCTCTCTCCAAGGTTGAACTCAAAATCGGTGTGCTCTGCATGAACCTCTGCACTGATTTATAGTCATTATGATGTAATGGTGAAGAGTTGTTGAGAACACCTAATAAATGGGCTCGTTAATGACCGATTTGTAGCCATTGTGGTGTAACAATGAAATTCTCTTGAGATCATCTGATAAATGGGCTTTGTTAAAGACATGTGTGTGAATGGATGAACAACCATCAAAGGAAATAGGTATAATTTAATTTTTTGCAAATTCTTATGATGAATCTCATGAGAGATTATATTCCATGTTATAAGAAGGCATGGGAATTTCCAAATCAGGGTGAATGAAGCTGACTGAAAAGAGGATTGCAGTAACTTCATCAAAATGTCATATAATAAGCCATCAACATGTCGTATAATAAGATTCACAAGTTCATTCTTCTCGACCTTGAAATATAGGTTTGGATCAACATCACTTTTGGAGAAACCAAGTCTTGTCAAATAACTGTCAATTCGTGAGTACCAAACTCTCGGTGCTTGCTTAAGTCCATATAATTCTTTCTTCAGTCAATAGACGTGAGACTCTCTTCCATGAACCTCAAAACCTTGAGGTTATTTTATGTAGACTTCTTCCTCAATTACGCCAATAAGAAAATCATTATTTACATCCATCTAATGTAAATTCCAACCCATAGAAGAAGAAATAGAAATAATGGATCTAATGGTAGTGTACCTCAAAACCAAAGAAAAATTACCATCGAGTCGTCTCCCTCTTTCTTAGAGAACCCTCTAGCCACAAATCTTTCCTTGTACTTGTCAATACTACCATCCACTGCATGCTTGATCTTGTATATCCATTTGGAGGTGACCACAAATTTCCCTTCAGGTCTTGGCACAATATTCCATACATCACTCTTCATGAATAACTGGTATTCTTCTAGCATCACATCCTTCCAAGCTTGTTGGCTAACGACCTATTGTAGTGGTTGCAACACCCTCCAAAATTTTGGCCGGCATCCAATTTCGAAGCCTCCTTTGAGAGTTTTATTTGATGTGTGCACACACTCGGGTTCACCCCGTGATCTCATGTGAGTCTTTGCACCCAACTTGCTTGATTGTTCAACAGACAAATTTTGCAGGTTGGTAACAATGTCATGCTTGCGACCATGTTCTGGTCATACACAAGGTCTCTGATTCATGTGTACATGTTGTGCTCACTATGTAAACATCTGTCGTGCTCACACACGGTCATATACACTGTCGCACAAGTGTTGTCACAGTCATCCAACGATCAATCACAAGCATGGTGCTCGTTGAATTGCACCGTCAGTCGGTCATGCTGAGCATGTGTGCTGGACGGTTTGAATTGTGTCATTGTTAAGTCATGTAAGAGTGTGTTTGCAAGTTTGTGTATGCACCTTTTCACTCGCTCACACACTTAGTCATTTTGCTAAATTTTTGATGATCGAATCATCCTTTAACAGCTAGACCTTCACACGGCTATCAACTTGATTGACTATCACCAAGAACAGCGCAAAAGTACCCAACAAGCCATTTCAAGTTGTGTTACCCGTGAGTTGATCAATCAACCCTCTTGCTGGTCAACCAGAGAGTTTGACCCGATATCCACCCTGGGAATCACTCCCCATTTTCCCCTATTAAAATGGAACAAACCAAAAGGGATAAGGCCTCTCCCATCATAAGAGGATCCATGTCCCCTCTCTTAAGCTATATAAACTTCTCCTTTTCCAACCTCAGCTAGCTAATGAAGGAGCTTGAACAACCAGCAAAATCTTAATAGCTTTAGCCTTCTAGTTTACACTTGTAGAGGGAGAATAAGTTTGTAGTTTGTTTGGTTTGGAGCAAAGAGAAAGAAGTCTTGAACTTCCATTGTTTGAGGTGAATCATGAGATGCTAACAATGGTGTTGGCTTATGGGGGCCTGACCCAGCTTCAAATTTATTTAGCCAAACAAATCCCTATACTACTGGCCCTTTCAGCATCAGCTTGCGAAGCGCAGATTGAAGTCTCACCCGAAGTAGTATGGGTGGATGTTTGAACCAAGTTTTCACACCCTTGAGATGGATGTGATGTCGGTTTAGTCCAACTAAACCTGCCTTTGCACAGGTCGCTTCGCACACTATTCTACCCTTCAATACCTTCACAATTTGTTATAATCAGCTTTCGTGCAGCCCTCACCAGGGGCTAAAGTCCTTTTGCGCTGTTAAGGCAGTGAACTATGATATCTCCTAAACTACACCATGTATCCTACTTATCTTATTAATAGGTCTTGATTATCTGCACGTAAACAGATATTCTATCTTGCGTTCACTTAGCCAATACAATTATACACATTCGCACAACATATAAGCATTAAAAGTGAAATTCATACCCAATATAACAAATGCATAAAATAGGAAATAAAGACACATAATTGATAGAAACTTCTCTTTATTAATACTTCCAGTTTACAGACTCGACTCACCCTACGCACTCGCCTACAAGGGTCTGCACACTCAGTTGCAGGCTACTAGGCCTCTGCGCACTCATCTGCAGAGCCTCTTCCTATGCTATGACCCAAAACTAGACTTTACACTTCAGAACTAATGCATCATATCTTTTCCATATTGTGATCTGCTTAGTTGCCTTAACTACTTAGAGCTTCACTCTATTTATACAATCCCATGGTTTGCGGACCATGGGTAGATCTTCTACAGCTGACATTACATTATCAAAATTAAGGGCGAACAACCCTATGACTCTTTAACAAACTACGTGCTTCGCACCCACAAAATGCGAAGTCTTTACATTGAATTTACAAAACTGACCAAAATCTGAGCTCTAAGACCCAAAACTTCCCTAGGGGGATCCCACACCCAACAGGCCCCCAACACAAACATCGTGACTCACCCTTGAGTCACTCTGTAGGTGCAGAGATCTTTGCGCGAAGACCTCCTAACTTTGATTGGATCGCTTCAAGTTCGGCAACGCACTGAGCAGTTGCCTGCTGAACTTCCTCTATGCGTTGTTCGGTGACCACTATCGTCAAACTGCTGCCCTGAATCCTTTCTTGAGTTGCTTGCAACTACGCGAGCTTTGCTTCAATGGAGGTTGTAATGGTATACACCTCATCAATCCGTGACTGTAGGTGCGCTTTCAAAACTGCTTCCTTATGCCAAGCAACATCCACCTACTCCTTGAGCGCCTTTTCTTGCTGCATCTTTGCGAGCCTTTGTGTAAGGGAAACTTTCTACGCAGTCCATTTTACCTCATCATATCTCTGCTGCAGCTCATGTGCCTCTGTCTCCAGGTGCTCTATGTTCATGTCCTCCTGCAGGGTGGTAAGGACCTCAAACGACTGCTCAAATAGCTTCGTGAAGTCTATCATTGCACTGTTAACCGCCACCATTATTGTTGTGATCGTGGTGGTGCGTTGTTCCTTGACCTTCGGTGGAGTTGAAGGTCGTGCCTTCAAATAAAGTTATGCTATTTGAAGGTTTAGCTCCAACTGAACCCTGGCCAGTTCTGCTCTGGCGTTGCATACCCCTTGCTGCTAACTTTTGGATGCGTGCCTCCACTGGTTCCTCTGCTTGGATGGCCAACTCCGGACCATCTGACAGGATTCCTTCACCACCTGCACTATCTGTCTATTCTGTTTCATTACCTTGTTGCGCTGCAGGCTCAAATGTTCAATGTTGATGCTCGCTCATTACCTGTAGCATGCGACTCTCCCTGGCACGTAGTTCTGCAGTGACTCCATCCTGCAAAATATAGAGCATCTCCCAAGGGAGCGCAACCATGTTTAACCCGATGCCTTTCAAGCTATTGACCATAGGCATGTCGGCCTCATTTTCTGTAATGAGTGCTCCATCTGGTAGCACTATTGTGTTGGTCATCCTAGTGCGCAGCATTTCCTTGGTCGCGGATGTGCCGACTGCGAGATTGGTTGACACTGTGCCAACCTGTGGAGTGTGCACCTACAACTCTTTTATTTGCATCCGAAGAGCCCCCAATACCATATATTGCTTCTCCTCAAACTACTGGAGGGCCTCCGTGGTGATGTCCCTCACTATTTCACCAATATTGTGCAAGTCTCCTTTAGTAAGGGTGATAGGGTCAAAAGATGTTTTTGAGGCCTTTGTCTTCTTTCGCGGCCCTACCTACTCTCTTGGGCGTAGACGTTTTAGCTAGGTGGATGTTGTCTGTAGGTTTGCGCCACCTTGTTCTATGTCTATTTCTGGTTCGGGAAAAGGCAAATTCTATCCTTCGCGCTCTTCTTTTGTTGTTCCTCAGCCAACTTCGCAGCATCTCGCGCTGCCTGGGCCTTAACCACTGCTTCTTCCTTCTTGCGTTTTTCTGTCAGCTATGCCATCCGCAGTTTCGTTTCTTCCTTTTCCGCTGCATGGTGGACTTCTCTACTTCCACTGCAAAAGCAGCTGGAGTGCATCACTCCAGCGACTCAAGGACAACGAAAATTACATCGTCGGTCGCTAAGTAAGGTAGCTCACGCCACGTCCTTGTAGGGTCCTTCTGCGCCCTGATGAAAACATGATGGAAGTCTTCTTTGAACTCTGTGAAGCTCTGTAGACTATTGTAGATAGTGGGTGATAACCGCGGCTTGTGATTAATCCCCATTCTGATGTTCATCTCCATGAGCACCCAAAAGATCTTGCTCTCCCTTATCCTTTGTGGGTCTCTGGTTTCCCACATTGAATCATAATTCACGGCCTCTGGAAGGTCCTGCAAGATCGACAGGAAATAGTTGTCTTCAGGAAACTCCCATGCCACCAATACTATCAATAACATGAGCCATGCATAATGGAATGTTTTACCCTGCTCCTGTGCCTCACGACAGTTCTCAAGGAACTCACCGCATAGATAGTTTGCCCAATTGAACTGGACCCCTTCTGTGCATTGCGCTGCTAGTGCAACCACCGGTGCGGCACCTCATCCGCGCGGCACTTCCACATCACCTTCCCTGCCAATATTTGCCTCGCGACCCTAACTGCAGGGTTTTTGATGCTGGAGATGGCATACCCTCGCTTCTTCTTCTCCAACTTAAATTTCTTTTTCATGGCCTCCGTGATGGCCAAATTATCACTCTTTCCTTCTGAAATGATCGCTGGGTCCTCCCCTGTGCAAGGGAGTCGTGTAATCCTGTGAATCAGATTGTCTGTGATGGGAATGGGCTCCTCCAACCACAAGCACCCATCATGCACCAAGCAGAGCAGCTTCCTGATGACAAAAATGGTCACTGGGGTGTGGTGGTAATGCGACATCCAGAGTAGGTTTAGCAATCCTTCTTTCTCAACACCTATGATCCATTTGTGTGTCTCCAACTCTATCATTCCAACCGATGTGTTTATCTTCTGGTGCATTAGCTGTGCAGTCTCTAAATGCGGGAACTTTTCGTGGTCTGAGAGGTCCCAATCTTCATATTTTAGTACAAGCACCCATCCCAAGTGCACTCCTTCAAAAATGATGTCATCAGGGAGCAACGGAGTTTGTAGAGAGCTCTTGCTCTCATCTATATCCTTGGGCACCTTGGCTTTACCCTTCCGCAGAGGAACATATGCAGGTAACCTGGTGGGAGGGTCTGCACCTTGGGGTTTGACTTCCATCTCTACATCCTCCTCCTCAACCAGGATTTCTTCAAACTCTTCCTCCTCATTGACCTCCAAATTAATTTCCTTCCCCTTTTCCTCCAACGTGAGCTTGGCCCTCAGTGTATTTCTAGGCGAGACGCGCACTGGTATCATGGCCTGCTTATCCTTCTTAGGTCTCAGTGTGTGTGGTGATTTAAGGATCTCAGTGACTATCCCGACACTCTCTGGGGCTTCCACTTCCGTAATTGCCTGCGTGGCTTCCTCGGCAGTCATTTCTCTGGTATCCATGAATTCTTCAGGTGCTACCATAGTCTGATTCCACAGTTCTTTCAACGTCTCCAGTAATTGCTCAAGTAATGAATTCGCCTTCAGAATACCGAACAAGTCTCGGTTCATGAATATCTGAGCGCAAAACAACTCAGTTCTCAAATTGCCAAGTGTTGTTTGCTGGACAACCCTTTGTAATTTATAGCGCCTTTTGAATTTGAATTCAACCGTTCCCCCTACATTCGGTCCATTAATGCTAGATTAGCGGTAGATTTTCAAGAATCTAGGCCATAAATTCACCTTAAATGCCTGCCGCCTGCTCCATTTAGTCTCAAACCAAGCATCACATCGTGAATAGTGACTTTAATGGTCACTTTCCAGCTGACCTGTGCGCCAACACAGCTATCTCTGCGTTGTCATAGACTTTATGACACTTCGCTACTATGCGCAATCCTGACATCGGGTAGTCCCCGAGCATAGTAGTTTATAGTCCTGCACCTCCTTTTAGCTGCCTGGAGTGATAAGACTGTGCTTCAGTCAACTATTTAGGTGGTCGGGCCACCTGTGTATGGCTTCAAACGACTTCCATTCACTTTTCCTGGGAAGGGCTCTCCATTTAACTTGACCAACTGTACCGCACCTCCATCTATAATCTCCTTAATAACATACGGCCCTAACCAATGCATTCTGAATTTCCCTGGGAATTTATCAAACTTACTATCATACAACAACACCAGATCATTTACCTTGAATGTGCACAGCTTAATATGTCGATCATGCCAAGCCTTTTCACGCTGCTTTTGGACCTGCTGGTGGAATCCAGCCAAAAATAGTTCTTCTTTGAGCTCTTCCAGCTGCGCAAGCCTCTCCTCTAGGGCTCTACGATCTGTCATACCTATGAGCGCTGCTATGCACAGACTAAGCATGATGTATTCCATAGGCATTACGGCTTCCACTCCATAGACAAGCCTAAAAGGTGTTTGTCCCATTAGTTTCTTGCATGTTGTCCTATAAGCCCATAACACTACAGGTATGCGTAGGTCCCAATCACTTCATTGCGCGTTGCATACCTTGTTGAACGCTTCTGCGCATTTGCTCTTCCTGCATAATGTCTTCCCAACATTAAGAGCCATCTTCAAGGTCTCACCCCCCAACACATGCTTATTTGCCATGTATTTTAGCCCGGAGTTCGAGTGCATCTGCGTAGATTGTGGCTCTTATCCATATGCATGCGTCCACTTGGCCAGGTGGGCGCGCAGATCATCCTGTCCATCATGCTTGTCTGTCAATCACATCTTATGCTTCCCAAATGATGTGCGCATCATTCTTCTATAGTCGCGCCAATCATCAAAGCTTCCTTTGTGCGTACCCCACCATCTCGCGGGCGTAGCGTGCAGTACCCAGTCCAAGGCCTGGAAGCATTTCTTTTCCGACACCTCCCTTTCAAATGCATCCAAGAAGGTATCTACCTCATTTAGACCATCATAAGTAGGCAGATCTCTTACTTCTGTCGACATGTAGCGCAACAACCTTGTCATCATATTGCAGTTCAGCGTAGTTACTTCGTGTAACCGATTCTGCCATCGTTCTACTTCTTCGTCGGAATCTGAAGTGCAGGAACTCTCGCGCTCCCATATAATCCACCCATTCATGGTGGGATTCACCCAGTCTTAGTCTTGCGTTGTTATCTTGTAGATACAATCCAAATCATCATTACTTTCATAGTCGCGGACTGGCTCCGTATAGCACGATCCTTCAGCAGGGTCCAGGGGTATAATTATGCGTAGTGACTTCTTTTCAAAGATCATTTTTCGCTTCTTCAGATTAATTACCCCATTCATATCAGTGGCCCAGTCAATTCCTAGGAGCACGGGTAGGGACTGATGTCATCAACAATCCCTATTACTTCGAAATCTTCCATCATGCTCGCTCCCTCAACATCCACAGTTATTCCTTACAATCGCCCCATAGGTATTATTTTATGTTGATTCGTCATTCTGAGCTGAATCAGAGACCATTGCAGCGCAAGTCTTCCCATTCGCTCCCATGTCTAATTCGGTAGAACATTTGCATCTGATCCCAAATCCAGAATGACTTGATCCATCTCATATTCTCCGATCTGCACGGTGAGTCTCATTTCATGGCCTGTCCTTGTCTTATGCTTTCCAATCTTCTGGACTATGTGTGATTCTCCTAGTGCGGTCTCAGTGCATTTGTTGATGAGTTCCTGTAACCCTTTCACAACCTTACTGTCGCGTAGTAACTTCATACATGTTTCAAGGAAAGTTGTCAACATGGATGGGTCCATTTCCAGCTCCGGTTTATCTTTGCTTCCTAAAGTGGAGGCATCAGTGAAGCTCTTCTTGGCTTCCATGAAGGTTTCCCGAGCGCACTCCAAATCAAACTCTGCTTCCTTCGCCGGAGCTTTGCAAACCCAAGTACTATCTTCTGTTTGTTTTCCTTTGTCATCTCTTGTCACAATTCCACTTCGGAGCACAATGTTTACATTCGGGTATTCCTCGCGCGGCTCAGACCTCATCATCTGCAGGTTCTGAGTCAGGGGAGGCGGTAGCACTCCTTTGTCGCATATCCTAGCTATCATTGTAGGACAATCTTCTATCTCATGATTTAAAAATGTGCAATACTTGCACAACAGGCGCGTTGGATTGGTGCAATCGTGGGCGTAGTGTCATAGCCCCCCGCAATTGTAGCAAATCAACTGTCCACGACCTCTACCAGGTCCTCCTCCGCCTCGGCCTCGTTCGCGCCCCCGAAATCTTGTTCACGCCATTCCTGCATTTTGGTCAAGGGATCGCGTTTCAGCCTGAACCCTGTAGATGGGGGTTTTATCCATCAACAACTCATAACTTCTGCAGGTACGCTCGTCATGCCCCACCGACCTGCAAAGGTTGCAGAAAAACTGTTAGGAATTTTTCGTTTACTTCTATAACAAGTGACAATTATCCATGGCATGTTTTCCAGCTATTTGACAAATCCAGCACCACAAAGCAGGCGCCGCACTAGGTCCTACTTGAGCTTCCAACCTTAAAGGCATCGGTCCTCCTCCTGCGAGGTAATTTGTAAAAACCAAGTAGTGGTCTTTGTCATGACCCTGGCTCTTGCATTTTATGCACCACACTTCTTTGCGCACTTCTGGTTGAACTGTCCTATTCTGTTTCAGACTCTACATCTCAAGGCACAGATTCTTCAGCTGTGTGTGGATTCGCTGAACTCTCAGATTAGGATCTTGCATCGGGGTCTCATGTAGCCTCATAGAAATCTCTAAGGCCCCTGCCTGAGTTGTTATCTTCTGCTGTGATAGCGCACTCCTTAAATGTGGTGGTAGCGAAGCTATAAATCACTCGCGATGTTGTCCATCTGTCAGATTCATATTTGCTTCACAAATCATACATTTCAGCCTCTGATCCAGCTCCCAAGGAGTCTTGCCTGGTAGCATCATGATCTCTTTAAATCCCACAATCAATTTCGCTTCAGATTTAGGCCTGCTAAATTCTCTATTTAGTGTTGCTTGGATATCCACGACTCTCGCATTTGGGTTATCATAGGAGTACTTAATATAATAGGTCAGTGCATGATCCTGAAGGGCGCTAACTAGCGTCGCCTTCTTTATATGGTCATCTGTAACACCTTGCGCTTCCCATACAGTGCTTACAACAAACTAGAATTGGTCTGGATCCTCATTTACCAAACCGTTGAACATAGGCAACTTCAATGTGCTTGAAATATTGAATCGCGGTGGTGGTGGAGTTGGTACGGGTGAAGATGGAGGTGATAGTGGTGAAGCCAGTGGTCGTGTGGGTGGAGGTGGTATTTGCATAATTCTTTTTCTTATCAGATGAATAGCACTTCGCAGAGAGACCTTCGTGAGCTCTTTCTCATTTCCTTGCGGAGGTGAAAGAAAGGGGCTATTTTCTGGACCATTATTTCCTTCATCCCTGTAAACCCTTCCACTTCACATAGCCCTGAACATCAAGGTGACTACATAACCTACTTTTCGCACAAAAACATTTTAATCCAAGTATTCAAAGACTTTACGTACTTACCTCGCGGTCCTTTGAGAAAGTGTCGTTCTGCCTCGTTGTAGCTAACTGAGGTGTCAACCGCAAACTCAGTAATGAATCCTCCTATAATATGATCGAGCCAATGATCGATGGTGCAAGAAATCTTATCCTTCGATGCTCCCAATCTCCACACCAGCTTTGGGGTCCACATAATAGGACCATCAATTTTCCACCTTCCTTTGCTATCTGCTAGCTCCATGATCCACTCGTATATCTCATTAGGGAAGGACACGAAAAAATTTCGTGGATCTCTGTATACATGTGACTTTCTTTCCACTCTTCTTTTGATAGTCGTGGGTTTCTATTCTCCTGCGCCGCGAACTCGTGAATTCTTCTGTCCAACCAACCTTCAATTTCTTTCTTAGTTGGATTCCAATAATACAATATCACACATCTCTCATGCAGATTCTGGTCCTGACAACGGTACCATTTGTTGGCTTATGGGGGCCTAACCCAAGTTCAGAGTTATTTAGCCAAACAAATCCCTACACTACTAGCCCTTTCGGCACTAGCCCGCGGAGCGCGGACTGAATTCTCACCCGAAGCAGTATGGGGGGATGCTGGAACCAAGTTTCCACACCCTTGAGATGGATGTGATGTCGATTTAGTGCAACTAAAGCTACCTTCATGCACTGTTCTACCCTTCAGTACCTTCATGATTTGTTATAATTGACTTTCGCAAAGCCCTCACCAGGGGTTGAAGTTCTTTCATGTTGCTAAGGCAGTGAACTGTGATATCTCCTAAACTACGCCAAGTATCTTACTTATCTTATTAACAGGTCTTGATTATCTTCGCGTAATTAGAGATTCTATCTTGCGTTCACTTAGCCAATACAATTATACACATTTGTACATCATATAAGCATTAAAAGTGAAATTCATACCCAATATAACATATGCATAAAACAGGAAATAAAGACGTGGAATTGATATAAACTTCTCTTTATTAATACTTCCATTGTTTACAGACTCGAATCACCCTATGCACTCAGCTGCAGGAGTCCACGCACTCAATTGCAGACTACTAGGCCTCTGCACACTCAGCTGCAGAGCCTCTTCCTACGCTACGACCCAAAACTAGACTTTACACTTCAGAACTATCTCGCATACATCATATCTTTTCCATATTGTGATCTGCTTAGCTGCCTTAACTACTTAGAGCTTCGCTCTATTTATACAATCCCATGGTCCATGATCTTCTACAGTCGACATTTCATTATCAAAATTAAGGGTGGATAACCCTATGACTCTTTAACAAACTACGCACTTTGCGCCCACAAAATGCAGAGTCTTTACATTGAATTTATAAAACTGACCAAAATCTGGGGTCTAAACCCCAAAATTTCCATAGGGGGATCCCGCGCCCAACAAGTGGTGTTGGAACCCGGACACATCAAAGGAAACATGCAATGCTAAGGCAAAGGTTGTACTTTCCTTTTTGTCATAATAATAATACAACTGATATTTTGTTTCCTATGTCAATTGCATATTCTATTTGGTAGCTTAAGACTCCTTAGCCACTTAAGTATGTTGAATATATTGTATGTTATCATGTGTGCTTTGGTTTCTTGTCTATTTATTTCAGGTGCTTGATTGACATTAAGGAGTTGATCGTTGGAGCGAAGACACGAGGACTTCATCAAACAAGGATTAGCGATACAAGAGGTAGGATCTCATCCATTCTCAATCTAAGGGAACTTATGTCAGATTGTCTTGTTTGTGGCTAGACCCTCTCCCCTGGGCTAGAGGGATTGTCTTTGTCCACAGAGAGAATCTTCCTACTCCACAAATTGGTGACTCCATTGGGGCTCCATCCCTCTCTTTGGATTGTTCTTCATTTCATGATTTGTGACGACTTTTCTCATATCACTCTTTCTCTTTTGTGATTTGTACTTTTCATTGTCTACTGCTTTGATTCTTGAACTTAGAGTGACAGGTATGGTTTTGGTTTTTGTAATTTTTTTGTTTTTTCTTTGAATCCCTCGATCAACACTATTAATTTTCTAACAGTAGCGCCAACCAGTGCAATTTCCTCTTGAAAAGTCACACCACATCCCCTTATGGCGCTTGTTGATAGTTAGAAAGTCGCAGTGATTCCTGTAGGTTAAAAACAGGGTTTCTCCTAAATCATTACCAGTGTGTCTTGTCCTCATAGATTCTGTTTCTCGGCTTGTTTTCCTTTATTCTCCTTGGCTAGAATGCTTTGTTAGCTCGATTTGTTTGCTTGATTGGTTTGAGATTGAATTACTTGATTTTTTGAGTTTTGGATGGTTTGTGTCCCTAGGGCATATGGGTCATTGTCCATTCATTTTCTTTTCTGCTCATAAAGTCAAGTTTTTGATTTGTTGCTTCATGCATTTCATGTTTTAGTCCTTGCATCTATATTGCTTTGTTTTCAATTGAACGAGTGAAAAAGTTTCGTTTTCTCTTCTCTTGTTGAACGTCTCTTTTCTGAGCATAGATTACATTGCTCAATTTGTTTCGATTGAATCTTTGCATATTTGGTTTGAAAGGAGTTCTTTTTATCGTGCTTTGCATTTGATTGATGTTTGGTTGTTTGGAAATTTTCATTGAAATGTTTATGTGAAAGATTCATTTTAGCATTCCATTGAAGAAAATACATCATTCTAGTTTGTTTAATTGATATGTTGCATTAAGTAGCATCATTGAAAACTAGAATTACATCATCATGAGCATTTGAAATGAAATGAACTTATTTTACTGTTAAAAGGACTAGTTGAAGTGCATCTGATAGGAAGAGTGGGGAGCGGAAAGAATTTTCATTGTTTTTTTTTTGAAAAGCGAAGTAATGAAGAATCATATTACTTTCAGTTGCTTGTTTGTTGCATTGATTGTTTTCTCTCCTCTCAATTAGTGTAAACATTCATCGAATTGAAAGTTTTTTGTATCATATAGCTGCATAAGAGTTTTTTAGGTGACATCAATTTGGCCTAAAAACTGAGACATAATTTCAAGATAAACCTTTAAAATATATGCAATTAACCTAAGGTGCATTTGAAACTAAATTCTCACATTTAGAGGTCTATGCTAGAGACATGTTTCGACGTCTTTAAACCTAGTAGTTGTCGTTCACTTCGGCATTAGACAATACTAGTACAGACTTGTTCTCCCCGTACTATTGCGTATATAAAGGGATACCCCACTAGGTTTGCAATCCTTTATCCGTAGGAAGTCAAGTATACCACCTTGTAAACGTGATACATTGAACACAGCATTTGGGGAGATTGTTTCCTCGTACTTTTAAGTTCGCCGGGAGGTATTCTGTAGTTCACAGTTACCTGGTAATCCCTTTTTTCCTAGATTACCCTAAGTAGTCATTTTGGTCTTTCTAACTCTCTAAATTTAAAAGATCATCGAGAACTTGTCCTTTCGAGCTCGTTCAAACCAAAAGTGACTAGAGTCACCTTTTCCTTTTTCTCGACTCTTAAAACATGAAAAGACGTCAGTCTGTTTCAGTGTCTTGAAAAAAAATTGCCCACAATCACGTCATATTCCTGATAGTTTTATTTTGGACCACATCATGAGTATACCCTTAATATATTTTAAAGAAACCTTGAAATTAATATCTCTTCTCTTGTGTTTGAGAGAAATTCATCATGGTTGAACCATCAAGTTTGCCTCGTTCCTCTTCCTCTCCTCCATCCGGAAGGTCATCTAGAGAAAATTTCCTTGAACTTCCACAGTCGCTGGAAGATCAAGATGTTGAAATTAGGATTGTTCTGAGTATTCAACCTTTGTCTTCTCGTCCGCCTCCGTCAGATACTGGGTCACCTTACGAATTTGTCCCAAAATCCCCTGATAATCAATCCTATCCAGACTCTTGAGAGTCCACAAACTCTTGAAATTCCACAAATATTGGTTGCTTATCCACCAGACCCTTTAGTGGTATCACCAAAGCATCCTTATAGCCCATACGATCATCCCGATGTTCCTTTGGAGTTGTCTCCTCGTCCATCTTCGACTCATTGCCAATTGTTTTATATGGAGTCATAAGGCGAAATCCTTGTCTCCTCTCCAAGTCAGTCAGAAGTTTCTGCTACACACACCCCTCACGTAGTTGATGAGTAGGGATATGAGTTCCCTTCCGGAGGTTTCCCTTATACGGGAAGCATCTTGTCTAGTGTTTATCCTGAGTTTAGTGAACCCTTATTGCCACATGGTTATACCTCTCTAGCTCAGTTATTTTTAGGCACTCCTAGTGCCTCGTAATTATATTAGAACCCCATCTAGTCTTCCGGCGCTATGCCTACCTCAAGTCCATTCGTTCAGAACATGACCTTTCGACCGATTGTACAAACTACAGTCACTTCAGTTCAGGTTCAACCTACCATTCCGTCTCAACCTGTTTCGTCATTTCTAACGACTCTCTCGGTCCAACCAACTATCTCAAGAAAAGTATCGGTAAGTTCTTCTACCCCTTCAGTGAGTGAACAAACAGTTCCACCACCTGGGCGGAAAGATCTGAATATCTCTCTTATGTCATGCCAAACCAATGTGAGTGGATCACAAACTCACATGGTTGGAATGAATCAACCTTTTTACAGCGCTACTCCTAACCCTGTTGATCCATTTGGGCCAGGTAACGTCCCATACCAGTAGCCATACATGGCTTAGGTTCCATTCCAACTGGCTTATGTTACATATGGTTCGCAAGCCTTGGTTACCCCGCCTTACATTTCTCAAGCTGGACCTTATGTTCAGCCTAGCCAATCCACTGCGCCTGGTGGACATGACCAGATTCAATTCGAAAACTATCCGGAACTATCCATCTACCCTTGCAGTAGCAAGGGCAACCTTCACAGCAGCAAGGGAGAGCTTTGTAGTAGCAAGGACAACTGTTACAACCGCAAGGGAAACCTTTGCAATATTCGCAGCAGCCTTCGCAGTCGCAGACACAGTTTGTTCAGCAGTCCTCCCAACCTTCGTCCTTGCTAGGCCAGCCTTTGCAGCAGTAGGGGAAGTCTTTGCAACAGCCACAAGGTCAGCCTTTACAGCAGCAAAGCCAGCCTTTGTAGCAACAAAGCTAGCCTTTGCAGTAGCCACAAGGTCAGCCTTTACAGCAGCAAAACCTGCTTTTGCAATAGCAGGTCGTATATGCATATCAGAAAGGTCAGCATGTTCAAGGCCAAGGTCAACCTTTGTAAGTTCAAGGTCAATTCCTGCAGCAGCAGGTTCAAAATCTTTATGTCCAGGGTTAGCAATTTAAAAACCCTTATGTCCAAGGTCAACAGGCTCAACAACCTTTTAACCCATATGCCTATCAACAGCCTATCACAGGACAATGTCGAATCTACCTAGGATCAAATCCTCCCTACGAGAAAGGTAACCTCTAGTGGGGGCAAAATCAGATTCCATATGGACAAAATCCTCCACTATGGGGTAAAAATAGTTACCAACAAGGATGGGTTCCATAGTTTGGGTCTGCTCAAACGTGCCAAATGCCTTTTAATACACAATTTCCTTTGTTGGCCACGTTGGAACTGTCAGATGTTTCAAGGCTCACTAATGATCCTATTCTTCATTCACCTTATTGGCCTCCAATTCCAATGAAAGTTCTGAGCGATTGCCCAAAATTTGAGGGAAAAGCGAAGGAGGATCCAAAAGCCCACATGATGACATATCACCTCTGGTGCTCCTCCAATTCGTATGTCGATGATTCTATCCATCTCCAACTTTTCCAAAGAACTCTCACAGGTGTTGTAGCAAAATGGTACATTGAATTGCCTTGAGGTACCTACAGTGACTTTAACTCTCTCGCTATGGCTTTCCTCACTCATTTCCAGCTGCCAGTTCGCTATGAAACCGGCACCTATCTGCTTTTGTCACTTAAGCAAGACACTGTGACCCATATCTCCGATCACATCCATGAATGGAGATGTTGGCATCGCCTGATCAAGTTTGAAATTGTTGATCAGCTGCTGATAGAATGGTTCACTAAATCATTCATCGGCCCAATTTCTAGGGACATAGCTATGGGTGGGTGTCTTACTGAGGAGAAAGCCATCACTCGTGCCCAGTATTTAGACCCCATCTACTCACTTTCTGGCACATTATATGAGATGTTACTCGATGCTCCAAGACCATCATCTGATCTGACAGCATCGAAGTCTCCAACTACACCACCTATTGATGGAGTGATTGATTCTGTGTCTCAGACTCCCGCGAAATCTTCTTCCAAGCAGAAAACGGTCTCGAACACAGGTTCCAATGATCCCTCTAGAAATTCACCTTGTCCTAGTAAGACCTCTAAGGTTCACAATGTCTAGTCTACCATAACAGACAAAACCTCTAAAGGTAAAAAGAAGGGTAATGGCAAGGCCAAAGTCGATGCCCCGAAACAAGGCCCTCCTAAATCTTCTACTGGCGATGCTTCTCAAAGAAAGCCAAAGTATTCGTGCCTCATCTTTCTAGAGGATCTTTACACTAAGTATTGTCCCTGATGATATGAAGTTAGTCTCTTGCTAAAACGGACCCTGACTGTCTTAAAAGAACCCTTTCCATCCCAGTAGACCCAAATGGTAGACTAGCCTCAGTCTTCTGCTTCCACAGGTTCCCAAGTGTTTATGATGAATATGCCTATAAATGTGGCTACCAGATCTAAAGATTATCAAACACCAACCCCAACGGCAGGGAAAGAGAATGAAAGTACCCCTTCCTCCTCTATCCTGTCTACCTCTAGTCCTCTCCATATAGAGCGACCTAGTCCTGATTTCGCTATTCGACCACCCTCTCGAGGTGTGCTGTGAAAGTCCTCGTATAATCCAAACGCTTGAGCCACTCAGCACTACAACATTGTTGAGGATTTAGCTCAAGCGCCATCAACCATGTCTGCCCTCAAGGTCCTTCAAAGTTATCCCTCTCAGCGGAAAGCATTACTGTCAGCCATTGGAGGTGTTGATCCATCTGATTCCAACCTCATTTGCTTTGATCTGGAAAACCATGTTCCATGCTTACCCCATCAAATTTCCTTTCTCATTCAGGTGATAATTAATGAAAAGATAATTCACAGGACCATCATTGATGAAGGTGCTTCCACCTGCATTATGTCTGTGTCTTGTTGGAAGGAAATTGATTCCCCTACTCTGAACCAATCACCAAACACATTGGAAGCCTTTGATGGACATGATTCTCGACAATTCGGTGTCCTTACTAATCTTGTTATTACCTTGGAAGGTAAGACAGTTAATGTCGAAGTAGAAATTGTTGATGAAAATCTTAACTATAATCTTCTACTTGAACGGAGTTGGACCCATGCTATGCATTGTGTAGCCTCCTCTCTGTTCCGCGTGCTCCATTTTCCTCATTAAGGGAAAATCGTCATGGTCGACCAATTGTCTTTCTTTGCCTCTTCCTCCTTGGATGGCAATGTTCCTTACATGAAGCATACCGGTGCTCCATATGAGAGTGTGGGGGTTGGACTGTTCAAAGGTCTCACCTTAATGGGCATTTTTCCTCTCCCACCTCCACATGTTGCCTTAGTCAACATGATCTCTGTTAAGTCTGATCCTTGGGTCATTCCCCCTCCTAATCAAGTTGATTCATGGGGTGTGTTAGAGCCTAGATCGACCTCAGGCTAAAGGGAGGCAATCCTAAGATAACCCCAAACCACACTTAACCTGGTAGCTAGCCCTACCAGGTCAGGAGAGGGCTCTCTCCTTGTGAATCTCAATCAAGATGACTGAATCAAATATGGATTTTAGGCTAGGTATAGTAGCTCTATGGTTTTTGATTAATTTTGAAGGCTTTTTTGCTGGATCAAATGGAGCAAGCAGCTTTGGGTCTGGGAAATCAAATCAGAATTGCAGGGTATTCTGTGGGGCGAGGTAGGTAGGTGTTTTGGCAGTTGGAATTGAGTGAGATGGTAGTTCTAAGACTGGTGAGAATCCGAGGAGGGCATGCAAGGATCATGAGTCCTCTTCAGACAGTTGAAAACATCAAAAACTAAATGTATTCCCAAGGCAAAGCACTGTTACCAATGTATTCTACCTATCTATCTTGATTTCATTTAGTTAAGAAGAATGAATTAGATTTTGGCACACATACCACATGATAAAAACTAATGACAGGAGGAGAAACAATGAAAAAACATATTACCACAAGAATCTGAAAAAAATAGCCGCAAATCCTGGTTTATTTCCTTGCCAAACTGCTGTAAAGATGTACAATGTAGCTCAGAGCATCCAAGAGAGTCCAACCTTTGCTAATGACTAAAAAAATACATAAGATAGACATTAGACCACCTATGCTAGCCATCAGGGTTCAAATCCATGAGAAGAGGGGTGGTTTCAACCATTTCTAAACTAGGAACAGGAATATAGGCAGTGGAATAGCTTGCCTCTATAACCATGGAAACTGATTCATTTACCCCTCAACCACCTCAAAATGATGAATCTACCCTCTAAGGTGGTTTTTCAATTAAATTTACATAGCATAACATCATTTACAATGAAAAATTCATCCATGATTAGAGACAAAGTCAATTTTTGAAATAACTAGATGAAAACTGGATTTTTGAGCAAAACTGGCAAAATTTATCCTATGCGCAGCGCCACTGTTCCTATGCACAACGCCACTTCAGGCCCAGTTTTGGAGGCCTTCCCCTTGACCACATTGAACCCAAGATAGCTCATTGGAAAGGTCTTCCTGTCTGGTTTCTAGAACATCTTGAATTTTTTCATTTGGAGGTAATTTTCCCCCTCAGAAGTGGAATCTCCCAAGGCTGCTTCCTATGTGTCCAAAACAAGGCAGAGATGGCATTTTTTGATGGTTTTTTGACTTTTTGGTGAACAAGTTGTGCTCCAAAATGACTGAGATTTTCTGGGTTTACTTATTTCTTCATTATGAATCCAAATATGAAATCCATTCTTTCAGAAAGTGTCTCCATCAAAAGCATAGTGCCATGGCAAATTCCTGTGTTGCAAAATTTATCCTATCCGCAACGCCACTGTTCTATGTGCAGCTCCGCTATAGACCCATTTTTTGAGGCCTTCCCAATGTCCAAATTGAGCATTTGATAGATTTTTGGAACAATTAACGATTCTACTTTCAAGAACATCTTGAATTTTCCAATTTGGAGTTCGTTTGCCCTGTCAAAAGTCCAATCTCCCAATACTGGTGAAAATGTGCAGAATGAGGCTACCAGAATGCAGAGTGTTGTTGAAGTCAACTTTTGAAGGCCTTCCTCAACTCCAAATTGACCTCATGATAGCTCATTGAAAAGCTATTTGTGTTTAGTTATGATTTGACTCATCAAGCAACTCATTTGGACAAACAGGCTAGGAGAAATCTTGATTTTATGAACGTCACTCTAGAGGTGCAACAACCCTCCTGAGGCAACTGTATTTTTAACATTTCTCTAAAACCACGACACCTGTGTAAAAAGTGAAGGAGATTTTTCTTCCTTGGCATATTGTGGACAAAAAACTCTCTCACTTTTTCCAAATTCATTTTGTCTTGCTCAGAAACAAAAACCCTAGGAGAGGGAAATGAGCCTTACCTGAGCACAACTGAAGCACAACAAGGTGTAAAATGACCCATTGGAACATGAAACAATGATGAAAACTCTTTTAATGATGGTACACTCATTCGAATGGTGACATGGACTGACACTTGGAAAACTTTGGAAGGAATGAAAACAAATCCTAGACCTAATACCTAGTGACCAAATTTTACTTGAAGACTCATTGAAATGACAAAATTTGACTTTGACACCCTAAAACCACTTTGTAAGAGCATGTTTGATCGCTCGTGGAAGGCTTTAAAGACTGACACTAACAGGGTGATGTCATGTCGTTAAGCCCCGTCGAGATTAATTATGTGGATATTGTTTTGGCTTTGGCTTCGGCATCTACTAATCCCACTGCTTTGGGTATGCCTCTTGATGCGTATTCTCAATCTCCTTGGCTTGGTTCTTTGAATTCTTCTTACCCCTTAATTGAGATGTTTGCTACTGATGAAAGTATCATGGAACTTATGTATCTTGAGGAAGCACCATGGAATTATACTCATCATCACTCCTCGTTCTTACCTAGCCAGGAAGTCATGTCTACATGTCTTGAGAAGTTCTCTTCCGATTTCCCGACCCAACCACTTCAGATGCCTATCATGACCCATGAAATCTGGTTAGAAGGGAGCATGGGTAATATTACCCAAACGATGCCTATTGACATTTTTGTTAAACCTGGTATCATTGGAAATGTTCACATTGGGGTAACTTGTTCTCCTGATGAGATTAAGCTTTATACTCAACTTTTTCAAGAGTTTCGCGGTGTTTTTGCATGGTCATATGAAGAAATTCCCGACATTGACCCAAGTATAGTCATACACGAAATTACAACTTATCCTAATGTGAAGCCTGTTCGTCAATGGCTTCGTCCCGTGCACCCTAAAAAATGGTCGCCATTAAGGGAGAAGTTGAAAAACTTCTTAAAGCGGGTTTTATTTATCCTATTCCTTTGACAGATTGGGTGTCCAACATCATCTTGGTGACTAAGAAACAAGGCACTATTCGTGTCTTCATTGACTACCATGGCATTAATTGTGCCTACCCAAAGGACAATTATCCCACTCCTTTTATAAACCAGATTATAGATGAATGTGCTGGGGGTGAGACTTTCTCCTTTATGGATAGTTTTTCTAGTTATAACCAGATAAACATTGCAACTACTGATCAACACAAGACCACCTTTATCTGTTCGTGGGGGACTTTTACATATAAAAATCTCCCTTTTGACCTTAAGAATGTTGAGGCTACTTTCCAACGAGCGATGTCTTATGCTTTTCATGACATTAAAAACATCGTTCAGCCTTATTTGGATGATCTTACTGCTCATTCACATAAGCACCATGACTATTCCGGCCACCTTCGACAAATATTTCTTCGTTGTAGACATTATAACATTCGTCTTAATCTGCTTAAGTGTGTCTTCTGCGTTGAGTCTGGCCAACTTCTCGGTTTTATTGCTTTGAAGGATGGTATTCATCTTATTCCTCTCAAAGTCGAGGCTATTGTTAATCTACCCCCTCCCTCTTCATTGCATCAATTACAGAGTCTGCAAGGGAAAGCGAATTTCATCGTTGCTTTGTGCCTAACTATGCTGAGCTAGCTTCAGGGTTCACCCGATTACTTAAGCAAGGAACTCCATTTCATTGGGATGAGATTGCCCAAATGTCTTTTGATGACTTGAAAGTTGTCCTCATTAATGTCCCTTATTGCACCCTCAAAACTATCACCATTATTACTTCCTCTATCTAGCTGCAACTTCTAGCACTATTGCTATGGTATTGGTGCAAGACGATGATGAAGGTCATGAACATGTCATTTATTACCTTAGTGAAAATCTCCTCGATACTAGGACCTGTTATGCTCATGTCAAGAAATTGGCTTTGGCTATTGTTGAGGCTATTCAACGCTTTCAGAACTATATTCTCCTTTGCACTACAACCATCATTTCTAATTGCAACCCCATGACTTTTATTCTAACTTGTCAGTTACTTGGGGGAAAATATTCCAAGTGGATTGTCATCCTCCAGGAATTCGATTTGGTGTTCACTACTAAAAAATCAAAGAAATCACTTGTATTTGTTGAGTTGATTTTCTCTTTTCCCTCTGCTTCTCTACCTACTGGTGCTGATGAGCAGCTCCTCGATGAGACTCTCTTTCTAATTAGCACTCTTGATCCTTGGTATGGTGATATCATCGTGTATCTCCAAACTTCTACCTTCCAGTTTGCATTGTCCAAGGATGTTCACCGACGCAGTCAGCATCAATCCCAACCTTACCGCATCATTGGGGATACTTTATACCGCGTTGGTGTTGATTTGATTCTTCGCCAATGTTTAACTCTTGATGAGGCTGAAAGAGTCTTAAATGACTTCCATTATAGCACCTATGGTGGTCATTTGTCTGGCTACACCACTACTGAAAATATCCTCCATGCTAGCTATTTCAGGTTCTCCATCTTTAAATATTGCATTCTTGATGTTCGCAAATTCCACGAGTGCTAGATTTATCAGCAGAAAATGTACGCCCCACCTGCTCTCCTTCACCCCGTTATTATCGTTGGTCCCTTTTCCAAAAGGGGCATTGATTTTATGACATGTAACCCTTGTTCGGCCAGGGGGCATGGTTATATTATCATTGTCGTGGATTACTTCACCAAATAGGCTGAAGCGATGCCTACATATTCAGCTGACGGTAAAACGGCAGCACAATTTCTCTTCAATCGTGTGATTTCCAGGTTTGGAGTACCTCAAGCCATTTCCACTGACCATGGCTCCCATTTTCGCGATTATATGATGGCTGAGATGACTTCTAAATTGGGCTTACATCACGACAGCTCAACTCTGTATTACCCTCAGGCCAACGACCAAGTTGAAGTGGTAAACAAATTTTTAGTTACTATGCTTCAGTGCACCATTGGGATGCACAAATCCAATTGCAATCTCATGTTTTTTTCATCTCTGTGGGCCTACCAAACCTCGACTAAAGACACAACTACATTCACACCTTTTCAGCTCATCTATGGTCTAGCAGCTACCCTACCGATTGAATGTGAAATTCCCTCACTCAAATTGGTTGTCGAATAACTCCCTGAAACCTTGCCTTAAGAGGATTTTCTCCTATATTTGGAATGACAGGATGAAACCCGTCGTCTCGCTGCTTTAGTTATTGAAGCACATAAAAAGCGAGTTAAATCCCATTTTGATCATTCGGTCTCTCCTCGTGCTTTTTCTGAGGGATATTTGGTCTTGCTATATGACCAAGCTAAAGATAAGCTGGGGGCATGGAAATTCGAACCCATGTGGCATGGGCCCTATATTGTCAAGCATGTATTACAAAAAGGGGCCGATGAGAAAATTGATTATGACGGTAACCCTTTGAGGAAGCCCCACAATGGGTTGTACCTCAAAAAGTATTATGCATGAGTCATCTCGCATGGTTACTTATGTACATAAGTGTATTATTAATTTTTGTGTAGTTTGGTTTGGTGTGTTTTTTCAAGCAGCTTTCCTGCTTATTATGTCTGCACCTACTTTTCAGATGTCTGTGACTCCTTACGTCAGTTTCGCTGATGGTGCTTGTTGTAGTACCCAAAATTTATCATCCATGACATGGGTTATTTATGACCCTCATGGTGAGTTGATTGATCTTCAAGGTATTTTTTTGGGTCAAACAACTAATAACATTGTTGAATATAGTGTTTTTCTCAAACTCTTTCCAGAAGCCATTGCTCTTGACATTCGAGAAATGCTTTGTAAATCTTGACTCGCAACTTTTTGTTCTTTGGCTCAATGGGAAATATTCTATCAGAAACCCTTAGTTATTGAGAAGGTATTTATGTATTCGTCTCTTGAAAAGAAATTTTAATTTTATTACATATCATCACATTCCTAGGCATATGAATACATTAACAGTTGCATCGGCTAATTATGTTTTAGACAGACATTTACACAATATGTGAAAAACATTGTATCATAGTAAACAAGAAATATAGCATATATATGTTGATAATGTTTGAGTATAATACATCAAAATCCAAAAAAATAATATATGTGTTCCAAGTACATCCGTGGCTCGCAGGCCTCCAAACTGTAAATGATAACTATGGACTACTATGCGCGATGCGCGTGATAGCATGTTAATGCTCGTACTAAACGAGTTAGTAATTGACGGTTCCGATCTAACACTCCCCCCATGTGTCGTTGATAACAGCGAGGAATGTCCTCGATTCGTGCATACTCTAGGATCCCTCTCGTCAGGCCCTCCAAATTTCGAGCAATCTCCTCTTCATTGTCAACTCCTTCCTGGTAAGGAGCGACCTCGAATTGTCAAGCCATGCACCTTGCAATTGGGGACATCCCTGCTGGTCTCTCTGGTCCAACATCTACAATTACAAATTCAAGGTGTCATGAATACTTATATGCATAAATAATAATAATAATAATAATAATAATAATAAATAAATAAATAAATGTTTTTCTCACCTCCATCATCAAAGTCTTCTCCCTCTGGGAGTGGTATGTTAGGATCACCATGGAAGTCAATCCCGCTATACAGCCAATCCTTCACTATGATCAGTTGTCATCAAAGCCACACAAAGAAGGCGGGCTTGTACGACATATGTTGGCCCCCTCCAAATCTGGGCATCAGTTTGTTCCATCGAACCATCCTTGGATCTCGTGGTATTGGGGGATTCACATCCGCCAGCTGATAATGGAACAGTGGGATTCATTCCAAGAATAAGGTTACCAGAACAAATCCATATCCAAACTCCCTTAGATTCCCTTCTTTGCATTTGGATAATTTCCACTTCATGTTTATTTTCATGGCTTCCACCCAGTTGAAGACAGTGGGCACCATACAGTCCGCAGCATAATGGAAACGAGATTTGTTGGACTCATGTAGTGCTTGAGCCCTAGCTACTCTATTGAAGGTTAAAAGCATCACCTTCAATACAATATCATTTATTATCATAATGTCAATCTTGCCACTTGTATATTCTAGAGCTCCTGGGCGATGTTCAGCAAGGAGCATGTTTACGCTCACCCCAATAGGCCTGCCTCCATACAGTTGGATTGGTTCCCCTCTGTGGGAGAGTCCAGTGAGAAGTAAATGTATGAAGTCTCCAACTCCAGCTCCTGATCATGAACAACAAATACCTCCCATCCAATGTCCCATAGACTGATCAGGTATTGTAGTAGTTCGGGTTGAGCCCATAGACCTAGTGTCAGAAAGAACTCGAGGAGCCCACAGTTCCTCAATGTGTCAAGACAATTTGGATCCTCCAAGGCCAGTTGATATATTATTTCATGTCCGTGTTCTTTCCACTTAATCACCATATTCTCGTCTTGATTTTCCTGCAAATAACCCACATTTAATTTAGAATCGGTATTTGAAATGGAAATTGTTGATTTAAAGCATTAAAATCGATTGTGAATTTTCAGTTCTCTGCGTAAGTGCGACTGTTTTCAAAATAGGTGCGCTGACGGTGCGAGACCCTATGCTAAAACCGACGATCGGCATGGTCCTGTGCTTGGATCCCGCGCTGACCGTCGGCGGATTTTTTTTTGCAAAAAACTCATCAAATCTCCTAAAAAGACAGTTAAATGCTTGAAAAACAGGTATCAATGTGAAGAGTAGGGCCACGACTCTTACCTGCAGCAAACGGTTCGACGATCAGCTTCTTGGATCCGCAACAATTTTCTCTTGAATATTTAGGGCAAAAGTGGGTAAAAACTGCTCAAATGAGGTAAATGAGGTAAATGGTAGAAATATTTTACTTTTTCCCCTTTTTATAAGCTTTTCGCTCTATTTTAGGGTTTTAAAAGTATTTTTCGCCATTTTTCCTAAGAAATGAATAATGCATTTGCTTCTTGTGCAGTGACAGGTGATGGTTTTTCGATGATCATGCAAAACTAGAGTTGTATTTAAGCTCTTTTCCCGACTCGTAAAAAATGGGAATGAAAAGATTGCTGAGACTTTTTCCCTTTTTGACTCGTTAAAGTAAATAAAAACGGGGAGTTTGATTTAAGCTCTTTTCTAACTCTCAAAACAAAAAAATATTGTTGAGTTCTTGTCATTTTGACCTCTTAAATGGTTCTGAAATGTCGTTTACCCAGTATACGTTTACCCCCTTTTTGGGCTAGGATAAACAATTTATCAAAAAGGTACTCCTTGGTTGGCATGGCCAAGAGATTCTTTCGAGTATTGTTTTCTACCTTTTCGGCCAGACAACTTTACAAAAATGGACCTTTTGGAATTTTCTTTTCCGTGTTTTTTTCAAACTCTCTAAACAATAAAAAGATATCGAGTTTTTCCTTTGTCGGACTCGTTAAAAAATTAATGACATAGGACTTGTCATTATGACGAGACCGAGATTCTCCTTCCTAGGGCTCGTTAATCTTACTAGGTCAGATCTATCCGATGGATGGACTTATATTACAAGAATATGTTATCCCCTTCAAGCTTGTGATAAAAAATAATTGGGGTACCTACCAGAAATGGTGGGGGAAAATGTAAATTTTTTACCGGTTGTGTTGACACCTTGTCACTCTTGAACATGACACTCTTATGCTTCGTGTAGGGTTGGGATATCCTGACTTCATCTTTGACCTTCCTGGATTTGGGTCATCCACTTTTTTCCTTTCCATTTGATCTTTTCCACATCATCATGACCTCCAATCCTATGGATCCAAAAGCTGCCAAACTCCGAAGTCGTGTCACCGATATGTTCAAGAGTTCATCCTTCTACAGTTTACACTCATTCCTGATTCTCTATATCATCCATAATCATTGCATCCCCTTTGTCTCGCATCGATGATGTGGGATACATCAATGACCTCCTTCGATGAGGTCACTTCCTGTTGACTTCAGCTCATTATCTGTGAATTTGACCAAGAGACTCCCTTCCGGTACCTTAGAGCTTGCATACCCTAATGGAAAGTTCTTCACACTCAATGACAAGTTCTCATCATCGAATTTCGATCAAGTGACTTCACAAGTGTTCAACTTCAGTTCCTTATTCACACTCTGTGAATTGTGTTGTTCGTACCTTGAGAGCTATTGTCATTCTTGGTGGTTTCTCTTGCTCTTTTTAACGGTTCACATCATTGACCAGTAATCAAGCGAATTTCTATCATGTTCGACTTCAACACATCTATTCACATGCTAGAATTTGTACTTTGATCGGGTTGTGTTGGAGCGCAAGACCCTGGGCTTAGATTACAAAAGTCCAGGTTGCGAGGTGATGTGACATGATCATGCTTATACACATGTCTCTTTTAGATCGATGCTTGGGACCATACCATGAGTTTGCTATATGTGATCCTTCTCATTATTGGGTGGCTGCAACCATACCTTGGGTTAGATATGATCCTTTTTACTAGATGGTTGCGCCCATACCTTGGATCCATTTACATGATCTTTCTTTGGATGGTTGCATTCATACCATGATTCACGTATATTTTATCAGAGATTTCAGTGATGTATATGTATCTATGCTTGCTTGCAGGTTTTCTGACAATAGTTATTGGTTCCATGCATCTACTCGTAAAGCATTTCACCCCTCACTCTTGTTTGACCTTCACACTTTGGGGACATCTGTTACACAACATTTTTTCACTGTCCCTGTACTCCCCGTTCCTAGATCCTGGAGGACCTATAAAGTGACCCTTATGTGTTTTCATATCATGAAGAACATGTCCTTACATCACTCTTCATCTGCAGAACTTTTCCCTCTTACATCATTTCTAGAGAATATTCCTTCAAACTCAGTTTTCAAGACTGGCGCTAGCACTCAATTTCTTCCCTGTGCCGATTTGCATAGTCTAACATTGGGCCTAGCGCTGAACGACAATGGTAATCCATTCATGACCCACGTCAACCCTCTTTTGGAAAGTTTTTAAAAATGGAGTCAAAGCTTCCAGGTCTAGAAGCTTTGTGAACAGAAGTATGGTAAATGGTTGGTCGAGATAGGGCCGAGAGAGACTGTTTGGGCTATTTTCCCCTATTAAAATGGAACAAACAAAAAGGGATAAGGCCTCTCCCATAATAAGAGGATCCATGTCTCCTCTCTCAAGCTATATAAACTTCTCCTTTTCCAACCTCAGCTAGCTAATGAAGGAGCTTGAATAACCAACAAAATCATAATAACTTTAGCCTTCTAGTTTACACTTGTAAAGGGAGAATAAGTTTGTAGCTTGTTTGGTTTGGAACAAAGAGGAAGAAGCCTTGAAATTCCATTATTTGAGGTGAATCATGAGACGCTAACAGTGGTGCTGGAACCCAGACACGTCGAAGGAAACCTGCAACGCTAAGGTGAAGGTTGTACTTTCCTTTTTGTCATAATAATAATACAACTAATATTTTGTTTCCTATATCAATTTCATATGCTATTTGGTAGCTTAAGACTCCTTAGCCTCTTAAGTAGGTTGAATATATTGTATGCTATCATATGCGCTTTGGTTTCTTGTTTGTTTGTTCCAGGTGCTTGATTCACAATAAGGAGATGATCGCTGGAGCGAAGACACAAGGACTTCATCAAACAAGGATTAGCGATACAAGAGGTAGGATCTTATCCATTCTCAATCTAAGGGAACTTATGTCAAATTGTCTTGTTTGTGGCTAGACCCTCTCCCCTGGGCTAGAGGGATTGTCTCTATCCACAAAGAGAATCTTCCTACTCCACACTCACTCGGAAAACTTCGCATATTTCATGAGCAAGCCCTTTGCTGCCCAACAATATTCTCAGCTCAGAAACTACATAGTGGGGGTCAGCAAGCGAGCCTCCCAGCATTAGCATAGTTTTTCCCACCAGCAGCATGCTGCCATCTCCCTCCAGGAATTGCGCAAATTTTGTTTTCCTAGTCCTCCTACAACCCAGACTGCCCCTGCCAAAAATTGCGCAGATTTGTCCTCCAACCAATCCAGACCCCGCAGATAGTTACTGTCGATCCAGATTTCCCGTCACCATCTCCTCGTGACTTCTGCGCATTTTTCACCAATAGTGCCCAGAGCCTCCATCCTAGCTCAAAACTTTCCTCCCATGGCTTCATAACCTTGTCTTCTCTCCTAGTCACCTACATCTGAAACAATCATGCATCATGGTAGACTAGAAGGTTTATGGATTTGATGTCGTCTCGTCATGAGTAACAGTAGGTAGAGGTACACAAATAAAAATGGCACGACAATGGATGGAATGAACAAAGGGAGTACATGAAAAAGGACAAGTTCGCAAACGAACAAACAAATGATCCATGCAAAGAGATGCGTTCGCAAACGGATGATCATGCAAAGATGTGTTCGCAGACGGTCGGACAGACGAACATGTGAAGATGTGTTCATGGATGAACGAATGAACGAACACACACTTTTCAGGAACAGACTAACCAATCAAGTATGCCAACATACAAGCAAGGAGAAACATGTGAATGCAACATCAAGCGAACCCAATGACCATCGAGGACTCCACGCATCTTTCCATGTGAAGGTGAAGCTATGACACACCATGAGGACATCCATCACCCATCAACACCATAGCTCGATGTTCACACCAGCAGTAGCACGAATGTACCAGCACTGTCATGTCAAGTCTTGTCATGAGTCATGTCGTCCACATCTCTACTATGGGCCATATTTTCGGCCAATTTAATGTAACGTGGAAGTCCAAGAGACCCACTTGTAATATGAAGAGTCATGTAAATTTGAGAGGTCATGGAAGTCAAACAGTCATGAGGGAACTCGAACAGTCACAAGGCTTAATTTCACCCATGGCTATAAATACCCCCTCATTTGTACATGAAAAAGACTTTTCACCTTGGCTCCTCTCACATAGCCTTGAGAGTTTGTAATATTTTATTTGAGGAGTAAGTAGTGGCTCAAACGCCCCGCCCATGGGGTTAGTGATGTATGGTGTATCGATGTGTCTTAGAAATTTCGCCTAATTCAGAAGCCTACTAACAGGTCATCACGTTTTCACATGTGTTGTAACTATTTGTAAGATCCATCTTGAACACTTGTAATGCATGTTGCTTTAATCCGTGTTTAACACTTGGATTCATTCAACTGTTATAATACATATATATTAATGAAAATGTGTTGTATAAATTGTTAACATTGTCCTGCCTGTGTTGGTTATCTCCTGGACATCAAACAGAAGCTTTCACGTAAACTTGTTATAATGACCGTCGCACTCACGCAGATTGCCCACTGAGTGTTGTACTTGCTATCTTCCCTTGTGTGTTGTGACTGCCGCATCCGTGTGGATTCCTCCTTCGGAAGTTGCGCACATCCTGTTGCGTTGTGTGTTCCTAAAATAGTTGGGTTTCCTCCCATCCGACTTGGGACTCACTCCCACCCTTCCTCTCTCCGGTGAAAGAACCTTGACACAAGTAACACTATCAATCACCGAGCATGTGAACCTCACTACTCGAAGACAAAGCATACCACTCCCATGTTCTAACAAGCAAGAGCTAAGGCAAACATTTAAGATAATGGAAACTAGGCCATCATACTGGATGGGACTCCCACACCAAATGGTGTGAAGTATAGTTGGGACTTCATACTGGGGTAATCCCATGAACGTTGGCGGGTCCAGCACATCAACATTTATGGTGCTAGAAGGAGGACCACCAGCTGTTTATGGTTGAACATCCTCTCACACTCACTCATCAATCATCTGGTCAAGGTAGTAACTCACACTCCCTCTCACCTACGGGTGACTCTGCAGGTGGTTACTCCTCACCTCCCAGGACTTAACACGAAATTCCATACACCACCTTCGCTCCGTCCGTCCCATCACCCATCAGTTCGCGAAAGTAGTTGGACTGATCCCATGTATACATCATCTTCCATATGCATCAAGGAAGCCAAAAACCACTCCCATAGGGGTTGTTGTATCATCAGTGTAAGAAGTAGTTCTTGCCATACTCGAATGTCTCACAGAAGTTGTTGAAGATGGAGAGGAGCCTTCGATCTTCTGAGAGGCAGAAAGAGACACCCTCGTACTCTTGGGCTTAGACTCTGGTACAGGAGGCGGAGGGGAAGGTAGCAGAGGAGGCGGAGGCGAAGACGAACCAACAGACTCAGAGCTGGAACCGTTAGATTCTGAAGAAGAGGTGGAGGATGAAGAAGAAGAAGAGATGGCTGACCAAAATCTGGAATGGAGAACTTAGGGACCATTGGCTCTCCCGGGTGCTTTGCACAAGATGCTAAAGTAGGTGGAGAGGATGAGCATCAAGTTCAACCTTGATAGCACAGTGAAGGCAGAAAACCATTTGGACAACTTCTACCTGCAGGTGCATACCCTTGAGGTATGCTATGATGACGTAGCATGTAAATTGTTCCGATGTACCTTGGATGGTTGCATAGCTGCATGGTATCATAGCCTTCTGTCTAACTCCATACAGAACTGGGGTGCGTTCAAATGCATGTTTATGGAAAAATTTGCTGATGACAAGACCCCAGCCATGTTACTCAAAGAATTGGGAAGCCTGAAGATGGAGGGGAAAGAAAAGGTAAAAGACATCAATCAGAGGTTTATGGGCATATTGAACAAGCTTGCAACAGAAATGAAACCTCATGACTCCATCACTGTTGATTACTACATGTACGTACTTCTGACCAGCATTGCGCAGTTCGTCAAGTGAGCTGCGAAGCCAACGTTACTTGAAAAATGTGAAGAGGCAATCGTTGTTGAGAAAGACCTATGCGCAATCAGAGTCATCTAGGATGATGAACCAACAAAGGACTCTAGGGATGTGAGTAGGAAGTGCCAGGCGGTGACGAGCAAGGGTAGAGACAAGGAAACAAGTGACATTGAAACCCTCACTCGCCTCGTGAAAAACTTGACAACAGAAGTGTCTGAGCTTAAACAGCGGAAAATGGACACGCCTGCAAGCAACCATCTACCCAGACAGAGATAAGGAAGCATGTCATCAGGAAGCAACCGTCTCCCTACAAAAAATGTGCAGAGCTCTTTGTTCCAGCTCGAATGGTGTGCGAACACCAAATTTTGTTTGTTTCATGAAGATGGTCACTTGGAGAGTTCTTGTTCAGACTGGAAGTGAGTTTCAGACTGAGTATACAGTCGCACATTTGACTTGGACAACAGTATGTAGGAACAATTAGGAGATATGGATAATAACAAAGATCTTGCACCTGATGAGGCATAAAGTTTTGGGCATGTGGTAAACATGTATCAATTCTTGCAAGCAATGTTAAAGACGAACACCGAGAAATAGCCCCAAAAGAAAAATGATCGTTACAATCTCATGAGTAAGGGATCTCCCCCTATAGTTTGGGAAGTGCAAGAAAACATGAGACTACTGATGAGGAAGGTCGATCCACCAGCGGTCCCAAAGCAGAAAACACAAAGCAAGCTCGGGAAGACATCGGCAGACAAGAGTATGTCCATGAGAAACAAACTACAGAATACTCCTCCGGACAACACGATCACTAGTCTTACCCCGGGCACCTCAGTGACTCTACCCCTATAGATTACAACATTGTAGATGACATGAACAAAACTCGCACGAACATCAGTTTGTTCAATTTAGCTAAGATCTAGAGTCAACGGAACATCCTGTTGTTTGCACTAGGATAGACAATAATGGACAGTGCATCCTCTACCAGTGAGGGAGCAAGCACACCTCCCAGATCTCTTTCAATTGTGCTAAACACACTCCAGATGGAAGAAGAAAACTCAAGTTTCCCTCCATTTCTGAACTCATTCGAAATATTCAACTTCAATGCTCACAATTTCTTAGTTGATTCTGGCATGGAAACCAACATCATGCCGCTCTCCATTGCCAAAAAGATCAATGCACAATGGAGCAAGACATCCATGCAAATCATCCATCTTGATTGAACATATGTACCAGCCATTGGTGAACTTCGAGATGTGATCATTCGACTATCTCACGATGGTCGAGTCCACCAATGCATCAACATTGTTGTTATGGACATACCGAAATCATACGGCTTACTACTCAGCAGAGACTGGTCCAACAAACTGAACAGATATTTTTCTACAGGCTAGTCGCACATGTGGCTTCTATACAAGGGTAAAAATAATCAAATCTGGGTGTTATCCGAGAGGTATATGAGGCACAATGTCACTCCCACTAATGGAAAAAATGAATCGTTAGCCTTCGAAGAACTCATGTTTGGCAATTGCCTCCTAGAAACAACGCTGGGGTGTTATCTTACACGACCAACCCCAACCCCACCAAACACGCAGTTGGGTCTCCTTCCTTTCCCAACTGATGGAAATGAAGCATGTACAATACATTGCAACAATAGTAGCAGTAGCAGTAGCAACATCAGTAGCAATAATGCAAGCATGTCGAACGGTCCATGTACAGACGAGTTGTGGACCATGTATTTCGATGAATCAAAGGCACAGGACGGCTCAGGAGACGAGTGTGTCTTGATTGACCCAAACTACAGGAAGAATCTGGTTTCAAGTCACTTGGAATTCAAATGCATGAACAACGTTGTTGAGTACGAACAACTCGTGTTGGGCTTGTAGAAAGCCATTAGCCTCAACGTGTCGCGCTCAAAGTGGTAGATGATTCATAGATAGTGGTACAACAGGTACGTAACACCATTCACTATTTATCACCACATCTCAAAATTTACTAGCAAGAGGTATGGTTACTGATCTCTAACTTCCAAGCATTTAACAACACTATTGTACCATGTACACGTAATGCAACTGCCAATGCTCTGGCAAACGCAACCTCGAGGATGTCACTGATTAATGATAGATTTACTATTGAAATTTTATATAGACCATCTATCCTGGATAACATAACTAACTTACGCATGATTGATGATGATCAACAGATATTACATTTCATGGCCAACGCTAACACCTTCAAGGATGCAGCAATAGACGAAGATGAGTATGAGCGATCTCTGCAAGCAGAAGCTGGTAGCAAGAAAGGCCACCTCATCTCTAAGGGAGTGGCATCATTGGAAAATCTTTGTGACTTGCAAGAATGCTTTTAGGGGCCAAGGAACAACAAAGCCCACAGTTCCACCATGATGCACGAGTTGATCAACTTGGAAACAGAACAAGATTTGAAGTTCGTCAATCTTGGTACGTTTTACACATAGGAAGAGCAGCAAGCCTTTGTCCACTTGTTCAAACAGTACCTGGATATATTAACATGGACGTACGATGATCTAAAGACTTATAACACGCAAATAATCCAACACATCATCCCAATCAAAGAAGGGGTCAAGCCATATTAGTAGAAGCTGAGGAAAGTACATCCGTCACTTGAACCCCTCATACAGAAAGAGCTCACCAAGTTGTTGGATGCACGGATCATACACAAAGTTCGTCATTATACTTGGGTTTTAAACCTTGTTCCTGTATGCAAAAAATTCAGGGAAATCCGCTTGTGTGTTGATTTCAGGAATGTGAACCGTGCCTTGGACAAAGAAAAATACCTCGTTTCATCTATGGACCACATTCTACAAACAATATCTGGGGCACATATGTTTTCCTTACTCGACGATTTTTGAGGATACAATCAAGTTCTGGTGGGAGAACCTGACAGACTCAAAACTACCTTTCGTACCAAGTGGGGTACGTTCGCATACAGATTAATTCCGTTTGGGCTTGTGAACATAGGCGCAACCTTTTAGTGCACCATGGACATCGCCTTCTGTGGACTCATCAAACAGAGCGTAGTGGTATACCTTAATGATGTGACTGTGTTCTCAAGGAAACGTGAGGAACACATACATCATCTGAAGAAAAATTTTGAGCGATGTCGGAAATAGGTTATTTCCTTGAATCCCAAAAAGAGAATATTCACAGTGTCTGAGGGGAACCTTCTTGGACACATCGTTGCCAAAGTCAGGATCAAGGTTGATCCGGACTGGGTCCGGACTATTACACAGATCCCTCACCCAGCCAATAAGAAAGCCATGTATTCCTTCTTGGGAAAGATAAAATTCCTTTGAAAGTTCATCTAAGATTATGCATAGATAGTCAAACCTATGCAGAACATGACCAAGAAGGATGTATTCTATAGCCGGGGCAAGAGGGAAAAGTACGCATTCACTTGTATCAAGCAGCCTATTGGAGAATCGCCTGCACTCTACAGCCCAAACTTCAAAATGGACTTCCTGCTATACACCTTTGCCTTTGACAATTCGCTCGCTTCAGTACTCACTCAGAAGGACGAGATGAACGATGAATGTCCCATTTCCTTCATGAGCGTAAGCATGCAGGGACCCTATTTGTTGAAGAACCATTGTATAGTCTACGTCCCTCACCCAGCAATCCGCACATTGCTTGTACAACAAGAACTGGGTGAACGACGTGCGAATTGGATGATATGCTTGCAAGAATATGATATTGACATCAATCCAGTTCATACGGTCAAAGGCCATGGGCTTTGCAAACTTGCAGTTGAAGCAGTACACGTGCAGGAGGAGGAAGAAGAGCTCGTCGGGTCGGAGCCGGAAGTTGAAATGTATGAGGTAGTGCGAGCAACACCCACTGAAGACGGAAACTATTGGTATGCAGATGTGTGCCAGTACCTTGAGCACAAAAACGTACCCTCTCACTTTTCCATCATATAGAAGAGGTCTTTGCGCCTCAAAGCTTTAGCATATCAGTTGGTGCACAAAGTGCTTTACAGGAAGCACAACAACAGAGTTTTGCTTAGGTGCATGGAGGCACATCTGCATGACGAACCCGTCCAGGGTCACTTTGCGGAAACACCACTGCACACAAAGTTATGCGAGCCAGGTTTTACCGGCTCACATTATTCAAGGATACACATGCTTACACCTGCAAGTGCCCGCTTTGTCAACGATGTGCCGATGATACAGAAAGGTCAGTAACCCCATTGTACCCTATTGTAGTGACCGACCCGTTCCAAAAATGGGGCCTGGACATCATTGGGTAAATTTTCCCACATTCGTCAAAACAGCACTGCTACATTCTAACAACAACTAATTACTTCACGTGGTGGACAGAAGCAGTTCTGCTCAAGCAAGTGAATGACCAGGAGGTCATTAGATTCCTCCAACAGAACATCATCTCATGCTTCGGCATTTTGATATCACTTGTGTTTGATATTGCAACATACTTTTCATCTTTAAAACTTTACGATTTTTCATTTCAAAATGGTATTGTGCTAAAACACTCATCTAACTACTACCCGCAGGGAAACGGTCTCACAAAATCCACGAACAAAAACCTTATCTATATAATCGAAATGATTGTTTACTCTGAGCAACACAACCGGCATTCTGCCCTAATGAATGCATTATGGGCTGACCGTGTAGCACCCAAACCCTCTCTGAATACCTCATCGTACTTCCTAGTCTATGGTAAAGAGGAAATCCTACCACCTAATATATACTTGCCTGCACTTCAGCTATCTCAAGAATCCCAAGGCAAACCTTGCCAGTTTAGCGTAGGATGGATACACTCCACAAGCTTCAGGAAGAAAGGATGAAAGCAAAAGAAAAATTTACACTCCACTAGAACCGTATCAAGAGATGGTTTGATATGAAGTCTACAAGGAAAGCTAACTTCGGTGTTGGTGACTTAGTCTTGAAATGGGATAAATCCCATGAAGACAAAAGCAAGCATATGAAGTTCCAGTCCCTGTGGATTGGTCTGTACACAGTCCGTGAGAAGCTTGGCCCACACACATACCATCTACTATCACTTGACAGGAGGATTGACAACCTTTATGTCAACGACGAAGATCTCAAACACTATTTCCAATAGGTCGGGCCGTGCCCCATGCCATGTACATAGTCTTCTTGTTGCTTGTTGTTTTCATTTTTGTTTGCCTTTCTTGCTATTTTTGTTTTCGTTTTGGTTTGCTTAATACCTTACTATTTTTGTTCTCCGGAAATAAGTGTTGCCATCTACTGAGTTCTGCCTTTTGAATGATTATGTGGTTGAGATATAAAGAGACTTGTGACAATGTAGCACTTGGCCAGTCTTGTGTCCATCTTCTCTATGCTTGGTTATAACCTTTGGCTGATAAAGTATTGAAGAAAAATGCGAGTCGTCTGCAAGGGGGAGCTTTGGTCCAACCATGAACCTATGTCCACACTGGGAAGCCCCATGCCTATAATCAACCTTCTGCTCTATGTGTTCAAGTTCATCCAACTAGTAGAAACGGAGAAGGGGAAAATCTAAATGAGCAAACCTATGTCAGAGGTCTTACATGTTTCTCTAAAGGAACAACTTCTTCTTCTCTCTATAAGTCAGGATCCATCTTCTGCCCCAAAAATAAATAAGTTCCTATGCATAGTCCTCTTAAAAAATATAAAGGTGAAAGAAGAGAAAGGTTTCTTGTGTCGAGAGGCGAAGCATGCAACTCCACCAAGGTACTGAATAGGCTCATTGGCAGTGGAGAAATGCATGTGTTCCTGCGTGACTCCGCCAGGGTACGATTCAGGCCTGCTGGCAGTGGAGCAACACCAGAGATGAAAACTTATACTTTGAAAATTTTCAACTCGCGAGCCAAACTAACCTTCCTGATTTCGAAACACTGTTGTTAAGTTGAACTTTTGTTGTGTTTGACTGATTTGGCAAAATTTTAACCATGTATGTCCATGGGGTAAGTGGGGAAGCCGAAGAAACCCGCACAACGATTCAATACCCCCCTAAAAACCAAGGCCCTGTGTTGTCAAAGAACCAAAACAAAGAGGCTGGAGTTCTACTTGTGTGTCGCCAAGTGTTGTGGCGGCTTCAACACCCTCCAAAATTTTGGCCCGCATCCAATTTCAGAGCCTCCTTTGAGAGTTTTACTTGATGTGTGCACGCACTCAGGTTCACCCGTGAGCTCATGTGATTCTTTGCACCCACCTTGCTTGATCATTCAACAAACAACTAATGCAGGTTGGTAACAATGTCACGCTTGCGACCATGTTCTGGTCATACACAAGGCCTCTGCTTCATGTGTACACATCGTGCTCACTATGTAAACATCCATCGTGCTCACACACGGAGTCATATACACTATCGCACAAGTGTCATTGCGGTCATCCAATGATCAATAACAAGCATCGTGCCTTTCGACTTGCATTGTCGGTTAGTCATGTTAAGCATGTGTATCTAGACGGTTTGAGTCGTCAAGTCATGTAACTGTGTGTTTGCAAGTTTATGTTTCACTCACTCACAAGCTTAGTCATTTTGCTGAAGTTCTAACAACCAGATCACCCTCTAACAACTGGACCTTCACCCCGCCATCGACTCGATCGACTGTCATCCAGAACAACGCAAAAATACCTAGTGAGCCATTTCAATTTGCGCTGCCCACAAGCTGATCAATCAACCCTCTTGCTGGTCAACCTGAGAGTTTGACCCGGCAGCCATCCCGGGACTAACTCCCCTAAAAAATTGTGCAAAGGCTACAGACCTTGCCTGCTCCGCTGATTGAGAAAATTGTGCAGATAGGTCAAACATACACCTAATGCCCATCCCTGTCTCCCTCAGAAAATTGCGTAGCTGGCCAGCTGCTCACCCAAAAAACTACGTAGATTTAATGAGCAAGCCCTCTGCTACCCAACAGTTCGCTTAGCTTAGACACTTCACAAAGCGGGTCAACAAGCCAGCCTCCCAGCATCAGCGTAGTTTTTTTCGCCAGCATCTCTAGCAGCCCGCTACCATCTCCCTCCAGGAATTGCGCAATTTTTGTTGCCAGCATCAGCGTAGTTTTTTTCGCCAGCATCTCCAGCAGCCCGCTACCATCTCCCTCCAAGAATTGCGCAATTTTTATTGCCAAGATCATAGTAGCCTATTGCCAATTCCCTCCAGGAATTAGGCAATTTTTGCTACCAAGCTTCCCGCAACTCGTTTCCAGCTCCCTCCAGGAACTGCACAGTTTTTGTTGCCAAGCTCCCTTTGCCCGCTCCCTCTAGAAATTGCACATATTTTGTCTCCCCAGCCTTCCTACAGCCCGAACTTCTCCTCCCAAAAATTGCGCAGATTTGTCATCCAATTGAGCTAGACCTCGTGGATAGTCACTGTCGATCCAGATTGCCCGTCACCATCTCCCTGTGACTTCTGCGTAGTTTTCACTAGCAGTGTCCGGAGCCTCCATCCCAGCTCGAAAGTTGCCTCGCGCGGTTTTGTAATATTTTCTTCTCTCCCGGTCACCTGCATTCGAAATGATCATGCATCATGGTAGATTAGGAGGTTTATGGATTTGATGTCGTCTCGTCATGAGTGACTGCAGGTATAGGTACACGAACAAACATGGCGTGACGACGGATGGAATGAACAAAGGTAGTACATGCAAAAGGACATGTTCGCGAACGAACAAACAAACGATGCATGCAAAGAGATGTGTTCACAAATGGATGATCATGAAAAGATGTGTTCGGAGATGGAGATATGGACGAACATGCGAAGATGTGTTCATGGAAGGACGGACGGACGAACATACACTTTTTGCAAACAGACGAACTATCAAGCATGCCAACATACAATCGAGCAACATGTGAATGCAACATCAAGAGAACCCAACAACCATCGAGGTCTCCACGCATATATGCAGAGGTGAAGTTGTGACACACTATGAGGACATCCATCACCCAGAAGCACCGCATCTCGATGTGCACACCAGTAGCAACACGAATGTACCAGCACTGTCCTGTCGAGTCTTGTCATGAGTCATGTTGTCCACATCTCTAATGTGGGCCATATTGTCGACCAATGTAATGTAACATGGAAGTCCAAGAGACCCACTTGTCATATGAAGAGTCATGTAAAGTTAAAATTTCATGGAAGTCAAACAGTCATGAGGGAAGTTGAACAATCACAAGGGTTAGTTTCACCCTTGGCTATAAATACCCCCACATTTGTACATGAAAGGACTTTTCACCTTGGCTCCTCCCACATAGCCTTGAGAGTCTGTAATATTTTATTTGAGGAGTAAGTAGTGGCTCCAATGCCCCACCCATGGGGTTAGTGATGTATGGTGTATCGATGTGTCTTGGAACTTTCGCTTAATTCAAAATCCTACTAACAGGCCAACACGTTTTCACACGTGTGTTGTAACTATTTGTAAGATTTGTCTTGAACACTTGTAATGCATGTTGCTTTAATCTGTTTTTAACACTTGGATTCATTCAACTGTTATAATACATATATATTAATGAAAATGTGTTGTATAAGTTGTTAACATTGTCCTGCCTGTGTTGGTTATCTCCCGGACATCAAACAGAACCTTTCACATAAACTTGTTATAATAACCGTCGCACTCACGCGGATTTCCCACTGAGTGTTGTACGTGCTATCTTCCCTTGTGTGTTGTGACTACCACATCCGTGTGGATTCCTCCTTCGGAAGCTACGCACGTCCTGTTGTGTTGTGTGTTCCTAAAAGAGTTGGGTTTCCTCCCATCCGACTTGGGACTCACTCCCACCCTTCCTCTCTCCGGTGAAAGAACCTTGACACAAGTAACACTATCAATCACCAAGCATGTGAACCTCACTACTCGAAGACAAGGCGGACCACTCTCTCATGTTGACAAACAAGAGCTAAGGCAAACATTTAATATAATGGAAATCGAGCCATCTTACCGGATGGGATTCCCACACCAAACGGTGTGAGGTCTAGTTGGGACTTCATACCAGGGTGATCCCCTAAATGTTGGCTGGTCCAGCACTGTCAACACTACCTCTTCATAGGTGGAAGGTTCATAATCAATAATTTTAGTCATTAATGCTGCATAACAAAATATCTCTTTACTCTCTTACTTTCTCTGAAGGTGCCATGTGGTGCTTTATGTCCTTCTACTTTCTGTAAAGTAGATATAAGCGAATTTGGTCTCTTCCTAATTTTAGGAACAACAATCAGATCTATTGGTTCACTAGGCCTTTCTGGCTCTTCTTTATGATATGTGGGATGCTTTAAAGGATTGGATAGACCAAAACCTTCTTCCTTGGGAGCTTTATGTTCTTCAACCTCATTAGAATCCATTAGAACTTCTTTAGACTTCCAATATGCAACATTCTAATCAAAGGTCACATCCTTGCTTACTTCAACCTGTCTATGTTGTGGAAAATAGATTCTATAAACCTTTGATGACTCTCTACATCAAACTTATATTCATTTCTTTCCTGAAGGATCTAGCTTCTTTGTCTTATCTTTAGGTACATAGATATAGACGGGACAACCAAATATTCTCAGGTGATTTACCTGTGGTTTCTATCTGGTGAATGCTTCTTTTGGAGTCTTATCTTCCAAAATTCGATGAGGACTTCTATTTTGGATATAAACAACTGCCATTGATGCTTCACTCCATAGAAACATAGGCAAGTATTTATCATGCATCATTTGCCTTGACAAATTTTTTGATGGTTTTGTTCTTTCTTTTAGAAACTACATTTTGTTGTGGATTTTAAAGGACTATTAACTTCCTTTTAATCCCCACTTCTTTACAAAAGGAAATGAGCTCCTTCGAAGTGTATTATCCTCCATTATCAGATCTAAGGATATTGATTTTTTTCCCTTCAAGCTTTACACTTCAGCCTTAAATTCCTAAAAATGGTTAAAGACGTCATCCTTTGTCTTCATGAAGTAGATCCATGTCTTGCAAGAGAAGTCATAAATAAAGGTTATATAGTACAAGGAGCCTCCAAGATACTTTACTAGCATTCGACCACATACATCGAAATGAACAAGATCCAAAATTTCTTTGGACCTACTTTCACTGCTTGGAAAGGGCTTCTTGACATTTTTCCAAATTACACCTCCTCTATAGACTTCTTCATGTTCTACCTGCAAATCTAGAGCACCTGAAACCATATGTTTTAGGGCAGGAAAAGCTCTATCGTGAAGGTGTGAATATATTCCATGCCAAAGCTCACATGGATTAATGTCATTATGTACTAATGCTTGAGTATGTTGTTTCAAGAGTCTATACAACCTTCATTCACGAACTTCAATTACTCTAGCAACATCTATACTAGAGCCCTTAGGCCATACAATAACTTTTCCATCAACAAATGCTACTTTATCTCCTTATCTTCCAAGCATGAAATGGAAACCCAATTATTTTTAAAACCTGGTGTTGAGTTCCAAAACTGCCTCTTTCTTAAGCAATTTCTTCATCCTTCTTCCTTTGTTTTCCCATGAAAATGCATCCTAAACCATCAAAAGCCATTGCATGTTGCCTCCAGGAGTACATTTCAGTGATTTTCAAATTATATTGTTATGTGTGTTATTTGGATAGTTTTTTGTTTTTCAGCTAAGGAACGTAGCCACATTCCACAGCTAACCGGCTATTCCGCAGCCATCTCCATACTTTCATAGGTTACAAGTGTCGAGAGAAGAAACGAACCATATGGGTAGCTGGGAAAATGTTAGTACATGGATGGTGTCCTATCCATTTGATCAAAGCTTATGAGAAAGACCCTGGTCAAAGGGGAGTCAACGGAAGAGACCTACAGTAACTAGAACTCTGTTTTTGCACGTTTCTTAGTAAATGAATCCAAGGCAGTCTCCTGAAGCCAAGGATGTCGTTTTCCACCTGTATAACCAGTATCCAACAGCCAATATTCAGAGATTTACTTTTCAAGCCAACCGAAGACTAAATTTCCAGATACACCGCCTGTTTGCGTGTTTGTTGTGGAAGACTTCTCTCTTAAAACAGTAGTGTATTTTCCTATAAATATCAGCATCTGGAACGTAGAACTAGTTAATGTTTTTGCTGATGTAGTAGTGCAATTTCCACTTGTGGTTCGAGACATTCAATACTCTGTTTTTTTTAATATATGGATACCTGAAGCGGGTGAAGTGATTCTGCATTGCTAGTCGTAGACCTTGCAGAGGGCCCTTGTGTGGTCAAGGTTAATTTTCATTTATGTACATTTTCATTTGTTGTCCTTCTTCATTCAGTTGTACATTTACTGTGTTTTTTATTATGTTCATAATCGTTTTTAACACTATGTTCATTGCAACTTGTGTCATTTGTTTCCACTAGCTCAGATAGTTGCATTCCAGCGTAGAAGTAGTTCTTTAGTTTCCCTTATTCTCTAGCTTCTTAACTATAGTTTTTAAATTGTTATCAATAGCATCATTAGACTTATTTCTTCTATTGTTCCTTAGTTATTAGTTTTTAAATTTAAGTTGTTTCATGCTTTTTCTTATTAGAATAGTCACTCATTACATAAATGGCTGTTTCCAAAGCCTTTCGTTGATGATTTATCCTCAAACTAAATGGCGAAATGTTGAGCTTATGAATGAGATTTCTTGCTGTTTAATGCCTTTTTCTTCTTAGTGTAGTCACTTATGATATAAACAAATATTTCCAGAGCCTTTCGTTGATGATTAATCCTCAAAATAAATGGCGAAATGTTGTGTTTATGAATGAGATTTCTTGGTGTTTATTAGTTTAGAGTTAGATAGCTTAATTCCATTTGCGTATCAATTTAGTAACTCATGATTTAAATAGATATTTCCAAAATCCCTTCGTCAATGGTTGAACCTAAGACTAAGTGGTGAAATGTTTTACTAATTGCTGAGTTTTTCTTTGCATTTTCATGTTTACTTCTTTTAGAATGATGAAGAATGGAATCTCTCAAATGTTGCTATCAGAAGGAGTCAATTCTCCCTAAATTACATAGCAGAGTGATAACAATACTTCATTTAGTTTTGCTTTCACAAATAGAATAGCTGCAATTTCATTTTTGTTTATTTTCCTTAGTATAGTTGCAGTTCCATATTCAGTAGTTCATTGAACTTTAAATTTGCAAGTATATTAGACAACAGAAGTAGTTTTGTTTCCAGTATTTCATTCTCGGTTTATTATAGATAGCTGCAATTCCATTTTCTCACTTAAGTTTTGATTTTGTAATTAAGTAGATAGATGTTTTAAGAGTCCATTCAGCTCATGTTTTGGAAACCATTACAATAGCAAGAAGATAAGCTTTGTTCTTCACTTTCTTGTTTTGGAAACCTCACTTCCAAACTTGGCCTAAAAAGCACTTTTAGACTCTCACTTCATTTTTCTAGGTTTTTAGCAGCAGTAGATTAAGATTTCAACTACATTGCAGAAC
Organism: Pinus tabuliformis; assembly: GCA_031772625.1. Taxonomy (NCBI): domain Eukaryota; kingdom Viridiplantae; phylum Streptophyta; class Pinopsida; order Pinales; family Pinaceae; genus Pinus; species Pinus tabuliformis. The sequence continues at coordinate 587,557,252 of CM062804.1, forward strand.
TTTAGGAATCAAAAGAACAAAACCCCAAAACAAACATAAACTTGAAAATAGTGAGGTAAGAAAGGGTTATTTAGCACATATAGTGCACTACACTTCATTAGTTTACGACACCCGAATTGATAATTTATGTAGAAATTTAGGACACTAAATTGACTAAACATTTTGGCGTCGTTGCCGAGGAAGTGTAACTAGGTAGCGTTACTTCTTACGTTCATAAACAAAAAAATAAAAAACAACAAAAACAAAAAATGACATGCATAGAGAAAGAGATTCTAGGGGTAGATTTATAGCTAGGGGAAGAAGTTCGATTTTCAAAACTCCAACTACTCCACCAAGGGTTAGAAAGGACACACCTCCATCCCAGACTCATACTCCCAACCTTAGGATTCCTGGAATTTAAGGGGCGGAAACTCAATTAGAAGATTCTCCCACTTCATCTACTAAACCAGACCTAAGAGAGGAAACCTTCTTCACCTCTATAGGGGAGCCTATTGTAGTTGAATAAGTAGGAATACCTAGAGAAGAAGAAGAAGTAGAAACTCTCTCTCATCAAACATTAATAGAAGAACCAGAAGATTCTGAGGAAACTATCATGGCAGAAGAAGAACAAAATGGAGAATTTTCACTATTTGGAGGAGGGGGTAGAGGGAGAGGTAGACGAAACAATGGAGGAGGTAGAGGAAATGGGGAAGGAGATAACATTTATGGGTTGAGGAGTGAGGATCCTAAAACATTTTTGTTTGAGTTTGAAGTCTTATGCCGAACCTATGACTATCTAGAAGACTCTCAAAAACTCAAATTGTTCCCTTCAACACTAAAAAGGGTTTCTCTGAAATGGTTTATGGAATTAGTCACTCAATCCATTAGAACTTGGAATGATATGGGGCAGGCATTTTTGGATAGATACTTGGATTACTGTATGCCTACCAATCATAAGGATGAGGTGTTAAAAATGATGCAAAAGGAAGATAAAAACTTAGAAGATCTGCTTGAGAGGTTTAACTACAATTTGAAAAGAGAAAAAATGAACAATTGAGATGAAGAAACCTTGAAATCTCTTTTGTTGAAGGCCATTAGAGATGAATGGATAGATATTATTAACATGATGGGGAAGGGAGACATCTCTCAACTCCCATTGAATGATATATCAAAACTATGTGTCCATATCTCAAGAGGGAAATCTAAAACTGGGAAAGGACGAAGAGATCCTTCTCTTATTAGAGCAAACAAATCTCAACTAGTTCTGTAAGTAGGGCAGAAATTGGCAATATGCTTGATGAGTTCAAGACTGATATTCTAGGGAGCCTCAGTGAGCAGCTAGACACCCTCAAAATACAAAACAAGTAGAAAACAGAAGTTGATGCTTTAGCCATCTTTTGTCCAAAATGTAGAAAGAAACATGCTCTAAGGGAATTCCATCTAGATGCAAAAATTGTAGAAACTTGTATGATTTGTTCAGAAAGTCATGAGACCAAGGGTTGTCCTTCAATCCCAGGACTTAAGACTGTCTTTCAAGAGGAAGTAGTCCCAAATTCTGTAGAACCTCTTTGTTTTGTTGCAAGAAGACCTTGGCAAGGGCCACAAAATTAAGGATTTAACATTCCAATGAATTTTCAGCCCCCACCAAACTGGAATTCTTGGCAGCAACCTTGGCCTCAACCTCAAAATCAGTATTAATCTCAATCATGGGCACAAGGGGTACAAAATCCTTATGGGAGATTTGCTCAATATTATCAATATCCTCCATCTTACTAGAGCTATCCTCCCCCACAAAATCAACAGCAAAATCAACAATCACAACTTCCAAATCAAATCCCTCACCTTTCATTGTCATTTCCACAACAACCTCCACAACAAAGTCAAAATCCTCAACTCTTACTTCCATTTCAACAAAAGCCAAATCAACTACCAACCCAACCATTTCCAAACCCCAATAATAAAAGCCCTCAGAATGCTTACATGGTAGAAGGACAACAATTTCCTACTTACATGATTGTTCCTCTAGATCTTAATGATGTTCAACTTAGATCTAGTAGGATATTAGAAAAGGAAAAACCTTATATAGATATTAAAAAACAATATGCTTCTGAGAAGGATTCTATGAAAGTCAATAAATTTTTTTAGGGAACATCCCTTCAAAACCAAAACATTCAAAAAAAAATAAGAAGAGTTAATAAACACAACTTCGATAATTGAGCAACATGCATCTACTTCTACACCTCCTTTTCCTGAGAGATTACAAATTGATAAAGGAGTAGAAAAACAGATCTTGTTGCCCAATTATGACTTCCTAGATGAATTAAAGAATGTTTTTATTAAGATTCCTTTGTTACAAGCCATTCGAGAAATTCCTATTCTAGCAAAAACAATAAAGGAGTTGAGCATCAAAAGACTCGGAAGGAAACCAAGAGACACAAAAAGAATTCACCTGGTAGGAAAAATAGCAGATATCTTGATGGGAAAGATTGCCATGCAGAAATATGTGGATTTAGGAAGTCCAATTATCAAGACACACATAAATGGGATTGAAATTCCAAACACATTGATTGACTTAGGGGCAACAATAAACATTATGAGTAGACAGACTATGGAACAGCTTAAACTTCCTAATCTTCTTTACACACCTACCTTACTGCAACTTGTAGATAGATCAGTAATCAAACCAGATGCTGTGCTAGGAGAAATTTCAGTCTCCTTAGATTCTTGGGAATATCCTGTTGATTTCATGATTTTAACTCCTAAGAATAACCTAGGAGGACACCCACTTATCTTAAGAATACCTTGGCTGGCCACAACTGATGCTTTTATTAGTTGTGGATCTGGTGACATGTACAATTCTGATGGTAGTTCAACAAATAAATTCACTTTGTATCCTCTAGAAAAATCAATCACAAAAATAGATGACAGGGAATGGATCGATGATGAAGATGTTATACAACCTATCTTTACTATATCAGAAATTAGTGAGGATAGTCAAATTTTGAACACATTAGAAAATTTTAAAACATCTTCAAAATATGATCATGTACAATTTCAGGTAAATTATAACGTTGAGTACTTTTCATCTAGGCAGATGTCTCTCTATTCTATGGAAGAGTTTGGTAGCTCTACAATTGAAATTTTTCCAGGTAGAACATTGAACATAAACAAAAACTTGGAGAAAGTACAACAAGAGGAGCTAACCAAGGTCCTACAAAAACATTCTACTGCATTTGCATGGGAGTCTACTGACATGAAAGGTATTGACCCTAAGACTTGTATCCATCATATCTATATTGAGGAAAATAGTAGACCAATCAGACAACCTCAAAGAAGGATGAATCCAAGCTCAGGGAGATTATGAAAGAAGAGCTCCAAAAACTACTCAATGTAAACTTCATTTACCCAATCTCAGATAGCCAATGGGTTTCTCTTTTGGTAATTGTGCCTAAAAAGAATGGTAAATGGAGGGTGTGCATTGATTACAGAGAATTGAATAAAGCAATCTTGAATGATCACTTTCCTTTGCCCTTTATAGATCAGGTATTAGATACACTAGCAAGTAAAAAGTACTTTTCATTTTTTGATGGTTTTAGTGGTTATAATAAAATTCAGGTAGCACCTAAGGATCAGGATAAGACCACATTTACTTGTCCATGGGGAACTTTTTCCTACCGAGTACTTCCTTTTGGGTTATTTAATGCACCTGCAACATTCCAAAGAGCTGTACTAGGAATTTTTTCTGATTTAATACATGATTGTGTAGAGGAATATATGGATGATTTTACAGTCTATGGTAACACATTTGAAGAAGCCTTGGAAAATTTGGAAGAAGTCCTTAAAAGATGTAAAGAAACAAACCTTTCACTAAGCCATGAAAAATACTTTATGATGTTTACGGAAGGTATTGTTTTAGGACATCACATTTCAGGAGATGGGATTAAAGTAGACAAATCAAAAGTTGAAGTCATCTCTAAGTTACCAATTCAAAATTGCCAAAAAGATGTTAGAAGTTTTCTAGGATTTACAGGATATTACAGAAAGTTCATAGAAAACTTTACCAAAGTAGCATCTCCACTCTTTAAATTGCTTACAAATGATTGTGAATTCAAGTGGAATCCTGATTGCCAACTAACATTTGAAACCTTGAAAACAAAAATATCTGAAGCACCTATCTTAAGAGGACCAAATTAGAAACTTCCTTTCCATATTTCTATAGATGCTTCAGATACAACTCTAGGAGCTGTACTGGGACAAAAAGATTTGATTCCTTATGCCATTTACTATACAAGTAAGAATTTGACTCCCACTGAGTTGAATTATACTGTGACTGAAAAAGAGTTCTTAGCTGTTGTTCATGCAATTAACAAGTTTAGAAATTATATAACAGGCTATGAAACTTTTGTTCATACAGATCACTCTGCAATTAGATATTTGATGAATAAACATATTACTAATGGCAGAGTTACAAGATGGCTTTTACTTTTGCAAGAATTCAATATTACTATGCTAGATAGACCTGGAAAACACAAAACACTGTTTTTGATTTCTTGTCCAGGATTCAGAATATCACAGAAGACTCTTTGGTTGATGATAAGTTCCCTGATGAATATCTATTCGCATTAACTACTCATACTCCTTGGTTTGCAGATGTTTCTAACTACTTGGTTACAGGGAAGTTGCCCTCACATTTATTTCCTAAAGAGAAAAGAAATATTCTTCAAAATATTTCAAGATATTCATGGATCTCTAACGAATTGTATAAAACAATGCCAGATCTTATGATCTAAAGATGTGTCAGGGAAGATGAGATGCCTGATATTCTTAAAGCATGCCATGATGAATCATGTGGTGGACACTTTGATGATAAGAGGACAACCTATAAAATCCTTTCTTTAGGATATTATTGGCCATCCATATTCAGATATACAAAAGAATATGTCAGAAGGTGCGACAACTGCCAAAGGGTAGGGAAACCTAAGCCCTCAAATGAGATGCCATTACAACCTCAGGGACTTATCGAACCCTTCAAAAAATGAGCTTTAGACTTTATTGGACCTATTAATCCTCCATCCAAGCAGAAAAAGTATATATTGGTATGTATTGATTATGTCACCAAATGGGTAGAAGCCAGAGCATTAATTTTTGCTAATGAAAATTTTGTAGTTAGTTTTATTTTTGAGGATATTTTTACTCGCTTTGGTGTTCCAAGAGAAATTGTGACAGATCAGGGAGCCCAATTCACATCCAACATGATGGAGAGGCTTATGGAATAGTACAAGATCAAGCATAGGAAATCCACTCCCTATCATCCACAAGCAAATGGTCAAGTGAAGTCTACGAATAAAGTGATTGAATGAATCCTCACCAAGACTGTGCATCTACATAGAAGAGATTAGGCAGAAAGGCTTCCTGAAGCCTTGTGGGCCTATAGAACTACATGGAGGAACACAACATGACATACACCTTATGAACTTGTTTATGGAAAGCAATTCCTGTTCCCCATTGAATTCCAAGTCAAAACTTTCAAGATGGTAGTCAAGTTGGGGATGGATCTATCAAAAGCTCAAAAGAATAGACTGGAGCAGTTGCATGAACTTGATGAAATCAGACAACAAGCATTTCAAAGGACTGGTCTAGTTCATCAACAAAGAGCAAGTGGCATGAAAAGTATATCAAGGACAAAAGGTTTCATGAAGGAGATTGGGCATTGCTATTTGATTCAAAGTTCAAGAATTTTCAAGGAAAATTTCAAACTCATTGGCTTGGACCATATGAGATTGAAAAAGTTTCCAGTAATGGAGCAGTAAGAATCAGAACCATAGATGAGCATCAAACTCCTCTCCTTGTGAATGGTCATAGGTTGAAGATTTATCAAAAGCCAATCTCAAAGGAGGAGTTTATCAAGATCTTTCAAAATAATTCTGAAATGAAGTTGGTGAAGAAGAATCATTCTTCTCCACCAACTTAGTCTTTGTTCTTTTCATCAATTGAAATAAATAAATAAATAAAAATAAAATAATGTATAAGGTTGAAAACCAATCACTGATTGGCATCCTTATACAGAAAATACAGGGTGAAAATCAGAAGACTCTGACACCCTATATTTTCCAAAAAAAAATCCTTCATTATGCATTCTGAAAATTCATGGTTTACTTCATTTCATTCCATTTTATTTCTGCAAATTTCACTCCATTTCACCACCATATTCCATCAATAAATTTTTCTTCAATACTTGTTCCATATCCATCTTTCATTTCCATTCTACCATATTTCATCCACACAGTCATTTTCTATTTTCATTCATTCATCAAGTCACATTTTATTTATTGTTTTACATTCCGCAGTTGTTCTCCAGTTCCGCAGTTGTTCTAGTTCCGCAACTAATCCTGTTCTGCAGCCAATTTGACTCTGCAATAACAGTTTGATCATTAGCTCAAAAGAATAAAAAGGCCAGTTCATAATAAATGTCATATGCAGGTATTGGAGGAAAAATCAACTTTTGAAGACACATCAACACCTAAGTACATGAAAAAGCAAACAACCAAAGGTTAGCAAATGGAAAGGTATGGTTCTAGAGGTGAGAATAAAAACCTATTTCAAATAGCAATATAAAAGCATAAGTTATATAATTTGAATAATCACACTACTCCTTCACTTGTCATCATGCAATTTGATTATTGTCATTACTCCACCATGCCTTCCGACTTGATGTTTAATGGTCTCGTGATTTGCTCTCCGACTTTAACTCGTAATTCACTGTACTTCTCTACTCCACCTATTTAACGGTTAATTATGTGAACTTAACCCAGTTGGATACGACTCTTTTACATCTCTATCATTCCTTTAATATACTGAGTTTCTCATTTTTTTTACTCCTACGGCCTTCTTATGAATACGAGCACTTGGACTATTCATTCAGTTTTCGGTTCTATGTATGAGCAATACTCTGTTTTCACACAGTCTACGTGTGCAGCACCACCAGTCCTTACATCCTCCACACTTCATCATGCATACGGTCTCCCTGCTTCGTATACCCTCCATATTTCGTTCCCATATCCATTGTTTTCTTTCCATAGTACTCTGATATTCCATTTTCGTCTTTGTAACTGTTTTGTTTCCATATACCACCGTTTACAGAAATTTTCTACATGCAGACAGTGAAGAAGAGCAGAGAAAAGAGAAATGGGTCCAATTGTAAGAACAGAACCTATAGGAGTAAAATTTATGGAGGGATACCCTCAGTTGAAAGGGATGTTGAAGAAGGTTGACTGGTTGAAGTTTAATGAGAAATTCGATGGCCATCACAAAGAAATCACTAAGACATTTGCTAGATATTTTGATGGGGTAGATGTGGAGATTGGTGATATAAAGTTCTCGGTGATTGAGTCTTTCATTGCAGCTGCAACCGAACTACCAAAATATGGAGACAGGTGGTTCAAAAATAAGGAATTCCATGATGAGACTTAGAAAGTCATTCTCCAAAACCCAGGTATAGATATCTCAATTTTCAAAAGAGGAATTCTCATATCTGCACTTAAGGATAAATGGAGTAGTTTGCTCTTGATTATTTAGAAATTTATCACATGTGAGGGTAGATATGGTTCAATGTATATGTATCACATAAGGTTGTTGATGAACTTTCTTGAAAACTGAACCATCAATATCCCTTACTTTCTATTGAATATCTTAAGGAGGATGTCCACCAATGTTCAAAAGAAAATAGAAGATATAGAATCTCATCTTTATCACCATGGTCTCATAAAAATTCTAGTTGAATATTACTTGAAGGATATAGGAGACACATGGGAAAACTTCCTAATTAGAAACTTTTTCCAAGATCCACCCGAGTTACCTAAAGGCAGTGAAAAAGAGTAGCAGGAGAAGAACAAGTCTTGCAATTTAAAACACTCCTACAAGTTCAGCAAAAGAAAACAGTGAGGAAGAACCTCTCTCTGAAACTCTAACAGAAATCATAAAGCAAACAAAACAGAGAGGAAAAATGAAAAGAAAAGTTGAGGAAATCTATCAAACTGTTGAGCCTTCATCAGAGGAGGAGAAATTACTCTCTGAGAAATTAGTCCACATCAAGGAACAGTCCAAGAAAGAGAAAGAAAAGGGGAAAAGAAGACAGGTCATAGAGGAAGAAAACATAGGCTCACAAAGTTTGAGGAGAAGCTCTAGGCTTAAGGGCAGAATGAAGAAAACAAAGACAAAAGAGGCCCAATTCATAGATTTGGGAGAGGAGACTCCAACTCAATCCCAAGACAACATCTCATTTGAGCAGAGTCCACAACATTCTCCTCAACTAGACTTTGAAAGTAGTCCAAAGAGAGTATCTCCAGGGATTGACCCAGTTCAATAGCAGATTTATGATTATATTGAGTCATTGGAGCAAAAGAACACATTAGTAGATCAGGGGACTTCATCCAACCCACCAGCTACATCACAAGAGACTCTGATTAACTCACTTAAGCAAGAAATCTATGAGTTATAGGTCTTAAACAGGGATATTCAGAAGGAAAATTAAGCTTTAAAAGAACAAAACAAGCTAGAAAAAATCATTGATGATAATACCATGCTTCATTTGGGTTTGTGGCATAAGAAGAACAGAAAATTGAAGAGGAAAAGCAAAAAGCTAAGCAGGGCTCTCATCAACCTTAAATATAGATTCCTCGTGAGAAAGCCTAGAATGGCAGTTGCAGCAAAGAGAAGCAAGAAAATGTTGGATGTTCTAGCTGAAGTTTCAAAGCAGATGCGGTAAAAGGGGGTGTTACAATTTTAGTTGCATGAGGACATGCAATAGTTTCACAGTGGGGGTATGTTGAGTTCCAAAACTGCCTCTTTCTTAAGTAATTTCTTCATCCTTCTTCCTTTGTTTTCCCATGACAATGCATCCTAAACCATCAAAAGCCATTGCATGTTGCCTCCAGGAGTACATTTTAGTGATTTCAAATTATATTGTTATGTGTTTTATTTGGATAGGTTTTTGTTTTTCAACTATGGAATGTAGCCACCTTCCGTAGCTAACCAGCTGTTCCACAGCCATCTCCATACTTTTTAGGTTACAGGTGTCGAGAGAAGAAATGAACCATATGGGTAGCTGGGAAAATTTCAGTACATGGATGGTGTCCTATCCATTCGATCAAAATCGATGAGAAAGACCCCGGTCAAAGGGGAGTCAACGGAAGAGACCTACAACAACTATAACTTTGTTTTTGCATGTTTCTTAGTAAATGAATCCAAGGCAATCTCCTGAAGCCAAGGATGTCGTTCGCCACCTGCATAACCAGTATCCAACAGCCACTATTCGGAGATTTAATTTTCAAGCCAACCGAAGACTAAATTTCTGGATACACTACCTGTTTACGTGTTTGATGTGGAAGACTTCTCTCTTAAAAAAATTGTGTATTTTTCCTATAAATATCAGCGTCTGGAACGCAGAACTAGTTAATGTTTTTGTAGATGTAGTAGTGCAATTTCCACTTGTAGTTCAAGACATTCAGTACTTTGTTTTTAATATAAAAAACTCTGTCTTTTTATATATGGATACCTAAAGCATGTGAAGTGATTCTACGTTGCTAGTCCTAGACCTTGCAGAGGGCCCCTACGTGGTCAAGGTTACTTTTCATTTATGTACATTTTCATTTGTTGTCCTTCTTTGTTCAGTTGTACATTTACTGTGTTTTTTATTATGTTCATAATTGTTTCTAACACTGTGTTTATTGCAGCTTGTGTCATTTGTTTCCACTAACTCAGATAGTTGCATTCCAACATAGAAGTAGTTCTTTAGTTTCCCTTATTCTCTAGCCTCTTAACTGTAGTTTTTAAATTGTTGTTAGTGGCATCATTAGACTTATTTCTTCTGTTGTTCCTTAGTTCTTAGTTTTTAAGTTTAAGTTGTTTCATGCTTTTGCTTATTATAATAGTCACTCATTACATAAATGGATGTTTCCAAAGCCTTTCATTGATGGTTTATCCTCAAACTAAATGGTGAAATGTTGAGTTTATGAATGATATTTCTTGTTGTTTAATTCCTTTTTCTTCTTAATGTAGTCACTCATGATATAAACAGATATTTCCAGAGCATTTCGTTGATGATTAATCCTCAAACTAAATGGCAAAATGTTGTGTTTATGAATGAGATTTCTTGTTGTTCATTAGTTTAGAGTTAGATAACTTAATGCCATTTTCTTATCAATTTAGTAACTCATGATTTAAATAGATATTTCCAAAAGCCCTTCATCGATGGTTGAACCTAAGACTAAGTGGTGAAATGTTTTACTAATGACTGATTTTTTCCTTGCATTTTCATGTTTACTTTTTTTAGAATGATGAAGAATGGAATCTCTCAAATGTTGTTATCAGAAGGATTCAATTCTCCCTAAATTATATAGCAGAGTGATAACAATACTTCATTTAGTTTTGCTTTCACAAATAGAATAGCTGCAGTTTCATTTTTGTTTATTTTCCTTAGTATAGTTGCAGTTCCATATTCAGTAGTTCATTGAACTTTAAATTTGCAAGTATATTAGACAACAGAAGTAGTTTTGTTTCCAGTATTTCATTCTTGGTTTATTATAGATAGCTGCAATTCCATTTTCTCACTTAATTATTGATTTTGTAATTAAGTAGATAGATGTTTTAAGAGTCCATTCAGCTCATGTTTTGGAAACCATTACAATAGCAAGAATAGCTTTGTTCTTCACTTTCTTGTTTTGAAAACCTCACTTCCAAACTTGGCCTAAAAAGCAATTTTAGACTCTCACTTCATTTTTCTAGGTTTTTAGCAGCAGTAGATTAAGATTTCAACTGCATTATAGAACTTTAGGAATCAAAAGAACAAAACCACAAAACAAATATAAACTTGAAAATACTAAGGTAAAAAAGGGTTATTTAGCACATATAGTGCACTACACTTCATTAGTTTATGACACCTGGATTGATAATTTATGTAGCAATTTAGGACACTAAATTGACTAAACACCTGGTACATATAGTATGTTGCTAAGATGAACGTTTTCACCTGATTCTAGCTCAATGGAAGTCTTCCCAATGCCTTTTACTTCATAACGGTTGTTGTCTCCAAGTTCTACCTTTTGAGATAGTCTCCTTTCCATTAGACTATTGATGTTGTCACGATCTCCCATCATGTTCCTTGAGGCACCACTATCTACTAGCCACAAATCATCGCTATATGTAATAGAACCTGTAAGAGTAAAAAAATAAAAGAAATATTTGGTACCTGAATCTTAATTCTTGGGTATTTTTGGAAGTTCTTCAAAGTCTGCTACGATAGTGTGTTGCTTTCCTTTTCTCTTTCTATCATTCGATCTTTCAAGACAATCATGTCTATAGTAACCAAATTTGTTAGAATGATAACATTGAACCTTAGACATATCTCTCTTTCCTTGAGGAGAAAATATTGTTTCTTTAGGTCTTCTTCCTTCATTTCTTCTTCCTCCCTTTCGTCTTCGGAAACCAGACTTCTTCCTTCCTCCACCATTCTTGAAATGTGTTGCAGTTTCTTAAGAGTCACCTTATTTGGATCTCTGAATCTTTCCGCTTGACATAAGCCTCGGTTCTTCTTGGGTGCATGTAGTCCATAGTTCAACAAACTTTGAAGCTCCTTTTTTGGCACATATCCCTGATGCAATGAGTGCCATGATTCAGGTAAACCATTAAGTGTTGTAGTCACTAGTTCCTTTTTATAAAAGATTTCATCAAATCGCTTGAAGTTGATTTCTCAATTGAGAAATCATCATAAAGTATGAGGCTATAGTGTCATTTATTGTCATTCTAACATCACAAAGTTCATTCTTCATGCTCATTGTTTGACCAATGTTGTTGTGCTGACGGCGCTGGACCCACCAACATGTCAATGGGATCTCCCCGGTAAGAAGTCCCAATTAGACCTCAAACCGTTTGGTGTAGGAGTCCCAGCAGTGGGTTGTAAGGTAATGCCTTAACCGTGATGTCACACAGAGGCAAGTAAGATAACTCTGTGAGTAGCAAGGGTGTGACTGATGCAGTGAGTCAAGGAATGAGTATGAGAGGTTCCAGGTTGAAAGGGATCAATCCCAACTCGGCTAGGAACACATAACACAAAGGACATGCACAGCTTCTGGCAGAGGAGTCGGCATGGATGCGGAAGTCACAACATACAAGGTAAGATAACATGAAAAACACTCATGGATCAGTCCAAGATGAGTGTGACAGTTGATATAACAAGGTTTAGAGAAAGGTCTGTCTGATGTCCGACAGAGCAGTCGACACAGATGGTGACAACATCAACAACATATGAAACACATTAACAACAAGATTCATATAATTGCATACGAATCAGTTCATATACAAGTACGTAAGTTAAACAACATATATCATTAAGGCAACCGGAGCATTCCAACTACAATAACAACATATGCATGAAAATGTGTTGAATTTTATTATATAAAGAAGTGTAAGTCACAATCATACAATACACCATGTAAACTTGCTAGCCCCATCAGTGGAACATTATAGCCACATCCGCCTGCTCATCCAAAGAGATATACTAGCTGCGTGCAGTGGAGAAGCCAAGGCGCATTACAAAATTGTTCAAGCCTTCTTCAAGATAGTATTATTAGAAGCTTGGCTGACCAAAAACCTATACAATGAGTTATTAGGAACTATTTATAGCAAAGAGGTGGGTTGACCTTTGACATTCCCCTTTGTGACAGTTCAACTACCCTCTAGACTCTTCACCTACTCTATGACTGTTACATCCAACTGTTCACACTCGACTTACACTTGACATGACTCAACATTACAATGCACATGTACTCATGTGAGACAACATGGCTTGAGCAAGCCTTGCAAGACATCACTAACACTCGGTCTGTTGTGATGAGACCAACTCTTTGACATGCTCATGATGGTGAAGGTGGTGAGCTTATGCCAAGCTTGGTCATCCGTGATGATGTGCATGCACCTCATGGTGACATCTTGCTGAAATGAACTCTTGCCTCTATTGCAACCAGTGCATTGGTTTGGCCCCTTCATCCAACTCATCTGCTAACATGCGCATGGTATTCTTGGGCATGGTTGAATCAGCAACACACTAATGCATAGTTTTTGTGCTAATCTTCAATTGTGTGTTGGTGGTCATGCGCATCAAGTTGCCGAAGTACATGTTCAACCCCAGTTGGACTTGTTTCTTGTCTTCGCCTTGGTGAGTGTGTTGAATGGGTTGGATTGCATGTGTGCGCTCAATGATATGCATGTTGCTAGATCCCTTGCATGTGATCAACAACATTGCTCACCATGTTTGCTCTGTGACAACTGCTGGGATAGATCCTTGACTCGTACTGATGCAATTTCATCCGCGAGTGCATGTTGCGTCGACTGTTGTTCCTGTTCCTGCTGCAACTCATTGGATTGTTTGTGTAGCTTCATGTTCTTCTTGAGTTGCTGCTTTAACACATGCAACTCCTTCTTTGTTCCATCTTCGGCCTTCATGGATCTTCATGTCGTGTCGTCACTTCATAGCCTAAATCTCCAAAGTTTCTTTCATTATCAGTGGATCTACTTGATCTTGCAACTTTGCTCCGCCTCTATGTTGTCAACAATCTTCCTCTTGCATTCGCTGCGTTCACTGCATTCGGTATGCTGCCTTCAGTTGTTGTTCATGATGTTGATCACTGTGATGCTACTGCTTGATGTCCTTGTCCATGAACAACTTGATGTCTTCGTGAGTAGGTAAGCCCATGGACACTTGATCAACTGCATCCCCAAGTGTGCTCTGAATGGTGTCTTCGTCTCTGCTCTCTTAGAAACCATTGTACCTATACTGCTGAGAGGCAGATGAACACCTGTGATACCTAGAGACATGGAAACACTCATAGCAAGCAATCTGTCAGTCGAAAACCAAAATGAACATGAGAACTGACTTGCAATATACCTGGGTGAATGATCATGAAGGTTGCATAATTTTGGCCGAGAGGTCAGGAGACCCACTGCCAAGACTGCACAAAGCACAGTCCCGACTTCTGGGAGACTGACTAACTGCTGGAACTACACAATGCACAGTCCATTCTAGTTGCTGACTGCTGGGATTACGCAATGCACAATTCCAGCTGGGAAGGACTGCTGGCCAAGGGACAGATTTGTGCAATCTTTTGGGCAAAGTAGCCATTGACTTCTAGATATGCGCAATTCAGTCTAGAAAGCCAGTGTTGGGCAAGAATACGCAAATCTAGAGAGGAAGATGAGTTTTCCTTTCCCAGATTCCGCAATGCAACCTTGGTGAAGGTAGAGCCTGGGCCAAGGTTGGCCCTACTCGCCGACGGGCAACTGAAAGCAAGTAATTCAATGAATGCATGGAAAAACTAAGTGATAGCAGAAGTGATTAATAGTGCATGAAAATCATGAATGAAATATTCAGCAAATAGATCAGGGAAAATTTTAAGAACCCCCCTAAATTTATAAATATAATAAATGGGCGAATCTCCATGGTACATAGGAAAAATGGAAGGCGATTTTATCAATAATATAATATGTATATATAATTTTTTGGCGAATCTCTCACCAGGCATGGCGAATATTTTACTCAATTATAAAATCTTGTAAGATCTTGGCGAGTCTTTCACTAAATAATAAAACTTTGTAAAGTCCTAGTGAATATTAGCATAGGCTACATGCTAGTTTAATTCCCCATTTAAATAGGCCACATTCCAGGTGAATACCATGGGTCAATACCATGTTCCATTTTGGTGAATACCATGGGTCAATACCATGTGCCATTTTTATTTTTATTAATTCTAATATTAGGGTTAATAATGGTTTTTTGCATGGTATTAATAACAATCTAGTCCATGGTATTTGTCCCATAGTATTTTGGCCATAGGTTTCACCTAAATATAACCCATTTTTTGAGTGTTCGTAAATATAAGGTGACTTATGGAGTAAATATAAAAAAAATGTTTTATTTGTTTACCATACCTCTTGTTTATTTATATTTTTATTAATTTACCATACCTCTTTTACAAATATGGTATTTGGCCCATAGGATTCACTTAAATAAAACCTCTTTCTTGAGCCTTCATAAATAGAATGAGGGTTATGGACTAAATATAAAAAGAGGTTTTATTTATTTACGATACGTCTAGTTTATTTATATTTTTATTTATTTACCATACCTTTTGAGTAAGTATAAAAAGATGTTTTATTTATTTACCATATCTCCACTTTACTTATATTTTTATTTGTTTACACCCTTACATGTATATAAGGTGACTTATGGAGTAAATATAAAAAATGTTTTATTTATTTACCATACCTCTCATTTATTTATATTTTTATTAATTTACCATACCTCTTTTATAAATATGGTATTTGGCCCATAGGATTCACTTAAATAAAACCTATTCTTGAAAATGGGCGAATGGATTCACTTAAATAAAACCTATTCTTGAAAATGGGCGAATGGAAGGTTGTAAGTCCGAATTTCAAGGGCTAAATTTACCTTTTTTACCCTCTCCCTTAAAATAAGGTGGGCTATTTGAGGTGATTTGTAAAAATGTACTATGATACAAAATATTCGCCCACTAAAAATTTAAAACCCCTTAATTTCGCCAAAGGGCGAACATTCGCCCCTAAAATTATCCTTGAAATGGATCAACATGCATGTGGGTGAGGTAGTTCGCTGGTTGGGCGAACGTCCGTGCAAAACAATTTCATGCATACGACAACAGTGAGATAGTGACGAAAATTGAAACAGATATAGGACAATCTAGAATATATGTAAACGACAACAAGAATTCAAAGAAATCAAGAAAACAACACTCACACAAGCGAATACACAAAAAGTAACAGAAATGCTGAAAAAGACAAGTTGAGGCCACTTACCCGTGAATAGCTGAGTCGGATGTGTTGATGATTCCTAGATGTGATGTGGGATGTCATAGCTCCAAGATCAATGTGAATGAATGAGCTCTGATGTGTCGAATAAATAATTTTGGTCTCAAGATGCGCATGCCACAAATTTAGGAAAAAGTGACACTTGGAGGGAAACTTCTAAAACAACTTTGCATGTAACCCCCGACAACTAAAAATATCTCCCTGAATCATGGGATTCCTTTTGCATATTGTCTCTTGCTATTCCGAGAAGATCAAGCCATGCATGCATCCAAGTCAAGTTTCCTTGGTCCTTGGTGGAACTGGTCAACCGGACAGTCCATGCACACCAATGCTCAAATGCTTGGGAAAAATGTGCATTCCTAGCTATAAGTTGGGCTGAATTCCCAAGGGGATTGCGTAATTTCTAGGCCTAGCAGCTGACTACTGCCCATATTTGTGCAAATCCTGTTGGGAGGGTTGGCTAGCAGGATTGCGCAATCCTGGAGCCCAACAGGCTATCGGAGGGAAATGCGCAATTCCTTGAGGGAAGGTTGGTTTCCCTCCATAAATGCACAAATTTCACTAGGAAGTTGCTCAGCCTGCAGCTGGACCAAGTCCAGATGAACAGCCTGTGAGGGAAATGGATCAATTTTGATCGACAGGCTGCCTTTGTGCGAGGAAAGCATTGAAGCTTGAGTATTTGATGAAGCAAGACAAAGTTTTGTGTAAGGTTGGTATGGGAGGCTCCAAAATAGGCTAAGGAAAAATTTAGGAGGGTGGTTATAGCCGCTACAACACTTAGCGACACACTGGTAGAAATCCGGCTCTCTGAATGGACCTTGTTCGTGAAAAGCAAGTCTAACATTTCCAGAAGTATTGTTCAGTTCTTATCTCATCTTGGCTTTACACTAGCTTGATGTAAGATGTAGCATCTGCTAGAATCTTGGTTGATTGACACACATTCCAAGCCAAGGCAACACAGTTGTTTTGATTAGGGTTGAGGGGTATATAGGTGCACAGGTAGTATGGTCGTCAGAGTCTTAGTTTCATCTTTGGTGTTGCTCCACTGCCAGTAGGCCTGGACAGTGTTCCGACGGAGTCACATAGGAACACAAGCATGGCTCCATGGCCAGCGAGCCTAGTCAGTACCCCAGCGGAGTTACCTGCATCACCTCCCTGCGTAGGAAACCTTTCTCTTCTTTCACCTTATTCGTTTTTCATTTTGAATTTTTTTTTACTTTTCAATTTTTTTATTTTTCGTTTTCATTGTGCATAGCACTTATTCATTTCAGAGGCAGAAGAGGGATCCTGATTTATTGAGAGCAGAGGAGGTTGTTCCAGCAGAGAAGTAGTTTATTATATCTCTAATGTGCTTGTTAAGGTTTTCCCCCTCACCTTACTCTACTTGACTGAGCTGACAAGGGTTAACCCAAAAGCAATCGACTAGAGAAGGTGACACTAGTTAGCGTGCAAGCATTGTGCTTACCCCAAGGTTCACTTCGAAGAGTATGTATTTTCCTTCAACATATCATGGACTAAGAGTAACAAGTTCATCATACTGAGGAAAGATGACAGATAACCAAGTAGCAATAATTGTATAAACCCTCTTGTACTTTACCCAGCTTGTTTCATGAGTCACACATGGTTTCATGCAAAACTAGCCTATGAACAAAACAAGCTAACGAACTAACAATCAACAAAGAAAAGCAAGAGCAGAAGCAAAAATGAAAGCAAAGAAAATAAACAAACAATCAAGTAGACAAACGAGCAATCAAAACATGAAAGCAAACAAGCATGCAAGCAAACGACTGAAAGAAAACACTACTCCTACTCCTACACTAACAGTGCATGGGCCTGATCACATGAAGTGATATTTCCAATGCAGCCATCGGCGCATTGGTAGACCCATGTGGGTGGAGGCTTGGTTTTCGAGTAACCCAATTGTGCGGACCAACATACAAGAAAGATATGACAGTTCCAAAGACAGCCACACTTTGTGTTTCAAAGTGCCCACCGGACATAAGTGAGTGCATGTGCATGACGAACAGTCTGTGGACTTATCATGGTGTTGGGTGACACTACGTGCAACTTTGAAGCATAAGCACACTCTTAACTGTGACAGGCAAAAAAACAAGAGAAACAAAGATAACTTGTGTCGCGAACGAGTGCTTGCAATGAAAGACTCCTCCAATGCATGAGCAATGGAATTGTGCAGTTTGAGTGGAGGAAGTGTGATCTGTGTGTGAGATGGATCTTCAATGCATACAGACGAGTGATGAGGAGCCTTGGGTGATTGAACAGTTTCATGATCGGAAGTGAGACTAACCCCAAGAGAGAGAAGGCCTAACATAACCATCAGCTTGGGCTAAAGTGCCTCGATTATCTTGGGTGTCTCAACTTCATCGTCAGGTAGATCATCATAAATCGGTGGCTTCGAAAGATCACTTGCGATAGATTCATGATCATGATAAAAAATGGAAGTAAATGGATCATGACCGCCACGATCAGAAAAATCAATGAATTCTTCACCATCCTCATGATCAAATGAATCAAACAGAGGGGTAGATGAAAATTGAACGAACTCATCCTCTCTGTTTCCGGAAAAGGCAGATGAAGGATCAAGTGGATCTTCAATGAATAACTTATCCTCTCCATTGTTGAATTATGGACTAGCATCTGGTGAGTCCTGCGAGTGATCAACAATGGGTGTATCCGTGGATGAAGACACACATGCAAAATCATGGATGGCAAGTTCACCAAAGAAGCTAGGAAGGAACGGAGGGGGCTCGGTCGGAAGGGATTCATCCTTTGCCGAGTGTAGATGTTCAAGCTCCCACTCATACTCTTCATGAATGACAGTGCATGTTGGTTGTGCAACACCAGCTCCGTCAGTGGGTTGTTCCTTGTTCACAACTAGTGAAGAATCCAGAATGGACGAACACAAAACAACATCATCCGGGGGAACACCTGAGTGCGAAGACGGAGGTCAAAGAAAATAATGCATATGGGAACTCGAAGGATTGAAGACCAACTCTGCGTGAAAACGGAGTGGAGTGATGCTGGGAGGGTGTGAAGGGTGACCAGATGTGCACACATGATCCTCAACATCATTGGGTGATGGTGGAACTGTTGAATGAGAGGGGGAGGTGGACAATCCATTGAGATAGTGCCTGCTCCCACATGGGATTGTGCAATCCCATCAACGAAGAAGGTTGAGCGAGGCTTGAAATCAAGCTTCCTCTTGGGATGGGAAGATGTCTTAAGACAATACTTGAAATGGTCCTAGAGATAAACAAACTTCATTTGGCTCCTCGAAGCTTGAAACCGCAAATCACGGAAGCACCGCCAAAAATAAATAACGGATTAATGTGGAGCCTTCTGTTGCTATAGGTCAAGATGGTACGGATCAAAATGATGGAACATGTCTTCAATAAGATCACAGAAGTGCTCACATGAGTGCACGGTGTTAGCCAGTAGGATGAGCACCCAACAAAATGGGGATTCGCGAAGCGTGAATGCAAACAGCAGACTGGCATGTTTGTCAGTAAACTCATCTTCCTCATAAATCATGGAAAGGAAGTTATGTAAGTGCTAAGGCCAGACCACCTCACCTTCACCATCATACATGTGAGTGGACAAGAGATTGAAAAGCTTCCCCGAGATGGAGACATCTTCACGATTCGAAAAACACCTCGGGGGAAGAAGAATGCAAGATTCCATGAAAGATATGCAAAGGTTCAAAACTAGATGAGAGGACACTACTTGTCATCAGGCCCTCCTTCTAGCGCTAGAAATGTTGACGTTGTTGGGCCCGCCAACATGTCAATGGGATCTCCCCAATAATAAGTCCCAATTAGACCTCAAACTATTTGGTGTAGGAGTCCCAACAGTGGGTCGTAAGGTAATGCCTTGGTGTAGGAGTCTGATGTTTGGCAAAGCAGTTGACACGAATGGTGACAACATTAACAACATATGCAACACATTAACAACAAGATCCATATAATTACATACAAATCAATTCATATACAAGTACGTAAGTTAAACAACATATATCATTAAGGCAACCGGAGCAGTCCAACTACAATAACAACATATGCATGAAAATGTGTTGCCTTTTATTATATAAATAAGTGTAAGTCACAATCATACAATACACCATGTAAACCTACTAGCCCCATCAGTGGAATGTTACAGCCACATCTGCCTGCTCCTCCAAAGATATATACTAGCTCTGTGCAATGGAGAAGCCAAGGTGCGTTACAATACTGTCCAAGCCTTCTTCAAGATAGTATTATTAGAAGCTTGGCTAACCAAAAGCCTATACAATGAGTTATGAGGGACTATTTATAGCAAAGGGTGGGGTGACCTTTGACATTCCTCTTTATGACAGTTCAACTACCCTCATGACTTTTCACCTACTCTATGACTGTTACATCCAACTGTTGACACTCGACTTACACTTGACATGACCCAACATTACAATGCACATGTACTCGTGTGAGACAACATGGCTTGAGAAAGCATTGCAAGACACCACTGACACTCAGTCTGTTGTGATGAGACCAACTCTTTGACATGCTTGCGATGGTGAAGATGGTGAGCTTATGCCAAGCTTGGTCGTCTGTGATGATGTGCATGCACCTCATGGTGACATCTTGCTGAAGCGAACTTTTGCCTCCATCGCAACCGGTGCATTGGTTTAGCCCCTTCATCCAACTCGTCTGCTAACATGTGCATGGTCTTCTTGGGTATGGTTGAACCAACAACACACTGATGCATAGTGTCTGTGCTGATCTTCAAGTGTGTGTTGGTGGTCATGTGCATCAACTTGTCGAAGTACATGTTCAACCCCAGTTCGACTTACTTCTTGTCTTCGCCTTGGTGAGTGTGTTGAATGGGTTGGATTGCATGCGTGCGCTCAACGACATGCATGTTGTTGTATCCCTTGCATGTGATCAAAAACATTGCTCACCATGTTTGCTATGTGTCAGCTGCTGGGATAGATCCTTAACTCGTATTGGCGCAGTTTCATCCGCGAGTGCATGTTGCGCCCACTGTTGTTCCTATTCTTGTTGCAACTCATTGGACTGTTTGTGTAGCTTCATGTTCTTCCTGAGTTGCTACTTCAACACATGCAACTCCTTCTTTATTCCATCTTCTGCCTTCACGCAATCTTCATGTCACGTCGTCACTTCATAGCCTGAGTCTCCAAAGTTGCTTTCATTATCAGTGGATCTGCTTGATCTTGCAACTTTGCTCTGCCTCTATGTTGTCAAAAACCTTCCTCTTGCATTTGTTGCATTCGGTATGCTGCCTTCAGCTGCTGTTCACGATGATGCTCGCTGTGATGCTACTACTTCATGTCCTTTTCCATGAACAACGTGATGTCTTCGTGAGTAGGTGAGCCCATGGACACTTGATCGACTGCATCCCCAAGCGTGCTCTGAACAATGTCTTCATCTCTGCTCTCTTTGAAACCATTGTACCTGTACTGTTGAGAGGTAGATGAATACCTATGATACCTGGAGACATGGCAACACTCATAGCAAGCAATCTGTCAGTCGAAAACCAAAATGAACATGAGAACTGACTTGCAACATACCTAGGTGAATGATCATGAAGGTTGTGCAGTTTCGGATGAGAGGTTGGGAGATTGACTGCCAAGACTGCACAAGGCACAATCCGAGCTGCTAGGAGACTCACTGAATACTAGAATTGTGCAATGCACTATCTAGTATCGCTGCTGACTATTGGGATTGCGCAATGCACAATTCCAGTTGGGAAGGACTCCTGGCCCATGGACAGATTTGCGCAAATGTTTGGGACAAGCATCCATTGACCTCCAGAAATGCGTAATTTAGTCCAGGAGGAAAATGTTGGGCAAGAATGCACAAATATGGAGAGGAAGGTGAGCCTTTCTTTCCCAGATTACACAATGCAGCCTTGGTAAAGGCAGAGCCCGGGCCAAGGTTGGCCCTACTTGCCGACGGGCAACTGAAAGCAAATAAGTCAATGAATGCATGGAAAAACTAAGTGATAATAGAAGTGATTAAAAATGCATGCAAAGCATGAATGAAAGATTTAGCAAATAGATCAGCATGCATGTGGGTGAGGCATTTCGCCGGTTGGGCAAACGACCGTGCAAAACAGTTTCATGCATGCAACAGCAGTGAGATAGTGACGAAAATTGAAACAGAGCTAGGACAAGCTAGAATATATGTAAACGGCAATAGGCATTCAAAGAAGTCAAGAAAACAACACTCACACAAGCGAATACACAAAAAACGACAGAAATGTTGAAAAATACAAGTTGAGGCCACTTACCCATGAATAGTTGAGCCGGATGTGTTGAAGGGTCCTAGATGTGTTGTGGGATGTCAGAGCTCCAAGATCGATGTGAATGAATGAGCTCTGATGTGTCGAATAAATAAGTTTGGTCTCAAGACGCACATGCCACAAATCTAGGAAAAAGCGACACTTGGAGGGAAACTTCTAAAACAACTTTGCATGCAGCCCCCAGTGGTGAAAAATAGCTCTCTGAATCATGGGATCCATTTTGCATGTTGTCTCTTGCTATTTCGGGAAGATCAAGTCATGCATGTGTGTAAGTCAAGTTTCCTCGGTCCCGGGTGGAACTGGTCAACTAGATTGTCCATGCATGCTAATGCTCCATTGCTTGGGAAAAATACGCATTCCTGACTATAAGTTGGGTTGACTTCCCAAGGGGGTTGTGCAATTTCTGGGCCTAGCAGCTGACTGCTGCCCATATTTGCGAAAATCATGGGCTGAACAACCTGTCGATGGGAAAAACTGCGCAAATCCTGCTGGGAGGGTTGGCTGGCAGGATTGCGCAATCCTGGAGCCCAGCAGGCTATCAGAGGGAATTGCGCAATTCCTAGAGGGAAGGCTAGTTTCCCTCAAAAAAAGCGCAAATTTCACTGGGAAGCTGCTCAGCCTACAGTTGGACCATGTCCAGATGAGTAGCCTGTGAGGGAAATGGATCAACTATGATCGAGAGATTGCCTTTGTGCGAAGAAAGCACTAAAGCTTGAGTACTTGACGAAGCAAGACAAAGTGTTGTGTAAGGTTGGTAGGGGAGGCTCCAAAACAGGCTAAGGCAAAATTTTGGAGGGTGGTTGTAGCCGCTACAACATGTTGATATTATATAATCCAACTAGGGCATCATACATCTACTTTGAAGATCCAAGATTTGCAACATAAGGAATCAAGTGATCTCTAATAGAGTCCACAATGATGCTTCTAGAAATGATATCATCCTTCTCATATTTTTTTTCCCTTCATCATATGAATCATAATTTGTAGGCTTAGTAACCTTACCTTTCACAATATCTAAAAGATCATTCTTAACAAGGAGAAAATCAATCCTTATTTTCCAAGCCCTAAAGTTTGTAGCTCCTTCCCATTTGTTTTCTCCCTACATACAATTTTTAGGAAGGAGATTGATTCCAATTTGTTTTTTGTCTTCATTCTTCAAGAGTGATTTCAATGTCCTTTCTATCACCAAAGCTCTAATACAATGTTGATTTTTCAAGTGTAATAGACACAATGACAAATTCCTGAAATACTGATAATTACTTCGAATGATGTAGATCTTCTTTTAAAAATTCCTGTTTACCATTAAACAATTACACTTCAGAAATTCAACCATTAAATCGTAAAGACAATAGAAATCACAATGTGCAAAGAAAACACAAGATTTACCCTTGGAAACCTGTTAAATTTGGACAACTAGGTCCAAACTCCATGTTCTGATGCTCAGATTAAGAGGCTAATATTTTTGTTGGATTCCTCTTTCTGAGAGGTGTAAAATCCATATAAAAATAGTCTTAATCCGATGAGCAGAACTTATATTTTGAATTTATTATTCTTAATAAATTATATGTGCAAAGGTCAGCCAGTTTTGTAATGTAGGCTCACATGCCCAACAGATGTGTCACACAACCTCATTGATGGATATATATATACAGGAAAAGTTGGAGAGAATTTGATCACAAAAAACAACTCACATCTTCCTCTCTCATCCTAAAAAGTACGAGCTACCTGGAGGACGAATTTCAGCCACACGTGGGAAGGACGAAGAGGATTTTTCTGCTGCTAGGGTTTCTGCTGCTAGGGTTTCGCAGAAGTTTGACCAGCGTTGACTTTGGTCAACGCTTGGTCCAAACAAGCTGAAAACTTGTGGGAGGTTCGATTTTTGAAGGCCATACTACCTGGCACAAAAATCGAGGTCAAAGGGTTGACCGTTTTGCTGCTGCGTTGACTTTTAGCTTGCTGCCCCTGCGTTGACTTTTCAGGACAGCGTTGACTTTTGTAGAACTGACTTGGGTTGACTCATCTATTGGTTGGAGGGTTGTTGTGACACATGCTGGGCTGACTGACCAAAGGAGACTTTGCTGGTTGAAGCATCCTGTTGACCGCCGAAACAAACACATACATTTTTCTTGTTTCTGATTTGTCTTCTGTAAGATCTGCTTATATGTTCTATCTGCATTTTGCTTATCTACTTGTATGATTGCTGTGAGAAAAGTGAAATTGCTCTTAGCATAGAACATCTACAAAACTTTACATGGTATCAGAGCTGAGGTGAAGACAAACTCTATCTATAGCAATCATCATCGAAGGAAATGGATTCCTCTAAGCTTGAATTCAGGGAGAATGACAAGCTGACTGGAAGTGATGACTTCCATGCCTGGAAGATGTTATTAGATCTCAAATTAGAAGATCATGATCTCCTAGATCATGTGACAGGGAAGATTCAAGAACCTCCATCAAATGCCTCTGCTGCTGTTAAACACAAGTATAAGAAGGGAGAAATCAGAGCAAAACTGCTGATCAGGGAATCCATAAATAAGAGTCTGGTTGCCTACATATTTGAACTAGGCACATCCAAGGAGATGTATGACAAACTGATACTTATGTTCCGAGTAAACAATGTGAACCAAGTGCTATTCCTCAAGAACAAGTTGAAGAATATGAAGAAGGGCCGAGACGAGTCTATTCAAACTTTCTTTATGAAGTTGACCGAAACCAGGAACAATCTGCTAGCTATTGGGGAGACAATAGCTGATCGTGAGATGGTTCTCACCGCACTTGAAGGACTTCCATATGAATGGCAAGTATTCACAACTACCATTCTCAACAATAATACCATCCCTAACTTTGATGAGCTTCTGTCTAGATGTATGCAAGAAGAAACAAGGATGAAGGAATTTGATAATGAAAGAAATGCTGCCTATGTTGCTCATTCCCGAAAGAAGAACTCTGGTGGTTCCAAGGACAAAGGAAGGACTAAGACTCAAAAGAAGAAGGGTAAATGTTTCACCTGCCATAGGACTAGACACTATGCTAGAGAATGCCCCTTCCAGAAGAATTCTCCCGATAGTGACGACAACAACAACAACCGAAGGAATGGGAATCAAAGAAATGACAAATCCAAAGGAAAGAGGAAGGCTCACTTTGAAGGAAACCATCCACCTTCTAAAAGGACCAGAAATACCAGGTATGAGGAGTCTAATGTTGTTGATAAAAGAAATGAGTATATTCTAATATCTGCTCTCTCAGCTGCATCTCCGCCCGACACTATGGATGTCTGGCTAATCGATAGTGGTGCCTCAAGACACATCACCGGATTCAAGGAAGCACTTTCTGACATGGTTGAAAGGGATACTAATCTAGAAATTACCCTTGGGGATAATGCCACTTATCCTGTGAAAGGGACCGGGACTGTGACCCTCCACTTGTCTCAAGGACAAGTCCTCCATCTACAAGATGTACTCTATGTACCCAAATTGAAGAAGAACCTTGTGTCTGTATCTGCCATGGAAGACAAAGGATTCAATGTAACTTTCTCTGATGGAAAGGTACTCATGTGGAAGAAGAGCTTCAAGGAAGCTATCTCAATTGGTTTTAGAGTTGGTACACTCTACCAGGTTGGAGGGAGTCCGTTGGGAGCTATGACTTGTGATACTATCCGTCAAACCGAACTATGGCACCGAAGATTTGGACACCTTCATTACAAGGCTCTTCCCGAAGCAAGGAAGGTGGTGACAGGGATGCCTGATTTTGGAAATAATCATAAAGGTGTATGTAAGGGTTGTGCTGAAGGAAAACATACAAGGGGACCTTTCCCCTCAAGTGTCACAAAGACATCTGAGATATTGCAACTGGTCCATTCTGATCTTTCTGGTATGTTGCCTGTAACATCCCTGGGGGGATGTTCTTACTATATGACATTTACTGATGACTTCTCTCGCAAAACCTGGATATACTTCTTGAAGAAGAAGGATGAGGCTTTCATGTGGTTCTGTACCTTCAAAGCCTTGGTGGAAAATATGACCGGAAAGAAGATCAAGATTTTGAGGACTGACAATGGCACTGAATATGAGTCAAATGAGTTCAAAGACTTTTGCAGAGAAGCTGGCATTAAGAGGGAGACTACCACTGCATATACTCCTGAGCAGAATGGTGTTGCTGAACGCAAGAATAGGACTATTGTGGAAGCTGCCCGTGCCATGCTATGTGACCAGGGTCTTCCAAAGTTTCTGTGGGGAGAAGCTGCAAATACTGTTGTGTACATTCAAAACCGATGCCCTCATTCCGCTTTGGACTCCAAAACTCCCGAAGAGGTTTTCTCTGGTAAGAAACCTGATGTCTCACATTTTAGAATTTTTGGATGTCCTGTCTATTTTCATGTGCCGAAAGAAAAGAGAAGTAAGCTGGACGCTACTGGGAAGAAAGGAATGTTTGTGGGCTACAGTGAGACTTCTAAGGCATATAGAGTCTATGTACCTGGTCAAAGGGAAGTAGAGATAAGCCATGATGTCACTTTTGACGAAGATGCTTCCCTGAAGAAAGTAGTAGATCTTCCTAGATCTGAAGAAAACCATGAAGAAAGACCTGGAAATCTGAAAGAACCCCAGGATGAGACTATGCCTGATGTTGAAGAGCCAACGGACCCTATTGATCCTTCCCCTTCTCTAGGAAAGAGGCCATCATGGCTCAGGGACACCCTCGAAGATGCTGAGGGTCATGCTGCCCCAAGGGGAACATTCCTAGAAAGCAAGAAGCCGTGTAGATACCAAGGGTATCTAGCTTCCATGAGTACTATTATACAATCTGAACCTGGATCTTTTGAAGAAGCCATCAAGCATCAAGTCTGGAAGGATGCTATGCATGAAGAATATGAGGCTATTATGAAGAATGATGTCTGGGATGTGGTCCCGAGACCGAAGGACAAATCTGTTGTCATCGCTAAATGGCTCTACAAGATTAAACATGGATCTGATGGGAGTGCTGAAAAGTTTAAGGCAAGATTTGTTGCCCGTGGCTTCTCTCAAAAGGAAGGAATTGACTATGACGATATATTTGCACCTGTGGCTCGATATACCACCATCCGATCCATCATAGCCCTTGCTGCTACGCAAGGATGGAGTCTTCATCAGATGGATGTCAAGACTGCTTTTCTGCATGGTGCAATAAAAGAAGAGGTGTATGTAGAACAACCTCTGGGATTTGAAGTTCGAAATCGAGACACTTTTGTCTGCAGGTTGAAGAAAGCCCTCTATGGGTTAAAGCAAGCACCCAGAGCTTGGTATGAGAGGATGGATAGTTACTTGATGAAGCTGGGCTTCACTCGAAGCAATGCTGATCCAAACCTTTACTTTAAGGTTGAGGAAGGAAAGCCTCTCATTCTAGTGCTGTATGTGGACGACCTCTTCCTGACAGGTGATGACCCTCTCATTCATCAATGTAAGAGGGAGCTTGCTGCTGAGTTCGAGATGAAAGACCTAGGACTGATGCACTATTTCCTAGGCCTGGAGGTCTGGCAGAGACCTGGAGAGATTTTCCTTTCTCAAGGAAAGTATATTGTGAAGCTTCTGGAAAGATTTGGGATGGTGGACTGTAAGTCCGTGTCGACACCAATGGAACTCAACTTTAAGAAGTTGAGTGGCAGCGCTGCAGGGCCTATCTTGGCCAATCCTACTGAGTATCGTCAACTCATAGGAGCTTTGATGTTCTTAGTGAACACCCGTCCGGACATATGTTTTGCAGTGAATACTTTGAGTCAACAGATGGTTGAGCCTCATCATTTTCACTGGGTTGGTGCCAAGAATCTTTTGAGATATCTTCGGGGCACGATAAACCATGGGCTGAGATACACTGCCGGGAGTGTGATACTCCGGGGATATACTGATGCCGATTGGGCTGGAAGTGTGGTGGATCATAAGAGCACATCTGGATGCTATTTCAATCTTGGTTTTGCTTCGATCTCATGGATGAGCAGGAAGCAGAAGTCGGTGGCTTTGAGCACCGCGGAGGCCGAATACATTGCTGCTAGTATGGCCTGTTGTGAAGCAGTTTGGTTGAGGAAGCTCTTTAGTGAGCTGTTCCAACATGTGCTAGATACCACTGTAATACTCTGTGATAATCAGAGTGGGATTCGTATGACTGAGAATCCTGTGTTCCACGACCGATCCAAGCATATTGATATCAGGTACCACTTTATCCGGGATATGGTACAGCGAGGCGTCGTAAGGCTCGATCATATAGGAACTGATGAGCAGGTCGCGGATATTCTCACTAAGCCCCTGGGGAAGGTCAAGTTCCTAACCTTCCGTGAGAGTCTTGGTGTCGTGGAAAGACCCTATGATGTGGGTCCTGTTGGACAATGAGCTCTGGGAGCTCTGGGGGGCTTTGGGGATAGCTTCTCGGAGCTATAAGCACTCATAATGCTTCTGCCCCACCCTTGTGATTATTGAGCTGGTTCGCCACTCATTTAATCTGTGCCCCGTATGCATCCTACCCATTGAGTTCAGGGCTCATGGGAAGCACCTCTCATTTGGCCAATGAGGTGTGGAAAAGCTAGAGACTATTAGCAAAGACTGATGGACGCATCAGAGATTGCCGTACTCTCTATCTAGGATGGCATGGTCCAACCACTTGATCTGGGATCAAGATTTGTGAGGTCTGGGACCTCTGGACTGATTATGTCAGTCGGGGAATGATGTCTTTGTGACTGACCCACTTCTGTTCTGAAATAAAGAAGCCAGCAAAGCAAGTTTCGGCGGGATGACTCACGATGTTAATTGCACTAATAGATGGAGTTCTCCCTAGTTGAGAGGGAGTGTTAAATTTGGACAACTAGGTCCAAACTCCATGTTCTGATGCTCAGATTAAGAGGCTAATATTTTTGTTGGATTCCTCTTTCTGAGAGGTGTAAAATCCATATAAAAATAGTCTTAATCCGATGAGCATAACTTATATTTTGAATTTATTATTCTTAATAAATTATATGTGCAAAGGTCAGCCAGTTTTGTAATGTAGGCTCACATGCCCAACAGATGTGTCACACACCCTCATTGATGGATATATATATACAGGAAAAGTTGGAGAGAATTTGATCACAAAAAACAACTCACATCTTCCTCTCTCATCCTAAAAAGTACGAGCTACCTGGAGGACGAATTTCAGCCACACGTGGGAAGGACGAAGAGGATTTTTCTGCTGCTAGGGTTTCTGCTGCTAGGGTTTCGCAGAAGTTTGACCAGCGTTGACTTTGGTCAACGCTTGGTCCAAACAAGCTGAAAACTTGTGGGAGGTTCGATTTTTGAAGGCCATACTACCTGGCACAAAAATCGAGGTCAAAGGGTTGACCGTTTTGCTGCTGCGTTGATTTTTAGCTTGCTGCCCCTGCGTTGACTTTTCAAGACAGCGTTGACTTTTGTAGAACTGACTTGGGTTGACTCATCTATTGGTTGGAGGGTTGTTGTGACACATGCTGGGCTGACTGACCAAAGGAGACTTTGCTGGTTGAAGCATCCTGTTGACCGCCGAAACAAACACATACATTTTTCTTGTTTCTGATTTGTCTTCTGTAAGATCTGCTTATATGTTCTATCTGCATTTTGCTTATCTACTTGTATGATTGCTGTGAGAAAACTGAAATTGCTCTTAGCATAGAACATCTACAAAACTTTACAAAACCCCACTTGGGGGGGAACCCAACAACCTTTTCCTTAGAGAAATTCTTCAATTCAACAAGAGATACGTCTAATGTAGCTAATCAACTATGAGATCAAACAAACCAACAATGCTTATGGTCAAACCTGGTCAACTGCCCTCAATTCAAGCCTCCAACTTTCCCAGCAACTTGACCTAATCTGATCTTCCTTATGTCGAAATTCGGCCTCTCAAAAGCTGTCCAAAAACCCAAAAATTCAACTTTCCAGTTTGCCCATAAATTCAGCCGACCCATAATATACTGTCCAGAAAAATTCCCATAAACACACATGAGCTAGAAAAGCGAGAGATCGATGCTAAAGATGAATTCATCCTTCTTGTCCTTCTTCTTCCTTCGTCTCCTTCGCTTGCATGCACAAAAATTGTCTTTCTTGTGTGAGGTCGAATGGTGCCTTTGTGGAGGAAGTTAAATGTCTTTATATAGTGTTCTTCCTTTGCGAATGGGTGTCTCATCAATGGGGCCGACTTGACTTGAGGGAGGGTTGACTTGATTGTTTGTAGGCGAAAATTCAAATTTCAAAATTCTCTTTTAAATCCGACATGAAGCACATGTATTATATACATTCTTTCAAGGGATAAACAATAAAATGGCATGAAACACATGTCTTACATTTACATTATATATTGTTTTTATCAATGCATCCTCTAACTTAACAAATCTTGTAATTTTGTATACGAGTACGAAACAAACATCATCTTTTGAACCGGGATTGCCATTGGGCCCACAAGGCTACATTCTCCCACGAATTTCCTTTTGTATGGTTTGCTCTTGACCTATTGGCATTTGAATGGTTTCCCCTAGTCATTGCTTATTTGTAGGAGGGGTTAGCACCCCTCCCCACGTGGGTGTTCATGAAAAAGGTTACCAAATTTAATACATAATTGAGCTAAACACATAATACAACTGCAAATTCAAGGCTTGTAGAAAATTTGTAGAATTCAAATCCTAACCCTAGAAAAACACTATTTCTTGTTGTTCGTCATTTGCTGACCAGTTTTGTTATGGGGATCAAGTAGTATCCATCACAAAAAATTTTAAGGATGGAAATTTATGTTATAGTTTAGAAACCTTGAAGAATCTTACTAGTCTCTAATATGCAAACTGTAAAATGCTTAACAATATTTTTGTAAAAATTTCAAATTTATAATAAATATATAAAAATATCTATAAAAATTGACAATTTTTAAGATAAAATAGTTTTATTCTACAAAATTTGGATGAGTCATTTTTAGAAAAAAGTAAAAATTAATATTTTTTATTTTAGAAAAAATAAAAATTAATATTTTTTTTTTTTTTAAAAGCTAGAAAATTAACTTACCTCTCAATATTTTCCTCTAAAAATTTTCCTTGCACTCACTCATTATACAAAATATCTTGCGTAAACACTAGCTACATTATACAAAATATCTTGCGTAAACACTAGCTACATATCTCGAACAAATTTGAATTCGTCATTTTCATTGAATATTTATACTTAAAATGTATAATCATTGTTAAACAACTTAACTTTCTAAAAGTTTAGATTTTTTATTTTATTTTTAAATAATTTCAATATTCTATATATCTTTATATTAATTTTCTCGACCCCTCACCATCGCCACATCAGCGGGGTTGCCCATGGCGGCGCCGATGCCTCAGCGATCAAACCCGCGGCTATCTTCTTGACAAGTGGTAGGTTCCCCGATTTCGAACCCGGCTCCTGCCACTTCTCCTTCAGAATCTCGAATAAGCCCATGCTAGTGGTCGAGTACAGGACCTGCCGGAGCATGGTTGCAGACACACCGGAAAAGAGCGCAGACACGCCCTCCGTCTGAGCCACTCGGATTCCCACAGAGATCGGCCCCGGCGTAGTCTGGTGGCCTAATTCCACAGCTGGGCAACCAGTGCCCACATTAACCAAGGTGAATGCAGGGCGAACGTTTTGCTCGCCTTGTAGCTGCATGCGTACCTTTATCACATCCAGAGGGTGCCTGCTACAGCCTGCCACAACCGAGGCAATCCCTCCTTCCAGAAAACCCTTGAAGCCCATTTTTTTGGAACGAGAACCACTTCAGCACCAAGAAAAGGATCGGATCCTTGATTCCTTCTGGGCATCCGATCCTTCCTCTGAGTGTGAAAAGCGAAATGTCGAGGATGTTGTTGCTGCGCCCTGCAAATTGGAAAAGCAAAACCCTATACCTCTTCAACTGCCCAACCCAAGAACAAACCCCCAACCCACGGTAAAAGGTATAGGCTGGATCCGATGCATATTGTCATTGTTTTATTATTTCAAGTTGCATTTTCTTACCATTGACCAAATGTGAAGGTTTTATTATTTCAAGTTGCATTTTCTTACCATTGACCAAATTTGAAGTTTGAATGGTTGGTTTTAATTTCATTCGGAAAAACATATATTCATTTAAATCTTTAAAATGAAAAGTTATTAAAAAAGGGTGCTTCTCTTCCTTCATAAAAAAGTCAAAATAAAATAGCCTCATATTAAATCTTTAAAATTTAAAGAGTAATTACATCAAAACGTTATAAAATTAAAACTTAATAAATAAATAAGTATTTTTCTCAAATTATATTAAGAAAAGGTAAATATATGTTTATTCTATTTATTTAATGATCTTCAAAATTATTTGGACTTATATCATTGCAAATATGAATATATTTGCTAAATGAAAAAAAAAAAAAAATAGTTTTCCTTTGTTTCCATACCTCATAAATAGCATTCCAATCTACTTCATTTAGAGTATGAGGTGCAACTAAGAGACATAAACATTAACATATATAATGTCTCCAATAAATTCCTAATCTATCATTTTTTTATCCTGTGTAATTTTGAGAAGCCTCTTTCACACATTGTTGTGTTTGTTGGGATAACGAGAATGACTCACCATATTTGCATCAAATATGGAAAGCCTTAAAACCATTCAGGTTCATCTCCACAGAGATCCCATACTCCATACATATGCTCTTGGGGTATGATTTACAAATAGTACAAATAAATTTTAGAGAATGGTCCATACTTCATGAACATCGTCGGGATTTTCCTACTTTATTGGGAAGAGTGCTACATCTTGGAAAAAGAAGAATTCCAGGCAGCGCTAGTTTGGGTCCAGTTATTTTCACTCCTAGAAGATTTTTGGGAACCTGATATCCTAGAAGGGATTGGGAATGCAATTGGGTAATTTGTGAAAGTCTTAGATATCACCAAATGAAGACGACATGCCTCATATGCCCGCATATGTGTCCACATGAATATCTCTCAACCCCTTCCGAAATCAATAGATATGGTCTATCACGATTACATATTGACCCAATGATTGGATTATTAGCATGTACCCTTCAAATGTCATCGTTGCCATGAACATTGTCACTTGTTTCGTGACTGCCCTCTCACTATTGCATAGGAAGCTCGACAAGCAGCCCACCTGAGAGATGACGAAGGATACCAGCAAGTAGGGGGTAGGAGAAATCATTAGCGCCAGACTCAACCTTCGCCCCCTAATGCTCGTCAAAATCCGTCGCCTTTGAGGTCTGGGTCGATCCCCCGATCACAAGAGAAACCCCCTCTTAGAGGGGATGAAAATCCATTTTCTATTCTTGAGACATTGGAGCCCACGACAGTCGAGCCAGTAATATCCCCTCAACCACCTCTACAAGCCATGGAAGTGGACAAGCAACTAGTCCCTTAGATGGATAAAGCCACACCCAAGAGGAAATCGTTGGAATCCATGGAAGAAGATCGAAAACTTAAGGAGATTATTAGCCATAAAAGAAAAGTATTAGAAGTGGAGGAAAAAAACAACAGCCTTAGGGTAGAGGAACGCAAAATGCTGGAAATTTTCTGGGTATGGCTCAAAGCGGATGTCAAGGATATCCATGTAAATCAACTTAAACATTTTCGCAATATCTTCAACCACTAGAGCACGTGCTTGGGGAAACTGGAGGGCGATCCCGCACCTTCAGGCTCAAGCAAAGAGGAAGGCTTTTTGGCCCTCACACGTCCTTATCAACCTGTACATGACAAGGGGAAAAAAGGTAGAAAATCGACGAAGGAAGCCATCAACGAAGTGGGTGAACTTCTACTCAACTCTGTTCAAATGGAACAATTGACGGACTATTTGCCCCGCTCTACCCCCCTCCCAATGCAAATCGTCTCATGGAATGTATGGGGCTTAAACAATAAAGGTAAGCTCCGCTCTTTGATAGAAAAAATTATCAAAGTTAATCTGGATATTGTGCTATTACAAGAGACTAAAATGACAACAAACAAAATCACAAAGGCAATAAAGTCTTGTCGGCGTAACAATGAAGTAATGATGATTGACGCAATCGGGATGGCAGGAAGCGTAATGGTGCTCTAGGATTCCAATAAGGTAATCTTTAAGGATTAGATAGGCATGCATTCTACCCTCTCAGGCAGCTTCAGGCTTATTGGATCTGGTTCATGGATGGACCTGATGGTAGTATATGGACCATCTACCCCTCAAGCCAAAGACCACTTTCTCAAAGAAATTGCTTGGATACGGACTAACTTTGTCATTTCAACTTGGAACATTAAGGGACACTTCAATATGATCCGATATATATTGGAAGAGACTTCAATATGATCCGAAAATATATTTTTGCATAAAAAAATGAAATTTTAATATGAAAAACTTAGATCTCTCTGTGTAGGTCATGCTTATATATATATATATATATCTATATATATATATATATATATATATATATATATATATATTAGACCAAGTTATGCTACATGAACACACGCATGCCTATTAAGATGTGTGAAAAATTGCAAAGACAAACATTTCATTTAATGGAAAATTGACATATTATATGACACGAAATTTTTTTACAAAAAAATCATTAGGACAACAACATAATTCTCCACAATTTGTCTTTTTACTCTGAATCAAAATTCATAGTGCTTATATGAATTTTGAGGGTTTCAATTCGATAAAAGAGGAAAAAATTGAAATTTCATCGCCATATTTGGCCCAAAAGTATAACCCATCTTCATACTTTCACTTCCATCCATTATTTATGTATTACATTGAATCTATAAATATGTTGTACAAGTTGCAACCGAAAACATGGATTTTGTATGATGATGGGTTTCAATTAATTTAAATATTGCATTTTCAACAACAAAATTACAATAAGCAAAGCCTCTATGTTAATAAAACAAGAAATGAAACAATTCAAATGGCTAATCCTTGTGGTTATTGCTCTTGATTTTTCTCATTTTTCAAGTCATCTCAATGTTTAGATATTGTACATGGTTTGCAGGAGTCATTCAAGTCCTATGCTCCCACTATCCCAACCTCAACCTTTGTGAAAAACAATAAGATAGTAGTGACTTGGATTGGGTACTAAATGTTTGAATAAATTCATATTCAATCACCTTCTTAATGAAATATGAATCTAATCCCTTTAGAAAATCAAAGTATTTCATAGTGGTTTTCAATACAACTGTAAAAGTTTGCAAAAGCTCTTGAGAAGGGAATTCCTTTTACATTTAGCATAATCATCATTAACATGAAATATGAAGAAAAGTTGCTAAAGAGTGAGTTCTCTATCCCATAGACCATTCGTTGACTTTATTGTAAATTGAAAATAGTCACACTTAAGTTTCCTCAAGCTAAACTGCATTTTACTCAAGTCTATATATTACCAAACTTAGAATTGACAATAAATTCGCGAGGAAAAAGAGCGAAGAGTTTTAATCAGATCAAGAAAAAAATCAATGAATACAATAAATGAAGATATACACATATATTGAATTAAACGGGATATGTATATAGACAGGACAACCAAATATTCTCAAGTGACGAACATATCGTTTATGTCCAGTGAATGCTTCTTTAGAAGTCTTGTCTTTCAAATTTTGATGAGGACGCCTATTTTGGATATAAACAACTATCATTGATGCTTCACTCCATAGAAACGTAAGCAAGTCTTGATCATGCAACATTTCCTTGATAGATTCTTTGATGGTTATGTTCTTTCTTTTAGCAGCTCCATTTTGTTGTGGATTATAAGGGACTATCAACTCACTCTTAATCCCAACTTGTTTATGCAAGGCAACAAGCTCCTTGGAAGTGTATTCTCCTCCATTATCATATCTAAGGATCTTGATTTCCTTTCTCGTCAAGTTTTACACTTTAGCTTTAAATTCCTGAAACTTGTTAAAGACTTCGTCCTTTGTCTTCATGAACTAGATCCATGTCTTATGAGAGAAATCATCAATAAAGGTTACATAGTGCAAGGAGCCTCCAAGAGACTTTATTGGCATAGACCACAAACATCATAATGGACTAGATCCAAAATTTCTTTGGACCTACTTTCACTTCTGGGAAAGGGCTTCTTGACATTTTTACCAAATGCACATCCTTCACAGACTTCTTCATGTTCTACCTACAAATCTAGAGCACCTAAACCATATGTTTTAAGGCAAGAAAAGCTATATCGTGAAGGTGTGAATATATTATATGCCAAATCTCACATGGATTAATGTCATTATATATTAATGCTTGAGCAGGTTGTTTCAAGAGTCTATATAACCTTCCTTTACAAAATTCAATTATTCTAGCAACATTTATACTAGAACGCTTAGGCCATACAAGAAATTTTCCGTCAACAAATGCTACTTTATTCCCTTTATCTTCCAAGGATGAAATGGAAACCAAATTATTTTTAAAAATTGGTACATATAGTATGTTGCTAAGATGAATCTTTTTCACTTGATTCCAACTCAATGGAAGCCTTCCCAATGCCTTTTGCTGCATAATGGTTGTTATCTCCAAGTTCTACCTTTTGAGATAGTCTCATTTCCATTAGACTAGTGAGGTTGTCATGATCTCCTATCATGTTCCTTGAGGCACTACTGTCTACTACACACAAATCATCACTATCTATAATAGAACCTGTAAGAGTGGAAAAATAAAAGAAACCTTTGGTACATGAATCTTCATTCTTTGGTCTTTTTGGAAGTTCTTCAAAGTTTGTTATGGTGGTATGTTGCTTTCCTTTTCTCTTTTTATCATTTGATCTTTCAAGACAACCGTGTCTATAGTGACCAAATTTGTGACAATGATGACATTGAACCTTAGACATATCTCTCTTTCCTTGAGGAGTAGATATTCAAGTGGCAGAAAAGCAAGTATCCTGACATCAGATCGAAGTGCTCATTGCCCTGATTCCAATGGTGTGAACGACACTCCAATCCGAGTCCGGATGATGAAGTTGTGGCAGAAAGAGTTTGCCTTAGTTCCTTTGAAAATGAGGCATTTTCTCTTAAAAATGGACTTAAAGCCTTTAGAAGGAAAATCGCAATAGGAGAAGTCAAAGGGGCGGACTTAAAGAAGCGCAGTGGAATCCCCGATCAGTGATCTCCGACTAAATCACAATCGAGGGCAAGAAATTGGCGATATAGGGATGGAGCGGTCAAAATCGAGCAGAGTCGACTTACGATCACGATTGGTCGATCGACGATTGGCAAAACTAGAACCCCAGGCCGTTGTATGCGTGGGATGTCGATGCCGATATCGACAATCGACAATCCCCGCTAACGGGACTATTGACAGAGCGATGTGTCGATTGCGATATGGGGGTCGGACCCGATGGGTCTATGAGCCCGATTTGGTAAACTTTGAGATCCGGTTTTTAAGGTTTTGGTCGAAATTATTAGTGTTTGACGGGTTTTTGTGTATTATCGTTTTAAACAATAAAAATCTATCTTTGGGGTTTTGTTGTGCCCGCCAATCCTTCTACTGAACGACTTCTATTCTAAAAAAACCGACCTTCTATTTTTAAGCAGGATTGTATTATAAAGCCCGATGATTGGAAAAGCGCAGGGGGAGAGGATTTTCAGCACATAGTACAAGGAAACAGCTTGTCGGAGGGCCAATTGATCATTTTGTATGAATTGGGTGAATTTTATATGGTTTTGCCCCTCTCGATGCCACAGACGCAGTGGTGTTGTCCTTTTCTCCATATGAGGTCTCCATTTCAGAGCCATTTTCCAAAATGGAGGTATAAGCCTCCTTTTATGTACTATTGATTGTAATTCTCTTCTTTTCATGCCATTTAATGAACAAAGGCCTCCCAATTGATTGAGCAGGGCCCAGAGACGTAGTCCGAGTTGGACGAACTTTGTTATCAAGTCTTGTTGCCTTCTTGTCGTGCCTTTATGTGTTTTTCTTCTTCTTTCTTGTGTGCACATTAATTTCTGTGATAATCTGCAATTTCTACATGTGATTCTTTTGATACATCTATAAGCAAAAGATCACTGGATCAAGTGGTATCATAGCAGGTCTTTTTAGATGTGAATTACATATTTTTATGCTAACAAGAGACGGAATCCGAAGAGGCGAAGGGGAATTAGAGCCTTTCGATCCCAAAGAGAGGCGTGCACATCGAAGGAGAAACATGGAAGATGAAGCTCATTTTGAAGAGGAGCGCAATTTCCGTAAGACCTTCTATTCAATGGCAGAGAATGTCGATACGCTGGTTTTAAGGCTGGAGAAAGCAGAGGAGAGAAACCCATAAGAACAAGGTTCAGCACATGGGAATGGTGGAGAAGAACCCCATCCTTCTCCTTCTGCGAGTGAAGGTTCTCCTTCCTCTCACCACCATAATCGTAGAAATTCAAAGGATGCATCTAAGAAACCTTTCTTTAGAGTAGATGTGAAATTTGATCTTCCCATGTTTAATGGTGAAAGCAATGTAGAAAAGCTTAGTAATTGGATTAGGCAGATTGAGGTCTACTACGGGATTCAACAGATTGTGGAGGATAAGGCAAAGATTCAGCAGGCCTCTCTATGGCTGAGCAGCACCGCTCTCATTTGGTGGGAGAGAAAATTGTAGCATAGTAAGAATGTGGGTAACCTCTTTTCTTCATGGCCTGATTTTATTTCTGTGTTAAAGGAACAGTTTTATCCCTTCGGATACAAGAAAAAAGCTTTAATGAATTGGAATTATTTAAGGCAAGGCAAAGGTCAGGATGTTCAGAGTTTTACGTAGGAGTTTAGAAATCAAGCACTGAATTTGGGTATTGCACTTGATACACCTGAAGTTGTAACTAAGTATATTGGCTCATTGCATAGCTGCATTAGGCATTCATTGTTGTTGTTTGAACCAACCACTATTGACTCAGCTAGTGTAAAGGCAATTCATATTGAGAACAGGGGCAAAAATGAAAGAGATGATCAGTCCAGAAAACCACCGTTCAAACCTCCTAATGGAAAATCTAAAGAGAAATGGAAAAGAAAGGAGAAGAAGATGGCAGCGGCCAAAGAAGGAGAAAGATCGTATTTCAATCACTGCAAAAAGGAAAGCCACGATGATGATCATTGTTGGAAGAAGCACCCAGAAAAGCATCCAAAGAAGTATGGAGGAAAAGGGAAGAAGAAGACAGTGGCAACTACGCAGCAAGACCTTGGATCGGACTTGGGAGATGAAGCGTTGATCACAGCAGCGCGAACGAAAGGTACTCTTACAACTCATGTTAATTTTGAATCGCATAAAGGCACTAGTTCTATAAATGAGTCCCTTCCTAATGATCGAAAGAGAATTGAACTGTTTCATATCAGAGTTATTGTAAATCATACTAAATTCGGAACTCTGTTTGATACTGGATCACAAGCAAATTTAATCACAGAATCCTTGGTAAAGAAACTTGGCTTAGAAACAAAACCACATCTGAAACCTTACCCGCTTGCATGGATACATGATAAAGCAAAACTGAATGTAACCAAGCAGCGTAAAGTCAAATTTGTAATCGCTTCTAAGCTAGTGGACAAAGTAGAACTCGATGTAATCCCATTGGATATCTGTGGCATGGTGTTGGGGAGTCAGTATCTATATGATAGAAAGGCAGTCTTTTTCCGTCAAGAAAACAAATACCAAATCACAAAATATGGGGTAGAATATATAGTAAGGGCTCATCAAAATAAAATCAATGCCAGCCTTGTAAGCACTGGACAAATGAAAAGATTGTTGAATTCCAGTAAGGGTTGCATTCTTATGGTTGTAAGGGAAAAAGAGGCAGAATTAGCTGATGCTTTCTAGGGCTACGATCAGGAACATAAACAAGAATTATTTGAATTAATTTCTAATTATGATGAGTTGTTTCAGGAACCAAAGGGATTACCTCCGAAGAGGGAAATCCAACATGAAATCCATTTGCAGCATGACGTTCCTTTGCCAAATATTGGCATGTACAGGATTTCGACCATTGAGATGGAGGAAATCAAGAAACAGGTGCACGAATTGCTGGACCAAGGGGTCATTAGGCCGAGCACTTCTCCGTGTGCCTCACTGATTATCTTAGTCCCAAAGAAAGATGACACATGGAGGATGTGTGTGGATTACCACGCATTAAACAAGATCACGGTGAAAAATCGTTACCCTCTTCCACGCATTAACGACTTATTAGATTAGTTAAAGACTGCTGTTTATTTCACCAAATTGGATTTGCGCAGTGGTTATCACCAAGTTCGAATTGCAGAGCAGGACGTGCGGAAAACCGCCTTCAAGAACAAACAGGGGCTGTTCGAATGGATGGTGATGCCATTTGGACTTTGCAATGCTCCAACCACTTTTATGAGGGTCATGAATGATCTCTTTCGGCCTTTCATTAATGAATTTGTTCTTGTATATTTAGATGATATACTTGTCTTTAGTAAAATTTGGGTTGAACATGTGTTTCATGTAAAGAAAGTGCTTGATGTACTGAAAAAAGAAAAACTCTTTGTAAAATTGTCGAAGTGTGAGTTCGGGAAAACCTCTTTGGGTTACTTAGGTCATATTGTTGGTCATGGTCAGTTAAAGATTGATCCTTCTAAAGTTGAAGCAATTGTAAATTGGCCTAAGCCTACTAGTGTAACCGAGCTCTGTAGCTTTTTAGGTGTAGTCCAGTATTGGAGGAAATTTATTGCTAATTTCTCTGTTATTGCAGCACCTCTGCACACATTGAAAAGTGTGAAACATGTCTTCCAATGGGGAGGAAGACAACATAATTCCTTCGAAACATTGAAGGAAAATATCGGCATCGTGCTAGTCTTAGCCTTACCCGATCTCCAACAGCGATTCGAGATCGAAACTAATGCCAACGGTTATGCCATGGGAGCTGTACTGATGCAGCAAAAGAAGCCGATTTGTTACCATTCTGAGAATTTTTCTCGAGCTGTGATAAACTATCCCACTTATGACAAGGAGGTTTATGCCTTGGTGTAGAGTGTGAAAAAGTGGAAACACTACCTGATCGGCAAGGAGACCATCATCCATATGGATCATCAGCCCTTGCAGTACCTTCAATCACAAACCAAGTTGCATCAATCTCGTCATTTCAAGTGGATGGGTTTTCTTCAATAGTATCATTTGGTAATAAAGTATAAGAAGGGCACTAGCAATAAAGTGGCTGATATTGATCAGGTGCTCATGTCCTAAGTGTCGTAAAATGCTCAAAATTTAAAGTGCTTAGAACTGGTTCAAAGTTGAATGACTGGAAAGTGCTCGTCTTCCCGATTCCGGTGCCGCAAACGGTTCGAAAAACGGTCGCTGTATGAGGAAGTTATGGCAAAAAGAAGAATTTGTCCATAACATTACAAATTTTAATTTTTCAAAAAAAAAATTAAAAAAGGAATATTCCGCTGGCACGAAATCTGAGGCAACCACCAAAAATTAAATGTAACTGCAGTTAAGTTGGCAGAATTTTGGCAGGAGCGCCAAATTTGGCGGACCCGCCATAATTGGCGGAGCTATCTGGAGTTAACTAAAGTTAGCTGGAGTTTTTCTAGGGAAAAACTGGAGAAACTTTAAATGGCCATAACTTTGACTAGGAAAGTCGGTTTTGGACGAATTTTTTTTTTGATTTTGGGTATTTTCGACCTTCTAGAGCCATTGGTGCAGGTCTTACAGCCATCTGAGGTCATTTGCAGAGGTTTTGGAGCCGTTAAAGTTCTAGGAGCCACTAGGGCCCAGTTTTGTGAAGACTGTATAGGGTTGTAGGTATCCATTGGAGGTGATCCAATAGTCAATCCTGAAGGATTCAAGTGTTCTGAATCCATTTTTACCATCTATTTCTCCTGTAGATGCTTTTATTCAGCTGTATTTTCAATTTGAGCATTTAATAAAAACAACGACAAGCCCGGTTGGGAGCTTTGGACCCAGCAGACGTAGCCCTGGAGGGGGTGAACTGCTTTATCAACTTCTTTTGCATTTGTGGTTGATTTATTTTGCAGAACAAATTCATTTTAATGTGTTAAATAGTAAAAGG
The DNA here is from genome assembly GCA_031772625.1 of Pinus tabuliformis. NCBI lineage: Eukaryota > Viridiplantae > Streptophyta > Pinopsida > Pinales > Pinaceae > Pinus > Pinus tabuliformis. The sequence goes on from CM062804.1 coordinate 587,599,422, forward strand.
AAATAACTCTGCTATGCTTAAATGGGTCATGAACAGCTGAAAATTTCATGTGTTTTCTTTCTGCAAGACATGGAAATCTTTTAAACATGTTTAATTCTGAATTGAATACCTTGCAAACAAATTTCAAGTAGTTTCAAATTTAGATCAAGTTGGTATCAGAGCAGCGGTTACAATACCTGGATTTCACACAAATAAAAAGGTCCTTTATATTTCACAAAGAACAACATTTTTTGTAGAATTGGATGTAATTGTCGTGTCCAACAACAACATGCACAGGGCATGGAAACCCTGAAGACCTGTTTGGGACCATCAGAAAAAACTGAATAATTTCCACATCTGAAATAAACCCAAGCACATAACATTTCTGATTTACAAGCACAAATCCCCTTTAAATGCTACAATTATCTCAAAAGTAATTCAGGACTTCATATTGCAACTACCACCCACCAGTTATTACAGAAAATACTTTTCCCAAAGTAAAATTTCATGTGTTTTCTTTCTGCAAGACATGGAAATCTTTTAAACATGTTTAATTCTGAATTGAATACCTTGCAAACAAATTTCAAGTAGTTTCAAATTCAGATCAAGTTGGTATCAGAGCTCAGGGTTTTGTGCAAAGATCTTCTAACTGTCTTGCAAAGTATTGATGCTTACCAGGTTGAAACTCAAAAGAGGGGAAGGACAGTTGACTAGAGAACGAGAGAATCCTCAGTCAAGGAAGGCCAGAGAGCCATCACCTCCACCTTCAATTTCACCCTCAAGAGTCTCAGCAGAAGCTTCAAGGATGTCTGAACATGAAGGAGAAATTCCTATAGAGACAGATCCAAGAGAAGAAGAAAGAGTCTTCAGAAAGGCTTTCTTGGACCTCACTGAAATGGTGAGGATATTGTACCAAGAAAGAAATGAGAAATTGGCTGGAGAAGGGTCCAAACATCCACATGAAGGAGAGGGCTCTTCAGGAGGTAAGAAGGATGATGATCATTCCAAGAAAGGACATGGAGGAAATGGTGATCCACCACCCCCATCTTCACCTTCTTCCTCTTCATCTTTGTCTTCTTCTGTTCATAAGCATAGATCCTCTGGAAAAAGTCCTTTTTTGAAGCTTGATGTAAAATTCGAATTACCTATGTTTAATGGTGAAGTGAATGCAGAAAAGCTTGACAACTAGATTAGGCAGTTGGAAGTTTACTTGAGGATCCAAAATATGCATGATGATGCCACAAAGATTCAGTTGGCTTCTTTGAGAATGGATGGAGCAGCACTGGTCTGGTGGGAGGCCAAGACTAAAGAGGAGATCAAAAAATTTGGTAAGGTTACCTTAACATGGCCTAAATTTCTGTTAGCCATTAGAAAACAGTTTTATCCTCTTGCTCACATGCAGAAAGCCATTATGAATTGGCAAAATTTCAGACAACTTAAGGGTTAGAGTGTCCAAGACTACACCCAAGAATTCAGGAGAAGAGCTCTCTTGTTAGGGATAGATTTACAAACCCAAGAAACCTTGCTGAAATACATCGGTGGCTTGCATAGCTACCTTAGACACACCATCTTGATGTTTAACCCTACTAGCATGGACAAGGTTTGTGTCCAAGCTACCCATTTAGAGGCAAGGGGAAAAAACACATTTGAAGAGGGTAGAAACAAGCCCCCCAAGGGGAAAAACAAAGAGAAAACCTCCAAGGGAAAGAGAAAAAAGAATGCATCTGTCAAACAGGAGAGTGAGAAAGTGATCTGTAAGCACTGTTCTAAACCAGGCCATGAGGAGAAAAACTGTTGGAAATTATATCTTGAGAAAAGACCTCAATTTAACAAATTTAAAGGGAAACAGAAAACTGCTGCTACTACATCTACACCACAAGATTTAGGGGAAGATTCAGGTGATGAAACCAAAATTGCAGCCATGGGTTTGAAAAACTTGAAGGGAAAAGAAATTGAAACTCAAGCCAGCACTAGTACCTCAAACTGCCATGTACAAGCTCCTAATGAGGAAGAAAGAATTGAACTGTTTCATGTGAGGGTGATTTCAAAACATACTAAAATTGACACACTTTTTGATAGTGGGTCACAAGCAAACCTTATATCAGAGGACTTGGTCAAGCAGCTTAAACTTGAGACCGTTCCACATCCGAAGCCATATCCACTTGGATGGATTTGCAAGGATGCAAATTTACAAGTTTCAAGAAAGTGCACATTGCGCTTTGCAATTACTGCACATTTTATTGACACAGTTGAACTTGATGTGGTACCTTTTGATATAGCAGGAATTGTTTTGGGAAGTCCTTACTTGTTTGACAAGAAAGCTATCTTTCATCGCCACGAAAACAAATATCATATGTTCAAAGATGGCAAGGAGTTCATTGTTAGAGCTCATCGCAAGAAGACAAATATAACGATGGTGAATGCAAGACAGGTAAAAAGGCTGGTCAATTCAAGTAAGAATTTTGTTCTTCTTATGATTAAGCCCAAGGTTGATGTGAATCATGAGTCATTTGACAATTGTGATCCAAAACTTAAATCAGATATGTATGATGTAGTTGATGCATATCATGAGATGTTTCAGGAGCCTACAGGTTTGCCTCCTAAGAGGGAGATTCAACATGAAATCCATTTGCATCCAGATTGTCCTCTTCCAAACATAGGCATGTACCACATGTCTATTATGGAGAATGCTGAAATAAAGAAGCAAATCAAGGACTTGTTGGACAAGGGTTTCATAAGGCCAAGTACTTCACCATGTGGGTCACCGATTGTATTGATTCCAAAGAAAGATGGCACTTGGCGTATGTGTGTTGATTTCAGGGTCTTGAACAAGATAACGGTAAAGAATCGTTACCCACTCCCAAGGATAGATGATTTTCTAGATCAGCTGAAAGATGCTCGATATTTCACTAAGCTAGACTTGCGCAGTGGATATCATCAAGTAAGAATTGAAGAAAGTGACATTTGGAAGACAACCTTTAAAACCAAACAAGGACTCTTTGAGTGGCTTGTGATGCCGTTTGGTTTGTGCAATGCACCTGCAACTTTCATGCGGGTAATGGATGATGTCTTGCGTCCTTTTCTTGATGATTTCGTTATTGTCTACTTAGATGACATCTTAATTTTCAGCAAGTCTAGAGAAGATCATGTCATGCATGTTAGAAAAGTACTTGATGTTTTGAAGAAGAATCAGTTATTTCTTAAAATGTCAAAGTGTGAATTTGGAAAGACTTATTTGGTTTATTTGGAACACATAGTAGGAGGAGGTGCTTTGAGAATTGATCCTGCTAAGATTGAGGCTATTGTGAAGTGGCCTACTCCCAAATCCATAACAGAGGTAAGAAGTTTTTTGGGTGCAGCTCAATATTGGAGGAAGTTTACCTCTAACTTCTCTTCTATGGAAGCTCCTATGCATGCAGTGACAAGTGTGAAGCACGCTTTCCAATGGGGAGGCAAGCAACAAAAAGCTTTCGAATCTTTGAAAGAGAAGATTAGTTCAGCTCCAGTCCTTGCATTACCGGATTTGAGACAGCCATTTGAGATACAAACTGATGCTAGTGATTATGCTATGGGTGCAGTTCTTCTACAACATGGTAAGCCTATTGCTTTTCATTCTAAAACTTTTAATGGTGCTGTTGTAAATTATCCTACATATGATAAGGAGTTGTATGCGTTGGTACAAAGCGTCAAAAAGTGGAAACACTACTTGATGGACAAAGAAACTGTTATACATACCGACCATCAGCCCTTACAATACTTGCAATCACAAAGCAAGTTACAACAGTCACGACACTTCAGATGGATGGGCTTCTTGCAACAGTTCCATTTGGTAATAAGGTATAAGAAAGGTACTTTGAATAAGGTTGCTGATATGCTTTCAAGGCCTATTATTGGTGTTGTTACTTTACTTAAGAATGATTCCATTGTACATGATAGTTACATAGAACAATATGCATCTGATGATGACTTTAAAGATGTGTATGCTAACTTGAGTAAAGGAAATCATGTAGAGGAAAATGACTATCACATGTATAACAATTTGCTGTTTCATTTGGGCAAGTTGTGTATACCACAGGGGGAGAGGATAAATGTCATAAGAGAAGCTCATTCTTCTCTTATTGCTGGCCATTTTGGTGTGAGCAAAACAGTTGCACATCTACAGAGGTATTGCTATTGGCCTCGCATGGTAGATTCTGTTTCAAGGTTCATAAGAGGTTGTTCATTATGTGCTACCAGCAAGCCTAGCAACAGGAAGCTTGGTTTGTATACTCCTTTGCCGGTACCTTCTAGACTATGGGAGAGCATCTCTATGGATTTTGTAAGAGGTTTGCCAAAATCTAGAAAGCAGCGTGATTATTTATATGTAGTAGTTGATCGTTTCAGCAAAATGTGTATACTTATGCCTTGTAAGAAAACTATAACTGCTGAACAAACTGCTGAATTATTTTTTCATCATGTATGGATTCACTTTGGTTTGCCTACTTCCATTATTAGTGACAGGGATTCCAGATTTGTGGGGAATTTTTGGTCCAACCTATGGGAGATGATGGACACAAAGTTGAAGAAAAGTACTGCTTTCCATCCGCAAACAGATGGACAAACCGAAGTTGTGAACAGAACCATTGTGCACCTCTTGAGAGGTTATTGCAGCAAGCATCCCAAGCTTTGGGATGAACATTTGCACTACATACAACATGCTTACAATCGTGCCAAGCACTCTTCCACAAACACCTCACTGTTTGAAGCTTGTTTTGGTTACTTGCCAAAATCACCTCTTGATTTCATTCTTGAGAAAGATGTTGCCATTGAGGGACATAGTGACATTGACAAAGCTCATTCATTCATTGAAAGAATTCAGCAAATACATCAACAAATTCAAGAACAGCTTGAGAAGAGTCAAGGCAAGTACAAGGAAAGACACGACAAGCATAGAGTCGATCACAAGTTTCAAGAAGGAGATGAGGTATGGCTGTACATTAGTAAGGAAAGGATGCAAGGAGAAGGTAAAAAGTTGAAGCCTATTCGTTATGGTCCATTCAAAATCCTCAAGAAGGTTGGAAATAATGCTTTCCAATTAGATTTGCCTTCCTACATGCAAATGTATTCTGTTGTTAATGTGGAGAACTTACGTTTGTATGAACCTCCTTTGATTGCTGATCATGAAAATGTTGTTCGGCTGCCATCTATAGAAGATTTCTCGCCAGAATTCTTAGATGAGCTGAAAGAAGATACAATCCTTGACAGAAGGACACGCACTTCAAGGAGGGGCAGTGTAGATTATGTTCGGGTTGGTTTCAAAGGCAGCAAACCGAACAAGGCAAAGTGGATGGAGGTGGACAGAGTGAGGGAGCTATACCCTCACCTCTTTAACAGGTAGTTGAAGGCTTTTGGGGTCCAAAAGCTTCCCAATGGGGAGGCGTGATCAGGTGCTCATGTCCTAAGTGTCGTAAAATGCTCAAAATTTAAAGTGCTTAGAACTAGTTCAAAGTTGAATGACTGGAAAGTGCTCGTCTTCCCGATTCCAGCGCTGCAAACGGTTCGAAAAACAGTCGCCGTATGAGGAAGTTATGGCAAAAAGAAGAATTTGTCCATAACATTAGAAATTTTAATTTTTCAAAAAAAAAATAAAAAAGGAATATTCCGCTTGGCACGAAATCCGAGGCAACCACCAAACATTAAATGTAATTGCAATTAAGTTGGCAAAATTTTGGCAGGAGCGCCAAATTTGGCGGACCCGCCATAATTGGCGGAGCTATTTGGGGTTAACTAAAGTTAGCTGGAGTTTTTCTAGGGAAAAACTGGAGAAACTTTAAATGGCCATAACTTTGGCTAGGAAAGTCGGTTTTGGACGAATTTTTTTTTTTTTATTTTGGGTATTTTCTACCTTCTAGAGCCATTGGTGCAGGTCTTACAGCCATATGAGGTCATTTGCAAAGGTGTTGGAGCCGTTAAAGTTCTAGGAGCCACCAGGGCCCAGTTTTGTGAAGACTGTATAGGGTTGCAGGTATCCATTGGAGGTGATCCAATAGTCAATCCTGAAGGATTCAAGTGTTCTGAATCCATTTTTACCATCTATTTCTCCTGTAGATGCTTCTATTCAGCTGTATTTTCAATTTGAGCATTTAATAAAAACAAGGACAAGCCCGGTTGGGAGCTTTGGACCCAGCAGACGTAGCCCTAGAGGGGGTGAACTGCTTTATCAACTTCTTTTGCATTTGTGGTTGATTTATTTTGCAGAACAAATTCATTTTAATGTGTTAAATAGTAAAAGGAAATAACTCTGCTATGCTTAAATGGGTCATGAACAGCTGAAAATTTCATGTGTTTTCTTTCTGCAAGACATGGAAATCTTTTAAACATGTTTAGTTCTGAATTGAATACCTTGTAAACAAATTTCAAGTAGTTTCAAATTCAGATCAGATATGATATCTCGCCCTCCTATTTTTGCTTCTATTATTTTTCATAATGCTTCATTGTCTTTTGAAAGTTATGCTGAACAATATGCTAACGATGATGACTTTAAGGAGATTTATGCAAAACTAACCCATAGTTCACAGGTGGACAACTATCACTTGCAGGGGAAAATGTTGTATCACCTTGTAAATTGTGTATTCCCACAGTGGGAAAGAGTACATGTAATTCGAGAGGCCCACACCTCTCTTGTGTCTGGACACTTTGGTGTCGAAAAGACTTTATGTCATGTACAAAGATTTTGTTTTTGGCTTCATATGGAAAACATTGTGACTCGCTATGTAAAGGGTTGTGTGATGTGTTTTGTTTCTGTTATCACTGAAAATTCTGATGCCAAAATAGCTCACACTAGCTTGAGGACAAAGTGTTTTGCAACACATAAATCCTTTTGGCAGTTTCGCAGCGCAGCATGTTTTAGGTGATTTCGTAGCGCATAATTCATATTTTGCACTGGCTGCGCTACGAAATTGGGGATTTGTTCGAATCCATAGTCATTCTTTCCCAGCTGTCATGTTTATCAAAATCCATTGGGTTTGCATCAACAGTTGTCAGTTTATAAGGTTTTTTAGTACCCCAGCAGATGGTGTTTCATTGGGTTTATCTGGAGCATTCTTTCCTTGGAAGAAGCCTTTTGTGGTAATCAGTGGATAAACAAGGGATCAGACTGTGGATATCACATCATTTATTTTGGCACTGTTGCAAGTGCAAGGGAAGCTCTCATGTCAGAGGTTAGAACAGGGGTTCCTTTAAAGGTTTCCTGCAAAGACTTGCATGTGAAGAAAATAATTGGAAGCGGAAGCTTTGGTGAAGTCAAAGAGATTATCTGGATGGGAGAGAATTTTGCAATGATGCATATGTTTACCAATGTGGAAATATTTCTGCATGAGGTCTCTGCAATGTCTAAGCTTCTGCACCCAAATCTTTTGCAGGCATTAAGCTCGTTTGTAGATAAAGACAGAAGTGAGTGCTGTCTGGTGACAAAATTGATGCATAAGGATCTTCGTAGCTTCATCAACGAGAATTCTTCTCCTCGCAAGAGAATCCCATTTTCACTTCCAAGGGCAATAGATATTATGCTTCAAATAGCCAGAGGACTGGGGTATTTGTATTCCCATGGTATTTTGATATGAATTACCTTTGTGAAGTTTTCCTTGAAAATTGGTGCCTCTGCATAGTTTCAAGGCAGATGAGAAGGACATTTCAAGATAAAAAAGCTCAAGACAGTCGAATTTGGCATGTAAGCTGTGTTTTTGAAATTACACAGCAGTTTCGTAGCGTGCTACGAAACTGCTATAGGTAATGTTTTTTACAGGCATATTTCTCTGTTTTAAGTAGTCAACTTCCAGGAGATATTTAGAGCAGCTGAAAGAATATTTTCGAAAATTGAAAGAGGTTTTTATTCCTAACATACTGAACTAGAAAAACCTCTTTCAGTTTCTTCAAATTGATTATGAGCTGGGAAGAACGAGTGACTAAAAGTTGCGCTACGAAACTGCTGTAGGTGCAGTTTTTAATTTCCTGTTTTACACCTGCTTTTCAAAGATAGATTCTGGGCGGTAGGGAAGGTGTTTCAAAAAACCAAGAGAGGTTTTTGTTAAGCACGGATTGGTTCACAAAAACCTCCTTCAGTTTTTCCAAATACATTTTCTGTGAGAAATTATGAGCTCTGTCCCAAGCCATATTTTTCAGCCAGAACAGCGGTTTCGTAGCAGCTGAAGCTAAATAATCCAATCTCAGTCACTAGTTTTGAACTGCAAGTGGAAATGTTGAAAAGGGAATATCTTCAAGGGATCCTTCAAAATTATCAATCTTCAGCAAAGTTAATACAGGTGGAGGAAACATGTATTCGAATGCAACTTTAAAATTTTGTCATAAAGTGAACACATTCACTACAGTCCAAAATATGTCAGACAGCTTGGAGGAGTTTTTGTCTTCACACATGGACAAAGGTTGACAGCACACAAAGACGTGGCATTCTGATATTTTTGTATAATAAAAGGATAAATACATGTTACATTTTATTAAAAAAGCTTGTCGTAGCTACTATGGGAATGCTTAGTACTGCAGCATATATTTTGACAATGGATATGTTTGGGCCAATAGCTGATAATGCAGGTGGAATTGTGGGAATGAGTCAACAGCCTGAACGAGTAAGAGAAATTACAGATCTTCTTGATGCAGTCGGGAACACCACAAAAGCTACCACCAAAGGCTTTGCAATTGGATCTGCTGCATTAGTTTCTTTTCTTTTATTCAGTGCCTATATGAAGTATCAGCTTATGCTCATCAACCATTTACGCAGGTTGATATAGCTATTCCAGAGGTATTTCTTGGAGGTCTATTGGGATCGATGCTTATTTTCCTATTCAGTGCATGGGCATGTTATGCAGTTGTATCTCCTGTTTTAATTGGTGTCTCATTTAAGATTCTGGGTCAGTATACAGATCAGCCTTTACTTGGTGCCAAAGTTGTTGTTTCAATGCTAATGTTTGCAACGGTCTCTGGTATTCTCATGGCCTTGTTTTTGTATACTGCTGGAGGTGCTTGGGATAATGAAAATTGAAGAGCAAAAGGAGTTTTGCAATCAGGTGGCAGAGTAGTAAAAATCTCAAGGGAAATGGAAATTGTTTAAAACAGTTTCGTAGCGCGATATGAAATTGCGAAACTGCTGTAGGTGTTGTTTTTAAAACGCAGGCAAACAGTTTGAAAGAAGAATCAGAAATTTGCAAAGGGAACACCTCAGTGACATGAAAGGGATCAAAGGAAGCTGCTACAGCCATTCAACATATGCCAGGTGTACCTTTAACAAAAGGTGAAATCTTTTAACCTAAGTTTAAGATTTTTGGTTATAAAGCCACTTTATTCTCGGTGATTAGGGTTTTGAGGGAGCTGCATACGAGAAGTTGGTTGGCACACCTGTCCATCAAAGAAGCTTCCAGCATATCAGAAACATGGTGATGCCCTATATTCTTGGCTCATTAAAGACTTAAAGTACCTGCTGCTGAATACTTGAAGTGATGGAGGACCAGAACCGAAAATTTAGGGATATTCTCAGCCAACATGGAGCGGATCAAAGCCTTCAGTATCCAAAGCCAACATGGGACATTAATTGCTCATCTCATGCCATCTCAGCCAAACGAAGAGGAAGCCAAGTGTCAAAGCTGCAAGGAGGAATCAATTTATGAAGAAGATAGAGTTAGAGTTATAACAAAATTAGAACTCTTTAGAACTTCTGTTAGTGGTTATTGTATTAAATAGTTTGTTAAAAGCAGATAGGTGTCATTAGTGGCAGTCATCGAGCTCCCCTCATGCTGGAGGAGGAAGCCCCAAGTAGTTAGAGTCATGTTTCTATATATAGCTGAATGATCGATGTAATTAGGGTTGGATGTTTTTGAGAAACAGAGTTTATTTTGGCTTATGTAAGAACTTGTTTTCAGTAATACAAATGACTGCTTTTTCTTCTCAGGATTCATACATTGTTTCAGATGCTCAAGATATATGTGGTTTTGTTTTATCCTTTATGTTTTACAGCTTTATAGATACACAATCACTCAGAATTCACTCTGCTGCTCTGATTTCCTGTGTGTATTTGTAAGTTGAGGTTTATTTGAGAGGTGTCTTGAGTGTTTAAACATTACATGCCCTGAATTCTATGAATGAGTGGTTTTATAGTTTGCTGAAATGATGATTAACTCCATGAGCCCAATGGAAATCTTTGTAAGGTCTGTCCAGCCAATTTATATGTTAAATTTACTTTGCAAGAGTTAGCCATCTCATCAATATTTAAAATCAATAACCCTTTGAGAGAGCCCTCTCAGGCTAAGGAGGCTAAGCCTTAGTCAAAAGTCTGGTTTGAAATAGTTACACAGAGTCTGACTGATTAGCAGCCTTCAGTGCTTGATTTTGTGATAACAGTTTCAAAGCCCTCTAATAGAAAACTCAGGCTCTACACACCACTCCCTATTCCGAGTCGTCCATGGGAAAGTGTGTCAATGGACTTTGTAGGAGGTTTTCCTTTGTCTAGGAAGGCTCACGACTATTTGTATGTCGTCATTGACCGTTTTAGCAAGATGTGCATTCTTATGCCTTGTAAAAAGCAGATCACTGCAGAGCAGACTGCTTCTCTTTTCTTTCAGCATGTGTGGGTCCATTTTGGATTACCCAGATCAATTGTGTCAGATCGGGACTCTCTCTTCCTCGGAGAGTTTGGACCAGCTTGTGGAAGATGATGGACACCAAATTGAAAAGAAGCACAACATTTTATCCGCAGACTGACGGACAGACAGAGGTTGTCAACCATACCGTGGTACACTTGTTACGAGGCTATTGTGGGAAACATCCCAAGTTGTGGGATGAGCATCTCCCATATGTACAAAATTCCTACAACCGAGCAGTGCATTCATCTATGCAGCGTTCACCATTTGAGACATGTTTTGGTTACTTGCCAAAGGACCCTTTTGATATGATCTTTGGAAGGGAAGATGGCTCCAATGGACATAATGATAGGGACAAATCTCAGCAGTTCATTCAATGAATCCAATTGATTCACCAAGAAGTACAAGAGCAGTTGGAGAAAAGTCAAGAACGTTACAAGGCTCAACATGACAAACACCGAGTCGACCACCAATTCCAAGTGGGCGACAAAGTGTGGTTCCACATCAGCAAGGACAGGATGAAGGGAGAAGGGAAGAAGTTGCGACCCATCCGATATGGTCCATTCACCATATTGGAGAAGATTGGAAACAATGCCTTTCGTATTGATTTGCCGATATATATGCAGATGTACTCAGTAGTGAATGTAGAGAACCTAAAGTTGTATGAAGCACCACTAATCATGGACATCGATGAGGTGGGCACAATTCCTACAGTTGATGATTTTGCGCCAGAATATCTTGATGAGTTACCTGAAGACATCATCCTTGACAGGAGAACCAGGACTTCACGGCGAGGAGATGTGGAATACCTTCGAGTTGGTTTCAAGGGAATGCACCCCAGCAAGGCCAAATGGCTGGAAAAGGAAAGGGTGAGGGAAAAATTCCCTCACTTGCCAATTGACTAATGAAAGCTTTTGGCAGTCCAAAAGCTCCTCAATGGGGAGGATTGATCTAGATGGATCTTCAAGACACAGTGGCATGGAAAATCTCAAAATTCAAAGTGGCAGAAAATCAAGTATCCTGATATCAAATCGAAGTGCTCGTCGCCATGATTCCAACGGTGCGAACGACACTCTAATCCGAGTCCGGATGATGAAGTTGTGGCAGAAAGAGTTTTCCTTAGTTCCTTTGAAAATGAGGCATTTTCTCTTAAAAGTGAACTTAAAGCCTTTAGAAGGCAAATCGTAATCGAAGATGTCAAAGGGGCAGACTTAAGGAGGCGTAGTGGAACCCTCGATCAGTGATCTCCGACTAAATCATAATCGAGGGCAAGAAATCGGCGATTTCGGGATGGAACGGTCGGAACCGGGTAGAGCCGACTTGCGATCGTGATCGGCGATTGGAGCGATCAGTAGAACTAGAACCCTGGGCCGTTGTATGAGCGGGATGCCGATGCGATCGGCTGATGCCGATATCGGCGATCAACAATCAACAATCCCCGCTAATGGGACTATTGACAAAGCGATGTGCCGATTGCAATATGGGGGCTGGACCCGATGGGTCTATGAGCCCGATTTGATAAACTTTGAGATCCGATTTTTAAGGTTTTGGTCGGAATTATTAGTGTTTGACGGGTTTTTGTGTATTATCGTTTTAAACGATAAAAAGCTATCTTTGGGGTTTTGTTGTGCTCGTCGATCCTTCTACTAAACAACTTCTATTCTAACAAAAACCGACCTCCGATTTTTAAGCAGCATTGTATTATAAAGCCCGATGATTGGAAAAGTGCAAGGGGAGAGGATTTTCAGCACAGTTCGAGGCAACAGCTTGTAGGAGGGTCGATTGATCATTTTGTTTGAATTGGGCGAATTTTATATGGTTTTTTCCCCTCTCGACGCCACGGACGCAGTGGTGCTATCCATTTATCCATCTGAGGTCTCCATTTCACAACCATTTTCCAGAATGGAGGTATAAGCCTCTTTTTATGTACTGGTGATTGTAATTCTCTTCTTTTCATGTCATTTAATGAACAAAGGCATCCCCATTGATCGAGACGTAGTTCGAATTGGACGAAATCCGTTATCAAGTCTTGTTGTCTTCTTATCACGCATTTATGCGTTTTTATTCTTCTTTCTTGTGTGTACATTAATTTCTGTGTTAAGCTGCAATTTATACATGTGATTCTTTTGATACATCTATAAGCAAAAGATCCCTAGATCAATGCTTGAGAGTCGCCTTCTTTGGATCTCTAAATCTTTCCTCTTGACATAAGTCTTGATTTTTATTGAGTACGTGAAGTCCATGGTTCAACAAACTTTGGAGCTCATTTTCTAGCACATATCCCTTATGCAAATGATTCCCATGATTTAGGTAAACCATTAAGTGTTGTAGTCACTAGTTCCTTCTCAAAAATGATTTCATCAATTGCTTGAAGTTGATTTCTCAATTGAAAAATCCTCATAAAGTATGAGGCTATAGTATCATTTTCTATCATTCTAACATCACAAATCTCATTCTTCATGCTCATTGCTTGACCAATGTTGTTGATATTGTATAATCCAACTAGGGCATCATACACTTGCTTTGAAGATTAAAGGTTTGCAACATAAGGAATAAAGTGATCTCTAATAGAGTCCAAAATTATGCTTCTAGCAGTGATATCATCCATCTCATATTTCGTTTTCCCTTCATCATCTTAATCATCATCTATAGGCTTAGTACCCTCACCCTTCACAATATCTGAAAGATCGTTCTTAACAAGGAGAAGATCAATCCTTGTTTTCCAAGAATTAAAGTTTGTAGCTCCTTCCAATTTGTTTTCTTCCTTCATACAATTTTTAGAAAGGAGAATGGTTCCAATTTGTTTTCTACCTTCTTTCTTCAAGAGTGATTTTAATGTCCTTTTTATCACCAAAGCTATGATACAATGTCGATTTTTCAAGTGCAATAGATACAAGAACAATTTCTTGAAATACTGATAATTACTTCAAAAGATGTAGATCTTCTTTTAACAATTCTTGTTTATCATTAAGCAATTATACATAAGAAATTCAAGCATAAAACCGTAAAGATAGTAAAGATCACATTGCACAAAGAGAATTAAAGATTTACCTTCGGAAAACCCACTTGGGGGAAAAACTTGACAACCTTTTCCTTAGATAAATTTTTCAATTCAACGAGAGATACATCTAATATAGCTAATCAACTATGAGGTCAAATAGACCAACAATGCTTATGGTCAAAGATAGTTAACTGCCCTCAATTCAAGCCTCCAATCTTCCTAGCAATATGGCCTAATCTAATCTGCCCTAGGTCGAAATTCGGCCTCCCAAAAACTGTCCAAAAACTCAGAAATTCGGCTTCTCAACCTGCCCATAAATTCGACTGACCCATCATATGTTGCCCAAAAACACACGTGCAAGCTAGGAGAGAGAGATAGATGCTAAAGATGAATTTGTCCTTCTTTGTCTCTTTTCTCCTTCAGTTGGATGCCCAAAAACTGTCTTTCTTGTGTCATTGAGGTTGAATGGTGCCTTTGTGGAGGAGGTCAAATGCTTTTATATAGTGTTTTTCTTTCGCGAATGGGTGTGTCTCTTCACTGGGGCTGACTTGACTTGAGGGAGGGCCAACTTGATTTGTTTGGAGCCAAAAATTCAAATTTTAAATTTCAAAATTTTCTCTTTTGAATCCAACATGAAGAACATGGATTATATAAATTATTTCAAGGGATAAACAATAAAATGACATGAAGAACATGTCTTACATTTACATTATATATTGCTTTTATCAACGTGTCCTCCAACTCAACAAATCTTGTGATTTTGTATACGGGTGCCAGGAAGGCATCTTCTTTTGAACTGGTATTGTCATTGGACCCCCAAGACTACATTCTCCCACAAATTTCCTTCAGTATGGTTTTCTCGTGACCCGTTGGCATTTGAATGGTTTGTTTTCCCCAGTCATTAGTTATTTGTAGGAGGGGTTTGCACCCCTCCCCACGTGGGTGTTCATGAAAAATCAGTAGCAACATAAAAAGGTTACCAAGTATGAAACATAATTGAGCTAAATACAAAATACAACTGCAAAATTAGGGTTTGTAGAAAATCTATATAATTCAAATCCTAACCCTAGAAAAACACTATTTGTTGTTGCCTGTCATTGGTAGACCAATTTTGTGATGGGGATAGTAATATGCATCTTGTGGTGGAGATCAAGTAGTATCCATCGCAGAAAATTTTAAGGATGGAAATTTATGTTAAAGTTTAGAAACCTTGATGAATCTTACTAGTCCCTAATATGCAAACTGTAAAATGCTTCGAAATATTTTTGTACAAAATTCAAAATTCTAATGATATAAGTTTCTACAAATTTTGGCAAATTTTAAGGTAAAATAGTTTTACACTATAAAATTTAGGTAAGTCATTATTAGAAAAAGTGAAAATTAGTGTTTTTTTTTTTGGAAAAAATATAGAAAGTTAACCCACCTATCAACCCCTAAAATTTTCCCACACACCCATTCATTATACAAAAAATATTGCGAAAAAAACTTGTTACATTTCTTAAATAAATTTGAATTTGTGATTTTCTTTAAATATTTTTATCTCACTTGTATATTCATTGTTAAACAACTTAACTTTATAACTGTTGTAAATCTTTTAATTTACTTTTAAAAATAACTTCAATATTCCATATATATTTATATTAGTTTTCCTTTTTTTCATAAATTTTAACTTATCTATTTTTTTAATATTAATTTATCTTACTAAATGTAATAACCTTATTCATAGTCATATCTATCTAATATATGATTTTATTGAAATTTATATTAATTATATATTTTTTCCATTAGAAAATAGGTTTATAATGCCATTTGTAAAGCGCGCCTTCCATGTAGACAATGCATTATTCATAATCTTTGCGAAAATTTATTTTACCAACCATTTAAGTTAATTTTGTCAATGTGTTAAATATTTTGATGGTGTTATATACATTTGAAGATCATACTCAAAGTTGTCCGGAGGAATTTTAATTTTTTTATTCCTTTTACATTCATTTATATTAATAGGTGGTTAATAATGTTTTCATATACTTTTTTACCTAATATAAACAAATTTCAAAATTGGCTTCACAAATTTTAAATGTTTTTTATTCTTTTTATATTCATCTATATTAACAGGTTGTTAATAATGTCTTCATATACTTCTTACATAATATAAACAAATTTGATTGCTTATTCAAACTATGGAACATATCTTACTTGAAAATTTTACAAAAAGAATGGAACTTGTTTTATTTTAAGTGATGTTTTCCCTCGAAAATTTTACCAAAAAAATAGAACTTGTTTTAGTTTAAATTTCACTCAACTTTCAGTTTCAGTGTAATGGATCAATTTCACTAGAGTATGTTTTTAATATCAAAATAATTTAGTTATTGTGATGTGTTATCAAATATAAACTATTTTATCATTTTGTGAAGATTTATTTGTTTTGTAATTTGTATTAAAGGTGAGTTTATTATATAAATTTATGCGGGTCTTGATCCCTCTGAGACACCTACGGACATCCTCTCTGCTCTTTATTTCTATATGTAACGGAAACCCAACATAGGTTATATATATGCCTCAAAGGTTACGCGTTCGCCATTAATGTGAAACCACTGGACAAATTGACTCCGGCTGGGCATCCGATCCTTCCTCTAAGCGCGGAAATGTCGAGGCCGTTGTTGATGCGCCGTGTAAATTGGAAGACCGTAACCCTATTCCTCTTCAACTGCCCAGCCTAATCTAACCCAACCCAAAAACAAACCCCCGTAGCCCCAACCCCGGTAAAAGGTATAAGCTGGATTGTACGAATATTCCCAATGCTTTACTATTTACTATTCCAAGTTGTACAGGACTTATTGTCCGTTTCAAATGAAAGACCCGCGGGAATCAGAAGTGCAATCTGATGTTAAAGACTCGAAAGGATGCTTCACAGGATTTGTGTTTTACAATTATTGGTTTAAATTAGGTTCAGGCGCCTTCCATTAACAAATTCAGGCGTGCCCTTTTGTTTATGAAAATGACATCACGGCTGAAGACAAGAAAGGAGTCCATAGACGTCGATGAAGACCACATTTATGCGGCAGTTCTCTATTTATGCTTGTTTTTAGTGTTATTTTTTTTTGGATATTTTTGTTTAATTTTTTTAAAATTTGGGAAGAATTTATTGAAATCACAAGATTAATGGGTAAACCCTGCACAATAGAAATGTCCTAAAAAAATTTCATGGTGCTGAATCCATATATACAATAAAAAAACTAGTTTAAATAACACAGATCAAAATTTCACATTAAAATTTTCACTATATTCACCCCCAAAAACTTTAAAAAATCACACTATAAACAATTCCATTTATACAACATACCACAACAAAATTGAAATGAAGTGTTGACTAAAAACACTTTGAAGTGCATGTAGAGTTATGTTGTGTGACTCAAAGCCTTTTCTCACAACTTTGAAGTGCCCACCGCGGACCTGAGGATAATGCACTGTTCAAAGCCTCACCGCATCAAAGAAACCTCCACAAGAAGTCAATATTATTTTTTGAACATGCATGGGAATGATCAAGAATGCATCATTTAGAATAATCCACTGTTCAAAGCCCCACCGCATCAAATAATTCATTCCTCCACAAGAAGTCGATATTATTTTTTTGAACATGCGTTGGGAATGATCGAGGAATGCATCATTGCTCGGAAGTACATTGTGGGTTGTGTTTTATAACACCAACAAGCAACCTCATACGTTAACTACATATTATAATGATTTACACGTTGACTATATATTATAATGATTTACATCTGATTTTAGTTATGAAATTTATATCACACTCATATAATTAGCAATTAGCAATTGCCTTAAAAAAGTGCATATCACACATTGCAACTCTAAAGATAATTACCTAATAAAAACATCACACATTGCAATTATAAAGACAATTATCTAATAAAAATATAATGAGCATTAAAAAATGAGATTTATTGCATCATATTTCATTTAAAAATAGAAAATGATTTCATTACAAATAACATCTCTACATTTACTCTTCATTATAATATAAATCCAAATAACATCCCTACATTTACTTTTCATTATAATATAAATCTATACCATAATAGATGATTTTGCAATAACATTTTGAAATTAACATCTAGCAAGAACCTTCAATTCCTACAGAGGAAGAATGTAAAGGGTAATTTCAACATGTCATTCTAGTATTTGGTTCTATCTAGAATTTTGCCTTAGAACTTGTGTTTGATGGCAATACAAGAATCCGTTTTTCAGTGTGATATAATAAAAATATTATCGAATTGTGCTTGAGAGGTTCCATGATGTTAATGGAAAAGTTGTTGTTGATTGTTTGCAAATCAAACTATGCTTTACATATAAATATAAACAACTTAAGAGTTCAAATACAAGTTTAACAACATAAAATGAGATGTACAAAGCAAACATGGATAATAGTTACAAATAGAACTACACCAATTGTACCAATAAGATGTTGATGTAATAACAAACATTCAAAACTCAAATCATGAACTTGAGTGTAAAGTGCTTTAATTAAAAGTAACAGCATTAACAAGTATTTATACATAGCAGTAAATTAATGGTTGTTGTCAATAACAAGTATGTGTGTTGTCAATGAAAGATGAAACATATAGTGTTGATCATTAACACAAAAGTAACAACAATATTCTACATGCTATGCAATGACCTTGCTTGAAATTTTAGAGAATGACTTAGTAGTTCAATGGAACAAGACCTATATACATAGAGATGTATTAGACAATGAATAACTAAACATATGTAAAATAAAGGTATGTGATGTCATATAAATGTAATTGACAGCAACTGACTAATCATATATACATGATGAGGCATGGCATCGGCAAGACCAATTGATGTTTCCTGTGGTTTCAAGATGTGAATATCATTCTTGCCAGTGAACCCATATTTTCCCTTGCGCATCTCTTTCATGGATGTGAATTTTTTTTTTTAATAGTTTCCTTATCTTTCATAGCAAGATAATAGTTGGACGCAAACGATAAAGAGACAGTGATTGTGGGGGCATGAGCCTCGTTTGTATATCTTTCATGATAAGTTCATGTTGTTGAATTTGTTGGCAATATTCATATAGCATGTTTAAGTAGTCTGTATCCATATTTGTTGGTCATAAAAAAGGAGAAATAGTAATTATTAGTGGATGTGTCTGCTGAAAGCATTATACTTTTTTTTTTAAATCAAAGTAAATATGTACATTTTTTCTAAATAAGAATAAAAACAATGTGAGGTTAAATGTAATAGTAAGCAAGCGTATGTGAAATTTGGTTAAATAGAAAGTGATGGTTACCATGGGTAAATTTGGAACATAGAGTGTATGGTTGGCTAGAGTGTATTCTCTTGCAGAGATTTTGATGTGAGCAATGATTCCTCTTGTTGTCTACATTTGAGATATAGATTTTCTTGCATATGTGAGATGCATGAGAATGGAAATGCTAGATTGATTCGAAGGTCTAACAATGATCTTACTCTTGATATAGCAATAAATGTTAAACCTTGTCGTTCTTTGGTGCCAATGTCTACAGTTGCTTTGTCTACTGTCATTCCCTATTATTTATGTGTCGTTAAAGCCCATGCCATTCGAAGTGGTATCTACTAGCGTGCACCCTTTGTGATGGGGAAATGGGTACATATGTTGGATGTGAAATGTCTCATGGTGCTCCTTTGTATTGATTGAATTCAATTACCATGAAGGATGGAAATTCTAGGGGCTTCAAGTCAAGTGCATAACAGATTGAAACAACTTTTCCAAGTGTGCCATTAACAAGGCCTTCATGTACCTACAAGTTGTTGGTGAGTATAACTTTTTTTTCATTGCATAAGAGTACCTTTGCATCCAAATGTTCATCTTCTATTGTAATAGAAGTTTGTTCCCTTTAGTGCTCTACAGAGAAAAGCGTTATTGGCATGTTCAATTCTTTTAGCATTGCTTTATTATGCAAAGCAACTGAGTTGTTCGTTGCATATAGGTGCATGGAGCCTTGAAATGTGTGTTTCTCTTCATGTGTAAGAGGGCAATTTATCTTTGACATCAGGAGTGTCCAATCTTAAAAAGTAGGTGTTCCATTTCTGAGGTTTGTGAGGATCTGGCGAAAAGCAACCTAGGAAGGGTTAACACCTTGTTGATGAAAAACAGTTGAAAGTGTTATGAATGTGTTGAAGTTGCGCCAAAGTGGGACAAAACAATTGTAGGTCCTATATTGTAGACTTTAAGAGTCCCCCTATCTATGAATTTTATGTTTAATGTTAGAATCTGAAGCATAATTTTGATTTTCACTATGAATATTATGGGAAACCTAGGTTCAAGCACTCTTCTTAATAGATATAGAACTAAATAGAGGATTTTTCATCCTAAATAGATCGATTTATAATCATAGTAATTACAAATGGAAAATGACATTACCATATAACAGAAAGTTCATAGTCAACATACAACATGGAA
This sequence comes from Pinus tabuliformis, assembly GCA_031772625.1. Taxonomy (NCBI): domain Eukaryota; kingdom Viridiplantae; phylum Streptophyta; class Pinopsida; order Pinales; family Pinaceae; genus Pinus; species Pinus tabuliformis. The sequence continues at coordinate 587,619,508 of CM062804.1, forward strand.
AGCATACAAATATTTCCAAGCTCACTTGTTTCATCATCCTTTGCACAAATTTCTAGCTCACAATACCTCCTTTGGATATATAGTTGTTATATATCCAGTTTCCCATATCCAATTTTGTATATTTTTTCTATTTTCTAACATGTAACTTGAATTATTTCAATTTATGAGACTATTAGATTTGAATCCTTTGAAAAATTTCAGAATTTGGAATCCTGTTAGGGAGGGTTGGTACAACTGGCCTTCAGAAGGCAATGGAGGCTTTAGATACTCTCAGGGGTAGCATGACCAACTTAAATCTTAGCAGTGGCTTTGCATCGGGTGTTACCCCTAAGGGTGTTAAAATAGAAATATTGTCATTTGTAGTTGCCAATACTATTCTAAAGGGATCAAATCTAATGCAGTCACATTATGAAGAAAATATGAGGTTCTTGAAAGAGGATTTTCTTCACTAAGAAGGTGTTCAATAAAATGAATGAACTAATGAAAATTGTGGCTAATGATAAAAGATGAGTACTTCCAGTGATGGAATTTAGTATATTTACTCGTACAGAAAGAATCATCTATCCTATAAAACTAAAAAGGAACTTGGACGTGTGATTCAGTGAGACCCTATCATTACTCATAATCATCCTCCTTAATTGTAAAACAAACCTCATAGATCTCAATGACAGTGCTATCTACAACTTGGGAAGTTATGTTTGGACCTTTTTTTTAAGTCCCACAATGTTAATGTGACAAGATCCGAAAGTCACAGATGTCAAACAAATCCAAAAAAATGACCAATTGTTACACAGTTATTCTAATTTAAAAAATCCCAAACTTGTTTGTATTAAAACTTGAGCAAATATGAAATGAAGACATGCTCAAAATCCGAACCTTCAAAAATCCTAGCTGATCATTCAGAGTTCTTGCTGCATTTCCGAAATTTTCAAACTCGACCATCATGCTTAAGATGAGGGAATTATGTGTGGTCGACGCTTAGAATACCATAGAAAAACGTAACCTTGCATAAAATTGGGTCAAGCATTATACGAGGCAAAGAAAGAATCAATCAAATTTAGCTTGGCATTCTGGATTGATTAAAGCGGTGTGTGTTCCTGAAGTTTTTAATATACCATAATTGGTTTAGTGGTGCACCAAGAACTATGATGCAAACAGGAGATCGGTCTTTGCCCAATCTCTAGGTAAGAAATATTACCTCCTCACTTCAACTGCTTTTAATGCTATGCCATGTTTACCAAGTGCGGGTTGTAGCTACGATCCTAAAATTGCAAAAATCCATTTAGAAGAATATAAAAGTGGGTGTGTATTAATTATGAACATATGGAGAAAAAGTCCTGTAAAAGACCCTTGCTCTACCGCTCAGAAACATGATACTGGTATCCTGTCAAAACCATACATGGACTTAATGAATACTTTAAAATTTCCCATGTAGTTCATCTATGTTGTTGTGTAAATTAGGGGGCTTAATGAATACTTTAAAATTTCCCATGTAGTTCATCTATGTTTATTCACAGATTAATAGAGAAAGAGGACCCTATAATCTTTGACTGGGGGGCTATTATTTCAAACACAGTGGATCATCAATTGAGAAAATTTAAAAAAACTTGGTACTTTCATGCTATTGCCTACCTAATGAAGAGCATCCCATACAATTCTGATACCCTGTGATTAGGAAGGAGAATGAATTGGAACACGTTTATACCATTTAGGACAAATTTGTTTTCCCTATCAAATTATTCTTTCCCTATCAAAATATTCATTACAGGAGGTGCCCTTGACAGATTAGCACATATTAGCAATTCTTTGTGAGTCTCTCTCAGTACTCTTTTTCATAATTGCGATTAATAGATTTAACAGAGTTAATGGTTTCTATTGATAATATAGATACAAAGAAAACTAAAAAATAACAAAGAAAAATATTCATTACAGGAGGTGCCCTTGACAGCTTAGCACATATTAGCAATTTTGTGAGTCTCTCCCAGTACTCTTTTTCATAATTGCGATTAATAGATTTAACAGAGTTAATGGTTTCTATTGATAATATAGATACAAAGAAAACTAAAAAATAACAAAGAACAATTAAGGGTTTCTATTGCATAATGAAGGGAACAAAATTGAACTCAGAGAAAGTTTTGCACTCACCTACCTCCACTGGTCTCCGTGGACTTTGTGTATGAGACTTTGACTTGGGCCGCTCACAGTGCACACTTCTATTTTTCAAACAGGGTTACCCGATGGTTTAAACTGAGAAGCAAAGAAACAAAAAATACAAGCAACAACTGAGAAAGAGGGATAATGTAGAACTTCACCATAAATAAGTTGGAAAATGAACTTACTCGGACCCAACAAGGCAGCATATGAGTTCATCGTGCGCCATAGATTTAGGAAGTTGTGGGTCATGAACCGTAAAAATCGACAGACTCTTCGTTGTGCACCATAAAACTCGTTCACAAAGTGTTGGAGCCACTTTTCGGAAATACTGCAATTGGAAACGATAGGTGTAATGGCGGTTTAGTGACCATGAAGAGAAATTAAGAAACCCTACCCTTCTGAAAATCCTACGATTGGACAAGGCAGGTGTATCGGTAGTTCAGAGGCCATGAAGAGAAATTTAGAGACCCAAGAAATATGCCCTAGAACTCTAGCATAAATATGGTGTGTATAATTTAGCGTACAAATATTGGTGCACAACTGTTAATTCGACAGGATGAGGGTGAGCATAAAGACAAGTGCACAAATGTTAGTCAGAGAGGAGAAGGATATATGAAAATGGGATTTGATTTGATTCAAAAGAAATGCCTATCAGTGTAAATATGGAATTATATAAAATTGAAAGCAAGAGGAGATCCTAGGCCCCTGTTCTTTATTCTAGACTTTAACCAAACAAACGGTTGAATTCAAAATTACCTGAGACTTGTATTATTGTGCCAATAAAAGTGTTTATTTTGGAATAAAGTTTTTATTTTTTATGGTTTTTAATTAAATTTATTAACTAAGAAAAAAACATACTAACAAAATGAATTATGATGTTTCTAGTGTATGATATTCATAAGAAATGTTTATTTTGGAATAAATTTTTTACTACACTTTTTTAATCTTTTTAATTAAATTTATTAATTAAGAAAAATATCATACCAACAAAATGAGTTATGATGTTTTGAGCATATGGTATTCATTAGTCAAAAACTAAACTTTTTTATTTTGGAATAAAGTTTTTACTATAGTTTTAAAGCTTTTTAATTAAATCCATTAATTAAGAAAAATATCATAGCACCAAATTTACAAAATGAGTTATGATATTTTGAACATAAGATATTCATAAACCAAAAACTTATTTACAAATTAAAAATCTTATAATAAAGTGACTTCTTCATAATTAAAAATCTTGTTATATATTCTTTAAAATGTCTACATGTTTAATCTATATATAAATTCTTTTTACCATTAATAATAATAATTATTATTTATCCCGATCGGGATGCGGGCTGCCAGTTGGGACAGCCTAGGTGCAATCATGCTTAGTACCCGAGCACTTATTACCATTGTCCCCCACACGCTCAAGGCAAGGGATGCAGTGACCCTTGGCATGAATGCACGCTGCGGAAGTGGGCAAGGTGGCGGGATAGGAGATAAGACTGGGTTTAGTGGTATGTGAGGTTATTCGACGTGCGATGCAAGAAACGAACGACTGTGGGGAAGGGTGGCGATACAGAGCAGTGGAAGGTCGGCGGAATGGGAGGAACTTAGGTCGCAGACGGTTGCCTGCAGAAACCGGGTATGTAATTCGGCCTTGCCTCAGCATTGAATCTATGTTCTAGTTGGGAGTATGCTAGGGGGAAAGGAGGGGAAAGAGTTTGAAAATCTGGGGAATAGAATGCTGCTGGTGGCAATGGGGAAGGTAATTGTTTGCCATGGCCTGGTTCTATGTTTATACTTTCTCCCAAATGGGTAAAACCCATGACTTCTGGGGGGGGAAAGTTTGTTGCAAGATTGTGAAGTTGTGCACTTTGTAACTAAGGTCGGGGGAAAGCCTAATAGTGGCACTGCAATTCAAGAGAGGTCGGGGTTTGTAGAGAGGGGCAAGGGGTAGCCATTGGCAGGGGGCTCGGGTCGCAGCCACGCATGTAGTCTGAAAGGAACTGCTCGGGTAGCTGGAAACTGCATGGGATTGATGGCAAGGCTAGGAATCCTGAGTGGAAAACCAGCTGGAGGGACCTGAGAGGCAAAGCCATTTATCTTTGGGCCGAGGGAACAAGGAACTGGAACCATCACAGGCGTACTGCTAGATTCAAGGTGGGCCTGTGGGCTCGGCTTGAGATGGGCTGGGATGACCTGCATACAAACCATAGTAAGGGGGAAGGGAACAATGGCGGGCCAAGGGGTAAGGGACAAAGACCTCCCCTCTGGGAACTGAGGGCTTCGGCCCACCCCTGCTCGAATGCGGTGAGAAATGGTGGAGAGAAGAAGCATGAACTAGCAAGGTGTTGTATTACGAAAATTCTAAGTTTTAATCTAACTTTTTCTGGGTGTCAACAGTGTTCTGGAAAACAAGTCATGGCTCGTGCTACGAGAGGTCGTGGGCATGGTAGGAGAGGCCCAGCTCCCCAGATAGATAAGGGGTTGAGCACGTCGGAAACTCGCAAGGGTCGGAAATCAATAGAGCACCTCATAACCGAAGCAGTAGAGGCTTACCGTGAGGGGACAGATGCTGGCATTCGAAAATTGTTGGAAGAATGGGAAGAGGAGGTAAAGCAAGGAAATGAGTCGGAGGAAGAGATGGATAATTGGAGGACTCTCGTTCTGGATCCAGGTAACACCCATGGGAGAATCACTCAGTTCAAGAAAACATTGTACTTGTACTAGTTAATGAAGAGTTTACTAGGCAAGGTGATGGAGTAGATATCAGTGGGGATGGCGGTGATAGTTCAGGGAATGTCGAATTATAATAAGGACATGGAGAAAATTCTCTTCTAGCTGCACAAACAAGATATTAGGATGGATAAAATCGACTGCCACATCCCTTGCATTCTGGAGCTGTATGGCATGCCAGGGGCTTCAACTGAGGATCCAGCTCCCGTCGCATCTGCCTCAGAGGATCAGAAGGATTAGACTCAACCCCATACATAATTTTGGTTTATGCGGTTAGCTTTTAATTTTTATGTTGCAAATGTCAGTTTTTACAGTTATGTAGTGTCTAGACATGAGATAGAGACGTATCTAGCCTGGCTGGAAAGATTAAAACAATATTGTTTTTGGATGGCTTACAACGCTGACCAGTGGCCAACAAACTTGGTTTCCCCTCGGGGCAAGTTGAGGCCACCTGGTTAATCTGTGTGGTGTAAACTTGCTTATTATATAATAGAAAATGGAATGGACTTGCCAAGCTTAACTAAAAAATATGTATATTATTATTATTTTAAATAAAGTTATAATTTAATTAATTTTAATAAATTGAAATATATAATAAATTAAGTGTTGAGATAAATTGAAATATATAATAATTTAAGTGTTGAGATACTTATTATGAATTGATGTTTACCATTTAATTGATATAAATATAACTAAGCTAATATTATTATATATTGAAATTCATTAAAAAAAAATCACAACCAAATAACATGGTGATTCATCTATGGAGTTGCTCCAAATATTTAATAGTCCAATAATTTGGGAAATGCAGCCACATTTATGGAAGACAAAGAAATGGTGTCCAATTTTGCCACATTTACCAGAGACAAAGATTTTTGAGTCCAGTTTTTCCAAATCTATACGACAAGCCTTATTTACCAGGCCATCAGTTATTTAATGCCTTAAGAGAAGCTATTTGGCATTTAAGACACCATAATAGATGATGAGTTATACGTTCTTTAATAAGCCTTTGGTGAATGCATGACAATTATTATGCTTGATCAATGATAGCATTAGCATGCATCTTCATTCATGACCATGGATTTATTCATCGATGCTATTAATTTATCGAACAGTTGCGCCTCTTTGGCTGGGACAATCTCCGGTGACTCCACATCATCTTTCAAACAACTACTTCAAACAAGCTCCGTTAACCTAAGCTCTGTTAGCGTCTCCCACTTCCCTCTCATTTTAATTGTAAATTTTGAAAACCCCACGCAATTTAATTTCAAGTTTTGAAATCACTAGGGAGCATGATCTGGATTTAAATAGGAACACAAAAAATTACAGATATAACCATAAATACAAAGATGTAGTAGAAATAACACTTCATTTCAATATCAAATATTGAAATATGCTTACAAATAGAATGGAAATAGGACTAGCTCGGGCGATGGTAGCTTATCTCTGAGATGAGATGTAGCAGCTACATGCCTTTGAACTGTGTTACAATGAGGCTCAAAGGCCTATTTATTATTGAGAAACAATGGAAAACCTTAAACATACAAAAACATAGCCCTAGGAGATGAAGCGCCAAACTATGGGCCCTGTTTGGGTAAATTGGTACATGAACTTCCCGGGGTCATAACTTTGGCATACGATCTCTGTTTGACACGCACAATTCCTCGTTAGAAATATCTATCCGAGGAATACAACTTTTGAATGACCAACATCAATCTAAAACCCATGTTGGTCTCGGTTTTCCCAAGAAAACGTCGTTTAGGGCCTCAAAATGGCTCCAGAAGTTCAAGACCCGAAAAACTGCCAAAAATGGTAAATTGTTCTAGAAATAAGGAAACTGAAAAACTGAAAGAAACAATGGTGGGGGTACAAGTGGAATAGGTAGGTGGCCACCAATATCCACCTGGATCATTCCTCCCCCTTAGGAAGCAATGGTCCCCATTGCATTGAGTTCCTCCATGAGATGAGGAAACTTATGTTGAACTTGGTCCTTGGTGAAGGAGTTGGCCTGCTTTGACAACTCGATATAGTTGGATCCTTTTCTATCGGGTGTTCTTGATCTACGTGGTCATGATCGGATCAGTTTTGGCTTGTTCCATGTAATCTGGATTTAACTCTATAGGTGTGAGTTGTTTTGCAATGTCTGATGTGTCTAGCTATGGTGGGAAGTATGGTCGAAGGCGGTCCACATTGAACACTGGGTGCAAGCCAAGGAATGGGGGAATGATGAGCTCAAATGCATTATCTCCCACAACCTTGGTAATGGTGTAAGGACCATATTGGAGTGGTTTGAGTTTCTGATAGGCTCCAGTAAGGCGTTCCTTTTGTAAATGCAACCAGACTTTGTCGCCCACCTGAAACTTGTACAACACTCGATGTTGATCACGTCGCTGCTTGTACTTGGCATTTGATTTCTCCAAAATGTCATGGACCTGCTGGCGAATATGTTGGATGTGCTCAGTGAAGTTGTTTGCCTTATCGACTTTGGACTGGACATGAGCCGAATCTGCATGAGTAGCTGCAAATGGTATGGCCACATCAATGGGACATAGTGGTTAGAATCCCAAGCCCACCTGAAAAGGGTTGTGGCCATTCAAGCTATGGAGAGCCCGATTAAAGTTCTGCTGGACATAGGGGAGGCTCTCATCCCATGTGCGTGGATGCTTTGATTTGTACATGCGCAAAATATGTACGATCATCCTGTTGACGACCTCTGTCTGGCCATCAATTTGGGGATGGAAAGTTGTGGACTTAGTGAGCTTGGTGTCCAACATCGACCAGAGACTGGACCAAAATGTAATGATGAACCTATTGTCTCAATCTGAGATGATAGACTGTGGGATCCCAAAGTGTACCCACACTCGTTCAAAGAAGAGTTAGCAGTGGCTTCTGCTGTGATATTCTTCTTGTAGGTCGCCATAATGGCCATCTTCGAGAATCTGTCGACGACCACAAAAACAAGGTCGTTGCCATGCTTAGTAGAAGGAAGGCCTGACATGGAATCCATAGAGATGGATTCCCATGGTCGACTAGGGATAGGCAATGGAGTATAAAGGCCTTGCTTCTTGATGGTTGATTTGGCAATGGCGCAGACAGTGCAGGATCTGATGTACTTCCTGACATCCTGTCGAATATTCAGCCAATAGAAATACTTCTATAGTATTGCCACCATTTTCTCAACCCTGAAATGCTCGATGGCCCGACTGTAGTGCGCTTCCCAAATAATCTTGGCGCGCTCGCTTGAAGGAACACAAAGGTGTCCCAAGTGGCATAACAGGGCATCCTAGAGGTGAAAATTTGGAACTTGTTGACCCTGCAAGAGCATATGGTATGTGTGAATGAATTTTGGGTCACTTTTGTAGAGAAGTGGCCAATAAGAAGTCTTTGCCCACAAGAGTTGAGCACGGTGGTTAACGCCATGATCGGTGGTCATCTGAGGCAGTCTGCAACATTATCGTTGCTGCCTTTCTTATACTTGATATTAAAATGGAATTGTTGCAGGTATGTGGACCACTTCAGATGGTGATCATTCTGCAACTTCCCTTGCATTTGTATGAACTGTAGGGGTTGGTGGTCTGTGTGGATGACTGTTTCCTTCCCCAAAATGTAATGCTTCCATTGTCGGTAGACCTACACAATGGAATACATCTCTTTTTCATAAGTGGGATACTTCCAGAATGTGTCTGAAAGTGTCTCACTACGATATGCCACTGGATGCCCTTGTTGAGTAAGGATTGCCCCAATAGCATAGACAGAGGCATATTTCTCGATCTCAAATGGTTGTTACAAGTTTGGTAATGTGAGCACTGGTGTAGAGCAGAGGTGATGCTTCAACTCTACGAATGCCTTCTATTGAGATTCATACCAAAAGAATTTTGCTTTTGCTCCTCCCTTGGTGACTTGAAACAAGGGCCAAGTGATATGAGAAATCCCAACACGAACCTGTGGTAGAAATTGGCAAGACCCAGAAAGTTGCGGAGCTCTGTCAGAGTGGTTGGGGCTGGCCAATCTTGAATGACTTGGATCATGGATGGATCCACATGTACCCCCCCCGTTCATCAATAATGTATCCTAGATACTGAACCTGGATCATGCCAAAAGTGCACTTCTCCAAATTGGCACACAACTTGTGTTGCCGCAGTGTTTGGATAACCTGTCAGATGTGGTGGAGGTGCTATTCGCAACTCTGGCTAAAGATCAGGATGTCATCCAAGTATACCACTACAAATGAGTTGTTGAATGGGTGCAAGATGTCATCCATCAGCCTCATGAAGGTTGCAGGAGCATTCGTCAACTCGAAAGGCATAACCAACCATTTGAAAAGGCCCTCCTTGGCTTTGAAGGTGGTCTTCCACACATGGGAGGGTTCGATTGGTACCTGGTGATATCTGGACTTCAAATCGATCTTGCTGAAATATTTTGTCCCCTTGAGTTGGTCCACAAGGTCATAAATTTGTGAGATCGGGTACCTATTCCGGACAGTGATCTTATTCAATGCCTGATAGTCAGTACAAAGTCTCCAAGTCCCATCCTTCTTCTGTACCAACACGATCGAGCTCCCACAAGGCGATGAACTCGGTTGGATTTGACATTTTTGCAATAGCGCCTGAATTAGCCTCTTTATTTCATCATTTTCCATAATGGAGTGATGATAGATTGGTCCATTGGGCAACGACGCACCTGGTGTCAGATCAATGGAGTGCTTGACCTGACAGTGCAAAGGCACCCTTGCGAAGGAGGTGAAGATGTCCTTGTACTCCTCCACGACCTTGTCCATCTGTTGTTGTCGTGTGGAGGGGCCCTGTCTGGAGGTCGTGGCCACCATATTCTTCTTTCCCTGAGGAATATCATCAGGAAAATAAATTTCCTAGTTTTGGAAATGAGCTTACTGCATTGTTTTGCAGTAACCAAAGAGATGGCAGTAGGCAGTGATACCTCCGATATCCTGTACAACGTATTTCCTAAAGTAAAAATAACAGTACGAGGCCTTGACTTATACACAACATGTCACTTCCACAAGTATGGTTGGCCTAATAATACATGACAAACATCAAGGGGAGAAACATCACATAATACCTCATAAGTGAAGGGCTTGATGTTGTATGGAAGACAAAACTATTGGCTCACGCGAAGATCCCGTCCTTGGTCAAGCCACCTGATGGTGTACGGCTGTGGGTGTGTCGTGGCCGGTAAGCCTAGCCACTTCACGACCTCTACTGAAATGAGGTTCTTTTGGCTCGCGTTGTTGACAATGAACTATAGCGGGGAACCCTTTACCCACATATGGGAGTGGAAGAGACCCTCCTCCTCCTCTAGATCTTCGGGTTCCTCCTTCTGGATCTTCATGGTGGCAACTGTTGCATTGAGCTCCTCATCAATAATATTCTTCCCTTTGCCATTACCCTTGTTGGGTTCTGACTTAGAGTCAGAACATGCATCTGATCTCGAAGCCTTCAGCTCAGCCACCAGTGACTGCTTGGTCCGACACTCACCTGTGTTGTGAGTGGAGCTCTTATGGAACTCACACCACTTTCCTGTGTCCTTCTTCGGCTTCGCGGTGTTTTTCTTTGCTTGCGACTTTGGCGAGTTGTCCTGGGCCACCCCACCTTGGATTTTCCCTTTGTTCTGTGGTTTGGGGGCACCTTTCCCTTGCTTCGGATTCGCAGATCCAAAGTCTCTCTTCTTCTGTTTAAACTTCTGCTCGATCTTGACGGTGTATCAGTATGTCGTGCCGAGCGAGGAGATGTCTAGGAACTCCATCTCTTCCCGGACGTACCTGTTGTTTGGTCAATTTAGTGATGTCTAAATTGCAACTTTTAAATGTCAACCCGGGGCTCGTAAGCTGATGAAGTGAGGTGTACTATATGTACTTAGGTAACTGTTTTCTTAATCTTTTGTCGTTTTTATCTTTTTAGTTTGTTTTTGATTGTATCTTTCCTAATGTGATGTGATGGAGATGTAATAAAGCGAGTGAATGTGGGTGATTGTGATGATTTCTAAGTGATTTCTTGAAACTTAAAGAGTATTCTAAAAGGAAACTTGAACAATAACTGAAATAAAATCAAAGCTTAAAATCAAATAAAGGACTAATGGCATCGGCCCAGTATCTCTGCTGCTGATGAAAATGAAAATGAAATCTATATTAACTCAATGAAAAGCAAGAACAACTACTTTATACTACTTTACACTATTTTAACTTTGCATTAAAATCTAATCAATGTGAAATCTAAGTGAGACAAATCACACCATTTTAACCTTTTCTTAATCATGTGAGAACAATTATGAACAGGTCAGCAATGTGAGTCTTAAAGCAAAATAAACCAAGCTGCACTAAGTGATATTTTGGCTCTCAATAAAGATATTGGATTATGGAAAAAGAACCATCAATAGATGAACAACTTGATAACTACTGAGCAGAAAGTAAAGTGCAAGTTAAAGAAATGATACTAATGAAAATCAAACTGCAGAAAAATAAAGGTCAGAAGCCTAGACAAGATGATCACACATGCCACTAGTTGTACAAAGAAAAGAAAGAAAATTGTCCCAGGCTCGCCTAAGAAACCTGCATAACAAACTGATCAGTCATGAACAAAAGTGCAGAAATGTAAATCAACAGAATTCAAAGTTTATGTACAGCTATTATACATGTTGAAAACGCAGCAATTAAAAGACATTTGTACAGCTATTATACATGAAACAAGGAAAAAAAGAAATGCTGGAAATTAAAAGTAAAACTACTGTACAGTGGCTGCCGCAAACAGGGGCCCTCTGCCTACTTTAGCCAATCCAAAGAGCAGTTACACGCTTAGAAACAGAACAGTCTTCTCATATATTAATCATCAAAATGTCAAGTACAGTGGGGAGCTCAAAATTACAAAATGATTACAGCAATGACTAACTATCCAGCGTTCAAATACGCTTTATTTATAACAGAGGAAAGCAAACTAACTTAACGAAAACTAAGCTATTCAAACAACTGTGTAAAAACACGTAATCTGGCTGCGTCCTCGGATTTAGGCAACCGTCGTTGTGGGCATTCAATCTTCTGTTGGATTCGTGTTTCCCACTGTCTTCGTGGCTGAGGAAGATGCCACCTGTTCTTTACGTGCTCCAAAACAGAACACACAGAGCCGTGCCACCGCTAATGACTTCTGTTGACCGTATTTGCCTCCTCGTTGACCACGGGTTTTTATGACCGGTTTGGGTGAGCTGGCAGGATACACACCATGTCCTTGGTTCCACGAACTTGCCCATGTGGCTCTTCTTCCCTGAGGACACCTGGAACATATCATTTAATAAAATAGTTGCGGAATCCGGGGTTGGCTGCGGAAACCGGGATCAGCTACGGAAACCCTGTGTGAGCTGCGGAAACGCAGCACTTTGAACCAAAATTCTAAACCAACAACAGTCATTAGCATAATTAGCAAACCATGTAAAAAGTCCTAAAATACAATGATTTGAGCAATTTGATGGAGGGAATGAGTGGCAAAAGAAGGAAATGAATAGGAAAAGGAGGCTGAGAAGATGTGTGAAGAAGTGCAGGTTTGAGGCTCAACATACCCCCACTGTGAAGGTGTTGCATGTCCTCATGCAACCAAAACTTTGTCATTGTTTTTCAATCCATGTGCTCAGATGCTTCTGCCAAAACATCTAGCCTTCTTCTCTTTCTCCTTGCTGCCAAAATTGTCCTTGGTTTTCTGACTAAACACTTGAATTTCAAATTGATCAATGCCCTGCTCAGCTTCTTACATTTTCTCTTCAATTTTCTGTTCTTCTTCTGCCAGAGTCCTAAGTGAAGCATGGTATTGTCATGGACAATTTTGTCCACCTTGCTTTGTTCTTTCAATGCTTCGTTTTCTTGTTTAATATGTCGGTTCAGGACTTCTAGCTCAAACACCTCCTGTTTTAAAGATTGGACCTGTTCATCAAGAGGCAATATAGTGCTTGGACCTGCAACTGATTGCTCCAAGGTCTCCAAATAATTGTATACCTCCTGCTGGTTAGGGTGAATTTCAGGTGTTCTTTTTGGGCTATGTTCAAAATCAAATTCTGTTTGAGGTTCTGGCTGAAAGGGGCTCTCTTCATGTGGAGGAGTGGTCTCAACACGTGGAGGACTCGACTCAAGGTCAAGCTGAGTTGGAGCCTTTTCAGGTGTACCTTCTCCCAAATCAATGAAATGTGATTGTTTTCCTTTAGCCACACTCATTTTTTCTTTAAGTCTACTGCTTCTTCTCACTTGTGCACTAATGCTCTTTTGCTGGGCACCCTGTTTTTATTTCTGTTTCTTCTTTGAGAGGACAGCAGCTTGAAGTTGTGCTAGTCTATCAGCCAAGGTTTGAGAGTCTTCTTCTACTGAAGGTTCAGGTGATGGATATGATTCTTGAACAATTGTTTTCCCTTTATCCTTTTTCTGTTTCTTGGTTTTATCTCCCTCTTCCTCTTCTTCTTGAGCAATTTCTTGAGTTTCTACTGTAGGAGGATCTTGGGCTGCAACATTTCTTTCTCTTCTCCTACTTCTTTTTGGGATTCTAGGGGAACTGCTAGAGGCTTCAGTCACCTCTTGGAAATGGTTTCTGATTAGAAACTTTTCCCATGTATCCTTGTTATTTTTCAATTGCTCTTCTATGAGAATTTTAATGAACCCGTGATGATACAGGTGGGGTTCAATATGACCTACATTCTTTTGGACAGTGGAACTCATTTTCTTTAGGCTTGCTAACAGAAAGTGGGGTAAATTGAGGGCATGGCCTTCCATGAAATTCATCATAATCCTTGCATGGTACATATACATAATGCCAAAGCGGCCCTCACATGTGATAAACTTTTGAACAAGTAATAACAATGCAGTCCATTCTTCCTTAATTACATGCACAGGAATCCCTTTAGTGAATATTGAAGTGTCCATACCTGGGTTCTTAAGCATGTCTTTCCATCCCTGATCCTCCAGCCCTCTGTTCTTAAACCATCTGTCTCCCTCTTGTGGTAAACTGGTTGCTGCTGCTATGGTGTTCTCTGTTATTGTGAATTTCAGGTCCCCAACTTCCACGGTGTGTCCATTGAAGGATCGAGCAAATGCTTTCGTGACCTCCTTATTATACCCTCTGAATTTTTGAATAAACTTCAACCACTTTGCCTTCTTTAATGCTTCCTTCGTCTGTGGATACCCTTCTAAATATTTCGGACCCTCAGGTTCAGCTCTAAGCAGCTTCCCCATCTTCGGCTCTCAACTTCGGCTGAAGCTTTGACTGTGTGTGGATGCTCAAGGAGGATGCTCATGGGAAAAACAGGTGGATTACGGCTGTAAGTGGAATAGCCGTAACGTAATGCAAGGCGTATTGCAGAACTGTAATCGAGGTTTGAAACAGAGCTGTGGTGTTTGCGGCAGAAATGAGAGTGGAAATAGTGTGAGTACGAGGGAGTAGAAGACAAACACGAGAAATGAGTTCAACGCATGCGGAAATGGAGTGATAAGTGGACGGAATAACGGCCGAATCCTTTAAAGTCGGGTGGCTTACGCACACGTCTCAGCATTGGCTGCGTAAATGATGGTAAGGAGAGTCGTGGTACATTGGGTTACGTCACAGAGGTACGGCCAATAAATGAAAGTGCAGCCCCATTTCGAGTTTGAATTAAGAGTGATTATGGAACCGTTAGAAAGGTATGAGGTGGATTATCGTGGAGGAGGAATGGGATGATCTTGCCGAATCATTGCATTTAGTGGCTCTTTCCACGATTTAATAACTATGCATAAAATGACATTAAATTGTTGTTTGGAAAATATTTTGATCATACCTTCATAAGTTCGCCATTTGTTGATTAAGGTTGCTGACCCATTATTGCTTTTGATCTTGCAGATGCCTCATATCCTTGCTATTCTTGGTGATGATGATACCTCTGACTGTGACTTTTGAAAACAGAGTGCTGCTGTAGAGACAGAGTGTGCTGGCTGCGGAATCATTTCGAGCTGCGGAAACTGGTGCGAGCTGCGGAAACGGTTCCCAGCTGCGGAAACTAAGACAACTCCCCTTTTAGCTGCACAAATTTAGTTAGAAAAACAACTAACTGAATGAAATAGTCCTGAGAGGGACTTTTATTAATGGAATGGAATGAAATGGAAATGGAATGGAGTGAAGTGGAATGGAGATGAAGATGAGATGGAGGTGAAGATGGAAATGACAAGTGAGGTGGAGTGAAGATGGAGAGAAAGAGATTTTTTTTTTTTGGAAAATATAGTGTCAGGTGTCCCTGATTTTCACTCCATATTTTCTGTATAAGACCGCCAATCTGAGATTGGTTTTCAGGCTTATACACATTTTTTATTTTTTTTTATATATATTTTTTTATTTTTTATTTTTTTTCAGAAAGAAACAAAGACTAGGCTGATGGAGGAGAAGAATTCTTCTCCACCAGTCTCATTGCAGAATTCTCTTGAAACATTTTGACAAAGTCCTCTTTTGAGAGTGGCTTATGATAAATTTTCAATCGGTGGCCATTCACAATAAGAGGAGTTTGAAACTCATCAATAGTCTTGACTCGAACTGCTCCATTGCTAAAGACTTCATCAATCTCATATGGCCCAAGCCAATGAGTTTGAAATTTCCCTTTGAAGTCTTTAAACTTTGAATCAAACAGTAACGCCCAATCTCCCTTTTGAAACTTCTTCTCTTTGATATATCTGTCATGCCATTTAGTTCTTTGGTGCTGAACTAGATCGGTTCTTAAAATTGCATCTTGTCTTATTTCATCTAGCTCATTCAGCTGCTCCATTCTGTGCTTTTGGGCTTCTGATAGACTCATCCCCAACTGAACTGCCATCTTGAAGGTCTTGACTTGGAACTCAATGGGGAGCAAGACTTCTTTCCCATAAACAAGTTCATAGGGAGAATTTCCTGTTATGTTCTTCCATGTAGTTCTATAGGCCCATAAGGCTTCAGGAAGCCTTTCTGCCCAATCTCTTCTGTGGAGATGAACAGTTTTGGTGATGATGCTCTCAAGAACTTTGTTTGTGGATTCTACTTGACCATTTGCTTGCGGATGGTATGGAGTAGATTTTCTATGCTTGATTTTGTATTCTTCCATCAACTTCTCCATCAAATTAGAGGTAAATTGACTTCCCTGATCTGTCACAATTTCTCTTGGGACACCAAAACGAGTGAAAATATCCTCAAAAAGAAATTGAACAACTGAATTTTCAGTGGCAGAAGGCAATGCCTTGGCTTCTACCCATTTAGTAACATAATCAGTGCAAACCAATATATACTTCTTTTGTTTAGATGGTGGATTAATAGGTCCAACAAAATCTAAAGCCCATTTCTCAAAGGGTTCGATGAGTACCTGTGGCTGTAATGGCATTTCATTTGAAAGAGTAGGTCTCCCAACTCTTTGGCAGCTGTCACACCTTCTAACATATTGTTTTGCATCTTTGAAGAGAGAAGGCCAATAATATCCTAAAGAAAGGATTTTATAGGTCGTCCTCTTGTCAGCAAAGTGTCCACCGCACGGTTCATCATGACATGCCTTAAGGATGTCAGGCATTTCATCTTCCCGAACACATCTTCTGATCACACAATCTAGCCCTGTTTTGAACAATTCATTAGAAATCCATGAATACTTTGAACTCTCCTGAATGATTTTCCTTTTCTCATTAGGAAATAAGTGTGGAGGTAGCTTCCCTGTAACCAAATAGTTAGCAATATCTGCATACCAAGGAGTTTTAGTAGTTACTGCAAACAGATATTCATCTGGAAACTTATCCTCTACGGGAGAATCTTCGTTAGTATTTTGGATTCTAGACAAGAAATCAGCTACTGTATTTTGTTTTCCTAGTCTATCTAACACAGTAATATTGAATTCTTGTAAAAGTAAAAGCCATCTTGTGACTCTGCCATTAGTAATAGGTTTGTTCATGAGATATCTAATTGCAGAATGATCAGTATGGACAAAAGTTTCATAGCCAGTTATGTAATGTCTAAACTTGTTAATTGCATGAACAACGGCTAAGAACTCTTTTTCAGTCACAGTATAATTTAACTCAGTGGGAGTCAAATTTTTACTGGTGTAATAAATGGCATAAGGAACTAAATCCTTTTGACCCAACACAGCTCCTAGAGTTGTATCTGAAGCATCTGTAGAAATATGGAAAGGAAGTTTCCAATTTGGCCCTCTCAGAATGGGTGCTTCAGATATTCTTGTTTTTAGAGTTTCAAATGCAGATTGACAGTCAGGATCCCACTTGAATTCACAGTCTTTTGTAAGTAATTTGAAGAGCAGAGATGCTATCTTGGTGAAGTTTTCAATAAATCTTCTATAATATCCGGTAAACCCAAGAAAACTTCTAACATCTTTTTGACAATTTGGAATAGGTAACTTGGAGATGACTTCAACTTTTGATCTATCAACTTTAATTCCATCTCCTGAAATATGATGTCCTAAAACAATCCCTTCAGTAAAAATCATAAAGCATTTTTCATGACTTAATGAAAGATTTGTTTCCTTACATCTTATAAGGACTTTTTCCAAATTTTCTAATGCCTCTTCAAATGAATTACCATAAACTGTAAAATCATCCATATAGACCTCTACACAATCATGAATTAGATCAGAAAAGATTCCTAATACTTCCCTTTGAAATGTTGCAGGTGCATTACATAATCCAAAAGGAAGTACTCGGTAAGCAAAAGTTCCCCATGGACAGGTAAATGTGGTCTTGTCCTGATCTTCAGGTGCTACCTGAATTTGATTGTAACCACTAAAACCATCCAAAAATGAGAAGTACTTTTTGCCTGCTAAAGTATCTAATACTTGATCAATAAAGGGTAAAGGAAAGTGATCCTTCAAAGTTGCTTTGTTTAATTCCCTGTAATCAATGCAAACCCTCCATTTACCATTCTTTTTAGGTACTATAACCAAAGGGGAAACCCACCGGCTATCTGAAATGGGGTAAATGAAGTTTACATTAAGTAACTTTTGGAGCTCTTCTTTCACTATCTCCCTAAGGTTTGGATTCATCCTTCTTTGAGGTTGTCTGATTGGTTTACTGTTTTCCTCAATGTAGATGTGATGAATGCAAGTCTTAGGGTCAATGCCTTTCATATCGGTATACTCCCATGCAAATGCAGTAGAATGTTTTTGCAAGATTTTGGTTAGCTCCCCTTGTTGTGATTTTTCCAAGTTTCTGTTGATATTCAATGTTTTTCCTGGAAAAATCTCAATGGCAGAACTACCAAACTCTTCCATAGAGAAAAGAGACATTTGTCTAGATGATAGACACTCAATGTCATAATCCAACTGAAATTGTGTGGAGTCATATTCTAAAGATGGTTCAAAATTTTCTAATGTGTTCAGAATTTGACTATCTTCACTAACCTCAGAAATGGTAAAGACAGGTTGTATAGTATCTTCATCATCAATCCACTCATTATCCCCTATTTCTGTAATTGATTTTGCTGGAGGATACAGATTGAACTTCTTTGTCGAATTACCATCAGAAATATACATATCCCCAGACCTACAACTTATGAAAGCATTAGCTGTGGCTAGCCAAGGTCTTCCTAAAATAAGAGGATGTCCTCCTAGATTACTCTTGGGAGTTAAAATCATGAAATCCACTGGATATAACCAAGAGTCTAGGGAGACTGGAATGTCTTCTAATACACCATCTGGTTTAATAATTGATCGATCTGCCAATTGCAATAAAGTAGGTGTAAAAAGAAGATTAGGAAGTTTTAGCTGTTCCATAGTCTGTCTACTCATAATGTTAATAGCAGCCCCTAAATCAATCAAAGTATTTGGTATTTCTACCCCATTGATATGTGTTTTGACAATTGGACTACCAGGGTCTACATATTTCTGCATAGTAATTTTTCCCATCATGATATCTGCAATTTTTCCTACCAGGTGGATCCTTCTGGTATCTCTTGGTTTCCTTCCTGGTCTTTTAAGGCTCAACTCCTTTATTGTTTTTGCTAGAATAGGAATTTCCTTAATGGCTTGTAACAAGGGAATCTTGATACAAACATTCTTCAATTCATCTAGAAAATTATAGTCAGGCAACCAAATTTGTTTTTCCACTCCTTTGTCAATTTGTAATCTTTCAGGAAAAGGAGGTGTGGATAAAGATGCAGGTTGCTCAACTATGGGAGTTGTGGGGGTTAATTCTTTTTCTTTTTCTTTTTGAGTGTTTGGGTTTTGAAGAGATGCTTTAGAACCCTTATTGGCTTCAAGAGATTCTTCCTCAAAAATGCTTTGCTTTTGATCATTTATAGAAGGCTTATCTAAGACTCTACCTGATCTGAGTTGTACTTCATTGAGAGGAACAATCATATAGGTAGGAAATGGTTGACCTTCCAACATGTAAGCATTTTGAGGATTTTTATTATTGGGGTTTGGCAATGGCTAAGAAGGAAGTTGATTTGACTTCTGTTGGAATGGAAGCAAGAGTTGAGAATTTGGATTCTGTTGAGAAGGTTGTTGTTGTTGAAATGGAAATGATAGTTGTGGATTTTGATTTGGAAGTTGTGGAGCTTGTTGGTTTTGAAAAGATGGAGGATATTGGTAAAATTGAGCAAATCTCCCATAACGATTTTGCATACCTTGTACCCATGATTGAAAAGGATTTTGAGGTTGGGACCAAGGTTGTTGCCAAGGATTCCAATTTGGTGGGGGTTGAAAATTCATAGAGTTGTTAAACCCTTGATTTTGTTGCCCCTACCAAGGTCTCCTTGCAAAAAAAACAGAGAGATTCGAGTGTATTTGGATCTTCTTGAAAGACAACTTTGAGCCCAGGGATTGAAGGACAATCCTTGGTCTCATGATTCTCTGAACAAATTACACATGTCTCTACAACTTTTGCATCCAAGGGACATTCCCTTAGAGCATGTTTCTTTCTACACTTTGGGCAAAAGATGGCCAAAGCCTCCGCTTCTGCTTTCTGCTTATTGTGAATCTTAAGGGTGTCTAATTGTTCACTAAGACTTCCTAAGATATCAGTTTTAAATTCATCAAGCATATTGCCAATCTCAGCCCTACTTACTGATCCAGTTGCATATTTGTTTGCTCTGATGAGAGAAGGATCTCTAGGCCCTTTTTGAGTTTTAGACTTCCCCCTTGAGAAATGGACACATAGTTCTGCTATATCATTGAGTTAAAGTTGAGATATATCTCCCTTTCCCATCATGTTCAAAATATCTATCCATTCATCTCTAATGGCTTTTAGTAGAAGGGTTTTTAAGGTCTCCTCATCTAAGTTGTTCATTTTTGCTCTTTTCAAGTTGTATTGAAATCTTTCAAGCAAATCCTCCAAATTTTCATCTTCTTTTTGCATCATTTTGAATACCTCATCCTTGTGATTGGTGGGCATACAATAGTCCAGGTACCTATCCAAAAATGTTTGTTTCATATCATTCCAAGACCTAATGGACTGAGTGAGTAATCCCATGAACCACTTCAAGGTTGCTCCTTTCAATGTTGAAGGGAACAATTTGAGTTTTTGAGAGTCTTCCAGATAGTCATAAGTTCGAAAAACGACTTCAAACTCAAATAGAAATGTTTCAGGGTCTTCATTCCTCATCCCATGGAAGTTTGGGAGGACAGATGGTGAGATGTTTTTCATGGTGGCTCGGGAGTCCTCATCGACTATAGGAAATCCGAATGAGTTATCTCCATCCCTATTTCCCCCAAGATTACCTCGACCTCCTCCATTGTTTCCTCCTCCTCCTCCTCCTCTACCTCTACCTCTACCAAATCCAGGTGCTCCTTCTTCTGTCATGGTAGTCTCCCCGGAGACTTCAGAGTTTTCCGGTTCCTCTACTAAGGGTGAACGAGAAGGAATTTTTCCCTCTTCTTCAGATGATTGTACTTCTTCAATTACAATTTGTCCTCCTATGGAAGGAAGAAAAGGGTCCCTTTCTGATTCAGATTCGATAGATGGTGTGGGAGAGTCAACTATTGCCTCTTGAATTCCAGGAATCCTAGGGCTAGGAGTGTAAGTTGGAGATGATGGAGGTGTCTCTTGTCTATTCCTTTAAGTAGATGGACTTGTAAAAATCGAACTCTTAGCTCTAGCTAAAAAGCTTCCCCTAGAATCTCTTGCTCTATGCATGTCATTTTTTTATTTTTCTTCAAGTCGGGGTAATAGTTCTCTTTCTGATCTTCCAGGTCACTCTAGGTGCAAGAAGAGAGCATACTCAAGAAACTATTAAACCAATAACTTTCTCTTTTCTGATCCTCCAGGTCACTCTAGGTGCAAGAGGAGAGCATACTTTGAGAGGTTATTAATTTTCCTTCCTTGAAATTTTCTTGTTTTTTTTTTTTAAGAATTGGCTACCTAATTTCACTTCCCCGGCAACGGCGCCAAAATGTTTGGTCAATTTAGTGATGTCTAAATTGCAACTTTTAAATGTCAACCCGGGGCTCGTAAGCTGATGAAGTGAGGTGTACTATATGTACTTAGGTAACTGTTTTCTTAATCTTTTGTCGTTTTTATCTTTTTAGTTTGTTTTTGATTGTATCTTTCCTAATGTGATGTGATGGAGATGTAATAAAGTGAGTGAATGTGGGTGATTGTGATGATTTCTAAGTGATTTCTTGAAACTTAAAGAGTATTCTAAAAGGAAACTTGAACAATAACTGAAATAAAATCAAAGCTTAAAATCAAATAAAGGACTAATGGCATCGGCCCAGTATCTCTGCTGCTGATGAAAATGAAAATGAAATCTATATTAACTCAATGAAAAGCAAGAACAACTACTTTATACTACTTTACACTATTTTAACTTTGCATTAAAATCTAATCAATGTGAAATCTAAGTGAGACAAATCACACCATTTTAACCTTTTCTTAATCATGTGAGAACAATTATGAACAGGTCAGCAATGTGAGTCTTAAAGCAAAATAAACCAAGCTGCACTAAGTGATATTTTGGCTCTCAATAAAGATATTGGATTATGGAAAAAGAACCATCAATAGATGAACAACTTGATAACTACTGAGCAGAAAGTAAAGTGCAAGTTAAAGAAATGATACTAATGAAAATCAAACTGCAGAAAAATAAAGGTCAGCAGCCTAGACAAGATGATCACACATGCCACTAGTTGTACAAAGAAAAGAAAGAAAACTGTCCCGGGCTCGCCTAAGAAACCTGCATAACACACTGATCAGTCATGAACAAAAGTGCAGAAATGTAAATCAGCAGAATTCAAAGTTTATGTACAGCTATTATACATGTTGAAAACGCAGCAATTAAAAGACATCTGTACAGCTATTATACATGAAACAAGGAAAAAAAGAAATGCTGGAAATTAAAAGTAAAACTACTGTACAGTGGCTGCCGCAAACAGGGGCCCTCTGCCTACTTTAGCCAATCCAAAGAGCAGTTACACGCTTAGAAACAGAACAGTCTTCTCATATATTAATCATCAAAATGTCAAGTACAGTGGGGAGCTCAAAATTACAAAATGATTACAGCAATGACTAACTATCCAGCGTTCAAAGATGCTTTATTTATAACAGAGGAAAGCAAACTAACTTAACGAAAACTAAGCTATTCAAACAGCTGTGTAAAAACACGTAATCTGGCTGCGTCCTCGGATTTAGGCAACCGTCGTTGTGGGCATTCAATCTTCTGTTGGATTCGTGTTTCCCACTGTCTTCGTGGCTAAGGAAGATGCCACCTGTTCTTTACGTGCTCCAAAACAGAACACGCAGAGCCGTGCCACCGCTAATGACTTCTGTTGACCGTATTTGCCTCCTCGTTGACCACGGGTTTTTATGACCGGTTTGGGTGAGCTGGTAGGATACACACCATGTCCTTGGTTCCACGAACTTTCCCATGTGGCTCTTCTTCCCTGAGGACACCTGGAACATATCATTTAATAAAACAGCTGCGGAATCCGGGGTTGGCTGCGGAAACCGGGATCAGCTGCGGAAACCCTGTGTGAGTTGCGGAAACGCAGCACTTTGAACCAAAATTCTAAACCAACAACAGTCATTAGCATAATTAGCAAACCATGTAAAAAGTCCTAAAATACAATGATTTGAGCAATTTGATGGAGGGAATGAGTGGCAAAAGAAGGAAATGAATAGGAAAAGGAGGCTGAGAAGATGTGTGAAGAAGTGCAAGTTTGAGGCTCAGCACCTGTGTAGGCAGCCGCGGTACTTGAGTACCAAATGTTTCTCAAAATCCTTGATACCCAAATTTGTGCAAAGGGTATGAAAAATATTGGTAAACTCCAGCACATCTTGGTCCCTTCCCTACCACAACATTGTCCACTTTATGTATTTGTCCTCATCACTCCCGATAGGGTAGTACTACTCCTTGATGGCATCCCAGAACAAGTTCCAAGTGGGTGCGGCTGAAAACAACGAGGTCGTACTTTCATCCTTCTGCTCACAGTAGGTTTCCCACCAGTCCTTGACGTGGGGGGTGACTTTGAGAAGAGAAAAAGTAATATTTTCTCAGCTGGAAAAATCATGAACAAAAAAATATCCTTCTAGCATATTTAACCATTTATCTATGGTGTCTGCATCTATTTGGCCCTCAAATATGGGAATGTCAAAGTTTACTTGTACCTTAAAAGGAGTTGAGCCTCCAGAGTGGCTACTGGATGTGGATGCACCGTTGGTGGACAACCGTTGAAGGATCTGGGAAAAGTTATTCATCATCGTGTTCCTTTGTTTCTCGAGGGCCTCCTCGAGCAATATTTTGATAGGATCTCTTGACCCCTCATCTTTCTTTTCTTCCCCCATGGGCAGTCATCAGGGTTTGTGAGGCTAATCTTGTAAAGGTTTAACCAGATCAATACCTAACCCCCTATATCCTGACCTTGTTGGGGACATGCAAAGAAAAACAGAGAAAGAACAGGCCGCTCTGATACCATTGATCCAGATTTAAATAAGAATGCAACAAATTATAGATATAACCATAAATACAAAGATGCAGTAGAAATAACACTTCATTTCATTAATATCAAATACTCAAATATGCTTACAAGCAGAATGGAAATAAGACTAGCTCAGGCGATGGTAGCTTATCTCTGAGAAGAGATGCGGTTACATGCCTATGAACTGTGTTACAATGAGGCTCAAAGGCCTATTTATTATTGAGAAACATTGAAAAACCCTAAACATCCAAAAACCTAACCCTAGGAGATGAAGCGCCAAACTATGGGCCCCATTTGGGTAAATTGGTACATCAACTTCCCGGAGTCGTAACTTTGGCATATGATCTTCGTTTGATGCGCACAATACCTCGTTAGAAAGATCTATCCGAGGAGACCGATGTTGGTCCCAGTTTTCCCAAAAACCATCACTTAGGGCCTCAAAATGGCTCCAGAAGTTCAGGATCCAAAAAAATGCTAAAAATAGTAAATTGTGCTAGAAATAAGGAAATCGAAAAACTGAAAGAAACAATAGTGGGGGTCCAAGTGGAATAGGTGGGTGGCCACCAATATCCTCTTGGATCAGAGCATACTTTTTAAATACTTTGGAGACCAACATTCTTTTTGTTTTTTTCTTCATTATTAGCTGCACAAGCAAGGTTGTTTTATGCACTATTTAGGTTTCTCTTTTTCACCGATAACAAAAAACTATGTATCAGTTCTCTCAGATTTGCTGCAACGTTGTCTGTTTAATTATGATACACAATATTTGATGATGCATATAATATGGACTTGCATGGTTCATTCATTGAAATGTTGCAGTATTTGTGTTGAGGCCAAACTTATTTATTTATCTATTTTTTAGTAGACTCCCAAGTGATTTGCTTGATCACTTTGAGACATACTATATGTTTTTTTGTTTGTTTGTTTTCTTTTAATTGTAGTATGGAAGAAGGAAGAATATAACACCATCGTCGTGGAAATTTCCATCCAGAAAGAACAAACGTCACTCTCATTATTGGACTTTTGTGAGAACCAAAACAAGTTATTAGTATGGGGGTTTCGTTTCGGGTGGGTTAGAAAGTAATTTCTAAAACCTGTATACAATAGGGTAGCCCTCTTTGCTCATGATGCCTACAGATTCAGAATACTGTTATACCCAAAATTCCTGCTCACAATCTAGATGCTCGAAACTACCTAGTTCAGGTGGGATGAAAAGAAGGCAGTGCTAGAGTAAATTATGAGGGCTAAAACACATTCCAGGCTGTTCAACCTAGAAACTGTATATATTTTACGAGGACTAAATAAATAGATAGGCCAAGATGGCCAGAAAACTTAAAGTTATGAGAATCATCAACTAACCAACATCGACAGTTGTAGCTTATGGGTTTGACACTACCTTCACTTGTCTAGTGATAAGAACGCAATCTGGTTTTTGACTTGGGTGGAGGTACCTTTGATGTTTGTGGTAAAGGTTGTTAGGGGGGACATTCATTTGGGCGGTGAAGATTTTGACAATAAGATGCTAAATTATTGCATTCAACAATTGTAGGAAAAAATAAATAGCCCTTGAGTACAAGTGCAAAAGTTATTCAAAGACTCCCCACATAATGCAAGAGGGAAAAAAGGAGGACAAACATATTTGTCTCTTGAGTTCAACTTCACTATGTTGAGCGAAGAAAAAATCCTCATTGGTATTGGTAGAGCTAGTATATGTAGTATGTTCTGGAGCAATGTTTTTTATTTACTATATTATTACTTTTTACTTGATCATAAATATAAAATTCTGCAGTAACCCATGTAGGCGATTCTGCTGGTTTTAACATTTGGACAACTGGTTTTAAATTTTTACTATTACTATCATTGAACATATTTGGTATTTTTATTTCTCGCCATTATGTGCCATTGATTAATTAAACTTCATTTTACCTTCAAAATACATATATAAATATTATTAAACATTATATATACATATAATGTTGTAATACATTTAGATTAATTAAAATTTATTTTTCATATATATATGTATATATATATATATTTTTTAATATAATTTGTTTTAAGAATAAGTTTTTTTTTAATTGTTTATATATTTTTCAAAAATATTAACTTATTATATTTTAAAAAAACTTTTATAATAATTTTTTCCAATTAAAAAAATATTTCATAATTTTTTTTAATCACACAAATTTCTATATTTTTTTATTAAAAATAAAAGAGATAATGTATTTATCATAGATATTATATTAACAAAGAGAAAAATACAACGCCATGATTAAACTCTATTATTAATATTGAATTATTACTCTATTAAGTTATATTTAACTCTTAGTCATTTTCATATATTATCTATATTATTTTTCTAATTAAAAAAGTCATATTCACACATTATTAATATCATTGAAAAAATATTTTTCCAATAGAATAATGTCACATAAAAAAT
Organism: Pinus tabuliformis; assembly: GCA_031772625.1. Taxonomy (NCBI): domain Eukaryota; kingdom Viridiplantae; phylum Streptophyta; class Pinopsida; order Pinales; family Pinaceae; genus Pinus; species Pinus tabuliformis. The sequence continues at coordinate 587,645,699 of CM062804.1, forward strand.
AAATATATTAATTAATTAGATTTATTCATTTAATAAAAACTAGAACTAAATTATAATTAAATTGATGGTTTTAAATATTTTTAATTATTATTTCTCATTGTGGATTAGAGTAGCTATATAATTTAAATGGTTGGTAAATGTCAGTATGCACGAATTTATTATAGGCTTCAAAATATTTATGTGATATATATTTCACATTATCAAGACTAAAAATATCATAAAAATTAACTAAACAAATTATAATTGTATTTTAAATTGTATATATATATATATATATATATATATATAAGAAAAACATGTGTGCATTTAAAAAACATGTAACAAGATTCTTAACCATGGAGATTCACCTCCACTTTAACATAAATATTTTTAACCTGTAAACAAACTTTGTTACAATATCATAGGTCAATACCATGAGCTATAATACCACATGTCCAAAATACCATAACTTATTTTATAATCAAAATATTTTATATGTACTTCATTTTAATTTAATATTATAACATGTTTTTAATTAAATTAAAAAGAAAAAATGGCATAACTACTTTTGAGATAAATCTCAACCCTCTATCCTGACTATTAATAAAAACATTTTGTGGATATTCCATATAGAATAAATCTCTACCATCCACTTATTAATTATTGGAAATTAAATTAAAATTTTGAAATCCATAAAAATAGACATGTCTACTAACTTAATAAGATTAATAAACTTTATTAAAGAGCATATAGAAGTCATTATCAAACTATCTCTTGAAAGGAACTCTAAAGCATGGAATTTAAGGATAACAATATGTAATTATCTAAACCATCAAACATAACAAATCATCGATCATGATACACACAGATTGAACATAGGATGTAAGTGGAAACTCATATGGGAGAAAACAAAAAAAATCCTTATGATTAATTGTATTTGCAAGCACCATCTGTAGGTATAATTATTTTTGTAGGAACCAACCAATAGGATGCAAGAATTCCGCTTTTCTTTGCAGGAATGAAATTTTTAGAGACACCAATCCCAACTGAATTTGTAGGAACCAACCTGCAAGAGCCACCAATCTCTTATTGATCTCTAGTTTGTATTTGTTTGTTGTTTATCCAATCAACTCTTCAGTCTTATCTCTATAATATGATCTTCAACTCTCTACAATCTGATCTAAGTTGCTCAACATTCACATTAGCTCACCTCCTGTTACACTTTTTTCCAACTGTCATCACACTTGGTAGTCGTCATTTGTTACACTTGTTATCCAAACAGTGACACTTGTTGTCTCATTCAACACTCATATTTACTGTCCTTGCAATCACACTTGTTGCCACTTTGTTTAGTTGTTACATATGATGTCACACAGTCTTCACAGATTCACTGCCACTTTGCTTTGCTATTACACAATCATTTTTTGCTACTCCTCTTCGATATTATACAATCATTTGTTGCCACTCAGTGTGGAAAAACCCTTAAACACTCCTAATGATCAAAGGTAGCTCGATCATTATGGACACCCATTTGAATGAGGAGTTTGGTATGTGGAATTGTTACCTTCATATCAATGTGTGATGGCAACTTTTGGTGATAGGATAATTAAAATATGGGCACCATAAGATGGTTTTTTCTTGGAGACAATTGAAGGTCATATTGCAAAGTGTATTTTGAGCTTCCTTCCTCACTCGTGGGACATAGTTTGTTCCTTTTGGTTTAGATGGCTTGTTGAATATGTGGAAAATCAAGTCAAATGAATGCACTGCAACAATTGAACAACACAAGCACAAGATATTGGCAATGGTTCTGGCCAAGAAAACATAAATACTGGCAATAGATGGAAGTGATTCTCTGGAAATTTTTTAGAATGATTGCGCTACTATAGGTGAAGAGGAGAATCTTCTCAATGAGGAAGCAAACTTAAAATATCAAAAATTACTTAATGTTCTTCCAAATACTAACTATGTGAAAGCAATTCAACTTGTAGCAAAGGAGTTTCCCAAGACCAGATACAGAAAGTGATACATGAACTAGGAGAAAAATAATTAAGATTATTTTTAGAATATGTGCGAGAATGGAGTACAAAGCCAAATTTTTCTCATGTTTCCCAATTTGTATTATTTTCAACTTTTCAACATCCTTCCTCTCATGAAAATTACTGAGGTAAAAGGTATTAGTGAACTTTTGGAAGGTATTACACCATATGAGTAGTGACATTATAACATGATAGACAAACTCACAAGAAGCTCTTTACTTATGCAGAGCCAAAATTAATTTTAATCGACAACATTATAGCATGGATTCTCTTAGAGAAGGTTGCAATCTTTCTAATGCAATCCTAGGGTTTATGATCGCCTACAAATATGTAGGGAGCGACATTCTTCTAGTTGGTTATTTTTCATGGGTATATTTGTTCGTGCAACAGAATGCATTAAAATGGTACCAACAAAGAAAAAGAAAATGAAGGGAGATCATGAATATTTATATCAATGTTGTTGTACACAAAGGAAAACAATTATGAGACAATTATGATCAGGAACCATGTTGCGTTATTCAACTCAATGATAGAAAAGGTATCTTCGAGGAAGCTAAACATAATCATTTCATGAAAAGGCGAGACATCTCAACTAAGACATGCATAATAATTGAGAAACTTAAAAGGGATATTATATTAGGAAAATTGTGCATCTGCTATTGCATGACAAAGTGTAGTCAGAGTTGTTAAGATGTAAAAGGAGAAGCAAGTAAAATCAATATACTTGAACCTTGATGGATGAATGAAGTAGACACTTGCATGGCAAATAATAAATGACAAAATGAATGGCCTCGCCCATCACTTGTATTTTATTGTATTATATTATTATAATTATGAAAATGCCAAATCATGAAAAAGTCAATATTAATTGCAAAAGTCATTAGGAATAGAAGAGTCATGAAGAAATTGGAAATTTATAGGGAAGGTAGAAGGGCACTTACCCATTTCTATAAATATACCCTCTTGCCTCATTTGCAGAGGAACTTTTAGCACTTGAGCTTTGCTAGAATTTAGATAGTTGTTTGTGCTTAGGGAGATGAAAACACTCTACTATTGGTAGATTTTAGGCTGAGTGGTGTTGAGGCTAGAGTTTTGGTTTTAAATATGATATGAGTGGCCCTCATTCCACTATTGGAATTTGATGGGCTTGTGGAGAATGTACCTTGAATGGAAACAATATTAATGAGAATATTTTACTATTTGCATTGATTCCTGAGCATTTTGATTGCATTTTTGTAATGGCTAACTAGTACTTTCACTATGGATGCATGTTGGGTATATCTAAATGAAATAATTCATGGCTTATAGATGGCATGCTTACTTTGAGTCTTTGTTTTCTTGTTCCACACTATGCCGATAACTTATTGTGAACTAATTTGCAGTTAACTTATGACATTTTATTATTTATGTATGTCTAAAATGGTTTTGGCTCACTAACCCTTCTTGAGGCATGATTCTTTTTTTTTTTTTGGTTACATTCTTATATTTTGTTTTGCAAGTTATCAATTGTAGGTTGATCTCATCCCCATTTTCAAGCGCCTCCTACTATTTGTGCCACAAATCAACCACGAATCTGAGGTCAAGGACGTAAAATGGGTCGTTCACATCGTCATTGTCGATAATGGACTGCACCATCTCGTTCACAGCTTCCTGCGACCTTGACCGCAGGACCATCACCTTTTGGCTCTTCATTTAAGGGCTTGTTAACACGCTCTCTAGTGTCAACGGTGAGATCTTCCCGTTAGTAGGTTTATTTAAACACGACGATGTAACTATGAGCTTATCGGTGGCCATGTCCACATACACAATAAAGCAGAAACGTAGAAATAAAATGAAATACAAAATTTTAATGCTTAAAGTTGTACATCAAGGCATTACATTCATCTATATTTATATCGAGCAATTGCGATGTCCATCACATTCATAATGATCACAATTTCGCGAGCCTAATCTTGGCCTTTGGATTTTCTTCATCGCTCATATAGGAGATGTGTTGGAAACAATGATAATACTGGGGGGCTGAATCAGTATTAAGGCTAATTTTAAACTTTTTAATGCCAATTTTCTTTTCTTACTCAAACTTGGCATCCATATAATCAACCACAACATGTAATATTGCAGCAACATGAAATCAACATACAAGCATACACACCATGAGCATCATACACATGAGACACAAGCTTTTACGTGGAAACCCTTTTGGGGAAAAAACCACCAAAGTTTATTGTTGTTATTGATGTAAAATAAGAGCACCTACTCTATTACATCAATTTGTTTTGTGAGAACCCACTCACATGCAGCACCAACTCCCTTTGATTGTTTGCTATCACCCACTAGCAGGAAGCACCAACTCCCTCTTTTTGTAGACCCCTTTCCAACTTACTATAAGCACCATGTGAATCACCAACTTCACGGATTTGTTGCAAGTACCAACTTGCAGCTCCTTGGATTTATGAAAGAACCACCTTGCAGGAGGAACCAACCCCCAAGCCTTCTCAAGCACCCACTAGAGATGGAAGCACCAACTTCCTATATGTAGGCTCCAACCAACACTCACATAGGAATTGAATATTCTTTATAATTTGGCAACCAGTCTGCCTGATATCAGCGATATTCTCCCCGCTCATACTGCTCAATCTGCAGTAGCACACTAATATTCTCAACAAAATTCACTCATCACAGTCCATGCAGATCTTTGTTCTTTTCTCTTCATCATCACGCACTCAACTCTTGGCCTCTTTCTCTCCACAACACACACACAACTCTCAACCTTCTTTCTTTGCATATGCACCTTCAACCTTCTTTCTCTACACAAGCACCATCAACCTTTCTCACACAACACAGGCACCTTCGGCCTTACTCACAGCAGCGAAACTCTCGGGGTCTCTTACTTCTTCATAGGCACTCTCGGCCTTTCTCACACCGCACATGCACCTTCAACCTTACTCACAACAACGCAGCTCTCGGGGTCTCTTACCTCTACATAGGCACTCTCAGCCTTTCTCTGCAGAACAAGCTCTCTCTTAGCCTTACACAACAATGCACTCACACAAAGCTTTTCCACTTAGATCTCTAGAAACTATGTTGCCCCCCCCCCCCCCTTTTGCTCATCTAAGCTCCTGGGTTTTATTCCTCTACTGCCAACTAATTGATGTTGTCACTCCTGTCCTGTATTCACACTGCCCGAGTGTACTTCAACATGGCTTCTCCATTCTGTTGTTGCATCTGACTTGGTCTCTGCCACCGCATTAACCATGAGAATGGGCACTTGAAATTTTCTCCACATTGGGAATGAATTCTCAGCCCACCTGCACACTTCAACCAGGAACGGTCCTCTCTGTGTACAACCCTCCTATAATTGAGGCTCTCCATTCTTATTCATGGTTTCACACAGTCTTGGTTGTACTTCAGCATGGCTTCTCTATGGACCATTGTCCTTGTTGCCTTTTCTCAAAGTTTCCTGTTGATCCATCTGAATCCATGAACCAACTCTGCCGACCTGCATTTTTTCTTTGGTATCTGACCCATTCATCTACTTAACTCACTGAGACGTGCATCAGAGCACAAAGATGGCTTGTCTTACCTCAAGGTAGACCCAACACTCTTTCCTAAAGATCATGGTCCTTGCTTCCTTGACCCAACGATCTTTGACAGTCGTCATTAATCTTGAGACCAACTCCTTTGTCCCTGCATTCAATCTCATAGTTGTTGACCCATACGCCTTTAACTCTTTATACTGTCTTATCAAAGAATTTCCACATTGTTACTCAATAATGGTGCAATGTTTTGATACTCCTCAATCCTTTGGCGCTTAGCTCCCTGAGTATTTACTATCTCATATGACTGGGCTAGTGACCATCAACTTAATGCCATATCAGAGCCCCCATTGAATCATACTTCTGAAAATTTCGGATTGCACCTTGGCTCCTTCTTCTTAGCCCTTACCACTTTTGTCACCATAGGACTGCTGCCTGTGACCTACCTCTTAGCATTAAGGTGGTAAGCCTTTAGACTCTTATCGGGGGTCATTCTCCCTCTGTTAACTAATCTGCGCCCTTGGTTCTTTAAACTCTCACGACCATGTGCTCTTCCAAACTCCAACTGTTCTAGAGTTCTGATGTCTTAAACCTCCGATTTCCAACTCTCGATATGACGTCATCACTCCACATGGTGACTCCTTAGTGGTGACACATGTCACCCAGGTCTGGACCATTAGCCTATTCAATAAGGTTGAATATGTCTGCGGTGTTTCCTTTCCTACTACCATGTCATGCTGACATCAGCTGCCATTGTAGCTTATCGAAGCCAATCATATGTGCCATGTGTCTTGCTAGAGGAGAGAGAAGAGGACCCGTCAACCTTGGTTTTGCACCGAAATCCTTTATTAATTTTCTTTTAGCATTCCTAAGCACTTTTAAAGGCTTATCGACACTTATCAATATCACAAATTTTTAAAGGTTCCTCACTTGAAGAAGTTTCAATATTGCGATCCCTGATATGCCAATATTCTGATACACCGATCTTCAGGATTCTTATATCCTCCAACCTCTGATACAGCCTTCTCAGATATAGTGCACATCCAATATTCCAATATCTCCAATATGCCGACCTTCAACATTCTGATGCACCGATATGTCGATCTTCGGGGTTCCGATATCCTGATGCACTGATACGCTGACCTCTGGGGTTCTGATATCCTAATGCGCCGATACATTGACCTCCGATATTCCAATGCATCGATACACTGACCTCTGATATTTTTATGTGTCGATATGATGGACCTTTGAAATTCCATTGTCTTATATGTCGATATGTCGATGTGCCGATTTCCGATATCCTGGACCTCCGATATTCCAACCTTCTTAGGACATCAAGTCCCTGAACATATGCAAGCCATAACTTTTGATCCAAGAGTCCATTTTTGGACTTCCGCATATCATTGGAAATCTCTTCCAGAGTAGTTTCCAATGGAGAGGGGTTGATTTAGACTTTTATCCCATCTTCTACCTCTAATATGGCTCCAAAATCTCTACTACTATTTTTCTCCTTGGCTCTCCGGACAACTGAAATCGCAACCACCAAGGTGATCATTTTATATGAAGCCTACAACTACCATGGACTTCCATATAATCCATCATTGTAATCATAATTTTATGGCTTATCTAATAGTCATGATACTATGGTTATTCTCTACATGAAGTTTGCATCTACCATGAGATTCCCCCTGGGCCATCATTTCCAACATCTGTTGCGACAAGCATCCAAGCTAGTCTGGTTGACATCAATGGAAACACTCCTGCCAATAGTTAGGCAATGCTCCTACCAACAGTTAGGCAATGCTAACTTCCCAACACATCTCCCCAACATGATTATTGACATCAATGCCAACACACTTGCATATGTTTTCACTAGGCCACTGGCCATCTAGACAATGCCAACTGTCCAAGAATCTCCCCCTTTGGCATTGATGGAAACACTTCATCCTTGTCTTCATTTGATGGCCAAACCTCATGATGCTTCCATACATATCATTGCATGAGACACCAATGGCCTAATTTTTTATGTACAGTCCATCATATCTTCTCCACAAATTTTCTCCCCCTTTGACATTAATGGAAAGGGACTACAAGTTGTCTTTTTCTGACCATGTAATCATTGGCTACGAAGACCAAGGTATAATTATTGAGATGTGAAATCTGCTTCACACGCATCTCTTCCAGGACTATTGCTGTTGCTACTCCATAAAATGAGCATATTTGATATGCTCCCCCTGAACATATAATGCCTCTTCTTTGTCCTTCTAGTCTCAGACACCTTATGGCTTCTGGTTGAATACTCTCTCCACTGATGCATCTTTTGTACCAATTAAAAGAAATTGATACCAAATAAAATTCTCATGGTATCGTTGTTATTGCTAATACCAATTAATTGTGATGCATTTCAGCTCTCACTTCACTAATTCTCTTGCTGCTTCCGAGACTATGCTCACTTCATTTGAGCATCTCCACTTCTCCCCTTGAGATCATACTTCTATAACAGGGACTGTTGCTCAACTAATACCAATTGCACCAAAAGAAATGACACAAATGGAAAAATGTACTAAGAAAACTCTAATACTTTCTCTTAGAAAGAAATGTCCATTTGCACACAAGGTTACTCCACGTGAGCCCAAACTATCAATTCCCATTAGCGATGCTAATTGAAAAACTAAAGGACATTGAAATATTACACCAATTGTGTTTCATAAACACAAGACTGCTAGGCATAATCAAACTCAAGCTTAAATGAAATAAGGGTGTTTTACCCAATATTAAAACCTTTTATTTCCTAAAAAATCTTCCTTTCTCAGGCTGCCAATTGTTGCCTACTACCGCTTATCAAAGAAACTCCCCCTGAGCCAATTCTCTTTGATCTCTTGCAACTGCTTTCTTGCCTCTTTGTGGGGACTAATCTTGTGGACCTGACTTGACTTTGAGATTCTTGTCATTCCACACTTCCACTGCAACCCATCTTCTTCTTCCCACAACTTAAGATATTGTTGTGTATTCTTTATGTTGACTACACTCCTCCTCTACTTTTCAATGATGATACATTCAAAATAAATTAATTTATTCTTGTAATCAGCAAGACAAGATGATCATACCTTCATCAAGAATATGCACTTTTCTTTTCATTCTTTTTTCTTCTTGCATCTGACTTGCTTGCCCTCCCTTGATGCCCTTCTCTTCCTTCACTGAAGAGAAACCAAGGATCTACTCCCCCTGAGTAGATCATCCTCCTTCTTCTTCCAAACCTTCATTGGTCGAATCCAAACAGAAGCATTGCCATCTTGCTTCTTGTTTACCCATGTTTGGGCTTTCTCTCGGCTGCACATGGCTAGAGGAAACTTCTCCTCTTGCTGCTTTTCTTCCTTATAGGGGGGTCCACCACAAGTGTAATAGGATCATTCTTCTGATTTCTACAGCTATCTCTCTCGTGCCTGAGATTTCCCTAGTTGTAGCATTCAACATGGCTTAAGACTGGGGTAGAGGAGTTACTCTTTTTGACAATGCTTTTGTCAAAACTACTATCGCGGCCAACATGCCATCTCCTAGCCTTTTTATGCATTATTGGGTTGCTTCTACACAACACATCTTGTTTCCTTGCATGCCATCTAGAGTCTATGGGTTTATGTCCAAAATTATTGCAAGAAAAACAATACTCATAAAAAGGATTCTATTGAGAGAGATTACCTTTTCTTTGAAGGCTCTGTCATTAAGAAGGAAGGGTCCTCTGCTGGCTCTTCATGTGCCTTCTATGACATCTTGCATTTCTTCCATGCACTGTTTCTTGTAATTGCCTAGCCCTCTTCTGCTGCACTATTAGCTGCAGCTACTTCTTAGACTTCTGTTGCTACCTTTCATTCTCTCGTTGCTGCTGATTTCCATGTTGTTGTTGTTGTCAAAAAACCTTTCTTTCTTTGTTGTTGTTGGAATCTTGAACTCCCTTTACAAGGGAAGTTGACCCTTCAGCCTTCAGAATCTTTTAGCTTTTTTTTTTCCTTGAAACCCAAACCATCCTTGATGAGCGGGGATCTTCTCTTAACAAGAATCTCATGCAAGGTCTTTGTGCTCCCCTCAAGCTTCTAATATTGACAACTCTATTTTTTACTTTTCTAAGCCATGTCTCAATGAGAGTACCTCATTTTGTAGTCTCCCATAGTAAGCTTTATTCTCACTCAGTTGATTGGTTAACATCCCAGTGAGTCTGCTATCCTATTATTATTAAGCAGTTAGTTCAACCATCTTTTTTCTCAACTTCTCATTCTCAAGCTCATTGATTTTTAGTTGCTCCTCTCGCTTGAGATTTTCCTCTGATATGTCCTTGATCTCCTTTAGGGTAGAGATAAACTTCTTTCTAAAAAAGATCATTTCATATAAATATTTCTCCTTGCTATCAGAGGTGTTAGCTGAGTTACCACAGAGATCAAAGCCCATCTCTGTGTCCATGGAATCTTCCACAGGTCTAAGGGTCATCCTTTCTTCATCACTTTCAATGATACTCCTATTCTCTCCACAGGATATACTCTCTTCTCCTTCATAGGATCCCTTATTTTCTACTGCTACTAAAATGGGTCTATCTTCATTAAAACTACTATATGCACGGTTGTCTCTGTCTTCAAGTGATTCACATGAACATCTAGATAATGAATGACCTATTTATTTCCATTTATTACAAAGCAATAACATACCTTCTGAGCAACATGATCTCTCCTCTAAGACATCTTCATCATCAACACAAGTGCAATGAGCAATAACTTCACCATTTTCTGGTTCATTGCTAGAGTAGCAGGGCTCCACAACCTTTTCTTAAGCCACATGGATATCTCCACCATATATCATTGCAGTCTGTCCAATACTTCCTTTTCTAACTCACAATGCCTCACTTTATCATCATTCAGCTTATATAGCCCCTTCATGATAATCTTCTGGGCTTCTTCATTCTGCTCACTCTTTTCTCCATTCAATACAGAGAGCCACATATCAACATCCAAGACCATTAAATAGGTTACCATTCTAACCTTCCAGAGATCATAGTTTGATCCATTTAAAAATGGAACTCCTTCTACTATTAGCCAAACTCGATTAGCCATTGTTTCCCTTTGATCTACCTTCTAGCGATTAAGATATTCCTGATGGAATGTGGCTCTGAAACCAATTGTAGGAAACAATGTTAATACTGGGGGGGCTGAATCAGTATTAAGGATAATTTTAAACTCTTTTATGCCAATTTTCTTTTCTTACTCAAACTTGGCAACCATCCATATAATCAATAGGAACATGTAATATGGCAGCAACATGAAATCAACATACAAGCATACACACCATGAGCATCATACACATGAGACACAAGGTTTTACATGGAAAACCTATCGAGAAAAAACCCACCAAAGCTTGTTGTTGTTATTGATGTAAAATAAGAGCACCTACTCTATTACATCAATTTGTTTTGTGAGCACCCACTCATAGGATGCACCAACTCCCTTTTATTTTTTGCTAGAAGCCACTAGCATGAATCACCAACTCCCTCTTTTTCTAGATCCCTGTCCATCTTACCAGAAGCACCATGTGAAGCACCAAATTCATGGATTTTTTGCAAGCACCAACTTGCATTCCCTTGGATTTATGCAAGCACCAACTTGCAGGAGGCACCAACCCCCAAGCCTTCTCAAGCACCTAATACAAATGGAAGCACCAACTTCCTATTTGTAGGCTCCAACCCACACTCAAATAGGAATTTAATGTTCTCTATAATTTGTCAGCCACTCTGCCTAATATCAGCTCTGTTCTCTCTGCTCACAATGCTCACTCTATGACAACACACTGATCTTCTCAACAACAGTCACTCATCACATTCCACACATCTCTTTTTTCTCTTCTCTTCATCAGCATGCACTCATCTCTTTGCCTCTTTCTATCCACAACAAACACACAACTCTAAGCCTTCTTTCTCTGCACAGGCACCTTCAACTTTTCTCACACAGCACAAGCACTTTTGGCCTTACTCACAGCAACACAAATCTCAAGGTCTCTTACCTCTGCATAGGCACTATTGGCCTTTCTCACACAACATAGGCACCTTCAACCTTACTCATAGCAGCGTAGCTCTCTAGGTCTCTTACTTTTGCATAAGCACTCTAGGGCTTTCTTTGAAGAACAAGCTCTCTCTCATCCTTACACAATAATGCACTCACACAGAGCTTTTCCACTTAGCTCTCTAGAAACTATGTTGCTTGCCCCCCTTTTCTCATCTGAGCTCCGAGGTTTTGTTCCTCTGTTGCCCACTAGTCGATGCTACCAATCCTATCCTGTATTCACACTGCCCAAGTGTACTTCAACATGGATGCTCCATTCTGTTGTTGCGTCTGACTTGGTTTCTACCACTGCATTAACCATGAGAAAGGGAACTTGACAATTTCTCCACATTTGGAATGAATTCTCAGCTCCCTTGCACACTCCAACTAGACATAATCCTCTTTGTGTACAACTCTCCTATCACCGAGGCTCTACATGCTTATTCATGGTTTCACACAATCTTGGCTGTACTTCGGCATGGTTTATCTTTAGACCATTGTCCTCGTTACCTTGTCTTAGATTTTTCTGCTAATCCATTTGACTCCATGAACCAACTCTTCCAACCTGCATTTGTTGTTTGGTAGCAGACCCATTCATCCACTTAACTCACTGGGACATGCATTAGAGGAAAAATATGGCTTGCCTTACCTTAAGGAAAACCCAACACTCTTTCCTGAATATCCTGGTCCTTGTTACATTGACCCAATGATATTTGAGAGTCACAATTAATCCTGAGACCAACTCCTCTGTCCCTACATTCAATCTCGTAGCTTCCGACCCATATGCCTTTAACTCTTTGTATTGTCTTATCGGAGAAATTTCACATTGTTACTCCATAGTGGTGCAATGTTCTGATACTCCTCAGTCCTTTGGAACTTAGCTCCTTAAGCATTTACTGTCTCATATGACTGCGTTAGTGACCATCAACTTAATGCCATATCGGAGCCCCCTTTGAATTATAACTTCTGTTAAATTCTGATTGCACCTTAGCTCCTTTTTCTTATCCCTTATCGCATTTCTCACCATAGGACCGCTGCCTTTGACCTGCCACATAGTATTAAGGTGTTAAGCCTTTAGATTCCTGCCAAGGGCCATTCTCCCTTTATTAACTAATCTATGCCCTTGGTTCTTTGAACTCTCACGACCATGTGCCAGCCCAATATCAGAAGCCCCCTTTATCGGAACTTTTCCAAACTCCAACTGTTCTAGAGTTGCGATGTCTTCAACCTTCGATTACCAACTTCTGATATGATGTCATTACTCCACGTGGAAACTCCTTAGTGGTGACACGTGTCACCTGATTATGGCCCATCAGCCTACTCAATAAGGTTGAATATGTCTACCACATGTCTTGTCGTACTCCCACGTCATGCTGACGTCAGCTGCCACTATAGCTTATCATATGCTGCCATGTGTCCTACTAGAGGAGAGAGAAGAGGAACCGTCAACCTTGGTTTTGCACCAAAATCCTTTATTAATTTTATTTTGGCATTCCTCAGTGCTTTTAAAGGCTTATCAACACTTAACAATACCACAACTTTTTAAAGGTTCCTCACTTGAAGAAGTTTCGATATTGTGATCCCCAATATCCTAATGTTCCAATACTCCGATCTCCAGGATTCCGATATCCTCCAACCTCTGATACATCTTGCTTTGATGTACCACACCTCTATTATTCTGATATCACCGGTATGTCAACCTACGACATTTCGATGCGCCAATGCACTGATCTCTGAGATTTCGATAACCTGATACGATGATACGTTGACCTTCGGGGTTTTGATATCCTGATGCGTGATACACTGACCTCAAATATTTTGATGCGTCGATACGTTGGAATATGATATTCTTATGCATAGATATGCTGGACCTTCGATATTTTGACCTCCGATATGTCGATATAGTGATGTGTTGATCTTCGATATCATAGACCTCCGATGTTCCAGCCTTCTTAGGACTTTAAGTCCCTGAACATCGGCAAGCCATAACTTCTGATTGATGATTCCATTTTTGGACTTTTGCATATTGTTGGAAATCTCTTCCAGAGAAATTTCCAATGGAGAGGATTCGATGTAGGCTTTGAGCCCATTCGCTACCTGTAATATGGCTCCAAACTCTTTGCCACTATTTTTCTCCTTGACTCTCCAGACAACTGAAATCACAACCACCAAGGTGATCATTGTATATGAAGCCTGTAGCTACCATGGAATTCCATCTGGTTCATCACTGTAATAATAATTTTATGGCTTCTCCAATAAGCCTACTACTATGATGATTCTCTACATGAATCCTGCAGCACCCATGAGATTCCTCCTGGGCCATCACTGCCAATATCTGTTGCAACAAGCATCCAAGCTAGTCTAGTTGAAATCAATGCCAACACTCCTACCAACAGTTAGGCAATGCTCCTACCAACATTTAGGCAATGCTCCTACCAACAGTTAGGTAATGCCAACTTCCCAACACATCTCCCCAACATGACTGTTGACATCAATGCCAACACACTTGCAGATGCCTTCACTAGACCACTGGCCATCCAGAAAATGCCAACTGTCCAACAAGATGGACAATTTATTTACTACCAATGAAGTATGAGACCTCTATGCTGAAGTCAATTCTTTTTAGCGATTCTCATATAGGTATGAGAGCTCTATGCTCAGATATATTGTTTTAACTTGTAGAATGATATTTGTGAAGTTTGACGAAATATTTGTCATGGCTAGTAGGGTTCTAGTCAAGTTCTTGATCAAGTTTGTTATAAAAAAACATTATCTTCATGTCCTTTATGAATTCTAGAAGTTTCATAAGTTTCTGGCTAGTGATTGGGTCCTAGCCATGGAAAATAACCTTAAATCTTGTAGCCGCTGGCATATCGCTAGCAGAAAAAGGCTACAGTTTCACTCAGGAAGGCTCATGGGAGCAGCTGGGGCTTTCAATCACTTGGAGGGCTTGACAAAGGAGCGACTGGGGATCCAGGTCAGTAAAATGTTAAGTTACCCCAGGGGTTGGTCACCTGAAAGGGTTGGTTGGCTCCTGAAGGTTTTGTAGCAGGCATAGTTTGGTTTAGTTCCATCAGTTCCACATCCTTAACTGTAAATGGGGAGTCGAATCACATCATAGTAGCCTCTTGTCACATGTTTACCCCAATAGACCGAGTAGCCTGCTTAAATGTGGGAGGAGGGTGTTATAAACACCCCAAACCAAATTTACCCACTTTCACAGGCTCACCAAGGTAAACATGAGTTGAGAGTTACTATGCATGACCTAAGCTCCAAGGTTCAATTATGGAAATGGGGTCCACTTATCAAACCTTACTGCATCACAAAGAGAAACGTAATCACCCATATGTCAATCAAATTCCATAAGTGACCTTTTCTCTGAGCTGGAATCACATTCAAACTTTCTTTATAGCCCATTTGCATAGATGTAGACTTGTGAGTGTGTTCAGAGGCCTTTAGCCACACACAAAAGCCATCCTCCATCTAGCTACATCCAATATTTTCTAGATAAGAGGGTGCGGCCAAAAGTCCTATTCCAGATTTTTATGGCTAGCCTACAAGCGAACTACCCATAATTCTCCAGAACTTTCTTAACAAGGTCTGTGTGTCTATATGCTTAAGTCCGGGATTTAATCTTTCTCAAAACTTGTCCAAAACATGTGAAACATTTAGACAAACACTTGGTGGAAATAGTACTTGTAGGTCATGAATGCATATCTATTCACTAATTCATTAGTTTCATCATAGGTTCATCAAGAAGGCTTACTACTCTCTATTACTAGTTGCATCCAACACATATTAGCTCATGCATTTATATAAATAACCAAGAGCATGTCAATCATGGAATAGAACCATAACAAGATCACATAATATAATGAGAAATATGCACCATGCATATAACAAATATTTAACCAAAATGAAACCATGACAAACCAATCATAAATTCACACATCAAATCATAACATGTGCTCATTGATATGAATAAGAAATAACACATATTAACATATGCATAATGTCAACCAAGTCAGGGACTTCCACGTACCACCTGACCATAGATTGGGTTGAACCAAAGCTTTCTTTCAACCAATCACCCCCATTCCATATTCCAATCATGAATGTGTGATATCATGGGATAAACCAAAACATAACCAAATAGGGAATCTATAGGTTAAACCATGTCCACCCTCAAGCCATAATGATCTCACCTAAACCAGTCCAAAGATCACCAAGAAAAACACAAGCTTGGATGCCTCATAATTTCTTCACCATACCCATAGGAATTTTCCTATATTTACCCACCTATCAAGGGCTTCCCAGAGAAAACCATCTCCACCCCCAACCCTTGGGATGTTCCTGAGACCATCTCAACTAGATCCAAAATATACCGGCAATCCAAAGTAACCCAAATAGGAAACCCACTACATCATGGCTATCAGGAAAAGGTAAAGGAAAATCCCATGCCAATGACAACAAAATAACCAATAAACCAAATGCATGCACCATGCATTCAAATCCTAGCAAGGAAATCACACATGCAACATGTTACCTGCAAAAACCTCCCGCTTGCTGCTCTTTCTTTGCTTGAATTATGCCCTTGCTTACTGTTGTCCAATCTTTTCCTTACTTGTTCCTTATTTTCTTGCTTGTGTTTTCCTTGTGTCCAAGTTCTCTCTCTTGCTCTCCATCTCCAAGTGAGTATGCTAGCTTGTCCAAGAGTGTCCAAGAGTGTGTTAGAATGTTCTCTCCCTTCTTTTCTTTTCCTTTTTCTTCATTTTCCCTTACATGCATATTATTATCTCTTCCTTTTCCTTTTCTCTTATTTTCCTTTACTCCTTGAATTAATTTCCTTTTATTTCCTTTTTTGTTTTTCCAGTGCCAATTTCCATAGCCAATAATTAATTAACCATAAGTAATATTTTTTCCCTCATTCAGCTTGGAATATGTGTCCCATGACCTTGGTTTTATTTTTTCCTTTTATAATGTCCTTTTAATACATGGAAACTTAACCCGGGGTTGTTACAACCCCCTCTCCCTTAGGGGAACACCATCCTCATCGTTCTTATGACTCTTATGATCAACAAAACATATTGCATATGGAGCTTTATAAACACAACTTGATTCAATATATATATATATATATATATATAAAACCAAAACACATTTTCTTTAACCAGAAAATAAAGAAGGATATAACGCCCGCATCTGATGAGCCATCTCCTATGTAGCTTCATCGGGCCCAAATTGTTTCCTTTGCAATTTAACTTGCTCTATTGACCAGTTCCAAAGCATGAGATACTTCCACTGCAATATGCATTGATGGTATGGTTGGAACTCTCCATCTAGTTCCACTTGCAATATATATTAATCAATCACATGATCAACATCATGTATGCATCTTTTCAACAATGAAACAAGCAAAACATCATGGAATTTCACTGATGGAGGAAATGAAAATCTATATGCCACTTGTACAATCCTTTCAAGGATCTCAAAGGGTCCACAACAGTGAGGTGCCAACTTGGCACATGACCCAATATTCAAGGAACTCTTCTTGGGCTTGATATGCAAGTACAAATTCTCTCC